>OY284477.1:47296513-47972231 GCA_958336345.1 Dorcus parallelipipedus | reverse complement strand
AACCGATCCTATATTATAGATCTCGACGCGGCGATTTCAAATATGGGGTCGTTCATGCCGCTAGTCCTAACAGTTCTCGAGAAATCGAGGTTTTTGTGTAGAAAATCTCAAAATTTTTTTCCGACGATTTGATCGGAAATTTTTCGAAAAAAAACATTTTCTGGAATCCTTTCGGAACCGATCCTATATTATAGATCTCGACGCGGCGATTTCAAATATGGGGTCGTTCATGACGCTAGTCCTAACACTTCTCGAGAAATCGAGGTTTTTGTGTAGAAAATTTCTAAAAATTTTTCCGACGATTTGACCGGAAATTTTTCGAAAAAAAACATTTTCTGGAATCCTTTCGGAACCGATCCTATATTATAGATCTCGACGCGGCGATTTCAAATATGGGGTCGTTCATGACGCTAGTCCTAACACTTCTCGAGAAATCGAGGTTTTTGTGTAGAAAATCTCAAAATTTTTTCCGACGATTTGACCGGAAATTTTTCGAAAAAAAACATTTTCTGGAATCCTTTCGGAACCGATCCTATATTATAGATCTCGACGCGGCGATTTCAAATATGGGGTCGTTCATGACGCTAGTCCTAACACTTCTCGAGAAATCGAGGTTTTTGTGTAGAAAATCTCCAAAATTTTTTCCGACGATTTGACCGGAAATTTTTCGAAAAAAAAAATATTCTCTGGAATCCTTTCGGAACCGATCCTATATTATAGATCTCGACGCGGCGATTTCAAATATGGGGTCGTTCATGCCGCTAGTCCTAACAGTTCTCGAGAAATCGAGGTTTTTGTGTAGAAAATCTCAAAATTTTTTCCGACGATTTGATCGGAAATTTTTCGAAAAAAAACATTTTCTGGAATCCTTTCGGAACCGATCCTATATTATAGATCTCGACGCGGCGATTTCAAATATGGGGTCGTTCATGCCGCTAGTCCTAACAGTTCTCGAGAAATCGAGGTTTTTGTGTAGAAAATCTCAAAATTTTTTTCCGACGATTTGATCGGAAATTTTTCGAAAAAAAACATTTTCTGGAATCCTTTCGGAACCGATCCTATATTATAGATCTCGACGCGGCGATTTCAAATATGGGTCGTTCATGCCGCTAGTCCTAACAGTTCTCGAGAAATCGAGGTTTTTGTGTAGAAAATCTCAAAATTTTTTTCCGACGATTTGATCGGAAATTTTTCGAAAAAAAACATTTTCTGGAATCCTTTCGGAACCGATCCTATATTATAGATCTCGACGCGGCGATTTCAAATATGGGTCGTTCATGACGCTAGTCCTAACAGTTCTCGAGAAATCGAGGTTTTTGTGTAGAAAATTTCTAAAAATTTTTCCGACGATTTGACCGGAAATTTTTCGAAAAAAAACATTTTCTGGAATCCTTTCGGAACCGATCCTATATTATAGATCTCGACGCGGCGATTTCAAATATGGGGTCGTTCATGACGCTAGTCCTAACACTTCTCGAGAAATCGAGGTTTTTGTGTAGAAAATCTCCAAAATTTTTTCCGACGATTTGACCGGAAATTTTTCGAAAAAAAACATTTTCTGGAATCCTTTCGGAACCGATCCTATATTATAGATCTCGACGCGGCGATTTCAAATATGGGGTCGTTCATGACGCTAGTCCTAACACTTCTCGAGAAATCGAGGTTTTTGTGTAGAAAATCTCCAAAATTTTTTCCGACGATTTGACCGGAAATTTTTCGAAAAAAAAATATTTCTCTGGAATCCTTTCGGAACCGATCCTATATTATAGATCTCGACGCGGCGATTTCAAATATGGGGTCGTTCATGACGCTAGTCCTAACACTTCTCGAGAAATCGAGGTTTTTGTGTAGAAAATCTCCAAAATTTTTTCCGACGATTTGATCGGAAATTTTTCGAAAAAAAAAATATTCTCTGGAATCCTTTCGGAACCGATCCTATATTATAGATCTCGACGCGGCGATTTCAAATATGGGGTCGTTCATGACGCTAGTCCTAACACTTCTCGAGAAATCGAGGTTTTTGTGTAGAAAATCTCCAAAATTTTTTCCGACGATTTGATCGGAAATTTTTCGAAAAAAAAAATATTCTCTGGAATCCTTTCGGAACCGATCCTATATTATAGATCTCGACGCGGCGATTTCAAATATGGGGTCGTTCATGACGCTAGTCCTAACACTTCTCGAGAAATCGAGGTTTTTGTGTAGAAAATCTCCAAAATTTTTTCCGACGATTTGATCGGAAATTTTTCGAAAAAAAAAATATTCTCTGGAATCCTTTCGGAACCGATCCTATATTATAGATCTCGACGCGGCGATTTCAAATATGGGGTCGTTCATGACGCTAGTCCTAACACTTCTCGAGAAATCGAGGTTTTTGTGTAGAAAATCTCCAAAATTTTTTCCGACGATTTGATCGGAAATTTTTCGAAAAAAAAAATATTCTCTGGAATCCTTTCGGAACCGATCCTATATTATAGATCTCGACCGCGGCGATTTCAAATATGGGGTCGTTCATGACGCTAGTCCTAACACTTCTCGAGAAATCGAGGTTTTTGTGTAGAAAATCTCCAAAATTTTTCCGACGATTTGATCGGAAATTTTTCGAAAAAAAAAATATTCTCTGGAATCCTTTCGGAACCGATCCTATATTATAGATCTCGACGCGGCGATTTCAAATATGGGGTCGTTCATGACGCTAGTCCTAACACTTCTCGAGAAATCGAGGTTTTTGTGTAGAAAATCTCCAAAATTTTTTCCGACGATTTGATCGGAAATTTTTCGAAAAAAAAAATATTCTCTGGAATCCTTTCGGAACCGATCCTATATTATAGATCTCGACGCGGCGATTTCAAATATGGGGTCGTTCATGACGCTAGTCCTAACACTTCTCGAGAAATCGAGGTTTTTGTGTAGAAAATCTCCAAAATTTTTTCCGACGATTTGACCGGAAATTTTTCGAAAAAAAACATTTTCTGGAATCCTTTCGGAACCGATCCTATATTATAGATCTCGACGCGGCGATTTCAAATATGGGGTCGTTCATGACGCTAGTCCTAACACTTCTCGAGAAATCGAGGTTTTTGTGTAGAAAATCTCCAAATTTTTCCGACGATTTGACCGGAAATTTTTCGAAAAAAAACATTTTCTGGAATCCTTTCGGAACCGATCCTATATTATAGATCTCGACGCGGCGATTTCAAATATGGGGTCGTTCATGACGCTAGTCCTAACACTTCTCGAGAAATCGAGGTTTTTGTGTAGAAAATCTCCAAAATTTTTTCCGACGATTTGACCGGAAATTTTTCGAAAAAAAAACATTTTCTGGAATCCTTTCGGAACCGATCCTATATTATAGATCTCGACGCGGCGATTTCAAATATGGGGTCGTTCATGACGCTAGTCCTAACACTTCTCGAGAAATCGAGGTTTTTGTGTAGAAAATCTCCAAAATTTTTTCCGACGATTTGATCGGAAATTTTTCGAAAAAAAAAATATTCTCTGGAATCCTTTCGGAACCGATCCTATATTATAGATCTCGACGCGGCGATTTCAAATATGGGGTCGTTCATGACGCTAGTCCTAACACTTCTCGAGAAATCGAGGTTTTTGTGTAGAAAATCTCCAAAATTTTTTCCGACGATTTGACCGGAAATTTTTCGAAAAAAAACATTTTCTGGAATCCTTTCGGAACCGATCCTATATTATAGATCTCGACGCGGCGATTTCAAATATGGGGTCGTTCATGACGCTAGTCCTAACACTTCTCGAGAAATCGAGGTTTTTGTGTAGAAAATCTCCAAAATTTTTTCCGACGATTTGACCGGAAATTTTTCGAAAAAAAACATTTTCTGGAATCCTTTCGGAACCGATCCTATATTATAGATCTCGACGCGGCGATTTCAAATATGGGGTCGTTCATGACGCTAGTCCTAACACTTCTCGAGAAATCGAGGTTTTTGTGTAGAAAATCTCCAAAATTTTTTCCGACGATTTGATCGGAAATTTTTCGAAAAAAAAAATATTCTCTGGAATCCTTTCGGAACCGATCCTATATTATAGATCTCGACGCGGCGATTTCAAATATGGGGTCGTTCATGACGCTAGTCCTAACACTTCTCGAGAAATCGAGGTTTTTGTGTAGAAAATCTCCAAAATTTTTTCCGACGATTTGATCGGAAATTTTTCGAAAAAAAAAATATTCTCTGGAATCCTTTCGGAACCGATCCTATATTATAGATCTCGACGCGGCGATTTCAAATATGGGGTCGTTCATGACGCTAGTCCTAACACTTCTCGAGAAATCGAGGTTTTTGTGTAGAAAATCTCCAAAATTTTTTCCGACGATTTGATCGGAAATTTTTCGAAAAAAAAAATATTCTCTGGAATCCTTTCGGAACCGATCCTATATTATAGATCTCGACGCGGCGATTTCAAATATGGGGTCGTTCATGACGCTAGTCCTAACACTTCTCGAGAAATCGAGGTTTTTGTGTAGAAAATCTCCAAAATTTTTTCCGACGATTTGATCGGAAATTTTTCGAAAAAAAAAATATTCTCTGGAATCCTTTCGGAACCGATCCTATATTATAGATCTCGACGCGGCGATTTCAAATATGGGGTCGTTCATGACGCTAGTCCTAACACTTCTCGAGAAATCGAGGTTTTTGTGTAGAAAATCTCCAAAATTTTTTCCGACGATTTGATCGGAAATTTTTCGAAAAAAAAAATATTCTCTGGAATCCTTTCGGAACCGATCCTATATTATAGATCTCGACGCGGCGATTTCAAATATGGGGTCGTTCATGACGCTAGTCCTAACACTTCTCGAGAAATCGAGGTTTTTGTGTAGAAAATCTCCAAAATTTTTTCCGACGATTTGATCGGAAATTTTTCGAAAAAAAAAATATTCTCTGGAATCCTTTCGGAACCGATCCTATATTATAGATCTCGACGCGGCGATTTCAAATATGGGGTCGTTCATGACGCTAGTCCTAACACTTCTCGAGAAATCGAGGTTTTTGTGTAGAAAATCTCCAAAATTTTTTCCGACGATTTGATCGGAAATTTTTCGAAAAAAAAAATATTCTCTGGAATCCTTTCGGAACCGATCCTATATTATAGATCTCGACGCGGCGATTTCAAATATGGGGTCGTTCATGACGCTAGTCCTAACACTTCTCGAGAAATCGAGGTTTTTGTGTAGAAAATCTCCAAAATTTTTTCCGACGATTTGATCGGAAATTTTTCGAAAAAAAAAATATTCTCTGGAATCCTTTCGGAACCGATCCTATATTATAGATCTCGACGCGGCGATTTCAAATATGGGGTCGTTCATGACGCTAGTCCTAACACTTCTCGAGAAATCGAGGTTTTTGTGTAGAAAATCTCCAAAATTTTTTCCGACGATTTGATCGGAAATTTTTCGAAAAAAAAAATATTCTCTGGAATCCTTTCGGAACCGATCCTATATTATAGATCTCGACGCGGCGATTTCAAATATGGGGTCGTTCATGACGCTAGTCCTAACACTTCTCGAGAAATCGAGGTTTTTGTGTAGAAAATCTCCAAAATTTTTTCCGACGATTTGACCGGAAATTTTTCGAAAAAAAAAATATTTTCTGGAATCCTTTCGGAACCGATCCTATATTATAGATCTCGACGCGGCGATTTCAAATATGGGGTCGTTCATGACGCTAGTCCTAACACTTCTCGAGAAATCGAGGTTTTTGTGTAGAAAATCTCCAAAATTTTTTCCGACGATTTGACCGGAAATTTTTCGAAAAAAAACATTTTCTGGAATCCTTTCGGAACCGATCCTATATTATAGATCTCGACGCGGCGATTTCAAATATGGGGTCGTTCATGACGCTAGTCCTAACACTTCTCGAGAAATCGAGGTTTTTGTGTAGAAAATCTCCAAAATTTTTTCCGACGATTTGATCGGAAATTTTTCGAAAAAAAAAAATATTCTCTGGAATCCTTTCGGAACCGATCCTATATTATAGATCTCGACGCGGCGATTTCAAATATGGGGTCGTTCATGACGCTAGTCCTAACACTTCTCGAGAAATCGAGGTTTTTGTGTAGAAAATCTCCAAAATTTTTTCCGACGATTTGATCGGAAATTTTTCGAAAAAAAAAATATTCTCTGGAATCCTTTCGGAACCGATCCTATATTATAGATCTCGACGCGGCGATTTCAAATATGGGGTCGTTCATGACGCTAGTCCTAACACTTCTCGAGAAATCGAGGTTTTTGTGTAGAAAATCTCCAAAATTTTTTCCGACGATTTGATCGGAAATTTTTCGAAAAAAAAAATATTCTCTGGAATCCTTTCGGAACCGATCCTATATTATAGATCTCGACGCGGCGATTTCAAATATGGGGTCGTTCATGACGCTAGTCCTAACACTTCTCGAGAAATCGAGGTTTTTGTGTAGAAAATCTCCAAAATTTTTTCCGACGATTTGATCGGAAATTTTTCGAAAAAAAAAATATTTTCTGGAATCCTTTCGGAACCGATCCTATATTATAGATCTCGACGCGGCGATTTCAAATATGGGGTCGTTCATGACGCTAGTCCTAACACTTCTCGAGAAATCGAGGTTTTTGTGTAGAAAATCTCCAAAATTTTTTCCGACGATTTGACCGGAAATTTTTCGAAAAAAAACATTTTCTGGAATCCTTTCGGAACCGATCCTATATTATAGATCTCGACGCGGCGATTTCAAATATGGGGTCGTTCATGACGCTAGTCCTAACACTTCTCGAGAAATCGAGGTTTTTGTGTAGAAAATCTCCAAAATTTTTTCCGACGATTTGACCGGAAATTTTTCGAAAAAAAACATTTTCTGGAATCCTTTCGGAACCGATCCTATATTATAGATCTCGACGCGGCGATTTCAAATATGGGGTCGTTCATGACGCTAGTCCTAACACTTCTCGAGAAATCGAGGTTTTTGTGTAGAAAATCTCCAAAATTTTTTCCGACGATTTGATCGGAAATTTTTCGAAAAAAAAAAATATTCTCTGGAATCCTTTCGGAACCGATCCTATATTATAGATCTCGACGCGGCGATTTCAAATATGGGGTCGTTCATGACGCTAGTCCTAACACTTCTCGAGAAATCGAGGTTTTTGTGTAGAAAATCTCCAAAATTTTTTCCGACGATTTGATCGGAAATTTTTCGAAAAAAAAAAATATTCTCTGGAATCCTTTCGGAACCGATCCTATATTATAGATCTCGACGCGGCGATTTCAAATATGGGGTCGTTCATGACGCTAGTCCTAACACTTCTCGAGAAATCGAGGTTTTTGTGTAGAAAATCTCCAAAATTTTTTCCGACGATTTGATCGGAAATTTTTCGAAAAAAAAAATATTCTCTGGAATCCTTTCGGAACCGATCCTATATTATAGATCTCGACGCGGCGATTTCAAATATGGGGTCGTTCATGACGCTAGTCCTAACACTTCTCGAGAAATCGAGGTTTTTGTGTAGAAAATCTCCAAAATTTTTTCCGACGATTTGATCGGAAATTTTTCGAAAAAAAAAATATTTTCTGGAATCCTTTCGGAACCGATCCTATATTATAGATCTCGACGCGGCGATTTCAAATATGGGGTCGTTCATGACGCTAGTCCTAACACTTCTCGAGAAATCGAGGTTTTTGTGTAGAAAATCTCCAAAATTTTTTCCGACGATTTGACCGGAAATTTTTCGAAAAAAAACATTTTCTGGAATCCTTTCGGAACCGATCCTATATTATAGATCTCGACGCGGCGATTTCAAATATGGGGTCGTTCATGACGCTAGTCCTAACACTTCTCGAGAAATCGAGGTTTTTGTGTAGAAAATCTCCAAAATTTTTTCCGACGATTTGATCGGAAATTTTTCGAAAAAAAAAATATTTTCTGGAATCCTTTCGGAACCGATCCTATATTATAGATCTCGACGCGGCGATTTCAAATATGGGGTCGTTCATGACGCTAGTCCTAACACTTCTCGAGAAATCGAGGTTTTTGTGTAGAAAATCTCCAAAATTTTTTCCGACGATTTGACCGGAAATTTTTCGAAAAAAAACATTTTCTGGAATCCTTTCGGAACCGATCCTATATTATAGATCTCGACGCGGCGATTTCAAATATGGGGTCGTTCATGACGCTAGTCCTAACACTTCTCGAGAAATCGAGGTTTTTGTGTAGAAAATCTCCAAAATTTTTTCCGACGATTTGATCGGAAATTTTTCGAAAAAAAAAATATTTTCTGGAATCCTTTCGGAACCGATCCTATATTATAGATCTCGACGCGGCGATTTCAAATATGGGGTCGTTCATGACGCTAGTCCTAACACTTCTCGAGAAATCGAGGTTTTTGTGTAGAAAATCTCCAAAATTTTTTCCGACGATTTGACCGGAAATTTTTCGAAAAAAAACATTTTCTGGAATCCTTTCGGAACCGATCCTATATTATAGATCTCGACGCGGCGATTTCAAATATGGGGTCGTTCATGACGCTAGTCCTAACACTTCTCGAGAAATCGAGGTTTTTGTGTAGAAAATCTCCAAAATTTTTTCCGACGATTTGACCGGAAATTTTTCGAAAAAAAACATTTTCTGGAATCCTTTCGGAACCGATCCTATATTATAGATCTCGACGCGGCGATTTCAAATATGGGGTCGTTCATGACGCTAGTCCTAACACTTCTCGAGAAATCGAGGTTTTTGTGTAGAAAATCTCCAAAATTTTTTCCGACGATTTGATCGGAAATTTTTCGAAAAAAAAATATATTCTCTGGAATCCTTTCGGAACCGATCCTATATTATAGATCTCGACGCGGCGATTTCAAATATGGGGTCGTTCATGACGCTAGTCCTAACACTTCTCGAGAAATCGAGGTTTTTGTGTAGAAAATCTCCAAAATTTTTTCCGACGATTTGATCGGAAATTTTTCGAAAAAAAAAAATATTCTCTGGAATCCTTTCGGAACCGATCCTATATTATAGATCTCGACGCGGCGATTTCAAATATGGGGTCGTTCATGACGCTAGTCCTAACACTTCTCGAGAAATCGAGGTTTTTGTGTAGAAAATCTCCAAAATTTTTTCCGACGATTTGATCGGAAATTTTTCGAAAAAAAAAAATATTCTCTGGAATCCTTTCGGAACCGATCCTATATTATAGATCTCGACGCGGCGATTTCAAATATGGGGTCGTTCATGACGCTAGTCCTAACACTTCTCGAGAAATCGAGGTTTTTGTGTAGAAAATCTCCAAAATTTTTTCCGACGATTTGACCGGAAATTTTTCGAAAAAAAACATTTTCTGGAATCCTTTCGGAACCGATCCTATATTATAGATCTCGACGCGGCGATTTCAAATATGGGGTCGTTCATGACGCTAGTCCTAACACTTCTCGAGGTTTTTGTGTAGAAAATCTCCAAAATTTTTTCCGACGATTTGATCGGAAATTTTTCGAAAAAAAACATTTTCTGGAATCCTTTCGGAACCGATCCTATATTATAGATCTCGACGCGGCGATTTCAAATATGGGGTCGTTCATGCCGCTAGTCCTAACAGTTCTCGAGAAATCGAGGTTTTTGTGTAGAAAATCTCAAAATTTTTTTCCGACGATTTGACCGGAAATTTTTCGAAAAAAAACATTTTCTGGAATCCTTTCGGAACCGATCCTATATTATAGATCTCGACGCGGCGATTTCAAATATGGGGTCGTTCATGACGCTAGTCCTAACACTTCTCGAGAAATCGAGGTTTTTGTGTAGAAAATTTCTAAAAATTTTTCCGACGATTTGACCGGAAATTTTTCGAAAAAAAACATTTTCTGGAATCCTTTCGGAACCGATCCTATATTATAGATCTCGACGCGGCGATTTCAAATATGGGGTCGTTCATGACGCTAGTCCTAACACTTCTCGAGAAATCGAGGTTTTTGTGTAGAAAATCTCCAAAATTTTTTCCGACGATTTGACCGGAAATTTTTCGAAAAAAAACATTTTCTGGAATCCTTTCGGAACCGATCCTATATTATAGATCTCGACGCGGCGATTTCAAATATGGGGTCGTTCATGCCGCTAGTCCTAACAGTTCTCGAGAAATCGAGGTTTTTGTGTAGAAAATCTCAAAATTTTTTTCCGACGATTTGATCGGAAATTTTTCGAAAAAAAACATTTTCTGGAATCCTTTCGGAACCGATCCTATATTATAGATCTCGACGCGGCGATTTCAAATATGGGGTCGTTCATGACGCTAGTCCTAACACTTCTCGAGAAATCGAGGTTTTTGTGTAGAAAATCTCCAAAATTTTTTCCGACGATTTGATCGGAAATTTTTCGAAAAAAAAAATATTCTCTGGAATCCTTTCGGAACCGATCCTATATTATAGATCTCGACGCGGCGATTTCAAATATGGGGTCGTTCATGACGCTAGTCCTAACACTTCTCGAGAAATCGAGGTTTTTGTGTAGAAAATCTCCAAAATTTTTTCCGACGATTTGATCGGAAATTTTTCGAAAAAAAAAATATTCTCTGGAATCCTTTCGGAACCGATCCTATATTATAGATCTCGACGCGGCGATTTCAAATATGGGGTCGTTCATGACGCTAGTCCTAACACTTCTCGAGAAATCGAGGTTTTTGTGTAGAAAATCTCCAAAATTTTTTCCGACGATTTGATCGGAAATTTTTCGAAAAAAAAAATATTTTCTGGAATCCTTTCGGAACCGATCCTATATTATAGATCTCGACGCGGCGATTTCAAATATGGGGTCGTTCATGACGCTAGTCCTAACACTTCTCGAGAAATCGAGGTTTTTGTGTAGAAAATCTCCAAAATTTTTTCCGACGATTTGACCGGAAATTTTTCGAAAAAAAACATTTTCTGGAATCCTTTCGGAACCGATCCTATATTATAGATCTCGACGCGGCGATTTCAAATATGGGGTCGTTCATGACGCTAGTCCTAACACTTCTCGAGAAATCGAGGTTTTTGTGTAGAAAATCTCCAAAATTTTTTCCGACGATTTGACCGGAAATTTTTCGAAAAAAAACATTTTCTGGAATCCTTTCGGAACCGATCCTATATTATAGATCTCGACGCGGCGATTTCAAATATGGGGTCGTTCATGACGCTAGTCCTAACACTTCTCGAGAAATCGAGGTTTTTGTGTAGAAAATCTCCAAAATTTTTTCCGACGATTTGACCGGAAATTTTTCGAAAAAAAACATTTTCTGGAATCCTTTCGGAACCGATCCTATATTATAGATCTCGACGCGGCGATTTCAAATATGGGGTCGTTCATGACGCTAGTCCTAACACTTCTCGAGAAATCGAGGTTTTTGTGTAGAAAATTTCTAAAAATTTTTCCGACGATTTGACCGGAAATTTTTCGAAAAAAAACATTTTCTGGAATCCTTTCGGAACCGATCCTATATTATAGATCTCGACGCGGCGATTTCAAATATGGGGTCGTTCATGACGCTAGTCCTAACACTTCTCGAGAAATCGAGGTTTTTGTGTAGAAAATCTCCAAAATTTTTTCCGACGATTTGACCGGAAATTTTTCGAAAAAAAACATTTTCTGGAATCCTTTCGGAACCGATCCTATATTATAGATCTCGACGCGGCGATTTCAAATATGGGGTCGTTCATGCCGCTAGTCCTAACAGTTCTCGAGAAATCGAGGTTTTTGTGTAGAAAATCTCAAAATTTTTTTCCGACGATTTGATCGGAAATTTTTCGAAAAAAAACATTTTCTGGAATCCTTTCGGAACCGATCCTATATTATAGATCTCGACGCGGCGATTTCAAATATGGGGTCGTTCATGACGCTAGTCCTAACACTTCTCGAGAAATCGAGGTTTTTGTGTAGAAAATCTCCAAAATTTTTTCCGACGATTTGACCGGAAATTTTTCGAAAAAAAACATTTTCTGGAATCCTTTCGGAACCGATCCTATATTATAGATCTCGACGCGGCGATTTCAAATATGGGGTCGTTCATGCCGCTAGTCCTAACAGTTCTCGAGAAATCGAGGTTTTTGTGTAGAAAATCTCTAAAATTTTTTCCGACGATTTGACCGGAAATTTTTCGAAAAAAAACATTTTCTGGAATCCTTTCGGAACCGATCCTATATTATAGATCTCGACGCGGCGATTTCAAATATGGGGTCGTTCATGCCGCTAGTCCTAACAGTTCTCGAGAAATCGAGGTTTTTGTGTAGAAAATCTCAAAATTTTTTTCCGACGATTTGATCGGAAATTTTTCGAAAAAAAACATTTTCTGGAATCCTTTCGGAACCGATCCTATATTATAGATCTCGACGCGGCGATTTCAAAGATTTTCTACACAAAAACCTCGATTTCTCGAGAACTGTTAGGACTAGCGTCATGAACGACCTCAACCTTGAGTTTAGATACTAGATTCTAGTATTCAAACTTGTTCAAGTTTCTAGACGAAAAAAGTATAACGTAAAACAGCCTTTAAAAACTCGTTAAAAATCGTTTAAAAGATTTGAAATGTTAACAAAAGTACAAACAAAACGACATAAATAACAATGACATTTCAGAATTCTAGTAATATTTCATTTTATCCAACTTAAATTTAATAAACGAAAGTGCCAACTTTATACCATTGTAAACTTGCCTCAAATTTCAACCAATCACGAGTCGAAATATTGCCCTATGCTTTTCAATGCTAAGTCCTTAACGAGAATAAAGTATAGTTTCTGTTATTATTATTAAATATGTTTGAAGGTTTGCATCTGAAATGTTTCCGAAATCTTATCAATCTTTCATTCTGCAACAGCTATTTATTATCTGTAAAAATGTCAATAATTATTTCTACATCTATCACTTTGCTGCAGTCAATTAAAATTTCAATTAATTAATCAACTCATTAAAAAAAATTTATTTAATTACTGTTAGCGTCAAATGATTAAGTTGCAAAACACAAATTAAATTAATTGTCAATTGTAATTAACTAATTTTTTGATGATAGTTATGTTATTGTTATTAATCCATTTTAATGTGATATGATCGTAATGGACCGCATTAGTGTGACGTCAGAATAGGCACGAAATTTGAATCGGAGTCATTCCCAATTTGGTATAAAATAAATTGAACCTTAAGGCATAAGGCAATAAAGGTCACTTCATAAAGATCTGTTTTTGAGCCACTTGTACGCAAGCATTATACATATTTAAGACATGAAGGGTCCCAAAATGAATAATTTGAAGTTTTAACTAAACACCTGACTCGAAATCATCCATCTAAAGCCTGTTGCAGACGATGCACAATAACTGGCGCGAGTACTATTACTGTGCATCAAATTTGAGCGTGTGAACAGTTTTTACTTAGTGAATGTGCGCTGAATGAACGCTGGCGCAAGTACTAATCGTTAGTACTCGCGCCAGTTACTATGCATCGTTTGCAATCGTTTGCTTAAGGTATCAAAATATTTATTTATAGCGAAATGAAAATGATGCAACACAGATTGTTGTTGAACATACCGTAAACTTATGAACACAAGGAACCAGAACAAGCACCAACGAACAAAATTCAGACAAACAGACAATGGAACAAACACCAACAATCACAAAAACAGTAAACACAGATAACTATCGAACATACGAAACAGAAACAAGTGACAATTAGGTTATGTATTCGATAGCAGTAGCTCGTGCGCATGTCATATACGAAAATAGCATTAGGTTACATTTACATTCAATTTCGTGCTGGCACGAAATTGAATGTAAATGTAGCCTTACATCATGTTCAATTCGATAAATATTATAAATATTTTTGATATCTTAGGCTGATAATTTGAGTTAGATGTTTAGTTAAAACTTCAAATTATTAATTATGGGACACTTCATGTCTTAATTATTTCTAATAGTTGCGTACGAGCGAGTCAAAAAATGACCCTTGTAAAGTGACCTTTATTGCTTTATGCCTTAAGGTTCAATTTATTTCACATGATAACGGGAATGACTCGGATTTGAATTTTCGTGCCTATTTTGACGTCATCACCAATGCGGTCCATTGATGGAAATTGGAAAATATCTAGAGCTTTTGTTTGGAGGGGGGGGGGCTTAAGCTTGGTAAGCATCAAATTAATGCTAAAAAATAATCAGGTTGGGCTTTATTTTAAATACATAATATTTAGTGATACAAAGTGAGAAATTGTTCGCATAAAACACAGTTGACAGTTGTATTTCCTTTACAAACGTACAAATGATTGCACCCAGAACGCACCCAGAAATGTATCTTGGAGGGGGCTTAAAAATAATAATAATTGTAAGAATCACGTAAGAGTATACAAGGGCATATTAAATAGTAAAGATACATAATATGAATTTATACCGAACTAACGTTACCAAACGAAATTAAATCGACGTACTCTTTTTTTGCAATATTTAAATTATAATATTAAATTCTAGTATCACATAACTGACTCTGGGGGGAGCTTCAGCCCCCTTAGCCTCCCCCGTGAGTGCGCCACTGCGTTACACCATTGATATTTGCAAAATTAACTCCTTATGTGCTGAGGAACTTACAGTATTAATTAGTCAAACTTAATCGATTACACCCTGTATAATATTGCCACTATAGTAAGTTATGCAACGGTTATGCATAAACGCAACAACAATTTAAAATTATGGTGGTTTTTAGTAGAAATAAATTAGGTAATATCGTTTCTATCAGAATTTTTTTACATTTTTAGGGAGGGGGACTAATTTTATCTCTGGGGTAGCTAAGCCCCCCTAGTCCCCCTAGTCTATCTACGCCTATGATCAGAAACTGTTCTATATTTTTTATACAAATGGCAGCACGCCTGTGTGCCTGTTAATCAACCCCCTACAACCTGTTTGCCTGTTAATCAACCCCCTACAACCTGTTTGCCTGTTATTCAACCCCCTTCAACCAAGCCGGCCGGTTAGAAGTAATCGTAGAAATTCACAATTAACTTTTAATTGCAATTATAATTAATTAATTGTAATCGTAAGGCCCAAACAATTACAGTTAATTAATTGTTGTTAGTTGCGAAAATAATTTAATTGTGCCCACCACTGCCAACAGAAATATCGCGTCTGATCGGCCGAATCTAAAACTTCCAATATTCGATGTGCATCCGCCGCTTTTAAAAATGTATCCTTGCTTTATCATGGGTTAAACACTTCTAAAAATTAACAAATTTGCCTACCTATTACAACGTCTGAGCCCCCGAAAGTACCGCTGGTGACTTGTGCTACCTTTTTTCGCAAATTCACTACAAAAACCACACATAAACAAGCACTTTTCTCCTATTTTTTTTCAAAAAGGTGACGCTTGCGCGAATTATAAACTCCGACGACTTCGAAGCGATAACCGTAGCGCCCTCTATCAAGGCAATCGACATCTACCCACACACCCAGCCGAAGTTTCACAATAAATAATGAAAATAATAAACATGCGATTTCATAACTCATTACTTCTGCTGTAAATTGAATTAATTTGATTTGCATCTGTGTTTAAGAGCAATTTTTATTTTTCATTAAGGAATGTCGGTAAATTAGGTTGCTGGAAAGTACTAGTTTTAATTTTAATGCAAGAAACACAAATTAAACAACTTTTGATTCATAAACCTCTTTAAAAATGATTGAAAAGGCTTAAACTCCCTCATTAATTCATTAATAAACGCCTCAAAATAAAATCGAAAGAGAAAACTATTAAACAAATCGGAAAAAATAGTCGTCGAGAAACTCTACTAGCGTTCTCTATTATTACGTAAGGTTATAACAAGATGAAAATACTCTGAGAGTATATGCTCTGAAGCAACGAAGTTTTAAAATTTCGTAATTGGCGGCTACCGGATGTCGCAATCCGGAGAAGATTCAAAAACAAACGCCGGCGGCCGTCAGCCGATTGGCCGAGAATTACGTCACCTCGAGTTCTATTTTTAGCAGGGCGCACGCGTATCTTCTTTTCAAATCCGCCATTTTTACAATTTGTTGTTGTCTGTTTACGAGATTACGTTGGCCTGTTGTGTCGCGCGAGCGATGCGCTTTTAACGCGGACATTCCTCGACAGGTAGGTGCGAAAATCACGTGACGCGCGCCGAGGCGCGTTTGTTTCAGCCGCCTGTCAAAATTGTAGGTAAACAGAAGTGACACTGTTCAAATTCGAATCTCGCGTGCTTCTTGTTCGCAGACATGTGGAAATAATCGCGGATTTGCGATGAGGCTCTGGTAAGACAGAGAGTATTTCGTTGAGGTGACATCAGGATGGGAGCGTTTTTAGATAAGCCAAAGACGGACAAATTTCTTGAACAGGGTGAGGGGAACGGATTGAAGTATGCGGTGGCCAGTATGCAGGGTTGGCGGGTGGAAATGGAGGATGCGCACATGGTCAGGACTAACATCGGAGGGGCACTGAAGGACTGGTCTTATTTCGCTGTGTTCGATGGCCATGCGGGGGCGAGGGTTTCGGCGCATTGCTCCGAGCATCTTCTAGATGCCATTATGGCAACCGAGGAATTTAAAGAGGACATGATGAAGGGCATACGCAACGGCTTCTTAAACTTAGATAATAATATGAGAATGTTACCTGAGATGTCGTCGGGGGAGGATAAGAGCGGTTCAACAGCCGTGTGCGCTTTTGTTTCTCCCCGATTGATCTACGTAGCGAATTGCGGGGACTCGAGGGCTATTTTGTGCCAGTCGGGCAAATCGGTCTTTACAACGCAAGACCACAAGCCTGAATTACCTTCGGAGCGAGAGCGCATCGTCAAAGCTGGAGGTTCTGTCATGATACAGAGAGTGAACGGTAACCTCGCGGTTAGTCGGGCCTTAGGTGATTATGAATACAAGAAAGTCGAGGGGAGGGGGCCTTGTGAACAGCTCGTTTCTCCCGAACCGGAGATTTTCGTCAGGGACAGAGACGACGTGCTCGATGAGTTCCTCGTGTTAGCATGTGACGGAATTTGGGATGTGATGAGTAACAAGGACTTATGTCAGTTTATACACTCAAGATTAATGATAACTGATGATCTTCAACAAGTTACCAGTCAGGTTCTTGACACTTGTTTATATAAGGTAAGCAAGGTTCGGGGTGAGAACACATTCGCTATCTAATTCTGCTTGCAGGGTAGTCGTGATAATATGAGTATTGTACTAGTTGTGTTTCCTGGAGCCCCGAGACCCACGTCGGAGGCCATCCACGCAGAGAACGAGCTGGATGCGACCATAGAAAGACACATCAAAGGTTGTCTGAACGCTTTGATTTGTCGCAATGCGTAAATCACCGCTTTATCTCTGCTCACGATCTCGAATAAATTTGCGGGGCCTCAAATTAATACATTTTAATAACTAAAGCGCTAGATGTTATCTTATCTAATTTTGTTGTTATTTACAACATTCCATTTTCTACCTCTCTCTTTCTCTTTCTCTCAAAACTATTATTTATGATGAGTTGACATTTCGGTAAATCCTTGCTAGAGTTATGTGTTTGCAGGCTTTTTATTGCTTAACTCAGAAAAGAGAATAACATTTTCTGCTATTTGGCACATTTTGAACATTTTGGAAATATGAAGATGGTGTTGCATGATACATCCCCCAGCTTATTAACATGTTTTAATGTTGCAATTTCGTAATCACAGCAGTGTCCCATTAATCATTTCATTGGCAACTTGTTATTAATTCTGGAAAAATTATTTTTATGTGATCCAACAGAATCTCCCATAAATTTAAAATATATAAAGAGTATATGTGATACATCCTCGGCTCATTTTGTTGGTGGAGTTCAGCACAGTTATTAATTTTGTTATGGCAACAAATAGTGCAGCTGATTTCACTAATATTTCTAAGAGTTTGGAAATTTTTCCCATTATTAAAAACACTTTGTAAAATGACATAAATTTTGCATCACTTGACTCTAGCAACGTTGCTTTCACGAAATGTATAAAGCGACCACTAAAACACTAACTTAATAACAACGAATTTACTAATTAATTAGCGACCGAGTGCTCAAATAAACCCTGAGTGCCTGTACTCAGAGTATACCTAAAAAAGTATTTAAAAAAGAATTCCTAAAATTGGGACCCTAAGGGACCTTTCTATAACATGTATTTCGATCTGAACTGTGATATTTTTTATTTAATTTTTTCTAATTAAGCTAAATTTAAAGTAAGCAAAATCAAATCGGTTTCAATTTGGTTTTGTTTACCTAAAGTCGGGCTTTCAGTCAGACAATCATTAAACTATTGATTTATATTTACAATTACTGTCACCTGTGAGTTGTGTAGACAGTTGCCTTTAGTAAAGAAAGAATTCTAATAGTTAATATTTTTAACAAGAGTTTTAGACTCGTCTGTGATAGTTTTTTTAATTACCTGTATGTACCTGCTGAAGAACAATAACGTTCATCGCAACATTCACGTTTTTTGCTTTCAATTTGCACATTTCGACAAAACACAATTTTCTTAATTTCATTTTAAAAATGAACACCATGTCGCTTCTTGTGATATTTCTTGTACAATAGTGTCCCAGAATAAACGTATTTAGAGAAGCCGAGTTTTATTCCATATTTTTTCTTTTGCAGAAATTATCGAACAGAAAAGCGATGTAAATGTCTCCCAGCTGGTTTCGGAACTTGCTACGTTCAATATCGAAGGCTTACCCCCCGGAGGAGGTCTGCAATCTAAGTGAGTATACTAGTGGTGGTCGTAACTGGTAGGTTTCACCATGCATGTGTGTTGCAGGAAGTCGTTAATTGTACAAATCTTCAAGGAGCTCTGCCCCGATCAAGCCGATTCTGCAAATTCAAGTTACGAGTTCGATTTCTAATCAAAACCCTTTTTTTTTAAATTTGAGACGACACACGGCTTCATGGTTAGACAACATTGTTGTTCGATTTTGTCGGTTGTTTTTTTTTTGTTACAGAAAAATTTTCGGTGACGTTTCATTTTTGTTTTCTTGAGTGTAACGGTTATGGTCTTTTAGACTTTTTTTTTGTGAATTTGTTTCACCATAATAATTAAAGCCAAAGGAGGAAAGAATTGGCAATTTTGTGTAATCGTAAGCCGATTTGAAATGTATTGTTAATGTTTTTACTTTATTGGTGAATAAATTTTTCTGATACTTTTGTGTTATTTGTTATTTCTTTAATTATGGATTAAATTAGAAAAATCTAATAATTAAATTCACTCACTTTCTTGGGGTTGCTCGCTCGGATTACTTGTTTTTCTGAACTGAGCAGTTTTATATTTATGGTTCACACATTGAGATGATGGATGTTAAAAACAAACCAGAAATATAGTGTTGCCCAGGCAAGTTTTAAACATTCATCGCTGGATGGAGTTGTTTTCATTTACATTATTATTTATATACAATTTGTAACTGTACAGCCAGATTCATATAACACGGATTTGAAAAAAAAAATATTTTTCAACATGCAGATATAAAGGTGAAACTTGTGTGGATTACTGTAAAGTGGAGCCTCATAATAATAAATACTATTTAAATACAGGGTGTTTTACTTCTAATAACAGGCACAGTTATTAATTTTTGTTGCATTTTTTTTTATTGATTTAAAAAATTAAATCACAAATTCCTCTTTATAACCTCTTTCAACATTAATGTCTTCTTTGTTTTCCTTATCTTCACCTGCAGCTTGTTCCTCTTGTTCTACTTGCTGTTTCTGTTCTAATTGCTCTTTCTGTTCTACTTGCTCTTCTTGTTCTACTTGCTCTGCTTGTTCTACTTGCTCCGTATGTTCTACTTGCTCCGTATGTTCTACTTGCTCCGTATGTTCTACTTGCTCCGTATGTTCTACTTGCTCCGTATGTTCTACTTGTTCCACTTGTTCTACTTGGCCCTCTTGTTTTACTTGCTCTTTTTGTTCTACTTGCTCTAGTTGTTCTACTTGCTCCATATGTTCTACTTGTTCCTTTTGTTCTACTTTCCCATCTTGTTCTACTTGCCCATCTTGTTCTACTTGTTCCTTTTGTTCTACGTAATCGCCTGCTTGTCTTTTATTTTCATCTCCCCCTTCACCCATAATAATTTCCTCTGCTTTTGCCTGAATTTCCTCAAGTACTTGCCTCACATTACTCTCAGCTTCTTTAGTTTTCTCTGCGTCAGTCACTTCGCTCACCTCCGGCACTTTAACATCCAATTTTTCTTGCACGGAAACTTTGTCCCCCTTCTTCTTCTTCTTTTTGCCCTTCTTCCCCTTCTTCTTCTTCTTTTTAGGAGGAGCCGGCTGCGCGTCCGGATACAACCCCAAATACGTCTCCCTCATCTTGACCGCGTCCACCAACTTCTTCTTGTACTTGAAGTTGTTGGCGATCTCTTCGGCCAAATCCTTGTTGATCATCTTCAAGCGGAACTTCTTCAGGAGATCCTGGAACTCGTTCTTCTTCATCGGCTTCTCGGGCAGGCCGAAAATGAAATGGCTACAACGATATTTCACGTTTGTGCTTTGCTTTATTGCGGTTGCGTTTACCTAAAGTCCCGTCGTTTCTTCTTTTTCTTCGGTTTCATCGCCAACATCCGAGCGCGGTCGAATAAGACCTTGGGAATGTTTGGACCTACGATCTTGTAGTCACTGAGCACCCCGCCTATTTTCACGTGCTTACCTAAGTTAGTTGCTGACCTCCAAACCTAAAATACGAAATGAAAGGGAAAAGCCGAAGGAGACTTGTCCACCACATACAGGAACGAACGCTCGGTTCACATACACGTTGTCCAAGTCGAGGATTTCGAGATGGGGCCGTTTATTTTCTGGCAACGTAAGCATCTTTACTAATGAGAGAGCTTCATCGGGAGTCATGGGGTTAAAGCCTAGGTTAATTCCGAGCAGGGAGGGACTCTTTCTTATACCGGCCTGAATCATTTTGAGCGGTACACCGGTAAAGCTGCAAGAGAATTTGATTTGATTGTTGGGCAAAAAATACTTCTTGTATTCACCGATTATTGCTCAAATCCAAGAATTGCAGAGTGTTTGTCTGTCGTAGATATCTTGACAGGAATTTAACAGCTAAGGGGCTCTCAATTCCATTCCATGCAAGATTCAGAGACTTCAAATGCGTATTTTCCAACAATCCATTGATGCACAGAGTTTTTAGAGCTGTAAACATTAGCGTTAAGTCCCTCCCTTTCCCTTCATGGACTACAGAATTTTTGCCTCTAAATCATATGAATATCAAATAGGTACCAGCAGGAGTACACAACGTATTCCAAGACAAATCCAAATCTTCAATGCTAAAGTTTTCCTTCAAAATGTCAGCCAAATGGGTCGCAGTTGTTTCGTCCAGCTCATTGTGGCTTAAATTCAGTTTGTAAATGGCCCCGTTTCCTTGAAGACTCGTTTTCAAAGCTTTCACCCCCTCGGGTCGCAAATTGTTGTGGCTCAAATCCAGCTCCCTCAAGGATTGTGTTGTAAGAATGCCTTCGCTCAAATTGGCGGCTCCTTAAAGAACAATAAAGTAAATAAATAGTTCCCATTTTCCCCTCCCCCTCCCCCATCTCAAAAATTGCACCTTAAAAGAAATTTACCTTCTGGTCCCAAGTTACATTCTTTAAGGTTTAGCACTTGCAAAGTATTATTTTCTTGAAGCATCTCACTGAGTTGATAAGCACAGTCAGGGGTGAGGAAGTTCTCCTCGAGGAGTAACTCCTGGACATGTGCGTTGTGCTGCAAGGCCTTTGTTAGGGCGTGTATTTGTTTGTTAGTCACTCCATAAAACTGCGATATAACGAAACCAAATAAAACAATATTAAACCTCCCCTATATCTCCTTCTACCTTAAGATTTAAGCTGGTTGTAGGTAGGGAATTAACGATTCTGGAGATCGGCATGATTTTAAATTCCCGACAGAGTCGCTTATACTCTTCAACTCCGGTGTTATCGATTTCTTGCGGCGGCTCTAAAACCTTGCAATTCTAAAAGCTGTTAAAGCAGTTTGAAATTAATAACCTTCATAATCGAAGGCCTTGTCTATTCCGGGGTCTTCTAACGGAGGAAAATGGTAAAAGGGATGCCTCAACAATGAACTTCTGGATATTAAAATCTGCGCGAGACACCGGAAGGACGCGGTGTTCTTATTGAAGAGGGCCTCGAGTTCTTCGGCTGTCAGTTCCTGTTCTCCCTCGACTTCCTCAATATCTAACTCTTCGTCCTCTTCTCCTTCGATTTCAAAGTATTCTTCGCCGTCTTCAAAGTTTTCTTTCACGTCTCCAACGTATTGTCTGCCTTCTTCAAAGTTTTCTTTGCCTTCTTCAATGTTTCCTTTGCTTTCTTCAATGTTTTCTTTGTCGACTTCTTGTTCCGTATTCGGGAGTTCCTCGGTTTCTTCGGCAGCCATTGCCTTGTGAAGGGAATCTTTTTGGTTCAAAAAATTGAAATTGTCATACTTGACGTTTTCATTAGAGTGCTTTCAGCGTATTTTGATCTTCTTTAACCTCGTGTAATAATAGGGGATGAAAATTTCGAGAATGTTTGGGTTCTTGGGCAGTGAATTGAAAGCGCTATTTGAAAATTTAAAATTAATTGAAAGTTTGGTCTGTCGATAAAGCAGGTTGCAAGGAAAAGTAATCGATTTAGACGACAGGTGGCGCTTTAAAATTTTGCCTAATAATTTCCTATTAACTAAAGGTTTTATTTTATCGGTTTTTTATAATTGCATGAAATACACGATTTTACCCGTTTCAGCATTTTTACGCGCAAGCATTCTCTAAACAACCAAACTTCGAGGAAAATTTCCACAAACGGTAATAATATCAATAAAACAGTACAGTTTTAAAATTCACATAAAATTTTTGTGACAGGTATTATTTTTTCATGTCGTTTATGAAAACTTAACAGGAGAAAAATTCCATAAGCATTTTCAAATTTCCCGCTCACTTCTTCCAACTTCATCCCAAATCACTTTCAAACGACAATCAGCTGTGAATCATCTTTCATTTCTCTTCATCGCTTTTGTTTATCTGGAGAGGGACCGTTTGTTAATCTCGATAAAACGTTGATAAGTTTCCCTTGTCTGGGTTCACCTAAAGAATCTAAGGCAATCTCTTCCGTGAAAATACGAGGAAGTGCAAACGGAGACGAATGAATTACTTAATTTTGTTATGGCGACGAGCAGTTCGGACGAAAGCAGCACAGCTCCCAGAGATTTTCATTTGTCGTCGTCCTTAGACAGTGGCAGTCGCCTTAGCCCCAACAGACAGAGGTGTCCCCTGTGCAGCAGCTACAAGAAAGTGTTCTACTGCAAGGAATGCGTCCACAGCGGGAGTTTTAACTCGTCGTCGCTGAACCTCGAAAGGTGAGTTAATGCGCACAATTTACGTCAATTCGGAAATGTTCTCCTTTGTTTCGGACTTCGCAGCTATGCGGAAAAGCAGCTACGCTATCTGAGGCACAAGTCCTACAAGAAACAGATCGAAGATGACGGCGTCCACTTCGTCGAGAAGAAACAGAAGTTCGACGTACTGGTGAGTCCTCTTTTGTTTTGAACGCGCTGTCAAAAGTGCGTTCAACCGTGCGCGCGCGATTTGTTTACAGTGCTCAAAGATACGGCAGAAGAAGGAGCGCATCCGCCTGCTCAAGCTTGCCATCGACGAAAAGAAGGACGGTCAGAAGCGAACCGGCCACAAGCTGACCGAGCTCAAGATCAAAAACGAGAAGTTACTGAAGAGCTTGCCCAAGTACGAGGAGAAGGTGCAGAAGTTCGGGAATTATGTGGCTGGCAAGCAGGAGGACATACAAAGAGCGAGAGCCAACCTAACCGAGAAGCAATTGCTTCTGAAGAAGCTGACCGTCGCTCAAATTCAACAGCTGATCAAGTACATTTTTCCTATTACAAAAATTCAACCGAAAGTGTAAGTTATAATACATTTATTATATTTATGTATAATCAAACATGCATTCAATTGAAAAAGTACCACGCAATCGAAAACAAAATGATTCGCTTTTTCAACATTTCTGAAATAACTTTCAACATTTGAAACAAATAAAAGCTTTGTTCATTTGTTCTGCACTTTCTACACTTTTAATTCCTTTATTCTATTCTTCTCACTCTCTCGAAAGCACTTGGCGCAGAAAAAGGTGTAGAACAAACGAACAGACCAGTGTTGCCAACCTTTTCGATTCAAACAATTGAATATGTGAGATTAAAAAGGGTCCAAGTCCAGATTGTATATGTCTCTTATTTTGGTAAAATGTAAATAACGTTTTGATCTGGTTATGTGATCTAAACACAAAGAAATTTAATATAGTAAGAGATAAAAGAAAAAGTTTACATATTAAGAAAAAAACAATTTTCAAAAACCTTTTTTCTTCAATTTCTCATAATCATTCCAGCAGGACTTGGGGCCCCTTTTAATCTCACATATTCAATTTCAACATCTTAATTTCAAATTTCGCGCCTAAAATAATGTGGAATGACGCGACAAGAACCGTAAGAGATACAAACAACGAAAGAAAAGATCGAAGATCGATGATTTTTAATCATGAGGAATAATTTCAAATTTCGAAAAAATCGTAGTACGTCAAAATCTACATAGATGGCGCTCGCGCGACACAATTTTATTTTGTAATACTTCAACGAAATTGTGTAAAAACTTATCTAAATTTAATTTTCGAGTAGATTTAAGAGAATTTAAAAAAATATCGGCGTTCTTTAATAATTTTTGTGTACAGTCGAAGCTCCACAACACGAATCTCAAGGGACCGACGATGTTTAGTAGCCTTAATAATAATTTTTAGATATTTAAAATTTAGCGCCTAAAATGTGGTATTGCGCGACAAGAATAGGAAGAAGGTAGAATGAAAGAAAACGAAAGAAGATTTTAATCACGAGAAATAATTTCGAATTTCGCGCTGTGAAAATCGTAGGGAAACAAAATTTACGTAGATGGTGCTGGCGTTAAACAATTTCATTTTTTAATACCTAATTAAAACTGCATAAAAACTTGTCTAGATTTAATTGGGATTTAGGAAAATTAAGAAAAAAAAAAGCGACGTTTTTTTAGCACCTTTAATTTCAAATTTCACTCCCAAAAAAATATAGCACGCAGCAGTTGCGCATAACGACAATAATGAAACAGATGACAGCGTCAATCGCGAAGAGAAATTTCAAATTTCGCGCCGAAAAAGTCGTAGTGCGACAAAATCTACATAGGTGGCGCGAGTGCGAAACAATTACATTTTTTTAAATAATAACATAAACATCCGACTTTAGTTTTAGATTGGAGAAAATTTAAAAAAGTCGTCTTTGTTTAGTAACTTCGATAATTTTTTTAATCACGGAAAGTAATTTCAAAATTCGCGCCGAAAAATTTGTAGCGCGACAAAATTTACATAGATGGCGCTGACGCAACTCAATTTTATTTTTTAATACCTAATTCAAAACTTTTCTTAATTTATTTTACGTTTAGAAAACCTTTTTTTTAAATTATCGAGTTTTTTTAGTAATTAATAAAAATAGTAAATTTCTCACATTCATCACTATTCATAATATTTTCCCCACAAAACAGTTCTAATTTCAAAGTTCTCCCCCTTTTCCCATTTATTAAATTAAGTCTTAATTGTCCCCATGAAAAGGGAAATTCCCTTCAAGTTGACGACACCGTAACAGACCTAAAATGTCACTATTAAGTTGACGGACAGTATTACCAATTTTTCTTTCCAATAATCATGGCCTACTCTGAATCATTTTATTTTCGATCGCGTGGTATTTCTTCGTGGTCATAGGTGTCACAGTAGGTCTGTTCCAAGCACGCTTTGTGACCGTTTCGAAATCGTCACAAGCATGCACTCATCAAAGTTTTACACTCGACAAAGCTGTCAACATCGATCATTATTTCGGTGGGCAACTGATTATGACGGTTTCTTGAACGGTCAGAAAGCGTGATTGGAACAGAGCTAGTATCATAAAAATGTGAGGAATTTGAAGTGTCCTTTACTTCGCGTCCGTACTCAAATCTGTGCCCAAATTTGGAACACAAAAATGAAACAAAAAATATTTTAAAAAAATGTAAATAAATAAAACATTGCTCATGCGTACAATTATTTTTAAAAAAGTGTCAAAGGGTACTTGTTTGATGTTACAGAGAAATGGAATCAAGCGATTCTGACATGGTGACTGCACTGGCAGAAGCGTCAGCCACCACGTATATACGTAATCGATGGGTGTTTAATACGGACAGCTCAGGTGAATTACAGCACACGGTTGTAGCGCCATCTCTGCCCGGGACAGGAAACTACACTGCGTATAATGACTGGGGTAAATATTCTCAATTTTTTTTCTAATTATATTACTAGGGTTGTTTCTTGACCGCTTCTAAAACTAATAATATCTAAGAATAATAGGGTAGGTATTTTTTTTTAAATAATAGTTGCGGTGCATATGATATGAGATATGGAAGTCCCACTATATTTGACCTTGAAAATATAAATGTTCAAATAAGCAAACTCAAAAATCCTTCTTTAAGAAAGAAGAACCCAATTCAATACTCGACACTTGTATCATTAAATTTAATTAAACAATTAAAGTGAACGTCTGTAAATTTGTTTTATTTTAGTCGCTCAAAATAAAGATGCCGTTCCAAGTGTTAGCACCGTCATTTCGATTGAACAAAACCCTGCATTCAGGATCAGCGCCGCACTGACTTACACTGCTCAACTAGTACACGTATTAGCGTTTTACTTAGACGTGCGATTACCGTATAAGCTCTCATACAGGTACACGAGAACGAAATTACTTCGAGTAATAGAACCTGAAACGCTTTCGGTTTTCAGCGATTTCTGCAGTAGTGAAATGAACGAGCAACAGTTCAGTCGTAGGGTGGCAAGACTGAACGCCAATGTCCTGCAGCTGTGCTTCTCGCAGAACACAGACTTGAATGCGCTGCAGCCCTCGCACACGTTACACAACATTCTCCAACTCATTGATACGAACTCGAGTGATCTTGGAAGGTATTCCCCCCCAAATTTTGTGAATGGCTTAATTGTAGCGGTAATGTTTCAGACGTGGCCCGATGGAAGTGAATGCACAGACGGCTTTCGACTTGGAACAACAGTTGGCCAATGACTTGCAGACGAGTGAGGATTCGGATTCTGAAGAGAGTGACACACTTCCGTATGAATGGGAGGCTGTGAGTAATTTAAAGCTACGATAGCAATCAAATCGCATGTATTACGAACGATAATAATTAAAATCATACAATTATTTCGTTGCTAACTTCTTTAAAATATTAAAAAATAAATCGAAAAGTTTCTTAAATGAATTTTTTTTAAAGGTGCCACATGTGCCAGTGCCGGAAGCATCTGCCGGTCCTCTAAATTTACAGTCCACCCAAACGATAAACGCGGCACAAGCTAATAGCATGGCAGGGGGACTCGTGAACAGCGCAGCTGCCACGATCGCCTCGATATGGAAGGGTTGGACGGGCAGGTAGTTCCATATGATTACGGCGTCAAAGTTTCCTGTAGCACGTAATGCGGAGTTAGTTTTAGGTAGTGAATTCTTAAGATAAGGGAGACCAATTAAGCACAAACTTTAACAATGATGATTTTAGCATACGTAGATTAATTAAATTTGAGATATTTTTTTATTACGACTAAAAAAAAAGAAAAAAGAGAAAAACGACGAATGCAAGCGGGCAGATGAAATATTTTATTACGTAATAAAACTCTAGGGTAGGTGACAGATAATAGAAACTCTTACAATCCATGATGTAGCACCAAATAACTCATAAACTCAGAGACAAATTTCGAATTTCATTTGATCTATGGTAGTCATTACGTTATAATAAGCAGTTCCTTGTATTTTTGCAGAAAAATGTTAGTATTAAGTACAACAAAAAAAAATACTTTTTTTTAAACAATTAGATATTTTTTTAAGGGCTTGAAGGTAGAATAAATTAAAGCGGCGTGCACCTGGGAACGTGTATTCATTCCTTCCTATAAGTCTTTACTGATGACCAAACCATCAAATATAATATAAAAATTATGCCGGCTGTTTCAAACCGAGCGGAAATTATTTTATACTAATTTTAATACAACTTACATTTTTAAACCCTACTCAAGAACAAAGTATTTGTGTAACTCCTACTAGAGTTTAAGGGTGCACATAGTATTTGAAATAGCCTATAAAAAATAAAATATAGTTTTAATTTCTTTTTATACAATTCGATTCGTTTTTTAAATTAAAAATAGTGTAAATAAATAAATTGTGTCGCTGTAGAGGGTGTAGTTTAAGTTGGTTTTGTAATACATGATTCTGTGTGGGCAATAAGAACTGTGTACAGAAAGGACTGTACATAAAACTCATTTGGACATGTGCAGCTAGTCAATCCCACACGGTAACACATACAATGAAACATTTATTCCCCGTTCGTTGTACATAAATTCGTAAACTCTGTTCTTTTTGAATCTGATTTTGAAGCAGCGATTGTCTGTATGTTGTGATGATGCAAACCGTAATAGCAACAAAACGAGATTAGGTTTTTGTACGTGCGTGTTCACTCTCGCAAAACCGGCTGTATTCCTGGAGTATGAACGCGCACATGTTCTTAATGTTGTGCAGTAGAAACATAATTTATTGTGATATTTAAGCAAGTATGTATAGAATGTTTTTTTTTTATAATAAAACCTATGTTACACGATATATTTTAAATAAATACAAGTGATGAGTTCATTAATCTTACTTCTTGTTACAAAATTTCTCAACTATAATAATTTAATAATCATTAGATAGTATAGTAAAGCAAGAACATCTTACACAAGCAGGTTAGTACAGAGAAACTCCCCAAGTT
Organism: Dorcus parallelipipedus; assembly: GCA_958336345.1. Taxonomy (NCBI): domain Eukaryota; kingdom Metazoa; phylum Arthropoda; class Insecta; order Coleoptera; family Lucanidae; genus Dorcus; species Dorcus parallelipipedus. The sequence goes on along the minus strand of OY284477.1, from coordinate 47,943,421 downwards.
AATCCAAAGTAAAAATCCTCATCGCAATGTCACTGATAAGCCAATCGATTCCCTGCAATAAATTCTCACCGGTGACGGCACTGCACCAAATCAAATGCCAATGATGGGTTTTAATAGAATCCAAATTCAAAATCTACACAAACGAAATCATGAATCTTTTAAAATTCTCTCCCTATAAAAATGAAGGTGAAATTACATCTTTCAAGACTTCAATCGAGCTTGCTCCTGGTAAATCCTGTTTGTTAGCGAATACCAACAGAGTTGCACCTGCCAATCTCTAAAAACCAATTTTTAATCAAGCGCAATTAACTTAGCATCTGCACAAATACCTCCTCCTGTAGTAGAGTGTGTAACTCGGCCTTGCAATCTTCCAATCGCCTTTTATCTGCGCTATCAACTACCCAAATTAATCCGTCAGTGCATTCAAAGTAATTCTTCCAATAGGAGCGTAAGGACTTCTGCCCCCCGACATCCCACATGTTTAATTTGAAGCTTTAAATAAGAGAGTCAACAAATGCAGTGGGGGATTTATCAGAAATGCTCACCCTCGATGTTCTAAAGTCTTGATATTGAAGCCTAACGTCGGCGAGATTGTATCGATGTCTTCACCGTTGAAACGTTTGAGTATCGTGGTTTTGCCAGCGTTGTCTAGACCCCTGAACAACGTAGTTAAGAAATTATATAGTGAACCTAACCTCACGAAATGCATGCTTGCACGGGAAAGGATACAGCATTAGAATACGCATTTCTTTCTCTTTCTGCTTCATTTTCCTCAACACCGACAGGAAACCCATGTTTTGTAAATAATTAATCAAAGGTCAACCAGAAACATAACCTCACAAATTTTATCGGTTATGAATTTGATGCAATTAATTTCGTTGATTACGCTTTCCTTTTAGTGCGTGGCTTCGTTTTTCGAAATTCAATTCAATAAATAACTCTTCTAAAAGATTTTAAAATTCTGATTTAAAGAAACCGTTTTTGTCACTGTCATTACAGATTTCTTGAATGCCGGCGACATAAAAATTTCCAACGAGTTAAGAATATCAGGAGAGAGTCACATTATTACTAGCATTAGTTTATCGTCCAATCTGGTCACCAAATATGTCCGTGGTAAGTCATAGGCGCATATTATTCATTCACAAAACTCCCGGTGACGTTTACATTTTCATATTGAAAATTTGGAGTATATTTGATAAGTAGTAATGTTTTTAAGAGTCAATATCGACGCTATTTAATAATAGTGTCGATATTGACTATACAAGCGAATGGACTATACAAGCGTTTTACAAAATTCTGGAATGAAATATTTAATTTTTGATGAATATAAGCTTCAATAAAAAATAATACGATTTTTTCAATTATTTTTAACCGAAACGCAAGAAGTTCAACCAAGTGTTCACAGCTGCATGTTAGTTGCCTACATTTATTTTTAGATCATTTTAGATATATTTTCATTTCTCTTTATAATAAAAAAAAGAACTTATTTAATAAAAACGGGTTTCGTAATTCCATATTATTCTTTCAAGGTTTAAGGGGTATTTATAAGATTGCTGAACCTATATATACAATAAGTGTCGCGCGCCTATAGTCACATCACTAAGATGTACTACAGTCCGAAGTTTCAATGTGATGCGAGGTTTACTAGGTATTAAATACAGCGCTTCACGCATAAAATTCACCAAGTGGCTAAGATTACTAATAGCGTTTTGAACTGTCAACTCCAGAGTACCCTGAGAGTATCTCTATTCCCTGTTATTATATGAGGTTAAAACAAGATGAAGATACTCTGAGAGTGCTCTAGAGCAGTCAGTCGAAAACGTTATCAGATCGAGATTAACGTGAGTGACGTGATATCACAGATAAAAGAGCTGTGGTGATATTTATAAGCGGGCGATGGCGAAAGTTCACGAAGTTGAGGTGTCTGACCAAAGGATCGTACCACGTTCTGTATACCGCAATGTCAGCTGGAATTCGCCACCACATTATACAACTTTAAAGCGAAATTTACAGAAGTTAACAATTTTAAAAATGAGGAATGCAACATAAAATTTTTGTACTTCATAAACATTTACTTTCAGTGTAAATACAACGGCAAAATCCATTAAAAATTATCTTCCACAGCAGCATTGCATCATGTATTCGTATCTTTGGCACAATTCGTAGCCATTAAGGGGACAACGAATGGAAGACGAGCACCTTACCGGAAGGATATCTGCAAAAATCAGCGATTAAGAAAAAACCTTCGCTCATCCAGGAATGGATCGGGCGTTTCGTACCGAAAAGTCGAGCGCATCCACAACAATATCCTAATATTATGGCCGGGTCATCATCGCAGAAATGCGGAGGGCATCCCGAACAGGTGTAGCCTAAGAACGGTAGCCGGACTTGAACGAACAAAGTTAATCAAACGTGATTACAAAATTTTAAAAAAAATAGTAGTAAATTACAAATAATGTTAACAGTGCTGCCTATTCAACAAAGGAGCAATCCATTTCCCTACGCTATACATTTCAAAGATTACCGTCTTAGGGGGTCATTCTAATCGGATTTGCAACCTAGCAACGGTGGTACCTCCTTAGCAACTGGTAAGAAGCTGCAATCTCGCCAATGTTCGGTGGTAACAGGATATAACGTTGTGTAGTCTCGATAATGCTCGGAAGTAGGATCATACTAAGTTGTAACTTGCAACCCCGATTAGAATGACCCCCTTATACTACTTCTTGCTCAAAATACTATTTACACCCAGTGTAGGTATATACAGAGTAAGTCAGGAAGAAAGGGAAACATTTTAGGTGGTCATTATTCTTGGTAATTTAGAGAAAAAGCAAGAGAACAAACAAATGTGCGTTCAAACAACTGTATCTTAGAAATTACTAGGAATAATAATTGTGTTCTTCTTTTCTTTATAATAATGACTCATACAATCGTCATCTTGACACTCGCCCTGTATACATATTTCTTTTAATTAAAAAAATTAAAGCTTATGATATCTTTATTGTCTTATGACTGTTTTCTCCTTACTGTTTTATGAATCAAAACCTAAAGGCAAACAAGTACGACCCTGTCCTGGATTGGAAAGAAAATAGTTTCAAGGAAATCATGGAAGTCTGTAAAAATGTAGCCCTGAATGAGATGGAAAACGAAAAATGCGTTTCTTTTTCTTGGCGATTTCAGTTAATTTTATGACTGATCACCAAATTCTGTTCAGATATTCAAATGTAACATTTTTTTTTTAAGTTTTGACTTCTACCAAGCGCTGGTAAAGTCAGGCAAGTTTTAATTTCTCGATTTTATTTGACAATTAACTGCGATTAAATCTAGCTTACCAGTCCAGGGTCTTGTTTACCATTAATGCTGCTCGTCTCGTAATAGCCAGCACGTGTTAACAATTATCCAGCCAATTAAACGGCGCAATTCGCAGGGCGTGCAACTTTTTAACACAAATATTTCAAATTCAAAAAATAAAATCAAACAAAAAGAAAAACGAATACTTACTCAATTTACCTGTCCTCGTCGATGGTACGTTCGCAGATACCGCCGTGAACAAACAAACAATCAAAAAGGCGCAACGAATTTTTGACGACATGATTTTTTTTCTAATGCGTTTGAAGACTGCCGGAAAGTTTTGCTTAAATAACCGAAAATTATCATCACCTCGTCCAATTAAGTCCGAGATAAAGTCCGACGCTAATGGCTTTTGATGTTACCCCTTTTTAAATGTTTCGCGTGTGAATCACGCTCGTTAGAAAACAAACAGGAGATAAGTTCTTTTTTATCGCGCAAGGTTGCGAGAGTAAGGTAAAAACTACATGCATTGTATTCAGCAATAATTAAACAAAAATACGCTAGAATCTCTTTTATTAGATTAATTTTACACACCCTAATGAATAGGCAACCAAACGTATTTGATGATGCCAAGTAGGTTATCTATGTAAAAAGAGAGTAACAAGAAATCGGATTAGAGTAGGCGGTGATTAACTTAATTTTGTTTGTTTGTTTTTTTAAATCTGACGTCGAAGTTGGCCATATCAAAGTATTTTTCTGCACATACCACAAGTTTTGAAACCTCTGTCACTGTCTGGTGCTTTGTTTTGAAAATAAAATTGGATTTCTTTTCGAATAAAATCGTTTTTTCGTCATTTTGATATTTTGATGGTTCACAATAAAATGTTCATGGCCAACTTCGACGTCAGATTTAAAAAAAAGCACCGTTTACAATGCCATTACAATGCGTTAATATATTTTTTAGATTAGAGGAGTCTATGAAAAGTAAAACCTAAGTCGTAGCTTAAATGAAATTAACTTATGTCAAAATTGAAATGTCAAGATACATTTGACGATAGTAGAAAAAATCTTCCAGTTGAATACACAAGGCTTTGTTAAAACTCTTTAACATGATAACGACTAATTTCAAATGCCGTTGGATTGCTTGCTGACCCATGACTATAGTGTTCAAGAGCGTTTTAAACAACTAACAGATTTGACAGGGGTCAGGAAGCAAATGTCAGAATAAAAGTTTCGAATCAAGCTAAGACTCTGATTTTGTTTTTCATAGCCTCCCCTTATCTAAAAAATATATTAACGCATAGTACATTCATGGACTGTCACAATTTATTGAGTTTTTATTTAATCACAGACATACGCTTTCGTTGCACCGCCTATCTAATCTGATTTTTATTTGCTCCCCGTTTATAATCTTCATTTCACAACATCCGTTTACTGCATACCAGGATGTCAATATTAACTTCTATATCAGTGGCGTGCGGACAATAAAAAGTTACTGTAGAGGGATAAGTTTAATAATTTTTTTATTATAGTGTATTACGGTCATTCAAATAAAACTGCACATTGTTAGAAAAATTATGAATGCAGTAAAGAAGTAAAGGACATAAATGACCAATAGAAACAGTCGATAGTAAAGAAAGAAGCAGCAATCGATTTCAGACAAAAGGCTGGCGATTTTATAACAAATTTTAAGTCAAATGAGCATTTGTCTTTTATTTACGCATCGATGAGCGACTTGTTCTAATTAATTTAGACTCAACACTTTCAAAGGCCGCACGCTTTCAAGCACGGAAACTTGTGCAAATTCAACAACAGCGCGAATGGGCATAGATAGCCGCTAATTAACACAATTCGGTCGAAAAAACAAGGTTATTATTACCATAAGTGATGGACTATTGTTGAACGTTAAGGTATCGTAATGTACTAGGTGTTTATGTTTGCCCAGCTTGACGTCCAAACGAGAAAGAATTTTAATGTTCTCAATAAAAAAAACTTTAAACGTGCGTATAAGCAACTCATTTAATACGATAATTAATTTAATCATGAAAATTAAAAGATGAGATTCACAAGCACGACGTCAAAGTGGAAATGTTTTCTGAATTCGCAAACAGTGAGAAAGACTGTTTTCTGTGCAATTCAAATTCCTGTGCCGGCTCGTCATTGTTCTACGTTTTGAATGGAAAACGCACGTAATCAGCGATTAAATTTCGAATGCCTCGCATGTAGGCAGGTGATTGGCTTACGTAACAAGTCGTTCTGGCCGAACCCCCCCTTTTGTTACTGTTATTTCGATGCCGCTAATGGAATCCGAATTATTGCGATGCCAAAAAAAAAGAGAATAATTACCGCTTAAAGTCTCCTATTCACGTCGGATTCGAATCCCTCCTTAATCTAACAAATTTGAAGGAAATTTGACAGATAATCGAACAGTCGAAAATCCTGATTAAACTTCAAACCAGCTTCAGATATTTGACAGTTCACGTTCGGATCAAAATCTATTAAAAAGAAAAGCTGAGATTTTAATCGGAGAAAGTTTCAACTTTGACAGCTTCTTCAGGAAAAGAAAACGCAGTTAAAATACAGCGAAACGTCGATTTTTAAATTGATTTTACAACCTGTCCGATCGATTATTATAATTAAAAAGTTTATGATAATTTTAACAGACAAAAAAAGCGCTTTAATTAAAATCGATTGTCCCCTTTTCGACGATTTTCTTATTTTCTGACAATAGATCGTGTTTTATTATTCCGTTTAGAGTCCGTGGCAAGACCGGCCTTCTAAGTATCGGGGCCCGGGTGCAGTAAGAATAGTGGGGCCCTTTTTTAAGCGCAGTGTGATGGTGTAAGAAACCGGAATTCTGTACAAAAATTTATTATTTCAAAATTGGAACATAAATATTGCAATCATAAAATTTAAACGTATAAGTCTGAATTAGAACAAGGCGATCAAGTTAAAACAAAATAAACTGTTCCGGTGTCAAAATTTTCATTAAAAATTTAATATTTGCGAATCACCCTGTATATTGCATGGGAAAATCAACGATCTTTTGTTCCTACGTGACTCCCGGTATGTTTCAACATGAAGTTGCAATAACCTCCACCGCTAGGAGATGTTCTATTTCACTCTTTCGCCTGGTTAAAACAGCCCCGTCTCGGTCTAATTAGTTAGCGCATGTTCTTCCTTCAGCGCGTCACTTTTGTTGTTGTGCACATCTATTGTCAGTGAAGTGCCCATCATTTTGCACTTTGATCATGTTGGATCTTTTGATCGAAGCCTAAACGGAAGTTATCTATTCTGAGATTTGCTTAAGTGCACGCTAAGCAATACAAGCTTTCTTATAAGCTTTTCTAAGCCTGTTGCTGCTGAGAAAGGAACAGGTAGAATTTTCTTGGCAACTTTGTGCGTACTTCGGTTGTAACACGTTTCTTTCTTTTGCTATTTAGGCTTGCAGTCGTACCCCTTTCTGACTATTCCTTTTTTGACCGTGACTCGACGCATTGACGCCGCGCCGCCCTGTTTAGAGACGGGCATTTCTACAAAGACTTTCTCCGCCGGATTGCATCTCGTCGATTCTTCCAATCTCATCTTGACAGCTAGCTGAGTGTCAGACAGAATTTATCACAAGGTCGGATTTATTTTGCTTTATTCGTTATCTATTGTTTGTTTAAACGCTGTGTTACGTTAATAAATTTTTAACAGAATAATTTTGAATATTCAATCGTTCGTAAACGAACGGCAGATCTGTTTCTTGTTTAACGTTTTAATTAATCGCTATACCGTTTACTATTTTCTTACTCAACTTATTGAGACCCCGTCTGGGTTTTACGACACCAAATAGAGACAAGTGTGCTTTTTATATTATTTATATTTTATTTATTTTATATGTTTGACCTCGACCTATTCTCCAAGAGTTAGCCGGCTGTGTTGGAGAACTTAAATTGCCCTCCTTCAATTTGCTGTCCTTCAGGTAGGTTGCAAAAACATGTAATTTTGCGCAATGAGTTGAAACTGTAACAATCAGTCCTTGTGGTTATAGTATACAAACAATTCGAAGAACATAGTCTGAGCTCAAACCTTGAGAAACATGATGGTATCCGCAAATGGACACAGGTGTGGGCGTACTAAGAAAAAACAAACAAACGGAATAGAGAAATGGCACATCTTATATCTAGAGTCTACGGTTTTGAACGTGTATTGAAAGTACACGTGTACACGGAAATCCGTGTAACACTCGCGAATTAAATACACGTGTTATTAATTCACGTGTAATTAACTCTTATTCTACGTGTACACGGATATAATTACACGTGTATTTTAATACACGGGTCCGTTCGATACGTTCAAATCCAGGTTACCTAGCAACGGATGTGTTTTTGTATTAAATACACGTGTAATGTAACCACACGTGTATCCGTGAAATTAAAATTCACGGACACCCGTGTATTTAAAATTACACGGATTAAGATCATGATGCGTGTATTACACGTATACACGTGTACTGACATATACGTGAAATAGAGAGCTCTACTTATACCGGTAAATACATTTTCATTCATACCCCTCTTAGATACGCCAGATAGATTATATAAATAATGTGATCTGTGTTTAAATTTCGTCGCGATTTTTCTACAGTTCGGTTTCTTGATAAATTAATTTTCTCCTTAGTTTTATTTATATTCGGTAGGAAAGATAAAATTCAATCTACGAGTGCTTTTCCCTCAAATTTTGGATTATTGCCTAGAGAAACATCAGAAACTAACAAAAGCTTTAAATGTACAGAATACCGCTTTTTCTCTCCTCGAACTATTTTGACTGCATTGTGTGCACTTTTGTTATTGAACATTGATATTTGAATCTGTTTCTCACTTTTACCTAGGGGAGAAAAGTGTCTCTCGAGGAGTACTTATTAAAAGTATAGGTTTCTTTAATCTCCTTTCTTCTATCATTTATTTTCAATATCGTTCGGTTGTTACAATGGTATGGAGTACGGGTACCCTTGAGTAGTTCGGGGCCCGGGTGTTTTGCACCCGGTTCACCCCCCTTGAGGCCGGCCCTGGTCCGTGGTACTTTAAATTGAACATAGCGAACGAAACCAAACGAAAAAAAAAACATTTTCTTTTATTTTTATGTCGGGACAAACTCGATTTATCTTGTTCATTTTTTTCCCCTAAAATCTATTCTTGCTTATTTTAACTCGAACCTCGAACAGTTCGGTTCTTAAATCAATTGTTCATTTTTCGATGTTTTTCTTAATTTCCTAAAAAAATGACTGCATTTTGTTTGAAGTCCGGGTTTAAATGGGATGTGTTCTGTTTTCGTTAATTTTAAAATTGTTTTAAGGTCGCCTTTTGTTGTAAATTTATTTACCTTGTTTCTCTCTCATTGATGAAATTTTGTTTTTGTGCAAACTCAAGTAACGTTGACTTTTAAAATGACTTTCTTTTGTTTTCACATTAATTCATCATCAAGTTGGTCATACGTCCGTCAGGATTACTCACGCGGAAGCGCGCCACGACGAAAGTTGAATGCAAATTTCGAAAGCGAAGCAGCGAAACGACCATCGCGATCAAAAGTTTCGTCGAAGGCCCTCGTAGAAATGGGGCGTTTGCGCGTTACTCCGGCGGAAAATCTATTCGCAAGCGGCAGTTAACAGTCTACGAAAGGACGTAGGTCAGCGTGGTAGTAAACGCAATCAAACGCACTTCGTAGGCGCACGTTTAAAAAGGCCGGCAGATGTGTGTTCGCGAAGAGGGGGTCGTACCGCAAATTCTAAGTGTTTTTTTGTGTTGAATTGCGGAAAAAAGTGTGACGAATAACGGTCAAAGTGTTCCGGCAGAGGATTAAATATGTAATTGGTAAAAACAAATTGAAAACTGCAAAGAATTTTAATGTCACCGAGCATTAAAAGGGGCGAAAATCAATAATTTTGTCTGGGGTCACTTCGTACCGGTTGTGTCGACACGTCATTTTCTCATTAAGCCTGCATAACGCATTGATTTTTAATAAAAGTAAAGAAAAACCAATGTAAAAGCACAAATTAATTTTTGTTTACAATATAAAATAATTACGAACCCTAGAACTCTAGAAAAATACAATATAAAATAATAGGAGTAATAATTTAGATTTAGAAATTTAGAAAATGAAATGACGTGTCAATAATAATAATAATAAAAAAAAAAACAAACAGTCGGCTTTAGATATGAATTTCAGAAATCAAAATCATACAATTAAAAAAATGTGGACATGTTATCGAATTAAAAAAAAATTAAGCGATTTAAAAGCAGAAAGTGATTTAAAGCAAAAAAAATCAAGTTAAAATAAAATAAATTCATAAATATGTCATCGATTTTAAGCAAAATTAAAAATGTAAAAAAAACGAAGAACGCGATTAGAAAACGAATCAAAATCAATATTAATTATTTTAAAAACAGAAACCGATTGTAAAATGATTAAGTACGAAAAAATAACTTCTTTTTTTCTTTTTTCCTTTCTTTGAAAACCGTCTCAGATTATTTATAAATACATACAGGGTGTTCACAGGAAAGAGCTACAATGGCTAAATTTTTTATTTGAATTTTTACGAAGCAACTTCAAATAGAAAAGTTTCTGCTTCGATTTTATGACTTAAGTCCCTTGAGGAAAAGGCTTTCAGGACTTCATACTGCAACTAGCATATAATTTCTAAAACAAGAAGATAAAAAAAGACATAAAATCGAGATACTACGTCGTAAGTAGAGTTGAAATAAAAGTTCTTTCCTGCATAATACGACGCTTAGTTTCACTAATAATAATAAAGGACTGAGGGCCAGTTTCATAAGGAATTTAAAGAAAACTTTAAATTTAAAGTCACTTTCAAATGTCAAAACAAATATGAAAACACATTTGCTTACACATCAGAATGTCTCCTTTAAGTTCTGTTATGAAGCTGATCTTATTTGGACGGTAAAAATAGAACTATTTTTATTAATATGAAAAACTAATCATAATCTCTGAATATTTATAATTTTGCATGCATTTAAAAAACAGAATTAGCAAGAAAATAAACAAGTGAGACAACGCTTTTGAATTTTCCCCAATATAAAATTATTCAAATTAAGATCTTCGTTACGAGGTCAAGCATGTGGTGCTTCAAGCCGGATAATAAAATGTATACGTGAAAGAAACGATTTTTTTTGTACAAAACTTCTCCAGAAGAAAATGTCGTAGAAAATAAAATATCAATTAATTTGGCAGAAATTGTAACGAATTCCTTTTTCGTTTGTTACTTCTGCAAATTGAGATTAATTGGAGCAAGCTGTATATTATTAAAAACTCTATTATGAAATGTTTAATTTATAAAACCTAGAGGCTGTATAAAAATTTCGATTTTGTATTTCTTTTCACTACACTCTCACAACCGTCTCAGATAATAATTTATAAATACATACATACCTTTAATTATTTTATTTTGATTTTTTATTCCTACATGAACATTTTTTTTTATTTTCTGACTAACTTTTTTTTTAAATCGAATTTCTCTCATTTTTAAATCAATTAAATCGTTTGTTTGATTTGAAATCCGTCTCTTGTTTCAAATCGCATGTACCTTTTTCTTAAATTTTTAATACAGCCGTCTTGTTTTAAGTTTAAATTGACTGTCTTGTTTTTAACTTTTTAATCTCTTTTAAATTGCTTGTCGTAAAAATGATTAAAATATGCGAGGTGTGAATCGGGCCTTAAACTTTTGCGTTCTTAACAAACCGCAACAAACAAATGCGTGCGTTTTATCACTCCACCACGGCATTTCAAAAACAAAACCGCAGATTCCAATTTATCTTATCAGCGCCGTGGAAGTCGTCATTCTCATTCCATTATTTACGATGAATCAGAACCACGTTGCGTTGGTCCCAATGTGAACAATGCGGGCAAATTAGTAAGGGGGTCCATAGACATACCTAGACGTTTGATGCGATGTTTGACAATGTCATAAGGCAATGTGCAAATGAAACTTTTTTAGGAAGAAAGAGAAAATAAATAGCAGAAGGGTAGATTACCTAATCTTACGCTTTTTAAATTTTGAAATTTCCCGTTAAAAATTGAAGCTTTCGCACTATTTTATTAATTATATATTAATTAGCCTTCAGGTCTAGGATATTAAACGACTTTGTCTAAGTGGAGTGAGTGGCTAGATCGAGCCAAAACCCTCAGTGTAGACTACGAAACAGCTACATATTTAAATACATGTTTGCTGGAGGCCTGGAAAGATTTCATGTCATTTTCTGTCAAATATCGTGTGTTCGATTGAAAAGTTCATCAAGCTGGTTTTGGTTTCTTGATGAAAGAAGATAGATCGAAAAAGGAATGACTTCTTAAACCGACTGACATTTAATGGATGACAGTTGTCAAACAGATATAGTATTTTGCTTATAATATGACGTGAATTATAAGCGCTTTCGTTTGTTGCATCGATGCAGAATATCTTCATCTCGTATTAACGTATGAGGTAAAAAAAAAGATGCAAGTACTCTGAGCGCACATTTATGCAGCAAACAGAATCCTAAACGTCAAGTGACATTTCGCGTTTATCTAATTCAAGACCAGCTTCACAATGTTATGAAAAATTCAAAGGCTACTTGATGAACTTTTCAATTGAACACATTTTACAATCTTGAGAACACAAAAATTTTCAACGTTTAATTCAACTTGTGAAATTCTGTAAAAATATCAACAGACATCTCATCAAGCATTCAGTACGTCTTTGGGCCCCCTTAACGGATACATTAGCGTCGTTACGTAACGTCGCTTTGATGGCGGAGCAAAAAAGACCGTTTCGTCGCAAAGAACGACAACGCTCAATGTCAAACCCATTCGCGTAAATTGCAAAATTCGATGTGGTTAACGATGACACCGCACGAATCGGACGCAATTTTTCTAATTGAGTAAATTTGTTGTTTTTTTTGCCGTTGTTAGAAACGAAACGCAGTTTAAACAATACTAACGGAGCTACTTGGCAATAGTTGCACGCCCAAGCGATGCGTTATAATGAAACGTGACACCGTTTTTAAATTCCGCAGGTAACTTATCAGAAGATTACTTCACGTGAAAACATTCATGTTCTACTATTATTTATTTGTTTGTTGAACATTATAGTATGAATAATACCTCCAAAATTCTTTTAATATAAATTGAGATATTTCCAATTCAATAATTACTCATTAATCGAACAATGACGGGCGCAGGAAAGCGTGGAAATTCCATTCGATACATTCTATGGAACGCCAAGAGGAAGTTCTTCTCATTGGCCTGGCCGGACAACAATGGAAACTCCGGTCGAGGTCTCTGAAAAAGAACGGTAACTTTTCCTCTTGGGCCGATGTTTTCCAGTAGAGTGTACGTACGCAATTAAATATTCGAAAAAAATTAACGATGGAAAATTAATGAGTTTGAAGGACGACAGGGAATTCGAAAGTCATGCGTGTAAGTGGAATTTAAATCTGGAGTTTAAAAAAATTGAATTGCTAATTAAAAAGTAAATGACGTCAGTAGGTTGCTAACTAAAATGCAAAAATCGCCTTTTTCCATTATTAATAATAATTAAATACAAAATTATACGCTGTGGATTAATTTAATTTATTTAATAACTGCAAAATTCAGAGTTTTCGAAGTATGATAAATTATTTTGAAACTAATACAAAGATAAAAGCTTAACAAAAACTTGTAAATATGTATTGTCCGTTAAATCGAATAAAAAAAGCAGTTTCAAATTAATCAAGCGGTGATTTAATAGTATATTATTTTACAAGTTTCACAAGAAGGTTTATTTACAATGCCTCTTGTGAAACGTGTAAAATATACCATTTTTTCTACTTTGCGTCATTTATTGAACAAAAATATGGAAAATACTGTCAAAAATTGGATCTCCTTAGTAAATGGAGAATTTTAGTTGTAATGCGTGGCAACACTGACAACCGTTCGTTTTAAACAAAAATCACATTGACAAGTTATTAATTTTTCTTCTCCAGCTTCATTTTGAGTATTCTGTTAAATAACAAATAAATAATGAATTATTTTGTTAACTCTATTAAATATTTTCAATTAAAAATTGGTTAAAATTTCCCCAAAAACAGTTTCACAATGAGCTTCACTGTGAAACTGTTTTTGGTGTCACAATGTGAACGCAAAGTAGAAAAATAAAATAACACAATCGATTTTAATAACATTTAATAACAAATGTCAATGAAAAAAGTTCACTATGAAGTATGTACTTAAAACCAAAATAAAATTATACAGTTTTTTTGAATGAAAAATAAAGAAAACATTAGGTCGTCTTGAAAACAAAAAAGTCAATTTGAAATGTCTGTGTTTTTGAATCTATTATGATCGCCTACGTTCTTTTGACTTCGCTTTGATTTCTCGACGCCTTTAATTTTTGTTAATCGATCTTGCCTTTTTTTTTAAAACCGAACGTTTTTCCGGTTCTTCCTTCCAGAGATATGTTGACTTTAGTAAAAACGTCCAGTGCTTAAAAAACCAAATCAAAAACTGTGCAAGACACGCGTCTCGTTCTTAACAGGAAGATGGACCATGAATGTTGTAGATTACGTGATAGCGTACATTATTTTCGCGTTAAGGACATTACCACCGGCTCGTGCTTCGCCCCTTCAAGTCACCTCGAAATATGAGGAGTACGTCGTGGAACATGAAATCTCCACCGCACAGGCGAACAATTCAGCATCCCTTATCGATCTCAGTTCGTGTACGTAAGCAAACATGTTTAATTTTAATGTCCATTAGGTCAAAATCATCAGTTGTTCTCCAAAACATAGAAAATTGTCCAAAGTAATTCTTTCATCAATATTGAGTTTCATATATTTGTCATCCTGTTAAGGTTGATTTAATTATACACCATTTTTTGTCATGTATTTGTCAGATAAATAATTTAGAATAAATTACATGCCTCACCACCATCATCATTACGCTTAAAACTGCTGTTTGCGATTACAAATTTTCTAATTCAGAAAAACACTAGCATCGGTTTAATAGCCAGGGTCAAGCTGCGGGGTCAATTAATATAGGCCAATTAGAGTCCATCGCCAGTAATTTTCTTATTTTTTTTTTACGTAATGCACAAGGCGAACGTACGTACGGACGGAAAATGATTTTTCTCTGTTTTTTCAGTCACGCCCCCACCCGGATGCCAAACATGTACGCGCGCGGAAAAACAATACTGCTTGAGCAGCGACTTCATAAACGACCACTGTTGCTGCGATCGAAGACATAAGGGTGAGTTGAATATGCGAGAGAAAAAAGCCGCACCCAAACGTTTCGCAATTCGTAATGACCTGACGACCAACTAAACAATGAATAACGAGGCGTATTCATGAGGCAGAAAAAAGCGCGCATTACCTAATGTTTGGAGAAGCCACTAATTTCAGGCTCTGTTTGCACAATTGTTTAGACGAATTTTTCTTTGTGTTTGTACGTCTCTTTTATGTTTAATAAACAATGTGTCGATCATCGGCTTCTAAATCAAGAAAAGAACTTAATTTTAATTTTTAAGCCTTCAAACCTTTTCATTTAATTGAATTTTAATAAACTCACAGAAATTAAATCTCAGATATCATGAAATGTATAACTGTAAATTATTTTGAAATTTAAACAAACATTTTTAGACTTTTAATTTATTTAACTTGCGCATTAAAATTATTTTTAAAAAAAAACAATGTTTTATTTATCCTCAATACAAGGGTTGTTCAATAAAGACAAGTGCGCAAATCTCCTCCCCTCAATATTTGAACAAACATTTTTCAGACATTTAAGTTAATGCATTTTAATTAGGAAGAAATCAAAGCAATGGCAAAAGTTTGGTCTAACAGCAGTCAAATGTCTAATAAAAATGAGTTAGAAAGAAAACCTCTCTTTCTCTTTCGTTATGTGCATTCAATGACAATCGATGTTTACTTCTTTTTTGCATTAAGTATTTACTGTTACATCCACTGAGAAATGCGCGACATGTGAAATTCATTATCCAGTGAAATTTCTGAATCATTTTGTACCTATGTATATTAGTAATTGGGTTTGTTTTTCTAGAAGAATTCGGCTTTATTCCGCACACTTGCTACTTGGGCGCAAAATTATGTAAGACGATAACTCAGGATTGTGTAGAGTACACGAGGCTGAAGGCGTGCTGTTGCAAGAAGTACGTTTTGGAAAAATGTAAGTACAGTTTCAAAACCAAAATATTGCACATCTAAATTAAATTGTGACTTTTACCATTCACTTTTACAGCCATGCGCACCTTAAATGCACCTCCTTGGCTGTGTTCACAATCTATAGCTACGAGAGCGTCTTGGAGCTTGTAATTGCGTCCTTCTCACCCACGTTTTTTAACATATTTTGCGTCTCACTCGTCAGTTTCAAAACAACTTGTGTTTACATTAGGTTTGTTCCTGCTACCGTTCCAACCGGTTGCCAACTGTCAGAAACATGGGCAGATGTAAATTAGCGTTCCAGGAGAAAAAAGTTCGATAAATTGACTGATAGTTTGATGTTCCAGCAGCTATCATAACAATTTGTAAACCGTTTGCAAACTGTTTGTAAAGTTTGTGGATTTTTCACATATTTATTTGATAGACATGCGCATAAGCCGTGTATACACACGTGTATATGCGTATATCTGGGGATTATTTAAAAATTACAAGTCATCTAAATCGTGTTACAAAAGAAACCTAGTTTCCAAATTGAAAATGTCTGAAACCAGTTTGATAAAAGTTCTCAAACGGTTTGTGATATACTGCAGGAACAAAGCTATTATTTCCATTACAACGGGCGCACTCTAAGCATCCTACTTAAAAGTGGAATGTGAAAAGTGCGTCCGTTGTCATGGAAATAACTAAACAAAAGACGTTTTGAAACGGATTAGCGAGACGCAAAATATGTGGGTGAAGTAAGACGCGATTACACGCCCAAGACGGTCTCAGAGTTAAGATTGTGAACGCAGCCCTTGTGGCACAGGTTCACAGAACTGTCAAGTTGTAGCACTGAAGCTGAAAAAACAAGTTTACAAAAGTTGTGAAATTTTAAAATCTAAACAAAATCGACCTGTCTGAGGATATTCGTCGAAACTGTACATTTCCAAAAAAAAATTAACACGCTGTATACAGGCTACTCTCGTCTCCTGAGTAACTAAACTATCTAGGCTAACTTTTATAAAAAATTTTAGAGTATATTTTTGTGTAATAATTGTATCCTCAATAATTGCAGTTCATAGTGAATTAAAATTTTTTAATTTAATTTTTTGCAGGGACGGACAAGTCAAGTGCCTCAAACGCATTCGACGTTCGAGAAGTGCGCTTAAGCTTAATTATTTTTATAGTTGTATATATGTATTTATGAAATCCATCGTTGATAAGTACCAAAGAACTGCATTCCACTGCAATTGCATTACAGAAAAATTTATTTTTTGAGTTGTTACCATGGATACCAAATATTTATGTTGGCAATAAAATGTGCATATTTTTGTTGTTGTCTCTTTTTTCATGTTCATGTTGAATGCTTGTGTAAGCAATAACTAATAAGTAAGTGCTTCTGTGTATACCTGGTTGCCCAACTTGCGGATTTTCAGGATTTTAAGTGGAGTTATAGTTATTTTACAGTTTTTTCTATTGTTATTCTACTTGGCCCAGTTTTACAATCTTGGAATAAGTACGGAATATATACGCCAAATATTCTTTAATGTTCCTCCATATCTACGTCACACCTACGTCAGTTATACCACCGTTATACCAATAATAATGCTTATCCGACGATTGTAAAATCGGGCCTTAGAATGATGTCCAGAGAATTGTGTAAACTATAAAGCTATCAGTGGTAAATAAGGTTATTCTGAAAGGTTATAATTCTTTGTTATTAATTTTCTTTAAACCTTTGCGGTCTCCCTGGAAAGAGATGGCAGACCCCAAGAGGTCCGCGGACCAATGATTAATGATATTTCCGAAGAAATTGTAAAAGAGTCTAATTTGAAAGCTTTAGAAGAAAGCAAATTTTATTTAAAGAAAGTTCTGCTTATCTGAAACCAGAAACTAACTTAAAATTTTCAATACATACAAAAGAATACGAATTTCAAATAAAAAAATTCTACCAATCGTAACTTGACATTTGAAAAACCAAACGAAGTGCAGAAAAAATTATTTCAAAAACTTTGACAGGCTGTCGAACAACTGCGAAACGTTAAATGTTTATGCGCCATTTAGTGTCTGTTTAAAAGAGTTTGTGATACAATTTTCATCGGACAAGAACCAGCTTTAATTTTGAATAATTAATTAATTATTAACAAAAAGCATTTTTGATAATATGTATAATCGGGCTAGAAGTGTGAGAGAGAACATTTCTAGCGTTTGCGATTCTTCTGCACCGGTTGCACTCAGTATATTTACATCTTCCTTTAACCTTATGTAATAAAACGAGATGAAAATATTCTGAGTGCGCATTAGTGCAGTCAATCGAAAACGCTATTAAATAGAGATTTATTAGTGTACGTAAGAGTGAGAAAAAGAGAGTACGTTGTATCCACCGCTCCAATTATCGAAAATGCCCAATAATGCCAACTAATGGTCACTGTCTAAGTTAAATAAATATTGATAAAGCTTTTTTTACTTCATTCTTGTGTAAATTTTAAACAAAAAATATCCTTTACATTAATTCTTATCTTTTTTTGTCTCACTCTTGCGTAAATTTTAAATAAAAGATGCCCCTTATCCATTTGTTATCCATCAGAGAAATAAGTTTAAAGTGGGGTCAGAACACAGTAATGTGGCGTACGGTCATAATATGCTGGTAATTTTCCTTTCAAACTTTACATCGCACCTCTTACTTATAGAATTTGTTGAGATATAGGTTTCGGTTTCTGTTATTGTCAGAGATAAGGACATCATCGCCCTTTCAAGTCACCTCTAAGTATGAGGACTATGAGGAGTACGTCGTGGAACATGAAATCTCCACCGCACAGGCGAACGATTCAGCATCCCTTAGCGATCGCAGTTCATGTACGTAAGCAAACATGTTTAATTTCAATGTTCATTAAGTAAACAAATTCAAAATCATCACTTGTTACCCAAAACATAGAAAATTGTCTAAAATAATTATGTTTTGTCATCTTGTTTTTAAGGTTGATTTAATTATACACCATTTTTTGTCATGCACTTGTCAGATAAATAATTTAGAATAAATTACATGCCTCACCATCATCATCATTACGCTTAAAACTGATGTTTGTGATTACAAATTTTCTAATTCAGAAAAACACCAGCATCGGTTTAATAGCCAGGATCAAGCTGCGGGGTCAATTAATATACATAGTAATAATAATAATTTTCTTATTTTTTTTACGTAATGCACAAGGCGAATGGATGGACGGACGGAAAATGATTTTTCTCTGTTTTTTCAGACACGCCCCCACCCGAATGCCAAACATGTACGCGCGCCGAAAAACAATACTGCTTGAGCAGCGACTTTATAAACGACCACTGCTGTTGTGATCAAAGATATAGGGGTGAGTTGAATTTGCGAAAAAAAAAGACCGCATTCAAACGTTTCGCAAATCGTAATGACCTGATGACCAAGTATACAATGAATAACGAGGCGTATTCTTGAAGCAGAAAAAACGCGCATTACCTAATGTGTGGGGTCGCCCGGTGGCTTAGCGGTAGCCTAGCCGACTTCGTAAAGTCGTGTCGCTCGGCGGCGTAGGTTCGAATCCTACCATTAGCCATGGATGTTTGTGCTGTGCAAGGACTTAGATCCAGCTTTATCACACTATGTGACTGGCAAAATGACCGGTCAGAGTTGGCGGGTACTGCGCAAAGCAAAGCAAGACAAGACAGACCTAATGTGTGGAGAGACCACTAATTTCAGGCTCTGTTTGCACAATTGTTTAGACAAATTTTTCTTTGTGTTTGTACATCTCTTTTATGTTTAATAAACAATGCGTTAATCAGCGGCCTCTAGATCAAGATAAGAGCTTAATTTTAATTTTTAAGCATTCAAGCTTTTTAATTTAATTGAATTTTAAGAAACAAAGAAATTAAATCTCAGATATCATGAAATGTACTGTAAATTATTTTGAAATTTAAACAAATATTTTTCGACTTTTAATTTATTTAACTCAGCGAATTAAAATTATAAAAAATAATGTTTTATTTATTCTCAATACAAGGGTCGTTCAATAAAAACAAGTATAGAAATTGCGCGCGAATCGCATCCCCCTTATATGACAACCTTAATAATTGAACAAACCTTTTTCAGACATTTAAATTAATGCATTAAAATTATGAAGAATTCAAAGCAATGGTAAGTCCGGTATAACAACTATCAAATATCTAAGTAATAAAAATGAATTAGAAAGAAAATCTCTCCTTTTCTTTCGTTTCTTGCGCATTCAATGACAATCGATGTTTACCTCTTTTTTGCATTAAGTTTTTACTGTTACATTCATGGATTAGTAATTGGGTGTTTTTTTTTTAGAAGAATTCGGCTTTATTCCGCACACTTGCTACTTGGGCACAAAATTATGTAAGACGAAAACTCAGGACTGCGTAGAGTACATGAGGCTGAAGGTGTGCTGTTGCAAGAAGTACGTTTTGGAAAAATGTAAGTACAGTTTCAAAACCAAAATATTGCACATTTAAATTAAATTGTAACTTTTACCATTCACTTTTAAAATAGTGTACAGCCATGCGCACCTTTAATGCACCTCCTTATCATACAAGGTTCACAGAACTGTCCAGCTGCGCACGACTATACTTACTGGCAAATAGTGTTTTCTACATGAATGAACAAGTTTAAAAAGGTTGTGTAATTTTAAAATCTAAACAAAATCGATCTGTCTGAGGGTACTCGTCGAGAACATACATTTCCAAAAATTATTTAACACACCTACTCTTGTTTCTTGTCTAACTAAACTATCTGGGCTAACTTTTATTAAAAAAGTTTAGGGTATATTTTTAAAATGTGCAATATTTTTATCCTCAATTGCAGTTCACAGTGAATTAAAATTTTTTAATTAAATTTTTTGCAGGGACGGACAAGTCAAGTGCCTCAAACGCATTCGATGTTCGAGAAGTGCGCTTAAGCTTAATTGTTTTTATAGTTGTATGTTTTATATGTATTTACAAAATCCATCGTTGATAAGTATATGCCGAAGAACTATACCATTCCATTGTAATTGCATTACAGGAAAGTTTATTTTTTGAGTTGTTACCATCGGTACTAAATATTTATGTTGGCAATAAAATGTGCATACTTTTTTTGTCGTCTCTATTTTTCACTTTCATGTCAAGGGGGGAAGATACGGCATGGGAGAATACAACTATATTTAACGGAAGTTAACACTTTGCGGTAGGTCAGTTTCTCCAATATGGTGGTTTGTTGACATCCGTAAATCATAAATAATAATTGCTGGATTTTGTGTTTGTATCTGAGTGTAGAACGAGCTTATGTGTTTATTTAGCAACTGTGATTAGTAGAACAATAGTTGATAAGTAATTACAGACTTCACGACTTCAGCTAATAAGTGACTTTTAGGTTAGTTTTGCGGCCATATTGAGTGATCAGAATGGACGAGAAACTAATGTTAGTGACTCTCTCCTGACATTCTTAACTCGCTGGTTCATAATAAGCAACGCTTGTGTGTATACCTGGTTGCCTAGCACCCTGGCTGTTCATTTTAGAGCAGCGGCTTTTTACCAAGAACAGCCTTTCAATAATTTTTGTTATATTGCGGATATCCAGAATTTTACGTGGAGTTACAGTTTGTTCTATTGTTATTGTAGTTACTTAGAATGATGTACAGAATGTTCTGTAAACTATAAAACCTACGGCACCAATCAGTGGTATACTTATGGAGTTCTCAGATGTAAAATAGGGCTATTCCGAAGCTTTATTATTTTTTGGCATTAATTTTCTTTAAACCTTTGCCACAGTGTAAGTAAATACTCAGTAGGGACACTTAAACGTCAGTGTCAAAAAAGAACGCCATTCTGTTTGATACCCTTATGCAAATGTAATGTAATTTGCAAATCAGTAAGTATCAAACAAAATAGCAAATGTGACAGTTATTATTAAGTGTTCCTATTGGGTAGATTCTTATACTGTACTTTTGCGGGCTCCCTCTGGAAGGAGATGACGGACCCTGTGGTACCAGGGGACCACAGATAAAGAACCACGCAGATAAAGAACCGCTGTTTTAGAGGATAAAATAATTTAGAGGTGTATGTCGAAATAATATTCAATTATAGAACTCAACAAAATAAACCTTTGTGAAAGAAAAAAGTCTCCCTTGAAGAAGAAGCATGTAGTCCTCAGTCTGTATAATAGCCGTAGTAGTTAAAAGTTGAAACGCAAATTAATATGCTATTAGAATTAGCAGTTTCCTGCACGAAATTTTAAGTCAGATATTAATTCCAGTGAAGTAAACAGAGATGGCACTAGTGGCTGTAAGTCTAAAATTTTTCTTAAGCTTAGTTCAGACACTGTTTTTTTATCTGTATACGCAAAACGCATTTAACATTTTCGTTTGTTAAATTTTGCTCGTTCAAAAGGAGCAGTTTGCAAAAGCGAATGTTTGTATTTTTATGTTTACAACTAGAAGTCTTATGTTTTGTTGTACGTGGTTGTTTACCTATTTTATAGGTTTAATATGGATTAAATATTTTATTACGGTACAAATTATGCTCTGAAATACGTAGAAAGAAAAGAAGTGCTTGGGTCGAGGATATTTTTAAACAAAGACTACCATAATAGGAAATCACTTGCTGAAGTTAACTTTCTGCTTTTGAACAAATTTTTTACTCTTTAACATAACCTGCACCAGATAAACTTTAAGAGTGAGTAAGAGAGCAATAGCAATAAAATAAAATGAGATGCAACAATAAAAATGCGGAAAACTTGACTTCCATTCAACTTCTTCCGTCGCCGCAAAATTGTTAAAACTTGGTAGATGTCGTTCCCGCTAAAACTTTTTCAAATTTAACCAACCAATCAGAAAAGATCCGCAATAAATATATTGCGTATCCGGATGCATTTGATCTATACTTTTTATACCTATATGTGCGCTTTTATTTTACAATACGAAGAATATTTTTAAAAACGAAATTTAAAAAATTAAATTGGATATCGGGTACATTAAAACAAAATCAAAATGAGTATACCTATATTTACCTACACGATTTTTACAGACTGCCTTTATTTTCGTATTTTTATTGCGGGGACCGTGTTTTTGCTGATGATTAAACATGAATGTTTTTCACTGTTATTTTTATTAAACAATTTGTGATGATTATTCATCAGGCGACTTTAAAAAAAAGTAATGAACAATTTAAGTAGCGACATCTTTCGATCGCTTTTTGACCTGACATTGCAGTAGGATATCAGTGTTGCCAGGTTGCAGGGAAAATCCCGTTTTGCAGGGAAAAATCGAACAAAAAGGGATGCAGGGAATATCTTTAGAAAAGAGGGACATTCACTCAATCGAAACATCATGGCAATGATTTTAAAGTTGCAACTAAAGTGCTGCAGCCGTGAATATGGAGACGAACCAATCCAATCACGGTTTCGTTCGTCGTTCTTATGGTTTGTTGGTTACTCGTTTCCTAGACAATATGCCTGGCACGTGCGATCTTGCGAGATAGCTTTAGAGCGAAAATTATGTGGCAAGCTAAGATTGACAAGTGACAAGTTATAAAAAAGTAAACAGTAACACAAAAGAAACGTGCAAAGTAGTGATTATATTTTTGCCTATTTTTTAACCCCTACAAGGAAAATTTTGCAATGAAAAGGTGTAAGTACATAAAAAGGGAAATGAAGTTACAAAAAGGGAAAATTCAACATTTTATTAGGGAATTTTTGTGGTAGACACCTGGCAACACTGTAGGATATAGCGTTTTCATTTCACTTGGACCAGAAAAGTTCGGGTCGCACTGATATTACGTCATGCACTCAATAAGTTTTGCCAGAAAACGAAACTGGTGCGTGTTTCAATCGAATGCAAACGTGATCTGGGAGCATAATTATTGAGCGGGAAATATACTGAACCATAACCTCAAAATTATCATTTATTGCCAGAAATATAAAAATGCAATATTTATTTGTTATAATAAATTAAAAATCCTAAATACACTAATTATTCATATTCGCTTCTTAAGGAATTCACCCCGGACGAAGATTTTATGCACTAGACAAACTGTGTTTAGCAAATAACGTAATTTTTAACAATTTGTTGATACAATAAATTATTTTTGTTATCTGTCAATAAATCATGTAATATGCTTCTCCTGAAATGACAGAAAAGTTGCACTGAAACGCTTGCACTACCTTCGAAGTCAGTTCCAAAATTCTTGCACTGAGTGCAAAACTGGTGCGCACTAACATTTCAATCGAACATAAAACACGAAGAAAGTTTGAACTGAAATTACCAATCGAATACAAAATCTGGAATCAGTGCGCACTGAGTGTTATCAGTGCAGCTCAATCGAAAACGCTAATAGACACATGATACTACGACCTTAAAGATATGATACATAAACAGACGAGTTTACGTTTCGTTTGCGCATAGTGTCACTGAGTGACAAAAATCAAACTTCGTGTGCTGTAATTGAAAAAAACAAAATTAATAAATGTCCATTTATGATTCTTTTATATACTTTATCGTCAGCTTAATGCTTTAGTTAAGTCTCCGATCTCATTAAATGTGGGAATTTTTTTTTCTTATTTTCTATTTTAAGACGAATTCGCGGCGCTTTTGTCACCGGATGACGTAGTCGATGCGCAAGAGCATATCTTTACACTTCGTAGTATCATGGGATAGACAAATTGAAGCCGGTTCGCTACATAATAAGTCATCCCAAATTAAAATTATCCTAAAGAAGCTGTCCACAAGCTGTCAACGTATATACGTTGACGTTCCATTCAATTTTTAAAAGCTGTTCGATGAATAAAAAATCATTATAAACTCTTTGGTAAATCTCAACGGACAAGAAACTTTTATAGAAATTTTATTTAAAAGTAAACTCTAGGATTTCGCCTAAACTTAAAGCAACTGAGACGGGCCTATGCTCCACTGCATATATAATTGCCTATACAGCCAGGGGTTTACTAAAATAAGTATCTTCATTTTTTCTTTTCTCAGTGTTAAAAAAAATAATTTAAAATTTAGGTGACAGAATATGCAGTTAATGCCTTTACAATTAGACGTACACAACTTAAAGAAATATAAAATCCCCCCTTTAAAATTATTAAAATACTACTAACATACATCAGAGATGGCGCTGGCAGAAATGTGTATTATGGGCACGTTTCTTTAAAAATGCTTATATTTATACGGTACTTTTTTCGTTAAAAAAATTAATTATGAAGATTGTACAACAAGTATAGATAGTACATATACTAAAGCGGTTGCGTTAATTAAAATATGCAGTATTTTATTAACGAAGTTCCATGGATTAAATAAATAGCAACAAATAACTGAAAACAATTGAATTTTTTACACATTTACATACAGCAACGTAACACATATCCTGCCATTCTTTTTCGACTTTTCTTTTCGCGGTTCGTTTACATTTATTAATTAAATTAAAGGTGCGCCGCGATTCCGTTACTTTATTTCGGGTCAACTTCGACATCTCACACGGTTCGACGAAATAAGAGAACAAAACGACCGAAAACGGGGCGATTTCCTCGCAAAACACGCGAAACGAATCACGCAAGAAAATAATAAAAGAACACCCACAGGCGAAGTACAGTTAACTTGAACCTGCCAAGAAGAGATGCGAGCCGACGAGCGGTTCAGAAGAGTTCGCGGTTTTGAAGTGGCGCGATCAAAGTGGTAAAATGCAGATCAAACAGTTTTTGCTCTTCAGCTGGGTTATTTGGTGCGTGTGTTTAACACCAAACTACGCCAAAGGTAATTCCAATTTTTTGATAATTTCATAAACTATGGATTAATTTTATCATTTCCTTCAGTGATATATGAAAACCCGACTATTTTAAATCTACCAACTGATTTCACCCAAGGAAAGACAGTCTTTGAAGACTTACTGAGAAGAAGGTGCCCCCTATGCGATTCATCCGTGTACGGATACTGCAGCGAGAAGCTCTTTCACGACTCCTGCTGTTGCCACAACCCCAACAACCCCTATGGTAATAAAACATGTGGGAAATGAAATTTGATTTTAACGAATTATATTTCAGATATGCTACCACGAGAATGCAATTATGCAGACTGCAATTTCCTATATGCCAATTCCTGTCGGGAACACAAGCTAATTACAGCGTGTTGTTGCACATCAAACCACAACAACTATTATTTCTTTAAGAAGTAACAAATTCCTCCTTAATGTACAATGTTTTAACGATTTGTTTAGACGATAATGAATTAATTAATTTTCTTAACTGTTATGTAAAATAAAAGCAAATAATGTTAATTATTTTCAATTTTTTAAACATTTTTATTTTCATTATGAGGCAGAGAGAGGAGACAACTAAAAATTACATTAAACAAAGTCACCTACAACTAACAACATTGTTAATTAGAGCCTAACGTAAGGGGTTTCAATAAACATAGTGATACAGAATCATAATTTGTGCTTTTCTTTAAAAATTGAGTTCGAAACTTATGACAACAATGACTAGGATTCGATTAATCAATGATACTTTGTGCTTTTTTTTTCCTGGGTGAGTCACACGTCGTTTATTATTAACCGGTTATTTAGGTGGAAGATACTCATTTTGGACTGTGTTTAACTTTAAATACCACAACTAGGCCTACATCCTAACTAAGTAAATGCGCATAAAAATATCACAAACTCAGATCAAATCACTTCAACAGTTTTACAACTAAATACAAGTCAGAGTTTACCGGATTGCACTGAGAACGATAATGAAAAAACACTGTAACTCTTTGGCAAAATTCATGCTTTAAAAGGGGGGTACGAGTTACAGCGAAGATCACATCATCCGAATCGATCTGTTCACAAAATATTTTTTCACAGAAAAACCTGTTCGACACTTCTATGGACGTGAGTAAAAATCTTGGTCCCTTTGATGGTGTCTTGAATACTGAATTTGTTCGCTGGGTACTCGATTTCAAAGAACTAAAACTAAATACTTTGTGAACCATCTCAATTTTCAATTCCTCAAACTAATTCTAACCTAAGTGTTCTCTAAAATCCTAAACAAAAAAAATATCAAGGAACTCACTTATTTTATAAAGTACACAAATCAAGTTTGTTACTTTAGGCAAGCAAAATTATCTTTAAACAGCCATTAACGACTAGGGCTCACGTTTTTTATTCTTTTGATTATTTTCGTGTTAGTAACTTAAGCAAGCACCGCATTAGGTATGAAACGTGTCCTGTTTATACACACACACACTTCAAAAATGTTTGAAAAGTGACTTATGTTAAAACAGTCTCTAAAAATATTGCTCGTAACATGCAATACATAAAATTCTAATTAGAAATGGGAAAGTATCATTTTCCTGACCAGGTAAATAGTTTCACCCTGTATATTTACTTCATAAGTATGAGCTTTTAAAGTATGTAATCGCAAGCAAAGTATTTCGAATTAAGTATACAGTGTCCATAAAATTTGTATTGATATGTAAATATCAGAGTATTTTACTTTAGTCTTTCTAAAAAAAATTCGTAGTCACGAATTGTAAAAGATGGCATTTTACAGATCATAGTCACCCAAGTATACATTCTTTTACAGACACAGTATTCTATGTAATATGAATTTACATTATATACAACTTACAATCAATTAACTATGGAGATTTTCTTAACTGCAAAAAATAGAGAGATTTAAATTAAACTCCCTGAAGTGTATCTCAGAATTAACAATAGATAAAATGTCAAGCATTTTTGAAATAAACAATTAAAAGTTTCTCTTACATCTCTTTACAATCAATACAATAATTTAATTTAATAATTTTTTATCTCTTGCAGTTTATTTAAATTCCTTTTTAATTGTTTGCATTCCGTACATTGTATTTAAGTTCAATTTTCAACTTAGAAATAAGAAAAAGATACCTTGCACTTTAATAATATAATAATTTGAGATTTTTGAAAGGCAGTCGTGATTGTGCAAAGATACTTACAACTACGTACGATAGATTCAGCTTGAGTAACTGCTCATGCAAGTTTAAAAATAGAGCGATATCAAATACGTATACCAGATATTTAATTCCTGTGAATCATAGAACTGCGGCAGTCACACTGAAAATAACTACGAGCCTGCAGACGAATTGTGGGGGTGAGATGATGGAGGTAATGGCTTCGAAACGCCGATCTTAACCACACCGGGTAAAGTGCCCTTCAGCGCTTGCACAGCCTGATCCAGAGTTACGCTCTTAATAATTTGCCCATTGACTGAAATCAATCGGTCCCCGGGTTTTAACCGGCCATCTAGTTCAGCTGGGCCGTTCGGAACGAGGCTTCTTATCACGATTACGGTTGCATTGGCATCCAGCGGGTCCTGGTAATCGAGGATGGAAAAGCCTAAACCTCGATCGCCTTTCTTCAAGTCTATAATTTCCACTTCATCGGACCACATGGCCAAATTATTTACTTCGAGAGATCTCGATTTCGATTTCTGCAGATTACTTTCGTCGGTTATCGTGGCCGTACTTGACGTGTTTATGCTCGTGTCGCTCAAGGCCTTGAGTAAGCGTTGCTCGGGTTGAGGAAGCAAGCTCTTTAAGCTGCCGCCTAAAATATTTCTGGCCTCGAAACCTTCAATGTCCTGTGACGTGTTTATAACACGATTATGTTCGTTCTTGCGAGCGCAAACCAATCTCACAGTGCTCGGTAATTCCTTTAAAATTTTAACGACTTCAACATGCTTAATTCCCAACAGTTTCTGACCATTCACCTCGAGTAATTCATCACCCGAATTTAATTTACCGTTCTTTCCCACGGGGCCTTCTGGAAGTATGGATCGAATGTAATGGTGAGGGCGAAGCTCGATTCCGCCTTCGACGTCGACAGTGCCCTCCAAGCTTATGCCGAGACCTTTGAGTTTTGTTAAGTGGGCCACGACAATTTTACGCTCAGCACCGATGATCGATTCCCATTTCTTTTTTATTGCAGACTCGCATTGAATTGAAGGCTCCGATTCAAAATCCTCCTCTACAAATACTTCTTTAGTGTCGGGGTTCTCAGAGTTTTCACTACAAACTGAAATTTCTGATTCACCTTCCGGTTCTACCTGCACCTAAAAATATTGAATTTACAATACAGCGGAAACTAGAAAGAGCGAAAGTTCTACACCTCTGTGTCAATTGGTATCCAGCTTAATGTCGTAACAGATGGAGAAGGAGGACTTAAATCCTTGGTTTCTTGACTGGCAAGGGCCTCTTGTAGATGATCGTACTTCGGTCCGCGTAAATATCGTTCAAAAGTTAATTTAATCGTAGTCCCTGATTGTTTTAGTTTCTCTACGGCTTGGTGATTTGTGAAGTCCTGCAAAGAATACCCATCGACTTCGACTATACGATCGTTGATGCGAATCTGCCCGCACTTGTAGGCCTCACTCCCTTCACTCACACTCTTGACAAAGATTCCGCTTAGATCTTCTCTTTCGCAAACGTACCCTGCTATTGTGATTCCAAGCCCGCACTCACTCTTGTTTAATTCAACGGTGTAACGTTCAGTTTCAGGCAGGGCTAATTCGATGTCGACTGGAGTGAAAACAAGTTTTCCGCTATTATCAGGTGAGACATCATCCACACTGTCGTCGTCAACTTCGATGGAATTTAAAGCATTTATTGCACTGACATCGACTTCATAAATCTCAGTGGTCTCTTCAACTTCCTCGTTTAAATTACAGCTATTTCGGTACCCGTTTCGATACAATTGCCTGTCTAACTCCTCGGGGTCAGTCAAGATCTTAGTCGGAACTATAGGGGCAGAACAGTTGTGAAAATCGACGTTGGTAGATTCTACAGGACGGGCAACGACCATTCTAACTTGAGGCCCGGCTTGTCGCAAGACTGAAGCGACTTGATCAGACCCCAGCCCTCGCAAGTGAATGTCCCCGATTTGCAGGATATGGTCCCCACTTTGTAACCGATTGTCTTTATCAGCGATG
This sequence comes from Dorcus parallelipipedus, assembly GCA_958336345.1. Classification (NCBI taxonomy): domain Eukaryota; kingdom Metazoa; phylum Arthropoda; class Insecta; order Coleoptera; family Lucanidae; genus Dorcus; species Dorcus parallelipipedus. The sequence continues at coordinate 47,914,012 of OY284477.1, read as the reverse complement.
CCACCAGGCAAAATCGACTTAATCACAACACCTGTGCTACGCCCTCCTACTATACCGAACCCCAAACCGGACCCGTCGTTTATCAAGTCGATCACTTCAACCTGAGACCACTCCGTGCTTAAAACCATTTTGCACGGTCATCCTTGGCGGTCGTTTTCGAAAATCGCCGGAAGCTGCTAGATGTCTCTTGTTCTCTATCATTTGTTAGGTTATGACCCAGTTATGACAATTTAAAGTTCGAATCCGTCGAACTGACCGTCCTGATCATCACACGACGTTTACGTGCACATTCCTGCGTGATCATCGCGAAGTCTAAAGGTTTCGGCTCAGAATAAACACGGCCACGGGCCTTTATCTTCTTCGAATTCCAGGAATTGATTTGACAGCTCGGAAAATTATCCGAAAGCGTTCATCGGATACTGACGCTCGCCCGGCAATCAATCTTCAGGAACCTCTCAAAAATGCTCTAATGGATTATCGATAAGCCGTTGAATATTAAATTTTATTGTAATCCGAGCGGCGAAGGTTATCTTTGAAGTGTATAAACGGCTTATCTTGTGACCTTGACGTTTAGAAATGTTCTATTACAAATATGTACTTTCATTCTAGATCTAGAAAATGGCCGTGTTTTTAAATTACTTGAACAGCCGTTCGAGCGCTTGATTAACATGTTATTTCCTGCCTAATTGAGTACTAGATTAGGTAAGAAATCGCATGTGAAATAAATGCTGGAACGGCTGTTCGAGTAATTTAAAAACACGGCCTATATTTATTTTTGGAGGCAATCAAACCAAATTAGTTAAAATGTGGAAAGTGCAAGTCGTATTCAACAACTTGATTTCAGAGAACAAAAATATTAAATGAAATAAAAAAATATTTCCGAGAAGCTTTTATCACAGTTTGTGTAACTTGAACATTATCTTAAATTAACGCAATAAATTAAGAAGTAATAATAAATCAGCCATATATTATACATTTATCTCAAATTTGCAAGACGAATTAAATGTAATTATTTAATCGACTAGTGTAGTTTAATTTTAAACTAAAGTTCAACTGTTTTGTTTATTTTGACAACTGTATGTACGAATTATTAAAAATCCCCTAAAATATAACGATTCCTTTATAGTTTTTTTTTTTTATATAATACCTGTCAGTGTCAAAATTCTAGGGTTTCCATTGGAACCCTGTGTTTATCACTAAATACAAAAATGAAATTTTTGAAATTTCTTAACATTTAGCCATTCAGGTAACAAGTACCAACATCAGAAACATTTGATAAGTATTATAGAAAAAAAAACGGAATATACTTAACTACTTCGACATCGCAGAGTATTCACATAACGCGCAGTTTAAAAAGTACTATTTGGTAAAGTTCATGAAATAAATAAATAATAAAATAATTTTTTTTTATCTGGTGGTTGCCCAACGGGGTCCTAAGTCAAAGACTTGTCAGGACCTCAGGAGCGGGAGTGTATTTTGAGTGTGTGTAAAGTGTCCATTGGCTTTGTTACTTCCAACCTTCTCGCCGACAATTTGATATGAGACCTGTTATTTATTTACTAAAAATGTTTGCCTTTTATTGTGGCGGTGCAAGAAAATAATACATGATCGATCAATCAGCAGCTATTAAAATCGGAATTGAAAAAAAAATTTGGAAAACAATAAAATATGACGTTTTAAAGTAGCCGCGATACATTTGTTTTGAAATTTCGGTGGATTCTTGATATTCGCGACTTAATTGTCAACGCGAGAGGTCTCTGTTAATCGGAAAATGGTAAGGTTACTGTATTTAGAAGGTACCGGCTTCGTCCCCCAAATTAAAAAGGAAGTGATGAAACGCTAAAGAACAAAAACGATAGATACATAACAAGTTACTGTTGCTAAGGAGTTTATGAATGAATTCGATTAACCCCAAATTAAAAGAGATAGAAAGTTGGCGCTACCTTCTCGATATAGTAACCTTAGAAAATGGCCGATAATAGAGGGTGTATTCGGCATAAGAATCTCAGATTGGAGCAGAGTAACTCTAGTCATGTGACAAATCAATGAGAGCATTTAGGGTTATTGGAATGAATTGGAGCACAAGTGGAGCATTTGTCTAGTTTTAACGGTTTTTCTATTTTTTAATATTGCAAACGTACGATGAAATGAGCGCAAAACTTGTTGCTGGATTTATTGCGCTAGAAATATGGCATATGTTAGATAGTAATGATGAAGATGGAAAAAAGAAATTAAAAATATTGCTTACAAAGGTATCACAATTTACCTGACACGACGCAAAAACAATTTAAAGCATTTTCACTTATAAAATCACATATTACATAATAAAATATTATACCATCTTCGACATTTTTTTGCTTTATTTAAATCAAAAGATTTATTTTACCGCCTTACTCTCTCTGCTCGCGCATTGAAGTAGGAGCACATAAAGTACGCTCCGTGTAGTGCTCTGAATAAATTTGAAACATAATCGCGCCGAACGAATAAAGAAACAGAAAAGAGTAAATCGTGCACGCTTTTTGTACTCCCATCGCTATGCCGAATGCACCCAGAGTGAACAACATTGCAGTTGTGAAGTTTGATTGGTCCATGTTTTCTGATGTTTTCAATGTCAAACCAATCCGTGAAATGTTGTTCACGTTCACCCTTTCGAAGGTATGTACTCATACGCACCTTAAATGCACCTCCCGCACGCGAACCTCACCCTTAAAACCTTGTGATACAAGGCTCACAGAACTGTCAAATTGGAGCACTTAAGCTGCGTATGAGTGTACCAGCAGAGGTCGCCTACTTTGTTTGATTTCGCGAATAACTCATTTCCATATTTAAAGTTGGTTCTTGTCCGATGAAAATTGTATCACAAAATCTTTAAACCGGACGCTAAATAGCGCACAAAACACTTAACGTTTTGTGCGCTATTTAGTGTCCGGTTTAAAGATTTTGTGATTAAATTATTTCCGTTGGCATGGCGCCTTAATGATTGGCACAGGAACAACAACTTTATGGATTGATTGCAATGTAGTGGTATTTCTGCTCAATTTACTTTATATAGTGCCTTCAGAAATAGTTGAAAGGCACGTTTTTCTTAGTCCTAATTCATTTGAGAGCTAATTTTCCTGTTACGAAAGCGATTTTAATAAGTGAGAAATCAGTTGATATTCATTGAGTGCATTTACAATTTTATTTCGACATTGTTTGTCAACATTTTTATAATTTCCTGTGTGACATGTGACGTCTAAAGGGCTTTCAAATAAGAAACTTCTCTAGCATGCCACGAAAAAATATGATGTCGAAAACGTATGTCTGCGCATGTGCCACGCCACAACTAATAGGGAAATATAACCTTACTTTTAAAGAAAGAAGACTCTTCAGAGTATTTATAAAAGATGTCAAATTTTCATTACGAAAATAGGATTTGAACAAAAACGATTTCTGCTTTAACATGAAAACCATTTCACAGGACAGTACGACAGAAATTAAATTTTACACCAAAATGTATCTGTCAGTTGACAACGCAAACGTGTGTTATAAACTAAGACATGCCTTTTTCGGTATTTGTCATTTCATAGCACACTGCGAGAAGTTTTTTTAATTGCATTTTATGTTTCATTTAATGTATGTCTCTTACGTGGCTCTCAAATATTTCTGAAGCTACAGTATTTTTTATGATTCATGACATAACATTATAAGAACACAAAATATTTATTGTTGGATACTTTATACAGATATCTTTTATTTAGATAACGAGATTTATAAGATTTTTCATATACATACAGCTGAAATCAATAAAAACGGGAAATGTCAAAAAAAATTGGCACATTTTTTCAATATTTCCATAGTGTGAAAATGACTTTATTAGAAAGAGGTTAGAATTATCTGACGCTACGTCATTTTCTAAATAAATAGGTTAGAATTTCTTAAAAGGTATGTATTGTCAAGTCCCTGTTGTCAAGTAGACAATTAATTGACAAATGCAACCAAATTTACAATTGGAAAAATTTCATTTCCCGTTTTTTTTTAAAATTCAGCTGTACATATTATACAAAGTGGTCAAGAATAACTGTTTGAGTTGGGAATACAATTAAGAGCATTTTATTCGGCTACTTGCAACACTTCAACCGGATTTGTTGGTGTTTTTGACGTAAGCTGAACAGCGACAAGATTGTAGGTTATGTAAACAAAAATCAGCACTTCGATTTGAATTTGAAAATGTCAAATGTTGCTTGTAAATGGACGACTGTCAGTGTCAATTCGTTAACAACCGGAAGTTACTCCATGTACCATTTAAAAATAAAATTCAACACTGTCAACTCAAACAATGATTCTTGACCACTTTTTATATACGTACAATCGACTGCAAAAACAATTTATTACTAACACAAATTTAAATACATCCCGAAAGTAAATTCTAAAGAATCTGTCAAACGATAGTGAGAGAATTTAAGAGTATCCAGCGAAGTAAATAAACAATTTTATTTACAAGACCATTCAGCAAATATTAATATAGTAGCAGGTTAGTTTTGGTCATAATTTTTAAAGGCCGTTTTAGATTGTCCTGTTTCTTGTGTATACAAGATTTGGTACAATTTCTAAAATAAATATTTGGGCTGCAGATATGGTTTGGAAGTAGAACGAGTGCTATTTGACTAAATTTAATTTTTGGTAAAATTTGTTGTATAATTTAAATATTCTAAAAATGGAACCGAATCTTGTACAGCCTTAAAAGGCGTCGCCAATTGCTGCGTTCGAAAATTTTACGTCGGATGTATCTGGAGCGTATGATCTCATCTTTCTCAATCACGATTTTTAACCTATTTTGTATCTCGCTCATCCGCTTAAAAAAATCTTGTGTATATAGTATTTCCATGACAACAGGCGATCTTTCACATCCCACATTTAAGTAGGGTGTGAAAAGATCGCCTGTTGTCATGGAAATAATATAAACACAAGATTTTTTTAAATGGATGAGCGAGATACAAAATAGATTAAAAATCGTGAGTGAGAAAGAAGAAATTATACGCTCCAGACACATCCGATGTATAATTTTCGAACGCAGCAAATATGTATCTTCCTGTTTGTAAACCATTCACAATTATACAATCTACATACTCGACAGTATGTATTTAATTTATAAAAGAAAGAAAAAAAAAAAAAAAAATGTATTTAATTTGTTAAAAAATATGCGTTCAAATAAATGTATCACGACAATCTAAAAAGTACAAAAACAAATCGGTGTGTTTACATAATGAAAGGTCAAGATGTCATTTTTTATACCGAGACGACGCAAAAATCGTATTATTTACGATAAGGTGCCTCTTTTGACCCTGCAAGAACACCTTTAACATGCATGATCACTTGCAAAAAGTCGGAACTCGTAATTGTTTGGTGATTTGCAAAGTATAATTATTCAGCGAACGTACGTGTTTATCAATTGTTCGCCTGCAAACAAGATGACGCAACCCAATTATAAAATCAGCAAATGGATTTTTATTCGCTGACAAAAGTGGGTGTGTGAAACTCAGATAACACGGTTTTTTATTAACGTCTTTATCTCGCATTGTTTCCGCTAACGTGACTGGGTGAAGTTCAGCATCTGATGAACGGTTCGTGCTGAAATCGTGAGAGGTGGGGATAGTCCCAGTGTGAGCAGTAATAATGACGTTACGTGTTCTTTGAATAAAAGTAAGGTACGATTTTTTTGTAGCACACTCGACTACATGCCTTCAGTAAGTCACACAGATAATAATGGCCAGTCGACAAAGAAACAACAGCATAACGGCTATATTTTTTGATTTAGATAATACGCTAATTGCAACCAGGAAGGCGGATAAATTAGCATGCAATAAGGTAAGCAAAAAAGAAAATTACTATTAATTATTTATTTCGCGGGACTGCCTTACGTTTTTGTTTTATTAATTTCCTGTTTAGTATTGCATCAGAATTTTATTTAAAAAGTAGTCGAATACGTCCCTGTGCAAACAGCTGATTCCAAAACGTTTGAGCGACGTTGTCAGATCTAATGATTTTTCACAACTTCGATGAATTTGCAATGTTGAATCGTTTTATGCCAACTACATTTTTTGTTTCGCCTGAAAGATTGCCTTTCTTTACTTTTTATAATTTATGTGAAACAATCATTGACTTTTCCGGATAATGAAATGTGCAGTCTTAAATGTTCATGTTCAGAAATAAAAAATTTCTTTCAAAAATGCTTGTTTTGTTTTGTCTATTTCAATCTGTTTTTCGATTTCAAATTGAAATTTTAATTTCATTTTCTTCAAATAAGTTTAAAAATTTGAATGATCTCTGCTTTTAAACTTGTAAATCAAATGTCTTTTATTGAGCAAAATTATTTACAACTGTCGAAACCAAATTGTCTCTTTGTAAGCAATCTTCAACTGATAATAAGTGCTTACTTATGTGGTTTAAATTAAACAGAAATTTCGTAATCTGTATTGTTGAAACCAAAGGCTGACTTCACTATTTTTGACAGATATGCGTAATGCGTAACCTACTTTAGCCAATTTTTAATTTGACCGCCCGTTTCTTTTGTATAATTAAAATCGAAGAAGCCATATAATCTTTTTTAGTATCTGTGTATTACATACTTATTTTAATCAAAGCGGTTTACATCTATTTTAACGAAAAAATAATAGGAGTATTTTTTTTTAAATTAATATTGATTGCGTAGGAAAAATTTTAAATTTGGCGCGCTTTGGCGCTAGTGTTTAAACAAGTGACTGTGGTGTTTGGGAGTAATCTGGCAACCGTGCGAAATATCAAAAATGGCGTTCACGGTTCAAAATAAACCTGCTCACGTTCGTGGTGTGCCGCAGTCTACGCGAATTTACGCGTTAGTGTACGTATCGAACGCCCGAGAAGAACGCGGAGTCACTGACTCGGAAGCTAAAAATAGGTGGGACGTGAGACGGCGGTAAACTTTACCGAATTTAGAAGCTGGACCAGGCGCTCTCTAAATATAACCTATCTTCAAAACGCAGATGCACCGCAGTTGTCAAACGCCGGCTACTGAGTACGCTTCTTGACGCGAAACAGTGCCGAAAAATGGCGGGCCAGATTTCGGACGCCGTAAAAAAGTGCATCGCCATTCTGCAGAATGCAACCAGCGACACGGAAAAATTTGCAGCCCTCTTCATGGTCACCAAGTTGGTGAAAGGCAAAGATTGTAACACCACCGCGAAGAAGGCCATCTTTGAAGCCATCGGATTCAAGTTTTTGAAACGTCTGCTCCTCACCACAGATGTCCCCGTTGATTGTCCACCTGCCATTTACAAATCGGTGGCACTCTCAATTTTAACCGTCTTCTGCAACGAGCCAGAATTGGCAACCCACCCCGAAATGCTTGCAAACATACCCGTCTTCCTTGATATTGTACAGCAAGCAGACGCAAGTGATTACGATGACAGCCTGATCATCGTCGGCGAAGCCTACGGTTGTCTAAAAAGCATAGCAGCATACGAACCAGGTCAAAAAGCCCTGTTCGATGTGGGGGCCATTGCGAAGATGTCTGAGATTTACTCGCAGCAGAGCTTCCAAACAGACGAGGCCTTAAACATCTTGGTTATACTAGTAAATAAATTCGGGGCCAAGGCTTGGGATAAAAGCAATCCGAAAGCCTTTCACACGATAGTAAATAAAATCGCCTTAGACTTCGAAACCGATCAAGACGAACGAAAATTCGAGTTATGCTCTATTATAAACTCGCTAGTATTTAACTGTACACGCAAGGAAATAATCGAAACAGCCGGGAATGAGTCGTGGCCTCAAAGTGTCTACAAAGGCCTGACTGACATCCTACAAAGCAAAATAGCGAAGCAACAACGTAATCCAGCTATTATTCTTGCATCGACAATGATGGAATTGCTGGGGGTTGAATGGGCAGTAAACGACGAAGAAAAACCCAAGCAATTTTTTCTATTACTAATACAACTAGCCGCCATAGAAATACGAATGCAGCTTGATGGGAAAAGCCTGCAGCAAGCGTACTCACAATCAAATCTAATCACAGCTTGCTACATCATTTTAGAGCTTTCCATTAATTTCATCTCGACAGATCAATTGGATTTGGATCAGAAAGAAAAGCAAACGCTCTACACAGGATTAAAAGGGGCATTCTCTGCTGTTATCGGCCTGCTTACAAAAATATCAAACGACAAAAACCGTGATAAACTACCTCCAGATGAGAAGGTATTCGTTTGTGCTACCGTTCGTGTTCTAGTTGCCTGGCTGGCCCAAGAAACATCAGCCATGCGCCCTCAGGTCTACCAACTCCTACCGTACATGCTCGGCTTAGCGAACGAAACTTTCAGAGCATGCAAAGCAAGAAAACTGGCCGAGAAAGCTGGTGGTAGCGCGATGGAAATCGAACCGGATCCCCTGTCACATTTCGATGTCTTGAGGTTAATGTTACCCGCCCTGTGTCACTTAGCAGTCGAAGACGAAGCACGCAAAATATTATTCAAGTGTAAACAGGACGAAGCGCTGTTTGAATGTTTCGAATTCCACTGGTCCATCGTGCACTATAAAAGACCCCCGGTGCCACGCTCTGAGAGACTCAAGGTCTTGAATCAACCACCTCAAGAACTATCACCAGAAATTTTGGAAGATATGAAGGACTCACGCACCGCCATGATTAGCACGTGCAATATTTTCATGAATCTCACTGTACTAGAAGCGAAGCTCGTTGAGGAAAGTGCTCTGTTTAATAACTTGATGAAGTTTATATTCGAAAACCTGCCCGAATTGAAGAACATACCGGAAAATCTGGTGCTACATGGAAACTTGGCCGTTCTCGGTTTGCTACTTTTGAAGCAACAATCGAAGAAAATCAAGAAAAACGACTTTTCCATCTGCCGGTACATACAGGCTACAATCAGGTTTCTGTGGGACGCGTACAACATCGATGAATCAAATGATCCGTCTGCCCTGGTGGTCTCCATGGCTTACAAAGAGCATTGGTTCGATTTAATGGAGTTGTGGTTTTTGGGGATGCAGACGATGTCTGGTGTGCTCGCCTTGGTGCCTTGGATATCTGAATTTGCAATCGAAAGTGGTTGGGCAGAAGGGATCGTCGATACTCTCAAGAAAGTCAAGGTTGGCACTTTAATGCCGAACGTCAAGTCGGCCTACGAGGACTTCCTCTGTCACCTGGTCGATGCAAACAATGAAGTTCAGGCTGTACTTAAAAAAGCAGACGCGTTGAAAATGTGCCGGAACCACCGGTTTATGGAGCTTGGCAAGAAACTGTTTGGAGACTGAGTGCTAACGCTAAGAGATAAGGCAGCATATCAAGTGTGTGGGTTTTTTGTGTTTAACAAATGTGCGTTTCGATGTTCCTTCTTTTTTTAACTTACATTAAAATAAGTATGTGTTTTATAAATGTATTTAAGGTATTTTGCACTGATTCTTTTTATAAGTCCAGGTCATGATGTACAAGTGAAGTGATTATTAAATTGATATCTTTATTAATTTTCGTATGATTTAGAATTTATAGGGCACCGAATTATTTCTAATAAGAATCAAATATCTGAGTCACTCAACTTAAGAGTTGGTCAAATTAAATAAGTTTAATAGCTCAAGCGAAAGTAAACTATTGGTTGTGTTAGCGTTTTTAATTAGGTTTGTACACTTTCGGCCGTGTTTAGTTTGTCTGTCTCATTATAAATCAAATGCAAATTAACAGATTATGTAATTGAAAAGGAGTTTGAGACGAGCATCATTTACAGGACATAAAAGAATAGTTGACTGACTCACCTGTAAGCAACTCGACTGCAAATCAACATAGGGCTGAAAACAAAAAAATAAAATATAAAAAAAGCAATTTAAAAGTCGGGAGCATAGTCAGGAGTTAGAAGCAAAGTGATATAAAATTGTAACAACTGTACTGTGCCTCAAACATCAAACAATTTGCAGGAAAAAAGGAAAAATATCTAAATCTCTTTATATATCTCTTCCACAATTGCTACTAGTTATAAAGAATAGTTTTAGCCAGATACCTACTCTCCTTTGCTAATTCCGCACCTTCCAATCCACTAGGTGTAGAACTGCTATTGGTTTCACACTAACACTGAATGACTATGGAACCTGAAATAGAAAAAAATTATACATTAAGACCGTTTTGTTACCGTTTTTGTATTTCAAAAAAAAAAAAATAATAATGCGAAAATTAGGGATAGAAACATGGTAAAAATTTGCAAGAAAATTAAGCAATGAAGTTTTAGAAGTTATAGCAAATAATTCGACTTTGAAGTATTGAAAGTAGGTATTAAATTGAAATCGCGGGAAAATTTGAACTAATAGTAGTTACTTCGCGCATGCGCATTGCACTAGTTTATCTTAGACGAATTTAAATGAATTTTAACGAAATCTGCACAAGTTTGATTTTAATACTACTCAATTCAACTCAAAAAATAATTATAAGCGAAACGGTACCGATATTTTAAGTGAGAATTTCCGTTTGAACCACCTGCACCGTTATAACGACATCGACGCGATTTTCCCAAAGGCGATGCAGCTGATTGAATGAAAACTCATGAAAAAGTCAAGAACTACGTTATTTTTGCTTATTCACGAACTTTCTGCGAAATATTTCGGCAATTAAAACGAAAATAAAGAGTAGACGCTTACCCACGAAAATCAAAATGGCGGCAAAACCGTAAACTGCATTACCGACCGCGCTCGTAGGCGAGGGGCATTGAAACTTTGAATTAAATTAAATTTATACACATTTTAACGTCCTCAACTTAGAAATGCAAAAAGTAATCACAAAACGATGATTGTTAGCAAAAATAATTTTTTTAATACTTGCATGTCAAAACCAGGTTGAGGGTCGTTTCTAAACTGAAGAAATATAAGTACCCACAACACGCTATATTCGTTTATAAATCTGCGCACACTTTTTCAGGTATTTCTTTAATTAAAGCGAGAAAATAAATAATTACGCACACATTTAAATCAAGGAAGCTACGATTCAAGCGGCACAAAATTTGGAAACTGCTTTACCGGCCGAATGAGGAGCCAACTTGCCGGTATTCAATTCTAAGCACAATTCCAATTATTTTTAAATTTACACAAATTTCAATGTTTTATAACTGAAGTACATAGTTTGATTACATCGCAATTAATGCATAAAGTAAGGTAGGATTTACTTTTGCGAACGATACTGCCGCTATACTAACCGTTATTTCAAATGAGAAACACCATCAGTTTCTTCTGAACGTTAAAATAAAATTCTTGAGGCAATCATATTGTTGTTAAAACGGAAACTTGAAGCGTTACATCGAAAGACAAAATAACACGACTTTGGTGGCTTGTTGTGCTTTGAAAGTCTAACCAATAAACACTTATTTCACGTTTGTTGACCCGAAAAATCGTATTAATTATTAAAGCGAAGCCATTACCCATTACCAATGTGATTGTGATTACAGTACATATTAACAGTAATTAAAGAAACTTACCTTATTATCTGTAGCAAGCAAGAGACGCTCAATTTTCTGGAACACAAGATTCTGGAAGGTTTAACGATCGTCTTTTGTTTTCAGCCTTAAAAATTAATTGGGAATTGCTTTGGTAATTGCTTTTTAAAAGACTTACGCACATTAGTTGCGTTAATTACGGGAAGTCCCGATGTAATTAATTTGCTGGTTTTGAAACTACAAATTTTTAATCGTTGGTGATTAGGTTGGCGCTACTGTAAAGAATATGGCGCGCTCATTCAAACTCATTGAATATGTTAACTGATTGCGAGTTCGCATGCAGCTTAAAATTGCTTGAAAAGTCTTATCTATAGAGTTAAATAAAGAAGAAAAACACGAAAATGTATCTTAATTGCCAGTTATCAATTATGTACAAGATTCGAAACAACGCTTAGCACTCAAATACGTATTGGGTCTGCAACAATAAAGTATCTCGACGTGGACGTGGAAAAATCGTATGACAGCTTCCATAATCAATTTCTTATAAGTAGACTTCGGACATTTCGGAGCGTTGCCGCAGTAACACAATACGAGGACCAATGAAAAGTACCCATTCATTGTGTAGCCATGGCAGCGCTCCGAAATGTCCGAAGTCTGCTTATAAGTCAAGAATTGATTGGATTCAGGATTAAACCTGATCACCCTATATAATATTCACAGTTAAAATGTCACTTTGTTTGTAAATTGTATGACATTAATTTTTTTTTTCGATCGCATGGTATTTTGTTTTCAGTTGGTTTTCACGTTGTAACTACATGAATATCGTTTGTTCGTTTTTCACGTTAAAACTTGGCACGGTTGAAAGGTATTTGTCGAACAAATCTCTGCGCAAATTAATAATAATAACGGTAAACACAAATCCGCGTGACATCATGCCTATTAAAATTAATCACGGGAGCAAGAGAGCAAAGTTTGCGCGCTAAACAAATTATTATTATTTATAACGAAAGGAGAAAAAAAAAAGCTCGCGCACAGCCAAGGCGAAGGCATATCGTTGCAAATAATTTATAATTTTAGTAGTGATCTTATGATTTTCACGTTATTTTCAGTTCATGTAAATTCCTGCGTGAACCTGGTCGGTTGCCAGGCCGTTCCCAAATTAAAATTATCTCTCGTTTTGACTTATTCGCCTATTAAACGTTTATTTTTATAACCGATCAATGTAACTAGAGGTTCGTTCGGAATTAACAAGGCAATTTGCATTTGTAAATCGCAATTAAATACGGGCGATTCCGGTTAAAACCGGATTAACGTTTTGCTCTGTTAGCTTTAATTAATTGGAGAAAGTGAATTGTAATTATAATTACCAATAAAGATATGTATGAGTATAAATTAAATAAAAACAAACTTGAACTCATGAAGGTGTGAGTATCTTGTTGTGGCTACCAATTACCAAAAGATATGATATCAATTACTCTTAATGAAATTATCACCTGAGTGACGCCTTAAGAATCTATTTTTAGCTGATCATGACTGATAATATTTAATGTATGTAGCAAGGTCATTAGTGAAATGATAAAAATAAAAACGTTTCTGCAAAGTAATAACTTTGTAAATATTTTTTTAATAATTTCTATAAGTGAATGTGGAACGTTGATTAAATAAAGTAGCGCTGCGAAAAGCCAATTGTTGAAGACGTTCGACTGAAACAGTGAACGGAAAATTTCCTCATTTTCTTAATTACGTATTCGAATTGATCGCGTGCATCATAAAATTTTCCAGTACGTAACGTGGTACTCACGTACTCAGTAATAGCTCATTTTGCAATTTCCTAAATACTGACTCAATACATTTACGTATTAGAAAGATTCTTAAATATGTAACTTCATGATTTTACTAAATAACAATAAATTAATATAGGTCTATCATCAAGTGTGTCGCCGGTCTTAAAGTTTATGAAATTAATATTTATGGAACATTCAAGTAATTCGCGAGTTGCCCATTTTTTTTTAATTCCAAGACGAATATGTGAAAGAGATTAGATAAGTGCAATTCTTTTGGTGAATAAAATTTCTGCATAGTTCCATTTGTACGTCAGTAGTATTTGATTATTCATGCATTTGACAAACCGGATAAAATTCACTTGAACGTGTGCGAACAATATGTTTTGATAAAAACGGAACAGAGATTATAATTTATTTCAACAACATTGCGTCATTGGCGAATTTGTTGAATTTTTAACTGTGTGGTTTATTATCCTAACTTATGCTAACTTGGAATAATAATAAGTCGGCGATTACAAGAATAATTGTTTGTGTGAAATCTCGGTCTTGTTGGTGGTCTTCGTAGAACCATTTATTTATTATTTCCTGATTTTTAGAAAAGTGACTTGCGTCCTGTGTATGTAAAAGTAAACAAATCGGAATTTCACAGAAATTGTCGAGGCAAATATTTCAACATTTTATAAATATTATCGCTGCGTTATAAATGTGTTAAAAGTTAAATGTGAAGCGTTTTTAGTAAATAATTTGTCTATTGCCAAATTCGATTTTATTAATACCTACACCGATGCTCATTACTTTAAATAAATTATTAAGTAATAATTAAAGCACTTTCTTGTTCGTTGAAAACTATCGCAAACTTTTAATTACGGACAGATTTTTCATAATCAATTGAATAGCGTTTTCGTTTGACTGCTCTAGAGCACCCACAGAATATCTGCATACCTCATAATACAAAGTGGTCAAGAATAACTGTTTGAGTTGGCAATACAATTAAGAACATTTTTTTATTCGGCTCTTTGCAACAATGCAACGCTGTTGGTTTATTTGACGTAACCAAATAGCGACAAGATGGGAGGTTATGTGAATAAAAATTAGCGTTTTAATTTGAATTTGAAATGTCAAATGGCGCTTGCGAAGTGACGGCTGCCACTGTCAAGCCCTCAATAAGTAGAAGTTACTCCAGTTCTACCATTTAAAAATAAAATTCAGCATTTCCATCTCAAACAGTGATTCTTGACCACTTTGTATATAATAATAACGGATGAAGATATTCTCAGAGTGCTCTAGACCTCTAGAGCAGTCAATCGAAAACGCTATAAATGTTGACGTTTCGCTGCAGAAGCTGTTCAAGGCCTACTATGCACACGATGGCATCGGGTTTTTATTTTCAAATGGCTGACTTCGTTCTCGTCATTTTTCAACTAACGAATGCCAAGGGTATGTCATAAAAATATGCATTTTTATCCGGGAAGTCCCGATTTATATAAGTGCGCCCGTTGTTATGTTAATAATTGGTTAATAATATAAATACAAGACTTATTAAAACAGATGAGCGAGACGCAAAGTAAGCAAATAATCGTCATTAAGAGAGATACGATTACATGCCCAAGGTGCACTCGAAAGTATCAGAGATACTCTGAAAGTATATAAAAATGAACGCAACCCGATAAGAAGAAGCATTGTTCCTAAAACTTATATTCCGTGACAAAGATTCGGTCAAATTAAGTTCGGACAAATGTTCGGTCTACATTTCTGTGGCCATTTTACACCGTGACCTCAGGTTCTTAAGACCACGTGCTCTGGAGCACTTTATTCTTGTAAGTTTAAACCGTTTTTAATTGTTTTAGTATTAATTTGTCCCTTTGTTTTCTCTTGAAGGACTTAAAAACACTTGAAAATGTCCTTATAGGACGAAACTGCGATCGTGTACAAAATAAAAATAAAATTCTTCAGCAATTGTAGCCAGGAATTAGTGGCGCCATCTGTTGACACTTATCAAATAATAAATGTCAAATTCCTGTGGCGATTTAATCTTAAAATCCTCGTATTTTGGAACTGTAAATACAGTTTAATTGATTATTTTTGCAATGAATTACATGTGAAACTCTTCTTTGGAATTTGCGATCGAACTTGAACATGGGTGTATCGATTTCGAGGTTAGATTGCACGTCATTGCTTGCTCGTTCTGCATCGCGAAGAGCGGTGTTGTTAAAAGTGGAAATGTAAAATAACGTGCGCGAACGCGAACGTGGCAGGGTGGCAGTTCCGCATACCAACGGTGTCAATGTGTCAAATCCGTGCGTAAACCTCGTTTTTCCGTTGCAGTTATCCGAAATCCTATGGGAGAAATTCGCCGTGCCAGCCGATGCCGCCGCTTCCGCCTGCTCCAGTTTCCTGAGAGCGTTCAGAAAGTGCCCCGAAAACCCCACGATGGACCTGAACACATGGAGGCATTTGCTGTGGGCGCAAGCACTGGGAGATCAATACGGCAGGCTCACAGGTACATCTTTATTTATTTTATAAACAACACCCTACATTTATAGCCCCGTCAGGGACGCCCTGATTAGGAATTTTACGAAATTCGTGCCTCCTCGTAACGCGATCACCAGATGAATGACAGTGCCCCCTTTCAGCTTGTAACTATTGACGGTCTCGTTGTCCTTCAGCTTTCTACCTTGATAAATCAGACGCTGTTGATCAAGGGGAATACCCTCTATCTCCTCCAGCTTTTCTTTTATCGTCTGGATCTTATCATTCGGCTCAACGTATATTTCATGTTCACCGCCGGTGAGGGTCAGCACTTTCAATATCATTTCGACTGTGGATTTACTCACAATACGCAAGCGAACTACAAATTTTAAAACTGACACTGTCAGGCTTGTTATAGAAGTCTAGGGAATTCGTGATTAAAGAGTGCCATGATGAATTTTCTAAGGTCATGTCTTTTTTTCTTACCATATGTTTCATTTTTAGTTGAAAATACAAGTTCTTGTCTTGTGTTGTAATAAGAAACATTGACAGTTTTGAAAATAAAAGTGACAACTACCCTCTTTTCAGGAGAAATCTATTTGAAATGGCTACAACTTCGCTATCATTACTTAGCCCTGGCCCCCGAAATCCTCACCCTCCTCAAAAAGCTCCAGCAGCATTACTTCCTGGGTCTAATCACAAACGGTCCGTCTTCGTCTCAGTGGGAAAAGATCCAACGTTTGAACTTGCGTTCTTACTTTGATATAATCTTGGTGTCGGGGGACTTGCCCTGGGAAAAGCCCAACCACCAGATTTTTCACGAGGCCTGCGAGTACCTCGGCGTTCAACCCCACCAGTGCATGATGGTCGGTGATAAACTGGAAACTGACATCCTGGGGGGCATCCAGGCGAAGTTGGGGCGCACGGTGTGGATACCGCTCTCGAGTGATGACCCTGAACAGAAGGATTTAAGCCCCGATTATGTGATCGAGAACGTAACCGAATTACTGGCATTGCTGCCGAATAACCCGAAAGTACCTGCATTTAGAAGTAGCAAGAAGAACAAACGAATTCAGTCGTTGCCTCCCGACTTGGACGACTGCAACAGCAACAGTAGCGACGGCAGTTGAGAGTCTTTCGCTTTTTGAAGAGGCAGGCAACTATCGCAGTTGTGTTTTCCGGAGGTTTGCCGGCTTGAGTATAAAGCATCCAATTAATCACTTATTTGTGAAGGAAGGTGTTTTAGAAAAGTATTCTATTTTTTTATACTCAGATTTTTGAGATCTTTTTTTATTTTCTATTATTATTATTATAATAGTGCAATTTTTATTGTAGTGAGTAGATCTGATTAGGTTTGGCCAGTTAGTTTCAGAGACATCTACGAGGTCTAGGGTCATGAGAGGGAACGAAACTATTTTACCGCAATTTAAATTCCAATTAGATTGGAAATTGATAGTCTATGGTACTTAATAGTTTCTAGGTCTATGGAGTTTGATGGAATGCTGGTCGCAGATTAAAAATTGTTTGGTTATGTACAGTGCAGCTTGACGGTCATAGATAATTTAAACATACTCGTAATTTAAGTGAAATCAACTTGAATGCAATAGCCGTCCTCCATTTACATTCACTTCACCCAAAATCAAACAATTTGATTTTGAACTGAACTGATTTTAAAGTGAACAGAAAGTCTCTTAAAGGAATGATGTTTTGGAACTGAAATTAACATAACCTCAAAATACGTATCACATGAAACTGATAACATGCTGATAACTGATTTAGAAAACCAGCTTGATCAGTACGAGGTGCGGTAGTGGAAACTCAATCACTTCATCACCACTGATCGCCAAATGAGTAACTGCAAATGGAATGCAATCTGTGATTTTTAAGTGAATTTGAATCGATTCGCGTTCAAATAAGTTGTAAATGGAGGACGGCTAATAATAAACATCACTGTCAATTTGCACTATGACATAACCCAATTTATTTTGTGATTTAGCGCATTTCAATGTCAGTGCTGTCAATTCTGGGATGCATTCAGAAACTATATCCTGGGCTCACCCATTTCAGTCTCCTTCATATAAATAATTTTATATCAAGTGGTCTAATTTAAAGTCATCCTCAGAAGGCCATGGAAGTAAGTCATGTCTTAGCTAGATTCATAATCCCTGGGCACAGTATAAGTTATAATTACCCAGTAGCGTCACTTAAACGTCAGTGTCAAAAAAAGCCGTCATACTGTTTGATACCCCCTTAAGGAAATGCAATGAATTATTAAGCATAGAAATAGGGGCGTGTTCGAAAACTCAGAGCGTTACTCTTGGATAATATTCTTTCTCTCTCATATAAATCATTTTGTATATTTTGCTTTTCACTTTATTCACTCTGTTGGTACTTACTCACTGTATTTTCGAACACGCCCCAGCATCCAATATTAAAACTTTGAAGTTCACATAACCTCTAAATTTGTTTACATTTCCCCACAGGACCAATAGCGTACCGTCGCAGCAGAGAAATGTTTCTCATTCTTTCAGTATAAAATACACAACTGTGAGCTATTGGCACTAAATAAAGAGCTCTTACCAATAATTTTATTCTGTGAAATCCAATGTGTGATTCTAAACGTAAGTAAAACCACTGAAAACGGACATTCAATTTCGATGTATAAAACTCATCCGACACTGCTGACTTATTTACATTTCAACAAACTGTATCACAAACTCTTTTAAACGGACACTAAATGGCGCACAAACACTTAACGTTTCGCAGTCTTTCGACAGCTTCGTCAGAAGTGAAAAATATAAAAAAAATTTCACTTCTGACGAAGCTGTCGAACGACTGCGAAACGTTAAGTGTTTGTGCGCCATTTAGTGTCCGTTTAAAAGAGTTTGTGATACAATTTTCATCGGACAAGAACCAGCTTTAATTATTTCAACAAACGTTTACGAAACTGATAAATGATGCTACAAATAGCATAAGAAGTAGTCATGACACAAGTTACCACATTAGTTTTCATTCAAAACTACTTATTAATACGCAAAACGAACAATTATTTGACTCCGGCAAGTCAGCTGTTCACGAATGCGTCCATGATATCCCCCTCGACCAATCAGACGCTGTGTCTGGTCAAAACAAAGTCACAGGTTATGCCGAATTCAATAACTTGTATACCACACTATTTCTATTTATCCGATTTCAGTGAGGAAATGTAACGTAGTTTGCAAATTTGCATATCAAACAATATAGCAAATGTGACAGTTATATTCGAGTGACCTTACTGTGTGTTTCTTATACTGTGACCTGGGAATATCAAATTTTATAACTGTAGCTTAAGATGTGAATGAATTTTTCAATGACTTTCTGAGGAGACTTCCTTAGCAAGTAACCCCATGATAAGAAAAAAAAAGGTTTTTTTTCTAAATAAAAGTTGAGAATCTCGGGGGAGAGAGAGTTGAATACATACCTGCAGGACACACGATGGTATAATTTCTGAACGCAATCCCGAACTCAAAGGTACAGTTTCTGAACGCGACGCGATCCACAGTTGACAGTTAACAACTAACTTTATTTGTCATGACCCACTAGCTTGATAATTCTTGTATTATATGAACAATCGGTGCCCAATTTATATTTATTTAATTCAGCAACGAGGGAAATCGTTGTAACATGTTAGTTTGTGACAGAATAATTTAGGTTACTTTAAGTTACCATTTAGGTGCTTCACTGCCACGAAATGACTTTATTAGACGAGTTAATAATATTTTGGATATAATCGAGGTACTTATGTGTACGATTTACATAGATAAGTGCAACTGGTAACCTGCGCTTATTAAATTATTTTAAAAGGTTTGTTCCAGCAGCAGTTCGGAACCGTTGCCCACCGAAGTAATGACTGATTTTAATGACGCCGTCAAGTGTACAGCTTTTGTCGGTTGCGAACTAGTTACAAACTGCTGCTGGAACAAACCTAATGTGAAAGGTTCTAAACGAAGGTTACCACGTAATTAATAAGCAGGGAGGGGGGGCGTTTATAAAAAAAAAATCATGTACTTTAATAATTATTTATAGAGTTGCGTTAATCTCAAGATAAATCTGTTGTTGTTTATAATAGAAAACAAATTCTATACGAAAGACTCCTGGCAGCCGCGAGACTTCGCGGTTGCCGGCGTTGTTACAGAACGGAGACATCTGATGGTATCGAAGTGCAAATCATTACTTTTAAATTAACTTCATCGGTGATGGTTTCTTTTTGTTTGTATTTCACTTCATTGGGGTACGTGCTTTCACTTCGAAGGGGGAGTGCAGGGACGTACTCGTTATGCACACGCACACTTGCTTTTACTTGTACCTGATTTTTACAATTTGTTGTAAACAAGATGGTTTTGTTTATTGTTTGTATATATGTTTGTTAGTGACCACACCCCGGAGCAAAATTATTGTTGCAGGAATTTCTCGTTCGATTCTCATTTAGAAAGGGACATTAGGCAATTAGTAAATTTAAAATGTTTGTAAACTACATGTTTGGAATTTGCACTGATTCATGTGGACTGTATTGATTTGTTGTTGAGTGTATTACACTGAATTTGTTGCTTACAAGTTTGATGTGATATGTTTGATATGAAGTAGTTTGGTGTCCTCTGTTGGTCGTATCTAGAACCTCGGCCTTCAAATGGCGGCAAATTTGAAATTACTACAACACTACAAGGGTCGATTTTTTTAAATTAAATTTATTAATTGCCTAATGCTTCTCATTAGCTCAGTCATTATTTGGTACAATGAGATAGTTCCTAATGATTATAATTTTATAGTTGTTATTGTCTTGGATTTATTGTAAATTAAGCACACGATTCATTTAGTACTTAAGCACTATTCATAAAGGTTCTGGTTTTGTTTAAAATTTATTTTGCGAAGTTAAAATCAGCTTGTTACATTAATAGTCGATAATTTCAGTCCCATTCCATTTAACTAGGAATCACAATTATTGTTGTTTATTATAGCATCTTGAAAGTTAAATAAATCTGATTATGTTAGTATTGGTGTGCAATTTTTTGTGTGTGTGTGTCTAAGTGACTTGGAAATTTGTTGTGGACAAACAAAAACAGACGTGCACGAAGCCAATCGGATATTATTCCACTTGATAGTTCTCGCTTTTAATTGATTGCCCTTCTGCATTATCCTGCTCTTCTTCTTCTTCTTGTATGACATTAATGTCGTCGTTACTGTCTGTCAGCTTTTTGATTTTCAACCTACGATTGCCCCAGGTGATTCGTTTGTCGTCGGGACTTCGAAATTGCTGTGAATCACGATTTACCTACCCCCAAAAAAGAAAGAAAAAAGGAGTTTTCCCTCGCACAAACTAATTTTACACCACTCACCTTTTTTATGCTGTTTGCCATGCTGTTCGTCATGCTCATGTCAGGTTTGTGATCGAGCTTCTTCATGAAGTCACTTGCGTCCACGGTCTCTTTCTTCTTTCTATTTTCTTTTTCTCCCCTAACCTGCTTCATAATTTGAGGCGTCTTATCAACTGCATCCGAACTCGAAGACTTCACAAGTATACGTCCGTTATTAATGCTATCGGAACTACCGTCGCTTCCATTATCGTTTCCCCTCATATCAATGATCTGATTGACCTTGTGCTTCAGGTGTTCGCTCTCTTCCCTGCTAGAATTCATCTCGACGAGAAACATTTCACTACTTCCTTCATTCGGAACTTCCGCTTTCCCTGAATCGCGTTCCGTTTTCTTGACGTCTTTCTCCGTCTTCTTGCTGTTTTGTTCCGTCTTGCTACCGTTTCCCTCCGGCTTCTCAGCGTCTTCCTCCTCGTCTATCGCAATCATATCTTTCATCCTCAATTCCTTTTTGAGTCTCTGCTTCTCCTTGAGAGTATCAGCTAAATCAAAGTGTAGAATGACGTCCGACGACGGTTCCTTGTCTTCTGTTTCTTCTTTCTTCTCGGGAGGCAGTTTGATCCTTTCTTTTTTAGGCCGGGCTGGATGAGAGTCGATCTTGTTCAAACTATCGATCGCTACTATCATGGGTGGCGTTTTCAATAGGACGGGTTCAGAAGACAAGCTCTTGTGTGGAGGGGGCAACTTTGCTCGGTTAGCAAAGTCGGTCGAGCTCGTCTGGGTGGAGACGGTGGGGTAGAAGATCGAAATGTCCGGGCGATTTCGACTGTTGTAATCGTCCGTTAAGAGCAAGTTGATTTGCTTGAGGTCTTTCTTCATCCTCAGGGACTTGCAGGTTTCACCTGCGCATGTACTGGCGAGAGGTTTCAGAAAGGAAGAGAGGGGGGCACAATTACAAGAAGTACTAGGCTCGATGACGTGTGTGGGAATGTAAATTGGGCCGGAGACTACAACGAATTCATCTGTCGCTTTTTGGGACGTCACGAAATCGGTGCATTTGTACTTGTAAGTTTCATGGAGTAAGTTGTACGAGGGCTCTGCTTGAGTCTGGCATTCGTACGTCGGTGGGCCACCACAGTTTTGGGCAAGCATCTCGAGGTTGTAATTTCTGAGAGTTTCATCTAACGCAGGGATTCCTGTGAGAATGTCTTCTTGCACTGTTTTATCGGCTTGATAAGATGTTACGGGGTAGTCGGCTTTAATTTTGGGGCCTTGCGTGGTCTGATCTTTCTGCGGTTGTTTGATCATCGCGGCAAAGTCCTTTTTCTCACTGGAAATCGGCGGTGATACAAAAATTAGGTTCGGCTTCACCTCTTCGCTGGCACTTTTACGTCTCGCATCACCACCCAGTGATGCGGTCGGTAATCGAGTTTCTGGGTGTGTTGGCTGCAGGTTTTCAAGGCAAAGTGGAAGGCAAACTGGTTTTCGTGCGCAACAGACTGAAAGCAACTAAAATTAACTTCCTTTTAAATCTACAATAAACAGTACATGACAAAATTCATAGATGTCGCTACCGTAGAGTGAATACCTGGGCAAATATCTTCTGACACTCGTCTGACACGATCGTCATAATCAGTTTTAACTGCGTTGGACTCTTCTGGCTTCGATTCTTCTATTTGTTCTGGAAGATTGAAATATTGAATTCAATATAATAATGAAAAGTCAATTACCAGAGGACTTCATAGCGGCGTCATCGGCCACTTCGGAAAGGTTGTTATTGACTGGTGGCTTTATTCTGTCGCCTTCGTCGGTTTCGCCAATAGGAAAACTCTGTTTTGTTTTAGGACGGTTCCCCGCCTTTGTGGGCGTGGCTGACGTTGTGGGCATGGCCGATTTCCTCCTACCAGGACTTGCGTTTCTTAACTGTTTTTCAACAGGCGGCGTGAACTCATCGGTTTGTTGTAATGAAGCAACCTTAGCGGGCGTGGCCGTTTTATTTTTGTACGGTCCTGCACTTTTTAATTGTTTTTCAACAGGCGCCGTGGACTCGTCGGTTTGAAACGAAGCAACCTTGGCCGTTTTATTTCTCAGTTGTTTCTCCTCATTGGGCGGTGTAACTTCAGCAATGGTTTGTAGTGGGGGCGTCTTCATCTTATTCCTTGCGCCTCTCAACTCTTTTTCACCGGCGATACTAAGCGTGGGCTTATCACTAGTTTGAGACGGGGCTTTTAATTCTGCCTCAGCACTCGAGCTGCCATAGTTAAATTAAATTGGTTCTTAATTTGTTCTATTCGGGTGGGGAGAGGGGGTGTATTACCTTTTCTCTTCCAAAATTTGAATTTCTTCCACCTTTACTTGACTGGTCAATTGACCAACGCAAGGGAGACACAGTTGTTTATGGGGGCTCGAAAAACATATGATATTTTTTAAGTTCTCCTGCACCTTACCGACGTCCTCTCGACAACTCGATTGGTCAACCTTATCGTCGTACGCAATATTCAGTTCCTTACACAAATCCTGGATTTGCCCCTTCATTTTATTCTGAGAATGACAAAAAGAAGAAGAAGATAAACGCGAAGACACACGTGAGTGTGTGAACTTTACCATGTCGAGGCGCCCCCTGTTGGCCTCGATGTGACTGTTGAAGACCCTATTCATTTCGTCATTGTTGTACAAGTCGTTCCGGATGATGTCCTCGGTGATCCTAAGTGAGAACTGCAGGTACTCGTGCTCGATGACGCTGCAACTAAATTCAAATGTTACTTCGAATTTCTTGAAACACAACCGACAGGACGAGATACCCTCTTATTGAGCACTGCTTTTTTGAGGAGTCGGTTTTTTCCTCGGAACTGAAACAATTGCCCAAATGAAAACAACAATACACACAATAGTACAGGATATATACCTACCTTCTTGTTGACCACTGCTTCCTCGTAGAATCGGTTTTTTCCTCGGAACTGAAAGTATTACTCAAATTAACGAGGTATATAGAGTCCGTTCGATTAAAGGAAGACACTTTGACGTCATGAAAACTACGCGAAATGCGACGTTGAAAAAAAAGAATTGTATTTGCATACGTCACAGTGCCTTTCTCTAGTCTAATTGAATCAACTCTAGCTAACACACTGAACAGGATTAAATTACCTGGATCTCGATTTCTCAGTGTTGGAGGAATCCCTACAAAATTTTGAAAGTAATAAAAAGCAACGTCTTAAATTCTACTGACCTTTGCAGTTCACGTAAGGTAGATTTGTTGCTGTAACAAAAAAAGTATGAATAGCACGTTTCATGTTTCAACGACATTTTATAATGTGGGTGTTTCTGTGTATAGTGTCTTTTTTATGTATGTACGTAATACGTAACGTACCGAGATGAGATGCCGTTTACATCTTGGTTCTTCTTAAGACGTGCCACTTGCATACTGTAATAAAATTACGTTTTGCTGAAAAATTCGCTTCGTTTAAAATCTATGTTACCTGTCTTTGGGGAAAGGTTTGGGAGGTCTTGGGCGATATCTTGACCGGCTAGGTCTTTCAGTTTTTGTGCTGTCGTCCGCGGGTCGTTGTGTTTGGTCAATTTCCACGATCGTTTGTTTGTTTTGCGTAACATCATCATCTCTGCCGCTGAACGTTCAAGTAAAGTGGTCAATTACGTGCGCGTTTTTCGTTCTTACCTGTCCTGTTTTGAAGTTTCGGTTTCGCTCTCTGAGGTGTACTTCTCGGTTACGGGGTTCTCCTTATTCTCAGCGGCCTCACTGTAATATATTGGGAGTCTATAATTGACAGACACTTCTTCAATAGCTCAAGAGACTTCTTCAATAGTTGTAAAAAAAAACAGTGAAGAAATCCCTATCAATGATAGCCCAATATTATACAGGTTGCACGAATTTTTTATTTGCTATAGTATAGGGTATAAACGATTCCAATGTGTGTGAGTGAAATAAACGATGCGTATATAAAGCAATATTTGATATTGTTTGATTTTCTCTCGATAAACACAGATCAAAGAATGAGACTGTCTTTGTTTTAAAAGGATTTTTGATAATGTCTTAATTTTGGAACCACATAAGAAAATGTAATTTTGATTTAAGAAAAAAAAAACGCACAAGAATAGCAAAGTCCATTAAGGTTGTCATCCACATCCACACACAATCAGATACATGTCTATTAAAGGATCCGTGGCAATTAGTAGGACAACAACTGGTAATACAATTAGTAGATTGTTAATGCAGCGATTAGTAGGGTAAATTTAGCGAACTTTGAGGTTTATTAAATGCTCATAAACTACCCATAATATGAGCTGATATTCTTCTACCAACTGATCTGTGCTGCTACTGTACTACCAGTTCTCATCCTAAAAACTGTTGTCCTCTAAATTTTTTCTGTTTATACGAAGCATTTTACTCAAAATAATTCTCCTGCAAAAAGATAATCTGGAAAATCTCCTCAAAGCGTTGTCGTTTTTTTAAAAAATAAATAAAATTGTGTAACTTTTACCTTATCTTAACAAGTCCCCTTTCCTCCCTTGTTTGACAGCTAATTTTGGTACAACGATACAATCTAAAATAATAATTAAATCAAAAAAAGCAAGATGCTTGGGGTAGTAGTGGGTCCCACCAACCTTTTAGGGCCTGATTGTTGTTTCTGCGTACCATCAGGCGAATCGCAGGGCAAATCCGTTATTACAGGCAAAACGGTGTAAACTTTCGATATTGACTTTCTGCCTTCGTGTTTTCCACTGCCTTGCTTCGATTCTCTAAGGCAAGGAAAATGAGAAAGAAGAGATACTGTTACTTTTTGCAATTTTTGAAATAAAATGTGTTGTACTTCAAATTGCCTGTCGAAAGCAAGAAATCTCACAGAACTGATAAGAGAAAGGTAAGTTGCTGTTTTGCTCAATACAACAAATAACAAAAGGATGTTGAAAATTTTTAAAAATTTGATTTTAATGTACTTCCCCAATTCTTTGAGCTTTTGTCAAACTTCTTTTTAAATAACTCTCTTTTTTGGTAATTTTGAACATTTCTATTAATTATAAAAAACGCCCACATTGCTCTGTGTCAAGAGTATAACTTAAACAAAAGAAGAACGCTTAGAAAGGTCTTGTATCAAGAGTGCAACTTGATTAAAAAAAAAGGCCTTCAAAAATTTAAGGCATTTGGGCATAATGATAATTATCTTGCTCTATTTATACATACTGTCCTTTATCAAACTCCCAAATTTCTAGGTAGCCTACATCTTGGGCTCCACTAAAACGTAATAAGCAAAATAAACGCACGTTTCGGGTTGGTATTAACAAACGAGCACCTGCTGCCATAAGTTTCATCTCCTCCTGCATAGATGGCGCCACAAACACAACCCAACTGTTGACGTTTATCCTGTTTTAATCCACTCCAGCCTGCATTTTGCCGCCTTAGAGATTCATCCTACACATTACGAAACATATAGACAACAATCTTGCAACAATAAAATGTGTGGTTACATCATGATCACTGTCCTTCTCAAGTTTGTCTGGTTGCTCAAAGAGGACGCGTGGGTGCTCCAGGAGGGCATTCGGTTGCTCAAGGTGGCCATCCGGTTGCTCAAGGTGGCCATCCGGTTGCTCGAGGAGGTCGTCTGGTTGGTCCCATTCCCTTTCTTCCACTTGACTAAGCCTTGTCGGGCTCTAACCTTACAAAAACACCCTCACCTCCGAATTAAATTTGTATTAAATGAATTTGTCACCTCGCAACTATCAGGCATATCCGAGAGGTTCCTCCTTGTAACAGGTCGAGAACAGTCATGCTTCGCAAGGTGTATACTGTGATAGGGATAGTGGGCCTTCTTTAACCTGAAATCACCTCACGGGATTCCCACACATGCGAGAGCTATGCAGTGGTTTACTCACTTTTGCAAATTTGCGGGGCTGAGCTTGTTCGTTTCACTCGCAGGTCTGACTTGTTTCGATGGCTGGGGGGGTTCTTCGTCTGTTTTGTCGGCAACGTCGTTCCTCGCAGGGGACGAAAAAGGGGTGAGTTTCTTTGGGGCTGAAGAAGGGCGATTTTTTATCACGGCTTTGGCTAAGCGCAGCTTCTTGTAGTGGTTTCGCATGTGAAAGTACACGTCCAGTGACGAATGTTTTATCGTCATTATTTTTTTTTGTCGCAGAGGAATTTGTTGTGATCGAAAATCAACAAATCAATTACATATGTAGCTGTCTGAATCAGGTCTGGATATTTTGTGACAAATACAATGTTGCCAAATGACTGAACATTATATCACATGTTATAATTAATAAATGAACTTCTCTTTTATTTCAAATTATAAATAATGCTCCCCAATGTCATAAAATAATTTACTTGTTAAAAAATATACCGGGTTACCGACGCCTTTGGTACCTAATCCCGGCTCAACGCTTCTTACTAAAGGAACTCCCCGCTGTTAAAAATATAGCGTTCTCGATTCACTGCACTAGAGCATTCTCATAATAAAAGATATATAGAGAAAATCCAAGAGTACTCTAGAGTGCTGTAAAATTAGTTACTTACGTTCAAGTCTATCAGTTATTGTAGGTAGATTCTTATCACATGTAAACTGCCTTTTCCTTACTAAAGATGCGCATCTATTACCTGCGACATGCCTTGTTGTAGATAAGTGTTTTTAATTTAATGCAGATTTCAGCTTACCGTTGATGAATCTTGCTCTGTCCACATAATCCAAGCCCGTGTATGCTGTAACGAAACTCTATTTAAGACAAAGGCAATACTTTAAACAGGATTTGGTGATACTATAAGGTTGGATACCAGGGCCCCGGTAGAAGCTGGTTTTTATTCGCTTCGGCGACTTGCTATTGCAGCTTCTGCTGCATCTCCAGTTGCTTCCGTTCATTTCGCGCGAGAATCAGTTCCCCTATTCCCCTTACATAAAAAATAAAAATTTGTGAATTTTTAAAAATTATTGCGATGTGCGATCGATAGGTGGCGCCGCCATCCAAAATTTCAGAAATACAAAATATTACCCCTGGGGTCTGCAAATATGAAATTTACTATCGTGATTAAATTAAAAAGACTTTACCAGCAAGAACTCTCCCATATTAAATTTATCAATGTCCAAAATGTGCTCGCTCACACTTGATTTTAACTTGTCACATTTGATAGTTTTATAAAACTGACGTATGTTACCACGACATCTAGGATTTAGCGATTGCGTGGCGATTGCATTAGCTGCTTTCCTTTTAGCCGCACGCACACGAGCCCTGAGAAACGCATAAAATCGCAGGACGGAGTAAATATTTTTATAAAAATTTGAACACAAAGATCAATGCAACACAGAGAAATCGACTGTACTTAAAACGCAAGCAGAGCCAAGACATAGCCGTAAGTAGCACTGTTTGAGGTTCATTTTCGAACGAGTTTATTGCTTTTCGTTTCGTTTGTAGTGCCGGCGATGGTACCACAAAAAAATCGAGTTTATGCGCAAGCGCGTCAAAATGGGCAAGCACGGTTTTCTCCTATTTTTTCATAAAGTGATATCAAATCGTACTGTGACAACAATTAACATTCTTAAATAACATTCTTATTTGCACGAATCTCGCAAATGTGAAATTCCTGGCTTTTACTTTTAAACAGTGTTGCCAGACGTGCGGGAAAATCACATCTTGGCGGTAAATGTCATAGGTCTGTTTGTTATCCTGCACTGGTGTACACTAGTCTACACTTTTTTTTACGAAATATGCTTTAATGAAGCCTGAATTCTTTAATAATGTGTCAGTACGAATCATACTCATTCATACTGACATACCACACAAACATTTAAGGTTGCATTAAAGCGTAAATTGCAAAAAAGTATGCATTGGTGTACACCAGTGCAGAATAACAAACAGACCTAAATTATGAGGGGAGATTTTTGTCTAATGACCTGGCAACGTTGCTTTTAAGCAGAAGTTTATGTCAACGTAGAAATTAACAATTTTACATGTAAATGAAGTAAATAATTAAATATAACAAATAAATTTGCGATATTTTTCAATCGATCCGAAATGTAAGGGTGAGTTCGCGTTTACGCTCAGATCGATCGGAGTGTTTCTTTTTCTCACTCTTACATGCAGTGAAACGCAGTTGCTCTCCCTCACACTTTTGATCAGAGCGCTCGGCGAGCGTAATCGCCAACTCACCCAAAGTTACGATTTTTGGGCACGGCAAATTTTCGAATTTTACCTGTGATTTTACTTTGATTAGAAATCTGGCTTACCGACATTCAAAACGCTCTCTTGTCAGTTTGTATTTATCAAAAAATCCGTAATTAATTCGTTGAACAATATGTAAAATAAATTTAAGTAGTCGTTTGCTGCGAGTTCGGCGAAAAAGATAAAATAAATAACCTGAAAAAGCCGTCAACATACAACAAGCGACGAATTGATTGTAACTTACCGTCCGACGTTGTCACCGCAGCGAACCTCCAAGCACAGGAAATTTAAATTTCCAAATTTTATTTACATTTAATTTGCATTTTCGTTCCAAAACTTGGACTTTTGATAGCATTTTCAAAGAAAAACCAAAAATTAACTCGTCAACGGTTGCTATGGTAACAGAGCAAACTTCACATTATTTATTATTTAAAAACGTCCGCAAGTGTGTTTGGTACATTTCGCCATGGTTTTCAATAAGTTTTTATTTAATAAACCTTAGGCCTTTTGCATTATTATATTATTTTTACGTGGAAACCTTTACTTATAAGCAAATATTTGAAATGTTTGGAAAGTGAAACTAGCCTAACTTAACTTCGTACTTACGTATCAGTGGCTAACATCAAGAAGGTGCGTGGATGACAGGTGTAGGTAATCAATATGGCTGTTCACGTTACCTGTGAGTTGTTTGCGCTTGTTTAAGTTCGTTAAGTAAGTGATTTACGCGGATTGCCTTAAGAAATCGCAACATTACGACGGAAAACGTGGCCAGAACTACGTGAAATCAGCCGCACGATTGATCGCCAGCAAAACGTGTGTCGACCGACAACAGGTAAGTGCATGCACAGTGTGAAGGTGACTTGTCCGGTAATTTGTTATTAACGACAGCATTATCTGCTCGTTACCTTCAAGGCCGACGGCGAAAAACACAGAAAAAACGGCCGTAATTAAGTAGGCCGTATCGTTTTCGCGGTTGCTGCTTTGTGGTCGGTCACATTGCAAGCTGGTGACAGCTGTCATTCCTTTTATTTTTTTTTTCTTTCCTGCGAAATTCCCGTGGGTGTTTGCACATCTGCGAGTAGGTGTAAATTGATGATGGTGATGCTTTCAGATGTCGAACATAATTCCACCGCTGTTAAGTAACACGCCACCTCCTATAATCGGTTCGTTAGATGATGATGAAGAGGATGAGTTCGGCCACTTTACGTCAGCTTACAACTGCGAAGGTAAACCACTACACTTTGCCAAATGCACATTTCTTTTTTTAATACCTCACCTTCCAGTTCTGTCCGAACCGTCTTCACCTTCGCATTTACCACCGGACGACAAGCGGGACATAAACAGCAACACCAATCAAGTTTTCAGCTATGTAAATGATGCTTATTTCATGCCCGTCGATAAAGACTACCAAGACAAAAGAAAACAATGTGATACTTCTCTGCCTGATGCTCTAAGCGAAATCAAAGTCAATTTAACTCGGATAGGTGAGCCACCTGTCGACATCACTGTAAATAGCCATGCGATTCCTGAAAAACCCGAAGAAGAAAGTGTGCCAAGCAAAGGAGCTGAGGTTAATACACCTGTACCTGATCACGATGAGCATAGAAAAAATGTGCCTTCTATTCAAAATGATAGCATAGATCGAGGGGAAGAGTCAGAGACTAAACCGCCGGATTTAAAAGATGAATTATCATCGAGGAATGCGAGAGAGAAGACCGACTTTGTTTATATTGACGAACCACAGGAACTTACCACAGACGATCATAAAGATGACGATCAATTCGACGACTTCACTTGCTATGTAGAAGAATCTGAAAGTCATCCAAATCCAAAGGAATTTTGTTTAAATGAAGAACGAAAAATCGAATGTAACGCAGAGGTTCCTAATAATATGCAAGAGATCAAGGAAAATCAAACAATTAGTTCAAATTTAGATCACATCGATTCTGACAGCTTACAACCAAAAGATGGGGACACCATCACTTCAGTGCAGGAAGGAGCAGTATTTGCAGTAGATAATAATGAAGCTGAAAGCAGTATTATGAGTTTGCACACAGAAGATGAAAACGTCGTAATTTCAGGGCCAGAAGAAATGAGTGAGTTTGCAGAATTTCAAGTTCCAAACGTTGAGCTTGACAGCAAAGTTTCCTTAAAAGATCTTCAACAAGCAGAGTTTAATGATGCGAGCGTAAGCCATCAAGAACAGGAAGAATTGCCTCAATTCGCAAACTTTGCAAGTTTTCCTGTCGAAGCGGAAACGCAAAATTTATCTGAAGATGATTTTGGTCATTTCTGTGATTTCCAAGATGACGTGCCCCAACCTCACGATGATGAGGACGACGAGTTCGGTGATTTTGGGGATTACACTCAAAGCCAAACCGTTTCGAATGTACCTATGATCATCTCCGATGACAAAAACATACTCAAGAACGCAGAGAAAATCATCGCCGACATGTTTCCGGCTCACCTGCAAGAGAGTTCCCCTTCGGTCTCTGAACACGTAGGGTTCATTCGGAATCCAGTTTTCCAGGAGGTCAAGGATATTACCGAGACCAAAGCTTTGACATATCAGTGGGTCAAGTCCTCGTGTCAAGATAATCTGCTCAAGGCGTTGAATATCGATACAAGAAACATTGTAAGTCTTGAACTTTAATATCTTTAAGGGCGTTGAGATTTTTTTATTTTGGTTTAGTTGTACGGGCCTGCTTGGAATCCCTCGATGCCTAAATTTGCGGCAAATTTAAGCTTCGCACCTTTGGAGCCCATGAAATCAGATATTCTAATGCCGACGACTCCGTCCCAAACTAGTCGGGAGAGCCCCACGCCCTCTAACATCCAGCCGGATATACCGAGTGCGCAGTTCGACTGGAACGGATCGGGCCTGACGAACCCCCTTGATTGTAAGTATCAAGTTTGATTAGTCAGACAGCAGGTCTTTCCACCCCGAGTTTACGAACTAATATACTTACAACTTGTTTTCATGCTTGCGTAATGGATTCCTTGCTCCAAATCATCACGAATCCTAACCGTAACCTTCTAACTTACTGATTGTGATTCCGTGTTTCTCTATGTAACTCTTTCCGTAAAGACATGCAAGCTAACACTATGCTGTTAGACTTGGAACAGTTGGTCGCGTCCCTCGATCTAACTGCAACTTCCTCTCTCACCTCTTATGCCCCCTCACCATCTGATGATTTTGGCGAGTGGGAATTTTGGTTGAAATGTAAGTACTAGTGCGGGATTTAAACTGAAGGGACTGTAGCCTTCTGATTCTCACTTGAACTTCTGTGTTTGTAGCACTGCAAAAGGACAGCAAGGAGAACCTCTCCCCCAAGAGTCTGCACGCGCGCAGTAATTACGATCTCCCCCAAACGCCGACGAGTAACTTCGAGCATACCACACGATCACAAGGAGATAATGACTCGGTGAACTCGCTTCAGTTTGTGACTGATACGACTCAAGATGTTGAAGAGACAAAAACCAAGGTGACCCCCGAAGATGACTTTGGAGATTTCGCGTCATATCAATCCCCCAGCAAGAAAAGCACTATCAACAAAACAGTCGAAGTTGAAAA
This sequence comes from Dorcus parallelipipedus, assembly GCA_958336345.1. Classification (NCBI taxonomy): domain Eukaryota; kingdom Metazoa; phylum Arthropoda; class Insecta; order Coleoptera; family Lucanidae; genus Dorcus; species Dorcus parallelipipedus. The sequence goes on along the minus strand of OY284477.1, from coordinate 47,881,239 downwards.
TGCCGAGCCCGGTTGGTTGAAACCCACGATATTAACACCGGATTTACCGAGGAAACAGCAAGAGGAAGATGATTTCACAGACTTCCAAATGGTTTTGGCCTCGACACCGGAAACTAAGAACAATCCAGAGAGGGTTTCTGTTTTCCCGGCAGCAAACATTTTAGAGCCTTTGAAGCCCACGGTTTTAAGCCAACCCCAAGTTAGTGCCGAATCGTTACAGATAAATTGGCCTGCACCGGGACTCTCCGATGACGACATCAAGAACATCGAACTGAATTATTCAACTGGGAATTTACAGTCCAAAACTGAGGCCCCAAAGTCAAAGGCGAGTGAGCATTCGAAGGCATTTGAAAGTTCATCAAAAACCACTTCAAATTCAAATTTGGGTGCAGTCAAGCCTGAAATTAGATCAAACGATGAAGACGATTGGTCAGATTTTGTTTGCAACCCCATAACTGCGTTCGCTCCCTCGACCGCTGCACTAGGCAAAATGCATTTCTCTGGCCTGCATCAATCGGAGAGGAGTTTAACGCCTGAATTGCAATTGTCAATCCCGCAGTTGACTCACCTGCATCCACCGAAAGCACCGATTCCAGTCATCACTCCGAATGGGCTGATCCAAACGAAAATACCCTCAAATTTACGCAGCATAAACACTTCGAGTTTTCAACCGTCCGTCCCTGTCTACCCGTCTCTTCAAGCGAACACTCACTTCCAGCCGAGCATCATCAGCAACCAGTATCAAAACCACATGAACGGACCAGTTTTTGGTCAAGCGATGAAGAACGGTTTTACGCCTGGCGCAAATAAGGTGACGTCTACTAAAAATGAAGACGACGACGATGACTGGACTGATTTTATTTCTAGTCCCCCCGCTCAAAATGTCAAGCTGCAAAATGGGGTGGCCAAAAATTCCGATTGGAGTAGGGTGCTGACCCCGAATATCATCACAAACCCAGTCCATTTCGATTCATACCGTAGCTACGTGCCGCAGAATAACAGCAAAAAAGTCCTGGTGAAGCCAAAGCAACTGTCAATCCCGAGCATTTCTGCGCTCCCCGACTTGGACTTTATTGGCCCCAAGAGCCGGACGTTCACAAAGAAATGACTAAGGGAGAACGTTATGCTGTGAGGTCAAGAAATTTTTTCCGACTAGGCCTTCACCACCCTCTTATTTGAAACAGAGATCTTCGAAGGCTGAACTTCTGCTTGTGATGATGATATTAGTATTTTCTTTTTGTATTATTTTTGTTGTTTTTGCTCGCGTGTGTGTATATGCGGAGAGAAATATTTCTGTACCGAATTAGTTTCGCGTCTGTAGCGAATTACCTTATTTATGTACGTTTTCACTTGCGTGACTTGAGTATTAAACGCTGTAAATACAACTTCTTTCTTCACTCCGATCAGACGACGGTGTTGTTATAGGTCAATGTTTTCTTGTACTTAAGTGATTTTTATTCGTCCATGTATATAGTCATTAATGTAATTTAACATTCCACTTGTATTATAATGAATAAATAAATTATACTGATACTTAGGAACGTCATCTCAAATAAAACAACAATGAAAAGCAATTCATTTATTGCTTAATAATTATTTATAATAATAATAATAAATTTACTCCATTCTCTATCTGCATATACCATGAAAGAAGGTCACTTTTTGTTTATTAAATACCTGCCCGATTCTGTCCATATTTCATCTTGTTCTTAAACTTTTTAGGCTTGAACCCGTATGCAGTGAGCCTCGCATCAGAAATTTTTACTGGATTGTTCTTCTCGTTTTCTTTACGTCTCCGCTTCATCCTTTTTCGTTTTTCATCTACGTTTAAATTCGTGTCTTTGTTTGGCCCAACAATTTTGTTACACTTCTTTGTCTTGTTTCCATTCAATTCACTTGTGCTTTCGCCTTCGCCATTGAAAGTCAGGGCAGATGTGACATTCCAATTTGGATCAGCGTTTGCATCTCCGTTGCAAAAACTTGATGATTCACGTTTCCTTTGCTGCTTTTTATTTTGATTTTCAAAATGCTTGTTTCCTTCAAGCTCCTCTGCTACTAAAAGTGGCAGTATTCTCTTCGTCTCGTCCTTGACTTTATCGGCGATGTTTCTGTGTTTTCTCTTCTTCTTCTTCTTACCCAACTTATTATTAATTTCTGATACGTTCTGACTTGTCTCTTCATTTCGGATAGTAGATAACATATTTTCATCCGAAGTATCGCTTGCGTCTTTCTTCTTTTTATTTGTAGTTGAAGCAGCACTTTCTTCCGGAATTAAATCTTCGAGCTTCTTTCTTTTTTTATTGTTTTGTGTTGACACGGTCTTACCTTCTTTTTCTTTTACTGTCGAGGGCTCTTCGCTTACGAATAAGCTGGGCAGCATCTTCCTTTTGAGCGCCTCGTTTTGAGCCTTCTTGCTGAAAGCCACTACATCGTACTTCTCAACGTTCTGAGGGCGATACTGAATCGCTTTCTTTATCGAACACCACCGATTGAGCTCCTTGTCTTTGGCAAGCAAAATTTCCTCGGTGGACAAACCGAAGTCGTTAGACACGACTTGCCTATACTTGAACCGGCAAGGTACATCACCGATGATGTCCTCGCAATCCAATTTGTAATACTCATCAAGATACTCCTGGTAAGTTTTATCTTGAGGGTTAAAAACTGGCTTGACTTCACTAACAGCTTCCGCAAACTTGGACTTACGCTTCCTCTTGCGCCTCTCTTTCGTTTTGTCCTGGCTTTTCAATTCCTGCTCGGGATTATAATCGCAATCCATATTGAAGCCCTCATCTTCGCAATGCACTTGGTTCTCTTCTGTCTCGAATTTATCCCAATTTTCTATTTCCAATTCGTCATCCAACTCGGGGAATTCCGGCTTCTGCTCGCCTTCAACCCCCTCGTAAAACTCATCGTCAAATAACGCCCGCATCCTCCTGTCGTGAGCGTCCGGATCGAAATCTTCTTCAATATCCTCGCTATTAAATTGGACGTCGGTGTTTCCCGTAATCTCCTTCAACTTCATTATTTTCTCCTCTATTTCCTTGCGCTTCAGGTCCTGCATTTGCTTTATTTCCTCCATCTTGTGCCTCTTCACCTCCAGTTTACGCTCTTTCGTCTCTGCTCGCTTTATCTTCCTGCGATCGTCCTGTTTACGCACCGAATTCTCCATTGAACGCGGGTAACGCTTTATAAACTCCTGGTCGGGTTCTTCGAACCTGTAATTGTATTTATACTCGAATTCCTCCTGCTTTTCGATGACTTCTTCGTCCTCTGAAAGGCCGTCGTCTGAATCGTGGATTATTTCCTGGTAAGTCGGCACATAGTTCTCGTCTTCCTTGTCCAAGAAACGCTTGTTGAGGATGTAGTCCCTCAAAAATTTGTCGCTCTCGCCTAAATTTGGATCGCTCCAGTAATCTCTGAGCGGTTTCAAATCGGACTCGGCGTTTATGTCGTTGATTTTATCTTTATGACCGGTCAACCACTCTCTGTACTCGTCGTCCTCTTTCTTCTGTTCCAGCTTCGTTTTCTGCCTCGCTTTAAACAAACCACCCCAATCTCCATCACCGTCACCATCAATAGTTTCCAATGCGTCTTTCAGGTTTTGCTTTAATTGGTTTTGCTCCTCGACGTAAGTTGTTTGAGGTTGAGGGGCAGTGACGTCTTCAAGTTCGTCAACATCATTTTCTAAGAGCATTTTTCTTTCGTAGTCTTTCACATATAGTGCGGTGTCTTTCTTCTTTGGGGATTTGCTCGGTCTGTCGATGGGGTTCTTGAAGAATTCGAAGTTCTCATCGTATATCTTTGGATCTTTGTTTTTAAGACTCGATAGCGTTTTGAAGAACTCCTTTTCCAATTCCTCCGGTATTCTTTCCTCGCCGTCGTCATCAGAGTCTGATGAACTGCTCGCGCTGCTTTCGTCGTCCAAGTTGAGGACCTCCTCGCCGTACTTGGTCTTGAGCTTGTTGAGCTCTTCCTTCTGACGCCAGGTGTTGTAGGTGCTGGCGTAATTATTGTCGGTTTTCAGGCCGACGTCGTCGGATTCGGAATCGGAATTAGCGAATAATTTGGGCATGTTTACTACCAGCTGGTGACATAACCTCTTTCGAAAGCGTGGCGATTTGACGTTTCAGGATTTGACACGCATCATTGCCAACCGATGTTCAAATATTCGCCGTCGGTTAATTATTTTACGCAATATAATACTTAAATATTTAAATAAAAGTTAAAAAAACGAAAGCGTTAATTAAATACATATAATTAAAATCTCAATTTAAAAAAAAACTAATGTTATGTTAACAGTCGGCAAGTTAGTTCTTCAATCGGTCAGTGAATCGCTATTATTTATAATGTATTGTATTAAAACCATTTTATCTAAAAGAATAAAAGAAAGAAGAAGGTTAGAAAAGGAAAACGCTAATTAAATATTGAAGAAGTTTCGAATTTAAAATAAAAAATAATTCGTCCTGAGGCAAGTCGGTAAGTTAGTTCCTCAACTTGCCATCCGAGAACAACGCCAAACATCCGCCATTTGTATAGTTGACTTGGCGTGTGGTACGCGTACTTCGACAAATTTGTAAGTGCCCCGAAAAACTAAAGTAAAAAGATGGTAAGTACTGCGTAGCGTCTTAGTTGATTGCTCTAATGCGCCCTATCTATAATTAAGAGTCGACGTTCGGAGACGACCACGAAGGTTTTCGTCGGAAGTTTGCCGGCGGACGCCACCACCGATGACCTGCGTCGCCTATTCCAGCCTTACGGGGCCATCGCCGAATGCGACATCGCGAACAGATGCGGTTTCCTCCACCTCGAGGACAAGGACTTGGCGATGAAAGCCATCGAGGAACTTAACAACACCACGTTCATGGGCGTGAGGATTTCGGTGGAGAAGGGCAGGGTGAAGCCGCCGAATAGAAACAGAGGGCGGGGCGGAGCAAGCGGCGGCGGCGTCGGCCCCATGCGAGGTGGAAGAGATCGCGGTGGACCATATACTAGAGATACGTTTGGTAGATCTAGAGGCGGAGGTTACGGGGCACGAGATTATCCAGCCTATGGTGATCCGTATGATTATGATAGAAGTGCGATGCCTCGTTATGATTCTGGCTATGGAATGGATAGGAGACCTCCATATGATGACAGACGAGGAGGGTATATGGCTGACAGACCATACCCTAATGGTTATGGTAAGCGTTTTTCTGAATTTTTATGATTTTAAAATCCTAATCTTACGGATTTGTTTATAATTAAATGTAAATATTATAATGGACATATTGCATAACTTTTCTAAGTCGTTTGTACTAATTCGTTCTAACAGATGGCGAGCTAGGAGCAGATGTCGCCACCTAGTGGCATAATGGCGAATAATTTTTTGATAAAAAATATTGAAAAGATAACTCGTATCTAAATAAAAACCTGGTCAAGTAGGCTACATTTAGTAATTCTGCTATGTAAATGCAATGGATAAATTCTCCATCACAACCCACTTGACCAGGTTTTTATTTATGTGAGTGTTAAGAAGGGGAAAGCGGTTACCCCTCATAATTGTAAAGAGTTAACATAATTTGCAATTTGTGTAATTTTTAAGATGATCGTCGTCCTTACGATGATAGAACTCCTTACCCAGACACCCAAAGAAGTGCATACGATGACCGCAGGATGGCAGCACCGGCTCCAGCCAGTGGTTATGATGACAGGCGAACTCCAATGGGTGATCGGAGACCTCTAATGGACACTCAAATGGGACAACCACCGAGGACTCCGATGAGCAGTTACGATCGCACTGCTTCAAGTGACATGTTCAGCCGCAGGGACTCAGGTCTAAAGCCTCTGTGAGTCACAATCTCCTTTTTTTTGTGTGTCAAGTTTCTTTTACTCAATCCATGTTTTTTTTTTTAATTAATATAGCGATTCATTCTCAGTATAATGCAAAATTTTCAGGGAACGTCCTACTGGGGGTTATAGTTCCCCGACGGGTGGTTACAGCACTGGTGCAACTGCAGGCACCTATGGGACTACAAGTGCCATGCCCGCTTACGGAGGATACGGAGATACTCGTGGCACCACTTCAATGACCTATGACACGCGTGGATCTGTTCAAAGTGGAGGTTATGGGGATACCAGGGGACCTGCAGCTACTTCGGCTTACGATTCTCGGGCAATGCCCCCTATGACTAGCAGCATGTATCCGGACACTCGTGCTCCTGCTTCGACGGGTACTTATGGTACAACTGCTCCGGCTACTGGTTACAACAGTGCTTCGACTGCTAGCTATGGGGATGCGTACGGTACAAGGACTGGAAGCTACGACGCGGCTTATCCGCCACTTCCACAACAGAGAGGGGGGTAAGTTTTTTTGCTTTGCAAATTTTCGTAATATGCGGGCGCCTTATAATATATAAAAAGAAAAAACAAAGATGTGGTGTTACGTTGATAACTCGCATTCAAAAGAGTAGTGAATTAATAAATAATGTAGAAAAGCATGTTAAATTAGTTTTAACGTATTTAGACTTAAAATTAACATATTTAGACTTAACACAAAAAGAAGAGCCAATTGATTAGTGTACTTAAATAGCTTCAATTATTTTCTGTTCTCTTTATTTCTTACTTTGTCTAGCTTGTGTTTGACAGTTTCCATCGTGTCAGCGATCATTTTATGCAAAAGTAAATAAATAATAGTTATTGTTAGAGGACCTTTTATTGTTGTATTACAATCAGAAGTCTTGAGTTGTCTCTCTTGAAAGTAAATAACTCGGTGAATTGATATTAAAGATAGAGTAGTGACATTATTTATTAATTTGTCTGCAAATTATTTTAACTTAGTACAAAAACGTTCAACAAATGGGATTAACGAAACAAGAAATAAATCAGAATTAGTGTACTTTTTGTCTTTTCTATCAAAATAAAACTTTCTTTTTTCCTCGAAACCAAACAGCACTAATTATATGTGTCTGCGCTGAGTGCGTTGAATATGGGATGTTACATAAAATCCAGCGGAATACATCTCGTGCTTATTATGGTAAAAAATTGAAGGCGCAGTTTATTTTTCGGCTGCGGAAAGATGCGTTAAGTTACTGCGACAGCTCATCAAGTGGAAATGCGGAAGTAATCTTGCTTTATTGTTACGCTGCGCTAATCACCTTCATATAAATAGTGCTGCAGTAAAATAATCGGAAATGCCAAATGCTTCATTTATTCATTCTCTTTTACTGTTCTGTCTTGTTTTTAGTTATGCGAGTGGTAATGAGCAAAATACCTGTGGCCCGGGACGCAGATATTAGCTAGCGTGTTGTTTATTAAAGAAAAATCGAATTTATTACAGAGCAATTCAATTTGTACAACAGAATATGAATCTTTACAGATTAGTTGTTGCAATAAAGCAGTTTTAGGTTGATATAAGACGGCTTTTATTATCTTTTAGCTATAAAAAGAAAACGGTCACTTTTAAAATTTGATTTTCTTGTAAATTCGTTGGACACTTGCGCCATTGATAGTTTACGAAAAACTTAAACGTATGTACACAGTGATGAATTATTTATTTTTTTGAAAAGATTGTTTTGTGTAACGTAGCTTGAGATAATACCATGTTCCTTTTTTTATAGAATGCCTTGACCGCTGCGACTTTGCGCCGCAATATTCCTCTTTTTCGCTTGGAAGAAATGGACTCAAGAGTTTCTCTTTTCTGTAACCTTTTATTGCGCTCGTTTCTCTTACCCATCATTATCAAGTAAAGCAAACCATGGCACCGCCATCAGGTTTTTAGTTGCGTACTGAGAATAAGTGCGGCTTTCTTTTTTTAAATGTATTTGCGTTCAGTTCTTCGTGGTTTTACTTTGTATAATTGTATAAGCATGTGTAGTTTCTGCATTTGTGTGTAGTAAGTAAAATAATCATCATTGAAATTGTAATCGATTGCCAAAATGACTCAATGTTGTTGTTTTTTTTTTGGTGGTAAGTACAGGCAAATATAAAACATTCAAATGCAACTTTGTAATGATGATACTCTTTCAGTCTCCGTATACTTTTAAACAAATCATACCACACTCATAAAATATTAGGTAAATTCTAATTAATCCAAAATTTAGGGTGGTTTTAAAGTTCAATCTTTGCCTAGATGAATTATTTTGTATCATCGATGTGATGATGGTAAACTCTGCAGAAAAAACAAATCGTAGGGATTTATTAATTTATAAAGACAGTGCATACATTTATTCTTTAATTATAAATACCGAATAGTTTTTTTTTTTTTAATTCAAAATTTAGGGTAGAATTTTTTTTGCTAGACTTTGACGCCTATTTATCTACGTATTTACCTTTGTATTTTTTTTTTCTCAGGAATTAGAGGAAACATTTCTTTGTAATTTTATTTATTGCATATCTCCTTGCATAAAAAACACTAACATAGTCATTTAGTTACAAATTGAGGAATTAACTTTTTGGTATAGTTTCAAAGACGATAATGTGAGGTTCGTAGCATTAAAAGTCTCGACGTTTTTAGATTATTGTTTAACAACTATTCAATAAGAAACTTACTAAATTATAGCAGCTACAAAGTTTAGGGGAATTACAGGACTTGCGTCGTCTATCTTTTCTGCGCAAACTCCTAGAGAACGCCACGGCATCATGCGTTAGAAGACTTCTTTTAAATCCTTAGAAATTCAAAATTAGAGTTTCTTTAAAAAGCCCAACAAAACTAGTTCCTGAGAACAATATAAATTATAAGTAAAATCGTTCGTTTCATAGAAGCAAGAAAAACTGATGATGGTAAGCTCTATAATAATGGTTTTGGAAAAATTTTAAGTGGTCTAATCAAGTCCAAATGATCTAATAATGACGCTTTACTTCCGTCTCGATTCGAGCTAACGCTTAAGTCTCCTCGAGACCTCCTAATTAAAGGACTGACCGTCTTCATTCGCACGTCTGCTAAGTAGTGAAGAGCCAAGATTGCGGCTTGCCAGTCACCCAAGAGCACGCAGGATTTCACTAAGCGCCACCGTAACGTAGGAGCGGCAATATTTCGCACTATTGCGCACTGCGGCAAGATGCGTTCGGACGCTATATGCGACGTCGGTCGTTCCTCGTGCGCACACGTTCTTGTACAGGTGAGATTTAGTCACGTAAGCGTAAACGAACACGATGTTTCACTGGCGGTGGGACGGTTTGATTGTGAATGCGCCTCCACCACTGTAACAGAACGAAAGTTTTTTTTTGCTTTTTCCTTTTTTTTTTTATTGGTACGCCAACGAATTGCCGTTTGAAAATAAATTGTTTAAAGCAAATTTAACAACGTCAATGGTTTCTGGCATCATCTACATGATTGTTATTTTACAGATTCCAGATCGACGTGGTCTAAATGTCGTCCAGTTTGATGGTTCTGATGAGTTCCAGTCTTCGTGAGAGGATGGGCATCCACATTTGAGAGAGACACAAGGTATACTATCTTTTACACTCTGCGAAAAGCACAGTATAAGAAAATACGCCATCCTGTTTGATACCCTAAATGCAAATGCAATGTAATTTACAAATCAGTAGGTATCAAACAAAATAGCAAATGTGACAGTTATACTCAAGTGTCCCTACTGTGTAGATTCTTATACTGTGCTAAAAGTATAACATGAAAAGTAGTAACTAAAAAAAGTCTTTTATTATAAGTTGAATGCACTAGTTGAAGCTTTCGTTAACATAAACTTTGCATTTGCTTTCTATCAGTGAACTGAGTGTATGCAGAGCAGACAATAACAAATGGATATTATAAACCCACACTTTTTAATTTCTTTTTATACAAGATACATTAAAAATTAGATTTTTTTTTAATACAAAATGATGATTTAAGTTCTTTGTCCAATTGGTAACCCCAATTCTCCCAAGGTATCTCTGGCTTCGTCTTCGAGTTCTTCATTTTCAGCCTCTTCCATTTCCTGCAGCCTTGCGATTGTGTCCAGTTCTTTCTGGAGGACCATATCGTGTGCTCTGAATACCATTTCCAAAACCGCCTCCCTGGCCGCAGTTTCCACTTCCAGTTCCTGTAAAAACCAAATTTCAAAATTAAAAATGTAAGTACAGGTGTCCCATGATGAAAACTATGGGTACCCATGCTTCCTTCCTGATTCTCTCGCGCTCTGCGGTCAACTGTTCGATTTCTTTCTTACGGACCTCATCGATTTCTTGATTGTATCTGTATTTAAAGAGCCAGTGCCCCAAGTAATGAATCGGATCCCGGGGTTGCTTCGCGCAGATCTCAGCCAGGGCTAGAGTTAACGGTTTACCAAGAGCTTCCTTCAAGTATTCCACATCTTCACTCGCTAAGCCTGCATATGATTCTGCAAATTTTAATTTAATTTTTTTTTTTTGTAATTTATGAATGAAATATTCTAATTATTTTACCTTCTGACAGATTCGATACGGTCGGGGCAGAACTGACGACTTCTTGTAGCCCTTGCAGCACTTCTTGCTCTTGCTGCTCTTGTTGCACTTGTTCCACCTGTTGCAAGAGCGTTTGGACGTCGACGCCTCGCAGGAGACCTTCATGTTGTGCTTCGTTCACGGACAAGATTCTGCCGGATGATGTGCGGATGTTCCCCGAAGCCGTAGCTTCTAGACCTACGTCTCGAAGTTGCTCTAAATTCAAGACATGTGAATCGATTACGAATTATAAATGTGAAGATTCCAAATTTTTTTATTTGTACACAAGTAAATACCTACCCCTTTAATATAACTAAAAATTGCTACCTTGCGTTAGCCATTGCGAAATGTCTAATCCGTGAAGTAAACCGGCTTTTTCTGCCTCGGATACGGTCAAAATCCTTCCCGAGCCAGTTATGATGTGACCTGAGGGAGTCACCTTGAGGTCTCTTTCATTCAGATCTCCTAATAAATAAGGTAACTTTAGTACATAGATGTTTGGTCCTTCTCCCGATAGATTGAATACACTTATTTTTGCTTTCATTACGTAAAATTTGGAGGGAAAGGATAAATGAAGTGGTGAAATTGGTTAATATTTACTTAGAAAAGCTATTTCTACTTTTTGCTTCTTTAAAACCCGCATTTTCCTATTGATTTCCTCAAGTTCCGAAGCAGTCGCCCCTATTTTGGCAGTCTCAAGTTTGTCGATCTCATCCTGAACGGTCAGTTGTATCTCATAGGCGGTACCAGTATCCATATCGATGTCCCGTACTTTCAACAGTGACTCCTATAAAAATACAACAACGAACAAAATGCTTTTCGGGCCTGACTCTTGAGCAATTACATCTCTCTGCCTCTTCAAACTGTTCAAATACTCATCGTGTGTCTCTTTTTTCTCCTCGACTTCACGATCTAACTGGGCTAGCGCAAGCGCCTTTTGGCTTTCGGTTAAATTCTGGTCGTTTTCTATTTCCTCCCTTTGCATGGCAATCTCGGTCATGGTGGCATTGAAGTCGTGCGTCGATTCGTATATTTGCGTGCTGATGTCGCGTACTGTTACCTGCAAGTTTTGCACAGAGTTCAACCGTTGGATTATGTACGACTTCTTGCGCTCGAGCTCTTCAATTTTCGCATTTCTCTCGCTTTGTATCCTGCTGATTTCCATGTCTAGCTCCGCGATGGCCTGGTCGAGCCTGTCTATGGATTCCTTCCTTAGCGAAACATCAGCTTTTTGCCGGATGAGCTTCTCGAGAAGGCGATCGTGTTCGAGGTGGATGTTCTCGATCTCTGCGTCCACCTTCTTGAGGTTCGGGTCCGCCGTCTGTCGCAGGTCTGCCTTCTTTTCTTCTAGAATTTTGATGGCCTGCTCGGTGACCGTATTGATGTGGTCGATGTTCGACTGGATTCTTTGGATTGCCGCGCTTAAATTACCGAAAGTTACTACGGAAATGTCGCTCATTGAAGACGAGGTAGATTTAAAATTGATACTTTTAAACTTTACTAGCAGATGATGTCTGCCACAAATGATTTCGTTTTTTGCATTTGTTTAATATCTGTTAATATCATGTATGTTGCTATCACAGGTTGCTATGCATGATGTCATAAGCACGTCATAAGTTAAAGACGTCTCGGAAATAATTGTTGGAAATGAATTTTGACGTAATGCAATTTTCCATCTAATTTACAGACTTTTTCTTTTGGTTTTCCCCTTTTGTCAAATGTGTTTCCGAATTTGTCAAATGACTTTCCAATCTGTTCAAGTATAGTAGGCGTGAGTTGAAATCGAGTTTTGTACATTTTATGTCAATTTGAATAATAAATCATAAATAAATTGCATTCTTGTCAACTCAAAATACTGCATTTTAACAGATTATATTCTCGTTTGTGGCTCCCTCTTCGAAACAGAAAAATAGCTCTAAACTAAGAATGCGACCAGACAGATAACATTATGATTTTACTATCGTTGCATCGTTCATGGAATTGATCAGAAGGTGTTGTACGATTTATTATTAGAGAAAGGACGTGATCAATGTGCCATGGACATTCATGAAGACACTAATAAGTGATTCAGTGATTGGTCAAGTGCAATTCAGGGAAAAGGAAAACAAGAACGGACCTTCAATGTATTTCATTGTAATCAATTATATTACGTGGAAAGTAAATAAAAGATATAAAATGAATGTAAGTATTTTTATTTTCGGGAAATAGGCAACCATACTAACACTGTTGCATCCCGATGGCCTGTACACCAGCGTATTGCAAATTGGGAGGTGGCTAGCTTTGTAAACGAAAATTTAAAATTAGGCGCGTATTAAACGTATCATAAAAATGTGGAAAAATTCGTAAAACCATTGATCTTCTTCATTCCCCTTCATAGTATTTATATAAACTATATTTTAAGGTCGTACAAATAGTATTTGATATTCCCACCAACTTTATAAATTACATTGCTTCCATTCACCAGTCAAGTTCCAAAAGTATGTATTTAGTTTTGTAATATCTGACGCCAGCCAAATGAATAAAATAATAATAAATAAAACAAGACAATATAACTTTTCATTTTATTTATCCAAATGAATGTTTGAAGCTTTTTTTTTTTACTCTTAAGAAATGAGAAAAACAAGTTGTAGATCAAGATATTTAATGTAACATAAAATATATAAAATTAATAAAATAATCAACGAAATTGATTGCTACATTCAAATATACAAGTAAATATAAACGGTAGGAAAACACGAACAGGTGTTGGTGTCACTCGTTTTTCCGGTAACTGAAGTTAGTCTGTGATGAAATGCAACGTGTTAGCTCGTGGAAGTTTCATTGCTTTCGCTGAAAACTGACTACCCTGTGATCCGTGTCGCCCCAATTCTTGTGCACCTCGGTATTGCATTCGGAACAGTACAAGTCCCCGCTGCAGTCCAAGCATCGGAACTTGGCGTCTTTATTGCACAGAACGCACCATGGCAGCTCGGGCGAACCTTTATCGTCCAATTTGTCCTCTTCTTCTTCCATTGCGGTGACGGGGCACCTTTCTTCTAAGGCCACCTCATCCATGATCTGCAATCAACGACGAAATAAAATTGTGCACTTCGAAAGGGTGAATTTCTTTTGGAGACCTTTTTCGTGATTTTATCCATTTCTTCCTCGGACCCAGAACTGGAATCGTGAAGGTTGCTAATGTAAGGACCTTCATTGGGTCGAACTCCTTGTTCTCTTAAGGTTGCCAGGCGTGCTTCGATTTCTTCCTGGGGATTGTGGGCCAATTCGATGTCTCTTTCATTTATGAACTGCTCTAGAAGAGAGTCGATTTTTTGTTGATCTGTTCTAGAATTTGACGCAAAAACCTGAAAGAAAAAAAAAAGATCTTTTTCCGAACAAGACTCTTAGATAATTCCACGTGTAAAATCGACTTACATTTTTGCTAGGTCCTTCAACATAATTATTCACACCTTTCAGGTTTGCCAGTCTCATCCTCAGCTCGCCTTCTGAAGGTGGAGGTCCTTTGCTTTTGTCTTCCTTAAGTTTCTCTAAGCGGTCCAGCAATTGCTGATCAACAGGTGATAGACCTGTCCTTAATGATTGTAACTTTGGGTCGTGTTTATACATGGTGATAGGCGGATGCAGGGGGTTCTCCAGTGATTCCAACCGCCTGAAAACAAATGGTTTGTGCAAGAGAACCTCACATTGAACTTCCTACCTCAATAAAAATCTTAAGTGGTAGTCTAAGTAGGTTTCGGGTGGGGTTTGCACGGGGGAACTGCTAAATTAAAATAAGACGTTGAGAGGATAAGGGGTCTCAGTACATACTTTAAATATGCGTCAGGCGGTTGGATGAAGACTTGCTGCGAGGTTGAGCTGCCTGCGGTCAGTTTCGAGTAGCAACTCCTGCAGACCATGTATTCGCCGGGGCCCTTGCTCGGTATCCTACACTTCTGCTTCAGACATTTATTGCAAAATGAAAAACCACAGTTCGAACAACCCATCTACAAGAAGAATGAAAACAAGAGTGCATTATAAAACCTGAGAGGCCAAATGTGGATGGGCACTTACTTCTTTATGAAAGAAATTGAATTTCGTGGTGCAATGATTGCATGACATTGTTTAAACGGTGAATCTGAATTTTTTTGTATTATTTACACAGAACTATCACTTAATGACAGGATTGATTAGTTTCTTTTGCTGCTTAAGTTTGCTTGCAAGCCTGCTTTCATTCGGGGTACGTTCAGGAGTAGCGTCAGTAAAGTCAGTATTGCCAGACGATCAAAATTTAAATCACCAGATCAGCTGACAACACAGAATATCAAAAGCGACACTCGTCTTCCAGCGCGGAACCGATTTTCTTTGCGCATATGATTTGGTGGATCTTCTGTCAATCTCAAAACTTCTTATATGATTAATGTCATTGCTCGATGCAATTTGTGTATGATTTGTAAAGTTTAAAGCTTATTTTTAATTTGTTTAATGTTTACAATAATTTTGCTATTCCCATCTGCTTTTTATAACTTTGACAAATAATCACGTTTCAGATTCTTTCCTTCGATGTTTACAAATTCATATTTCGCGCTTTCTTATGACGTCTAATCCACCGAAACAATGGCGTCAAGGACACAAAATCGAGTTTTCGCAATTTGTACGTTATGAATAGCGTTTACGCTAAATGCTATAAAAATAGTAATGCGCTTGCTCACTTATTTGTGTAAGGTTACTGTATTTAGAAGGTATCGCCATTCATTTCCGCGGCTTCGTCCCCCAAATTAAAAAGGAAGCGATGAAACGCTAAAGAAGAAAAAGGATAGATACATTCATAGATACATTACAAATTACCGTTGCTACGGAGTTTATGAATGAATTTGATTAACCCCAAATTAAAAGAGATAAGGCATTTACGAAAATTCACCCGGTGGGTACACCAAATTTACCGATCGGTAATTAGCTGATACACCGGTGCAGAGATCGGTTGACTGAATTTAAAAACGTTTCGGTAGATAAACTTCGGTGAACTAACCAAACAAAACCTATAATAACATTTGAAAATAAGCATATTTAATGATATTTTCCATATCTGAAGCTGATGTTTTATTTTTGAACATATTCCCAACTCCACATCCATTGCAACTAGTAATTATTTTAATTTTACAAAACGCTGCCTACAACTAATAACTTTTTTTAGGTTATGTTTAATGTACCAACCGCATGGACCATAAAGCTGGATTTACATGGAGCGTTGAGCGCATCAAAACGCCGGGCGTACTGTACTCCCATTGGTTAGTGCTCGTTACGTAAAGAGCAGTAACCAATGAGAGTACAGTACGCCCGGCGTTTTGACGCGCTCAACGCTCCATGTAAATCCAGCTTTAACTTTCCTCGGTGTACAAATTATGCACCAGGTGCATGAGTTCGGTACACGTGGTAAATTATCGAACTCGGTACAAAAGTAACCCGTTGAATTATCGAAAGCATTCGGTTTATGCGGTGTACACCTGGTGAATTTTCGTAAATGCTTATAGAAAGTTGGCGTTACCTTCTCGATACAGTAACCTTATATTTGTGAGCACGCGCATTAATAGGAAGTTTTTGCAACACATTACGATAAAAATAAAAGTTACCCTATTTAGCGTAAACGCTATCCATAAAGGCCTATTTACACCAGCCGAGCATTGTTTGCGAACACTTTGCAAACGTTCGCGAACAAGATGCGCGGTTGGTGTAAACACTCGCCCGCGCTAGAACGTTCTCGAGCGTTCCGCTACTTGTCGGTAAACTGACGAATGCTCAAAGGGATTCAGTGTTCGTTGTGCGTCCAGTGTGAACGGCATATCTAGAGAGAACTCGAGCGGCCGTTGTTGAGTGGATAAACTTTTGTTGTTTTCATTTAAACGAAGATTCCCACATTCTGCGTTTCTTCCTCTGGCGGCGTTTCTCGATTTCTGATAATATCACTATCGACGCAGTACAAATAGAAAGTTTTGATAACCCGGGTGCCATGTTGGGAACTTTGTCGAATGTTCGAGAATAACTGCTCGTAAACGTGCTCAGGTCGTGTGAACGGGAGCCCCTCCTGCATGTTTGCGAATGCTTTTGAACGTTTGAAAACGTTTGCAAACGTTTTCGAACGTTCGCAAACAATGCTCGGCTGGTGTAAATGGGCCTTAACGTACAAACTGCGAAAACTCCCTATTAATTAATTGGATCCTCCCACAAAGAATCTACAGAGTAGCGTCACTTGAGTAGAACTGTCACATTTGCCTTTGGTTGCAGCAAGCGTCGACTAAAAACTAGAACATGTTCAAAAATTGAATTGCTGGATACGATACGACTGTATTCGATGGCGCTTGCTGCCGGTAGTGGGACCAGCGACATCGAAATGCATTCGTTTGAAATTTGATCACTTATGGTGGATTTCACAAACGTTACTTAAATTTAATCAAGCGTTAAAAGTAAACGTTGCTATGGTTACATGTGCTGAAGGTATAGGAATGATTATTCTTAATCAATGATTAAATTTGTGAAACTCAGCATTAGATTTTGAAAATAGCGGGCGTTACATTATTTGGCCACGCCCCCACGCGGCATTGGTCGCGTTCAGGCAACCACAGCAGCTGAGTTGCTAACTCAGCAATCGTTTGTGATTGGCTCACATTAAGATAATAGCCAATCACAAACGATTGCTGAGTTAGCAACTCAGCTGCTGTGGTCGTCTGAACGCGACCATTCTAATAGCGTTTTCGATTAACCCACTCAGTACACTTGCATCTTCTTTTCACCTCACGTGATAATACGAGATGAAGATACTCTTGAGTGCGCACTAGTGCAGCTAATCGAAAACGCTACAATTCTCGCAATAGATCTCAACTATTTTTGAAAATACTATGCGATTCAATTAAAATATTTAAAAAATAATAGTTTTGGTTTACATATTTTAAGAACCTTTAATTTTTTTTTAAATCAACAAATTAAAAAATGCGAATTCTTAATCAAAAATTTCTGAATGGTTTCACACAGATCCATTTTGAATTAACAAAATTTTAAATAAAACCATCACATTTACTTTGTTAATAAGTTATATTATACAAAGTTATTCACATACGTACTTAGAAAATGATACAACGAAAATGAAACACATTAAAGTAAGCTTACATAATATCTACCATACAAAAACGATACTAAAAATAAGACGAGCATCAGCCTCAACCAAAACTACCACATACTATAATCGTCCTCCTGATCGAACGATATAAAGAACCCGATCAGGGTAAGATAGGTGACCAGGTTGCCCGCGATTGTCAGGTAGCACGCCCCCCAGAAGATGACGCCGGCATGCGCCAGAACGATCGGCAGCGCAAACGAACTCACGACGAACCCCATCGTCACGAATATGGCAGTTTCCAGGCAGGCATTGCTAGTGCCCTGGTGTTCGGTGTATCGCCTTGCGATTAAGGTGGGAATGGGGGCGAGCGCGTAGAAGAGGACGACGAAGAAGGGCCACCACACACCGAATTTCGGGAGCGCGCAGGCAAGTATGACGAAAGTCATTCCAATAGAGCCAGCGAAAGCCAAGCATACCAATCTGAAATAACTTTTTTTTTAAAGAAAAGCTTTTGCTTATAAAGAAGGTTACTTACGCTGTTGTGTTATTTTAATCCACACGTAGAAGAGGTGGGCAGGACATGCAACAAAAAGAATCGATTAGAACACAACAGATTGAATGTCCGAGAGGTTGCCTCGAGACAAGTCCGTGAGGTAATTTTTGTTTAAAATCAAATGTAAGATTCGTGGCGTGAGGTGTGAGTCACCTGTGAATAATTTTGTAATTTGTGTGAGAAAAATGCATGTGTTCATCTGTGACTTCCCTGTGACAGAGTGTGATGTGAACTTTTTTCTTCCTGCGTCCCTTTTGATCGCCTACCTTTAATGCCGGCCATGTCTCTTGAGGAGATGTCGAATTTGATTATCTTAGGGAACAATGCACTCGATTTTGCTGATTATCGCTCGGGCATTTTAAAGAATAGGTCGATACCTTATTTGACAGTCCGAAAAATAAATAACGATGAACACATACGAATTTTGACGTTTCGACTGGCGTGAAATTAGCTGCATTAGTCACTGGTTCTTAATCACATGAAATACGTAACATTTCTAGGAGATTGTAAATCAAATCAGTTTAATGAAAACTCATCACGTCTTTCTAGAATGTGCATATTTATTGTACAAGTAGGTTCTATCTTTACTTAAATTGCTGATTAACAAATCAGTAATTTCTTGTTTTAATTAAAATTATTTCTTCTCTTGTACTTGTAGGGTTACCATCCGTACTCTTTAAAGAGTACATACAGGATACAGGTATATATGCGGTACTTTTTCAGTACCAAAAATTGTGTACTCTAGTAGCGTTTTCGATTAACTGCACTAGTGCGCATTCAGTGTATCTTCATCTCGTTTTATTACATGAGGTTAAATGAAGATGCAAATACATTGAGTGCAACCAGTGCAGGTGAATCGAAAACGCAATTACTTTCTTTTAATTCTTCACAAATGTACTCTTTCTTGTGTTTGATAAATCAGGCTTAGAGTTGGCTGCACACAAAACACACCTCCGTCAGAGGCGCTGGTGTTTTTCACAAGTCAAGTCATAGTTATTCAGACAAATGCAAAGTTGCAAACAGAATAGTTTTTTAGTTAAGACAGTCAAAACAAAAAAGCGAAAATCTTTTGAACAATTTGCTGGTTATTTTAGTTCTTTCACGATTGGCAACATTGGCCTACGTAGCCTTTTTTGTTTAGTCGGGGGGCTTCTGTCGTCTGTCATTTTATAAACGATTGGAATAAAACGGCAACGTCATTCGTTAACGATCGTGTGTAGTAAGTTTGCGTGTGTTCGCTTAAATCGAATTAATCGCACACCTCGCCGCTTTTTATTTTAAACAGTTTATTTCGAGAGCGAACAGGGAAGACGGACGATAAATGGCTGAAACGAAAAGGTGAGTGTCCGTGCACCGGTCGGAAACGGCCCGGTGAGATTCTTGATTTGCTTTTGTCATCATGGCCGCGATGTTGAAGTCATTATAACCTCACCTGCTCACCACGGTTTTTTTCCGCATTTATTTTTCACGTCTACGTGTGCTTGCGTTTCAGTCCCGACGATTTGGCCACCGCGATTTTACGCAAGAAGGACCGTCCGAACAGGCTGTTGGTAGAGGAGGCCGTCAACGATGACAATTCCGTGGTGGCCCTGTCTCAGGCCAAAATGGATGAGCTACAGTTATTTAGGGGCGACACTGTGCTACTTAAGGGCAAACGGAGGAAAGAAACTGTCTGCATAGTGCTATCCGATGACTCTTGCCCAGATGAGAAGATACGCATGAACCGAATCGTCAGGAACAACCTACGGGTCCGGCTATCCGATGTTGTTTCCATCCAGCCGTGCCCGGATGTTAAGTACGGGAAAAGAATTCACGTACTTCCCATTGATGATACAGTTGAAGGTCTGGTAGGGTAAGTCTTTGTCCTCCGACCGTTGCCGCGTTCCTTAATCACGTGCATTCTAGAAATCTCTTTGAAGTTTATTTGAAACCGTACTTCCTGGAAGCATATCGTCCCATACATAAAGAAGATATTTTCGTGGTTCGCGGAGGAATGCGCGCAGTCGAATTCAAAGTCGTCGAAACAGATCCCGCTCCGTATTGTATCGTTGCCCCAGATACAGTCATTCACTGTGATGGAGATCCGATAAAAAGAGAGGTAAGAATGTTCACTTTTGTAATGGGCAATTAAATTTACAAGATTTAGTAACTTTTACCGTTGAAGCCTGGCTTTTTTTTAGTTCCCGTATCTTGTAAATGGGACTCTCATTTTTAGGTTATGTTAGTTTCAATTTTGTGCTGTCATTTTCGATCTTTGGCCACCTTCTACGTGCTTCCCCGACATTTTATTGAATGCATTATACCTAAATGTGGTCTTTGTTTGTTTCATAATGGATTTCCAGGTCATTGACAACTAAATTGACAAATTTCATTAGCAATGTTTAGAATCTGCAGTTTTCTTTAATTAACAACATAATATGCTAATCAACATACCTACCATGTTAATAAAATTACTGGGAGTTAGGGGAATTCCCTACTTCAAAACTTCCTTGATAACATTAGTACTATCACAAACACACTTATATTTTTTTATTTATTAAACACATATTAATACTTATAAACTTATATTTTATCTGTTACTTAATAATAAACTTGTATACATATTTTTAGCTCTGCGAGCCTAGCAGGCCCATGGCTTGGTTGAGTATTTTCTTGCATAATTTTCTGTTCTTCGCTTTTTCTTTCCAACCCTTAACTTTTATTATTTTTATATCTTTTTCAACTTCCGCTTTCCACCTTGTTTTTGGACGGCCTCTTCTTCCCACCGATTGTATTTTTAGTTAGTAGCTTGGGCACTCTTTCTTCAGGCATTCTCTCTATGTGCCCCAGCCGTCTTAACCTTTGTGTTCTTATAATTCCTGTTATATTTGTCTGCTTGTAAAGTACTTTCAACTCATCGTTCGTTCTTCTTATTCATCTCTCTTCGTATTTCTTTTCTCTAAATATCTTCCTAGGTACTTTTCTTTCCCACACCTCTAGCCTTGTTTGCACTACTTTATTCAAGGTCCATGTTTCGCTTGCATATGTTACTATAGGTCTTAGTACTGTTTTATATATTTTTAACTTTGCCTTCCTAGATATATTTTTACTCATTAGTACCCTATTACAATAAGTGCTCCTATACATCGATTTCCTGCCATTATTTGTGCCTGTACTTCAACATCTATGGTTGTGTTTTTTTTTTTTAACACTTCCCAGGTAGGTGAACTTATCTACTTCTTCAAACTTGTGTCCTTTCCATTCTATAGTTATTACTGTCAAGTAATTTCCCTTTTTAGACTTCTTATCTATCCACTCCATATATTTTGTCTTTTCTTCATTTACGTATAAGCCTACTTTTCTTGTCGCTTCTTCCAAACTTTCCGTTACATCTTTTAGCTCTTTCTTACTTCTTGCTACACTGAGAAAACAAAATGTGTTCATTCAACCAAAAATTTGTTTGAACGTATTGAACCGAAACTTTTTGTTGGATGAACACTTTTTTTGGTTGAATTAACACATTTGTTTTGTCACTGACGTAGGCCTGTTTGAAATCAATGAAGAGGACCATCGTAGTTTTTCCATATTCATAACTTTCCGCCTGTTTTCTCTTAGCGCAGGAATTTGATCTACGGTACTTCTTCCTTTCCTAAAACCACACTGATATTCTCCTATATTTTCCGTTACTTTCACTAGCTTATTCTTTGTATAGGTTGCCATTATTTTATATGCTACATTTAACAGAGAGATACCTCGCATTCGCTTTTATGGCCTTTTTTATATGTAGGACAAATTATTGCTTTTCCTCGATCTCCTGGTAACCGTTCCTTTTTCCAAATTTCCTCTATGAACCCTTGCAACTGTTCCATTAAACTTTGTCCACCATGTTTATATAATTCCGCAGTTATTCCGTAGCTTCCAGGGCTATTATAATTTTTCAATTTCCTCAATTTCTTCCTTGTTCGGTGGTGGTTCCTCGTCCAGACATTGGCGTTCCTGTATATTCTGTTCTCCTCTTTCTTGGTTTAGTAATTCATCAAAATACTCTCTCCATCTGTTTAGTATTTCTTTCTCCCCCGCTATAGTTTCTCCACTTCTGTTTTTGCAACAAACAGTCTTCGATTGAAATCCTCTTCTTTCACTTTTTATTCTTTGGTATGAATTCCTAATGTGATTGTTTCTATAGTTTTCATCTATTTCTTGTAGTATATATTTTTTCCCTTAACACTTTCTTTGTTTTCCTTCTTTGCTGTTCATATTTAGTTCTTGCCTCTTGTGTTTTTTCCTTCAACATTTTTAATTTTTGTTTGTTCCTCTCTTCCCAATTCTTTTTTGCATTCTTCATCAAACCACTACTTTCTTCCCAGCTTTGACTCATTATCGCCACTTTTATTAGCAGCCTTCTCTATACTTATTTTCAGCTCTTTCCATTTATCTATCATTCTCCACCATAATTTCCAATTCTTTCTTTATCATCTCTTCATCTAATTACTCTTCAATCTAATTACTTTTTTATTTTCTTTTCTCGCTCTTATTTGATTTCTAATAACTGGTCATCCTTACTCCCACCATGACATGATCAGTATCTGCATCCGGGCCCTGATGCGATCTTATGTTTTTAATTGCTTTTATTTTCGGTTTCTCAATTAAAATATGGTCAATCTGGCTTACTGTCTTTCCGTCTGGAGACCACCATGTACCCTTATAAATTTCTTTTCTTTGGAAACATGTACTTACTATAACCAAATTTTTCTCCTTCGCAAAATCTATTAGAAATACACCGTTTTTATTTGATCTTTCATGTTTGCTATGATCCCCTATTGTTGGTTCATATAATTTCTCTCTTCCTATTTTAGCATTTACATCACCCAAAATTATTTTCATATCATAGGCAGATATTTCTTCATATGCTCATATGCTCATTACAGAATTCTTCTTTGATATCTATATCTTTTTCTTCGGATGGTGCATGGAGATTCATGAACGTAATGCTTGAAATTTACCCCTTAATCTCAATAGACACAGTCTGTCCGACACTGCTTTGAAATCCAATTTAGTTTTTTATTAATTAAAAATCCTGTACCTAGCATGCTATTACTTCTCCCACTATTCATATCCTTCAATTTTCATTATTTCTCCCATTTGTTTTGTTTCCTGCATCGCCACTATATCAAATCCATATTTTTTTAATTTCAATTATAATATGCTTTAATTTTCCTTCCTCGAAGGTTCCTCTTATGTTCCATGTTTTTACTTTTATATACTCTTTCTCCTTATTCCTCACTTGGATCCTCTTTTCCACTTTCGTAACCTTTTTCTTTGCCACATTCGTCATCTTGCATTTTTCCTTTTGTCTTTCATTCACTTCGTTACTTAATCCCTCCTCTAGTGTCCTTGTCCTATTATTCCATTTATACCACCTGCCATTTATACTTATCTTTTCGTATCTCATCTTAACTCTCTTATTGCTTTATTCGTATTTCTTTCTACTAGCGTTAGGTGATTGTTTATATAAATTCTTTCACTTTTCGTTTCCTTCTTTATTGTCTTTCTTTATTGTCTAATTCCACTAAGCAAGTACTCGAGCCTAGCTGGTGTGCTGCTTTTACCTCAGCTTTTACCTCGATTTCCGACTATAAAGTTTTTCATGTACTCCCTTAACATATTGCCTTCATTGACTTCCAGATTTAATCCAGTTACAATTATATTATTTCGTCTTTTTTTTTCTAATTTCTTTACATTTAGGTTAACCTCTTCCATATCCTTTCTAATTTCTTTGCTTTCTTTTTTTGATTTGTCCTTATCCTTTTTTATTTCATCGTTGTCTTTATGGAGTTTTCTTATTTCTTTTCGTGTTTCTTTCGTGTTACCTTATCTAGTTTATCCTCTTCCTTTTGATCCATTTTTGTTGGTGGTCGAAACGTCTTCTTACTTCTCCCAAAAGGGCTTTTATCTTCCTCTCTATTCCTTTTCTTTCTCCCTTCGGCCGTAGTGCTACCATCACTACTCATCCTTTTTTTACTACAGTAGTTGCGTTCGAAAATTATACGTTGGATGCATCTGGAGCGTATGATCTCATCTTTCTCACTCACGATTTTTAATCTATTTTGTATCTCGCTCATCCGTTTAAAAAAAATCTTGTGTTTATAGTATTTCCATGACAACAGCCGATCTTTCACATCCCACATTTAAGTAGGGTGTGAAAAGATCGCCTGTTGTCACGGAAATAATATAAACACAAGATTTCTTTAAACGGATGAGCGAGATACAAAATAGATTAAAAATCGTGAGTGAGAAAGATGAGATCATACGCTCCAGATACATCCGACGTATAATATTCGAACGCAGCATATACACAATTCGATCAAATCACTCTGTATTTGATCTTAGCTGCGAAAACAGTTCGCTCGCCTCAACGGCTGGGAAACGATATCCCTTATCAGCTATCACAAAAACTGCACTATTAATTAGTATTATCTCGTCTTCTTTTTGCCGCCAACAACGCGCTACCGACTATTAGAACATAACCTGTGAGCAAATAAAAATCAGATTAGAGCAGGCGGTGCAAAGAAAATGTATGTCTGTGATTAAATAAAAAGTCAATAAATTTGACAGTCCATGAATATATTACATTAATTAATTCAGTTAATCACAGACATACATTTTCTTTGCACCGCCTACTCTAATCTGATTTTTATTTGCTCACTTTTTATTTTACAAATAACCCCTCTTTGTTTACCTTTGTTTACACTTTCAATTGTGTACAATTGGTCGCGTTTTTACCACTTCTAATGACCCGTAAGCAGCGAAATAAACACGTTCGATTCTGTTGCCGGTCACGAAAATACCCCAATAACAAACTTAAATCAATCAACAGTAAATCAATTTACACTAATGTTATGATAGGAGGAAGAAGAAATGTTAAACGCAGTTGGGTACGATGACATCGGAGGTTGTCGAAAGCAATTGGCCCAAATCAAGGAAATGGTGGAACTACCCCTTCGCCATCCGTCGCTCTTCAAGGCGATCGGCGTGAAACCACCCCGCGGCATTCTTCTGTACGGCCCGCCGGGCACCGGCAAAACGCTGATAGCTCGCGCCGTGGCCAACGAAACCGGCGCGTTCTTCTTCCTAATAAACGGCCCCGAAATCATGAGCAAATTGGCCGGCGAATCGGAGAGTAATCTCCGCAAGGCCTTCGAGGAGGCCGACAAGAACTCCCCGGCCATCATCTTCATAGATGAATTGGACGCGATCGCTCCGAAGCGTGAGAAAACGCACGGCGAAGTCGAGCGCAGGATCGTCTCTCAACTTCTGACGTTGATGGACGGAATGAAGAAGAGCTCCCACGTGATCGTGATGGCCGCGACGAACAGACCTAATTCGATCGACCCGGCCCTGCGTCGCTTCGGCCGGTTCGACCGTGAAATCGACATCGGAATTCCTGATGCGACCGGAAGACTTGAGGTGTTGCGCATCCACACTAAGAACATGAAGTTAGCGGACGACGTAGATCTCGAACAAATCGCTGCGGAAACTCACGGACACGTCGGTGCCGACTTGGCTTCTCTCTGCTCGGAGGCGGCGCTGCAGCAGATTCGTGAAAAGATGGACTTGATCGACTTGGAGGACGATCAAATCGATGCCGAAGTCTTATCGTCTCTTGCCGTTACCATGGAGAACTTCCGCTATGCCATGTCCAAGAGCAGTCCGAGTGCATTGCGTGAAACTGTCGTTGAAGTGCCCAACGTCAGTTGGGAAGACATCGGGGGTTTGGAGAACGTCAAGAAGGAATTGCAGGAGCTCGTTCAGTACCCCGTGGAACACCCCGACAAATTCTTGAAGTTCGGCATGCAGCCTTCGAGGGGCGTTTTGTTCTATGGGCCACCGGGCTGTGGTAAAACCCTCCTGGCTAAGGCCATCGCAAATGAGTGCCAGGCTAATTTCATATCAGTCAAGGGACCTGAGTTGCTTACCATGTGGTTCGGCGAATCAGAAGCCAACGTCAGGGATATATTTGATAAAGTAAATTAATTAATTTTGATTTTAGAATTTGCTTCTAGTTATTTTATTTTTTATTTTGTAGGCTCGATCTGCATCTCCTTGTGTACTTTTCTTCGACGAATTGGATTCTATAGCTAAATCTAGAGGGGGTAATGTTGGTGATGCAGGGGGCGCAGCCGACAGAGTTATTAATCAGATTTTAACTGAAATGGACGGAATGGGAGCTAAGAAGAATGTCTTCATCATAGGGGCTACAAACAGACCGGGTAAATTTGAGCCAACAATGTAGTCCAAACATGACGATAACATTTTTCTTATATTTTAGATATTATTGATCCTGCAATTCTACGTCCAGGCCGTTTAGATCAACTAATTTATATACCTCTGCCGGATGAGAAATCTCGCGAAGCCATCTTCAGAGCAAATTTGCGTAAATCTCCCGTAGCCCGAGACGTCGATCTGTGCTACATAGCGAAGGTCACTCACGGTTTCTCCGGAGCTGACGTGACAGAAATCTGCCAGCGTGCCTGCAAACTAGCAATTCGCCAAAGCATCGAATCGGAAATAAGACGCGAGAAAGAGAGAGCAGCTAATCCAAGCGTGGCCATGGATGTATGATTGTCATTGAGGTATGATTGTCCGTGTTACATGGAGTTTTATTTTTCAGCTCGATGAAGAAGACCCTGTCCCGGAAATCACCAAAGCACATTTCGAAGAGGCAATGCGCTTTGCTCGCAGATCAGTTTCTGATAACGACATCCGTAAGTATGAGATGTTTGCGCAGACGTTACAGCAGTCCCGCGGCTTCGGCACCAACTTCCGCTTCCCCAGCGCAAGCGGCAGTTCGGCTGCTCCTGGAGGAGGTACCGGGGGCGATCAGGGTAACTTCCACGACGATCCCGAGGACGATTTGTATAGTTAAAGTATGCGCTCAACTGCACTTTAATATACGTTTATATTTTATTTATTAGTTACAATTTCAGAACATTTTGTTTAAGTCGATATTTCAATATTAATATTGCAATTTTTTTTTTCTGTCTTAAAGTGAGATTGGAGATATAATAAAACATTTGTCTTAAATACCCGTGTTTCTTCTATTCACTTTTAAAAACAAATTTGCTAAAAAGAAAAAAACCCAAAAGAAATTACTGTGGTTTGCAGAGTATAATATAAAAGGCTTACATAATGAAATTGCCCTAAATGGCCCCAAATAGTAAAGCGACATCTTCTGTGAGATAAGGAATCATCTGCTTCCCATGAGTCTCAGATGTGTTAAGAGAGTGCAGCACTCTCTATCACGTGAGTTTACTGTAACGATCAGCTGTCGTATGGGGAATACTTGTAATGCCTTGTTTATACCTCGTTCACAATCACTTAACGCAACGTAAATTAATAATTTGAATGCACTGTTTGTTAATGTAAACGAAGTAATTCTAAGTCTAAATGATTTACTGTTCATAATTAAATACATTAATTAGTTTCAGTTTAGAATTTTACTTATTTACATTAAAACTGTTTTTTATCCCTAGATGAGAGGAATGTGCGACAAGGATAGATATAAAAAATCACTAAATGCGTTACCTCTATACGAAGTATGTTGATTTAGTACCTTACTATCTATCACGTGAATTTACTAGTAACGATCGGATCAGCTGTCGTCTGGATAGTGGTTGTTTTGCTATTATTACAGTTTCCACACAAGAACCGTCGTTTAGTTACAATTTCAAAACAATTTGTTTAAGTCAATATTTCAAGTATTTCTTCTACTTAGTAATAACAATTTTATTCATGTCAGAAATCTCATTATTAACAACGAATTTGGTAGAAAGTAAAACAAACCATAGTTTGCAGAGTATAATATAAGAGAATTTGGGGCTTACATAGTGAAATTGCCTTAAATATTAAAGCGACATCTTCTATGTGTTATGGAATCTACTGCTTCGCATGTTTCTCAAATGTGTTAAGAGAGTGCAACATTGTCTATCACGTGAATTTACTGTAACGATCAGCTGTCGTCTGGGGAGTGGTTGTAAGACGAGGGGTTGTTTTGCTAAATTTATAACAGTTTCCACACAAAAACCGTCGGTAAGTAACTCTAGAAACGTTATTTAATTCATGTTGTTGACGACGGCATCAAAAAACCATAGAGGGCTGCACGTTTCAAAAACCTACCATTATGTTAGGGGTCAGTTCCAGGACTTTTCAGGGCATTTAATAATACATGGCATTCCCAAAGGCGAGGTCGTCCAATTGATTAATTGTTTTAATGAGTGTTTGCGTTTGTAATTAATTTCCACCTTCGAAACGAGCTGTTGCACGAAAACTGTTTCAATTTCTAGATTCTGGGTTTAACATTCTGAGGGGGTAGCAATGTAAATTCGAGTCGATTTTCCTACGTAAGTTTACGCGTGTGATTAACTGCGTTCCGCTAAATGTCGTTTTTTTTTTTTTTAAGTCAATGCCCAAGTCATATGATGCAGAATGAGTGTGTTGTAATTGTGATTTTTTTAATCTTTAATCTAGTTGTTAGCTTCTTACACTCACTTTAGGGTAAAGAAGAAGAAAAAAGTGTAATTAATACTTGCTTTTAATAATAAATTAAGTGCAGTCGTTTTTGTTTTGTTATAGGATGTTTGTGTTTTAGAATTTTTCCAGATAGAAGAATGTCGGAATATTGGCTAATATCAGCTCCGGGTGATAAGACCTGCCAGCAGACGTGGGAGAAAATGAATAACTTAACTAGCAAGCAAAATTCCCTGTCTGTCAACTACAAGTTTCACATTCCTGACTTAAAGGTTCGTTTTCTTTTTCTTTACTCTTATTATTTCACATCAGCTCTTCAATTTAGGTTGGCACGCTCGATCAACTGGTCGGCCTCTCCGATGACCTGGGAAAACTTGACGGTTTTGTTGAACAAATCACCAGGAAAGTGGCAGCTTACTTAGGGGAGGTTCTGGAAGACCAGCGGGATAAGCTCCAGGAGAATCTTATGGCAAACAACAGTACGTTCATATTATACCATTTACCATTTAGTTTAACTAATTTTCATTTAATGATAATGCTCCTCAATGACTCGTGGCTTTTATTACCATTGAACTTTTTAAATTACTAATATTTTTATAGAAAAAATAAATTTGTTATACAATTTTGTAAGCATGTATCTAACAAACTAACCTGAAACAAGTGATGAAATGGGCAGATAAGGTTGAAAACGGCAAAGTAATGAATGGTCAGGGCAGAGATACTTGGCTTATGCTTATTGGCTGCGCTTGTGACAAGTGTTTGGTGCTGGGGGCAGGTGAGTGGCCACCGGATGACTCAGGGGGCACGTACAACACAAACATAAGCTCCGAAGACCTCACCACAAACGAGGTGGACTCGGACACCTCGGAAGAGTACCTCACTCCTGCGGAGAGCCCCGTACAAGACACGACCCTCCCCCTAGGCCCAGGTCAGTGGCCTCCGCTTGCCACACGGCCTTATCACGCCCGTACAGTGTCTGTACCACCACTGCACCCACACTGGCGCACTTTTTCAGCATTAAATGTTTCAAATTGGCTTATACACCATGTAGTGTTTTATCAAAATCACCAGCAAATTCCTAACTCGCGTCTCATTTACGCAGGTGACCTGCCCAGTTACCTCACACGCTTCCAATGGGACATCGCCAAGTACCCCATTAAACAGTCACTGCGGAATATTGCCGACATAATCAGCAAACAAGTCGGCCAGATTGACGCCGATCTGAAAACCAAGTCCACTGCTTATAACAATTTGAAGGGAAGTCTGCAGAATCTAGAGAAGAAACAAACGTGAGGAATCGTTTAATTAATTAATTAACCGGTCCTAAGTTAAATGATCATTTGCAGAGGAAGTTTACTGACACGCAATTTGGCCGACCTCGTGAAGAAGGAGCACTTCATTCTCGACTCCGAATACTTGACTACTCTGCTTGTAATAGTCCCCAAGTGAGTCCCCGCTTTTCTAAACGTACCCAATCACTGACGCACCCACTTTTTCAGGAGTTCTTTCAACGAATGGCAAGGCTTGTATGAAAAGCTGACCGACATGGTCGTGCCACGTTCATCCCAGTTGATCACCCAAGACTCAGAGTACGGTTTGTACACGGTCACTTTATTTAAGAAAGTGGTGGAAGAGTTTAAATTGCACGCCCGAGAGAAGAAATTCGTTGTGAGGGAATTCACGTACAATGAGGATGAATTGGCAGCTGGAAAGAACGAGATGACGAAGCTTGTAACCGATAAGAAGAAACAATTTGTAGGCCAAGCACTTTAATGAGGCGACCTTATTTTTTTTAACGTTGTTTTTGTGTAGGGTCCCTTAGTGAGATGGTTAAAAGTGAACTTCAGTGAGTGCTTCTGCGCCTGGATACACGTGAAAGCATTGCGAGTCTTCGTAGAATCAGTCTTAAGGTAATTGATTAATTAATACACGCTTACCAAAATATTATAATAAGACATGTACCGTTGTAGGTATGGGCTGCCTGTTAATTTCCAAGCAATCCTCTTACAACCGCACAAAAAAATGTCAAAGCGACTTCGCGATGTCCTAAACCAATTATATGGTCATCTGGATAGCAGTGCAACGGTGCAAGGTGGATCTGCATACGTCGATGTAAGTTATTCCCAGGGGGGTTGATTTGAGTTAATTTTTTTCTTTCGTGTGTAGAGTGTGGACATTCCAGGTTTGGGCTTCGGCCAAACCGAGTACTACCCGTACGTTTACTATAAAATAAACATCGACATGATCGAAGTAAAAGTTTAATTATTTTACCATAGTTTCGTGTGTTTGCAGGACACATGTTTAGACGTTAATACCATTTACATGAAAACATGAAAATACTTTGCAGTCGTATTATTATAATCGTACTAGAGTCAGAGCACAGTTTTATCGATCCGAAGGAAGTTTCACGTGTATTATTAAGTTAAGTGTTGACTCGTTTTTGCTGCGTGCAATACATGTGCTTTATCATAGGTGTAAATACAGGATAGTCGACAATACAAATGTAAAAACTCAATTTTCTCTTAAAAAAAAAAATGAAAGTACAGGATTTTTTCTCTCCTCTGGTTTGTTATGAAGCAGTATTCTGTTCATTGTAAATAACATGTAATTTAATGTAAATAACGAATTCTAAGACAATGTTGGAAAACTATTGAGACGCAAATTTATTAATGCTCATATTTATGTATATTCCACATTGTTAGTCTTAAACAATTTTAGGTGAATATTACAAGTGGTGTTGAATGGTTAGTTGTTATACAATTAGGGTTCCCAAATAAATTTATTCATGAAATTTGGTCTTTTTTTTTCCTCATAGAGCAGTGACAAGTTTATGAATCACGGTGGCCAAAAATAGAGAAACTCACTTTACATATTTTAACTTGAAACAAAGAACTGAATATTTATTAACAAATATTAAACATGACCGAATGACCTTAAAAATTGCGCCAAAATTTCAGACCGGTGTGAAGTTCGTTCGTTTGCGCTGACAAGTGTGGACAAAAGAATTCATTACTTGAACCTGCGAGTTACTTCGTTTTACTGCCGTTGCTGCTGGTTTTGCTTAATTAGCTTGAATGAGTGATTTATTTTTAGAAAAGCGTGAAATTAATCTGGAAAATTTCAAATATCGCAGGCGTGCTCTATTTTACCGGCCGAGTTACGAAAGCGTCGGTCATAAGAAGACAGTTGTTTGACCGCCATCTAAGCTGTCATATTTAGCAGCACGCGTGACTCGGAAGTAAATTCTTGAATTAATAGTTTTAAAAAGTTTCGCCGAAGAAGAATGCCGGCGATGATTAACCGAGAGGTGTCGTAAATTACGGGGGTGTCTTCGTGTTCGATCGTCCTCGTGCATTTGCCGCCACAGAGATCGCGCCAGACCGTGCTATAAACAAATAAATCGGTCAGCGAGTTAAACGACACCAGCGGGGGCCACTATTTTCGTGCTGAAATTTCGCAGGCGTTACGTAAACCGCGGGACCCTCGGACTGACATATAAAGCCGTCAAGATGAAGATTAAAGCCCGTAAGTACAGTCACGTTTTTATTTAGTTTGTTTATTGGTCGGCGTGGGATGGACGTTTTCGGCACGTGCCGGGGGTTTCGTGCGAATTGGTAAAATGCCGGACGCGAATTGCCTTAATTCGGCGGCGGTCGCGGCGAGTTTGTTGCGATGAAAACCACGAGGTCGCCATTTCTGTCAAGTGTCAACTGTCAACTGACTTGTGTTATGATTACATGACGATTACTTAATCGAAACTTATTTTTAGACCCGGAAAATCTATCCGCGGAAATGTAATTGTAGATTAATGCGAACCCTGACGGATTCGAAAATCATTTCGTGTTCGGACCGCTCGCTGTTCGCTTATGTAAGTTTGAAATTTGCGTGCGTGCGACGAGCACGCCGAACATGTGATTGCGTTTCGTTCTTAATTTACATTTAAATAGACGAGACGGCTTACAAAATTTGGGGCCGCCAAACATAAAACGCAGGAAGCTGTGCAAAAATGGCAGTTGTCAGTCAGTCACAGTAGTCAGGCATCTATCTTCCAGATTTCAAAACGTTGACATTTGTTTTAGAATTAATAATCCAGTAAGTGACATTTAAACATTTTAAACATCAGAACATCTCTGTAACAAACAAATTTTTAAAGCAATCAATAACAAATTCAATCTGCACACCCAAATTGGAGTGTCCCTCCCCAATTTCAATTTTGCCATGTACATTTTAGATCGGGACCGATTTCAATCCACGAGCAGCACAGATGAGAACGATTCCGGCTCTGAACCGGAGGAACACGAGCAAACCCTCCAGCTCACGAGCATAGCCAACCATGGAGTCGGGCCCGTCCGCAAGAGACGCGGGAACCTCCCCAAGCACTCGGTGAAGATCCTGAAGCGCTGGCTCTACGAGCATCGATACAACGCCTACCCGAGCGACGCGGAAAAAATTACTCTATCGCAAGAGGCGAACCTCACGGTGCTGCAAGTCTGCAATTGGTTCATAAACGCCAGACGTCGCATCCTGCCTGAAATGATCAGGCGTGAAGGACACGATCCTTTGCACTACACCATCTCACGCAGGGGGAAAAAATTATCAGGCAACGGCCCAATGGGGGCCGAACAGGCCCACGCGAGTTGGGACACGGAGAACCCCGTCGGGGGTAAACGTATTCGGCTTGAGCACGATTATGATGACGGACTTACACTTATGTACCGCTCTGAGGGGGACAGCCCGAATGAATACGAGAGCTCTAGCCCAAGCGAAGAAGAAAAATTTATGCCGTGGCAGACTGTAATACGCTACGGACTCCCTAAGGACACCGCACATCCTGCTAATAGAGGGTGAGTGTTTTATTATTTGTTCATTATTGTCCTTAGGCCTAATTTTTCACCTCCAGTTAACTTTATCTGACTGTTTATTTCCATAGTAACAACTGTGATCACAAACTGGTGTTGAAAAAATCGGGCCTTAATCGCCTGAGAAATCAATGGATGTAATAACCAATGTAATGATTACAGTCAGGAAGAAAAAATAGTGTCGGCTGAATATTGGAGTGCACCTCATCCTCAGCTGGCTCATCTTCCCCAACTACCTCACCCCCTGACGAATCCCAAAGTTCAAGTAATGCCGGCGCATCCGATCAGTCCCATTCTGCCATCTTCCCCACCGCCGACACCCCCAGAAGGTGAGGACAAAGACAAGTTCAAGTGTCTGTATCTGTTGGTGGAGACGGCCGTGGCCGTTCGACAGCGCGAGAAAGAACAGGAGGATGTTCAAGTATAGCCCCCCAGAGGCGGCAGCAGTGATGTTCCCGTTCTGTGCCTTGATATCCCCCTTTCTTGCTCAACGAAAGCAATGGTTTACTTATAGGAATTTAAAATATCTCGTTCACTATTTAGTTGTGTCATGGAGTTACTCACGTAACCTCGAATCGTTTCATTAGGCAGAAAGAACATGGTTTCGATCGACTGTGCTTTTTTTTTTCTTACTTAATTGAAAAATGATCTTAGAATTTATAGCTTTTTTTTAATGAGTAATAAAAGTGTATTTTTAATTGCATTTCTCCTTGATTCTGATTTTAATGTGGGTAATCAGGGCTCACATGAGTTGAGAAAAACAATGTCTCGAATTTCTGCTTCAACTTAAAAATAACAACTCAAAAGACTTGAACTTACAAACAGCAATAAAGTAATTACTCTCGAATAATTGCTGTTTAGAACATTTATATTTTATTATTTGTTTTAATTTAGTAACAGAATTTCTTTTGGAAATTTAAAAAAAAATCACAAAACGATCTAATGTTCTTTCTCCCACTCAGGTAAGCAATTTTGTACAAATTGTCACACAAATTTTGAATAAGTATAGATCGTATGTTATTTCTTCTTTTTTTTTGTAATATCAACGTAATAGTGTTTTGATTTTGCAATTAAATTCACTCAGATACATTGCAGTTGAAATTTGCTTTCGATTAGTGCGAATTGCCACGTTACGTTTTCGTAGTTATTAAAGTGTAGTAGTTTCGTAGGTGTTATGTGTACGTTTAAACTCTTATGGGTATATTTTGATTTTCTGTTAGATGTTCAGTGCCATGCCCATATTTTGTGTATGTGCGCTTATCCAACCTCATACCTTACTGTATGTAGAATAGTCGTTTCGTTTTGTGAAACTATTATATTTTTATCTATATTAACAACACACACTTGAATGTTTTTGTTCTTTCTTTTGTGATATTAAGGCCCAGTTGTACAATTCCAGCTTAACTTTAAGCCAAAGCTTTAATCCTTAACAACAATTGTTGGAATCGTTATCATGGGTTTAACCTTGAGCTTAAATTCAAACTGACATTGTACAACTGGACCTAGGAGTTTCATTGCTTGATTGTCTTGTCTTGTCTTACTTAAATTTCATGGATCGTAGATTATAGTACAAATTGAGTCTCCATTTCATATTGGGATGTTTCGTACCTGGCAGAATTAACACGCACTAATTATGGCAGGTCAGATAGAACCTAAACTGTCCATTCGCACTATATCTCATCTATATTTTTGTAATACGCATAATTAATCACCATCAACACTCGAACAAAAAAATCTTTTTCTATCTGAAGCTGTAATTGCTGCCTGCGTCTTGCTCAAATATATAAAAAGTTTTTTGTACACCACGTTTATGGATTCAGATGTGTATTTTTCATAACATCAGATTTTTAAAGGATATTACTTGTTTCATCGTATGAATGTAAATATGTTCACTGCCAAATTTGGAAACTACTTACTAGACGTATGATACTATGAGGTTGGGTTCACTTGTAAATTATTAGTGTTGAGTTGTTAATAGAAATGTTTATGATACAAATAACTATTTCGTTTTATTCAAAGAAAACATAATTAATTCATAATTAAACCAAATTCTTATCCTTATTAATTACCAACAACTTACGAAAATCGTCGTTTGTTTTCGCAACATTCTCCTCGGCATTCTTCTTCACCTGCAGCGACCTCGGCACGAAAGGAATTTCCAAGCGGCTTTTGGAATTCCTCGCTGGCAACTTAGGAGGTGCAACGACTTCCATCTTTTTGCCAGGCGGGGCACTGATGGCTACATTGATTACAGTTTCTCCAATAGTCATCTCGTTGGTGTTTTTCATGGCTTTCTCTGCGTCTTCATCGTTTGCAAAATCAACATACGCAAGGCCTTTAAACTGCCCGTTAAATTTATTAACCAAACGAACATCCGTGGCCCTGTACGGCTTAAATATGTTTTCAACTTCCTCTCGAGTGTAATGCTTCGGGAGGCCCTTCACGAATAACTTATTGTACTCGATTTTGTTGGGGTATTTAAAAGCGGGCTGCCTTTGTGCACGGTCGGGTTTGCATTCGGAAATGAAGATGGGTCGACCATCCAGCGGCTCCCGGTCACGTTTCAAAGCCTCCTGGGCTTCGCTGTCGCTTGCAAACTGAACGTAAGCGAAACACCTCGACATTCCTTTCCTTTTCGGAATCGTAATTTGCATTGAGTTCGAAAACAACTCCTTCAACTTGTCCTCGTCCACTTTGGAACTCAAATTGCTTACAAACACCGTTTTGGTCGCATCTAAATTAACAGGGGGGCCTTGCGTTGATGTGCTTTTGCTCGACTCAATCTCCATCTTCTCAACTTTCTTCCCCTTGCTATCGAAAGTCTTTAGCTTCTTATGTTTGGCATTGGTCGCTTCGTCTTCGGCGTTTCGCTTCTTAGTGTTTGTAGACGTGGGAAATTTCTTTTGGTATTGCAGATTTATGTAACCCTTGCATTTTTCTGTGCAGTTCATCATGTCCTGCAACGAACCGACCACCCTTTCGAACATCAACCACTCCTCGGCGAAATACCCCTGCCAATCACTGCAGTTTGAGATTGCCCTCTGGAAAACGTTCCTGACTTGTTTGGGTTCCCCGTGCCGGCGTTCTAGCTCAAGGTATTCCATCCACATGGTCGCACAGGATTTATTCGAGGGGATTTTCAGGATTTCCCCCCAAATTTTCCTGGCATGCGTCACATCGCCTTTCGCCCCCAAAAACCTCGCACGAAGGCGCAGCACTTTACAACTCTGATCATGATCGAAACCGAGTTGCTCTTTCGCTTGCCCGAAAATTTTATTCAAGCGCTCGCCGTCATCACAGGTTCGCCTCACGTATTCTATGTACGCGAGCCACAAATCAAGTGCTTGTGAGACGGGTATTACTTTGATCGCTTCCTCAAAACAGGCTAGCACTTCCTTATCGGGTTTACCGAAGTGTTCCAGGAACCGCAAGCGCAAAATCCACAGCTGCGGTGACCAGGGGCAATTCCGCAAAGACCTCTCGCTTACTTTCAATGCGATTTCACCGAACTTTAAAGCGCAAGCACAATATTCTTCCCATAACACCGGATTCAGGCACAGTTGCGCTACGGCCCTCTCGTACACACATAAAATTAGAGACGGGTCCTGGATTGCTTTGATGTATTCTTTGTAAATCACGTGTAAATCGGAGTCGTCTTCGGCATCGACCAGACGATGTTCAAACGGCTGGTAAGTCTCGAGCAATTTCAGGGCTTTCTTGTAGCCCCAGTCGATGGGTTGTAGATCAACGCCGTGGTCGTCGGGTAGCTGCTTAAGAAACTTCTGCCATTCTTCGTGCGTGGCTTCCATGTCCAGTAGTGGGACGGAAAGCTGGCGGCGGAAAACTTCGATGAGTTGATGTAATTGCGTTTGAAACTGTTCTGAATTCGGTTCTGCAATGGAGAGGTGGGCGAGCTCAAACTCTCTTAATGTGTCCCACAGCAATGAGCCTTCTGCTACGTGCAAGCCGACTGAATTCAGACCCCGTTCTAGGATGGCACGGACTTCTTGTACTTTGCATGTTCCTATTGCGAACTGGCTATACTCCTGCCACAATTTCACCGCTGTAAATTATGCGGTATTAAATATTAACAATAAAAGAGAGAGTAACAACCAGAGCTTGAGGTAAAGTGCATAAAATGTAGGCTCTTACTTACACTGATAGTCTTCGACAGCCTTATCGAATAAATCTAAAATCTTCTTGTTTTCTGCAGGCGATTGAGCAAGTTTAATTTCATCTTGTATCCATGCCAACCACAACGTTGGAGTTAAAGGGAAGTTTTTGTAGAATCTTTCGTAGGCACTTCGCATTGAGTTTAAATCCCCCAGTTTTCGATACAGCTCGACCAACTCAACATGCACATCGTATAAGTACTCGTTTTGAATTATTTGGCGCTCCAGCTCTTCCGCTCGAGCTACGGATTCCTGCAAGTGGAATACTTAGCCCTACGTAAGTTGTGAAACTAGAGACGCCCTTACGTTATCTTCGTCGTCACTGGATGAGGATGATTCCGTTTCCATGTCCTTATCGTTGGTGGCTTCCTCTTCCATTTCTTGGGGCTTTTTAATATAACATAGGCGAATGTTAATTAGAAAACTCTGTAAATTAATCTTATTAGTTTAAATAAACGTCAACGTTTTTGTAAATAGTAAAGTAAAAACAAACCTAAAAATCGACACATGTCACTGTTACCAACCGTCAAATGGAAGTTACTAGGTTAGGCATTTTAGTTTAGTGAAAATTACGCGTACCGATTTTATAAGCGTCGTACAAGCGTGAAATTACGCTGGCTAATAAATAAAAGGATGAAGTAGAGCGTAATTTTATGTCTATTGCTTCTTGTAATTAAAATTGTAAGATGCGTCCTAAGTATTGCCAACATAATATTGGAAGTGCATTATTTTTGAGGTTTATACAAAATTTCCGAAGCGTCCTATAACAAGAAATGGGTAAGTTTTATATATTACACAAGCTTAATTGAATTAAAAGCTCACATTTATTAATTATTGTTAAGGAATGCTTGTTTCTTGCCCAAGCCCAATGTTGCCAGATATTCATGTTTTAGCGGGAATTTCAATGTGTGATTAATTTCCAAGTTGTAGGAAGCAAAACAGCACATAGGTAGGTATAGACATGACAATTCACACCAATGTGTGGAACATTGGGTTTAAAACCGGAAAATTGAAGACTCGTTTTTACATGAAGATCTGGCAACACTGTTCCTCCCAATTTTGTGCCGAAGTTAAACTCTACCTACAATTTTAAATAAAAGTCGTATTTTAATTTGTTCAAACGTTTTATTAGGAAAATATCAGCTTCTTAAACAAAAAAAATAAAACGAACGGGAAAGTGATGTCAATTTAATAAAGACAGTATGGTATAAATGAACAATAATGCTATAACTAATAAAATAAACAAGTATTAGGAAAAGGTGAGGAATAAATAGATAATTTTAAACAATTATGGACCTAAATAACTTTAAACATATTAAAATACAACAAGTGTAAAAACTTCAATCAACACGTCAAGGCTGGACTAATCTTGGTCACAATCACGCATGAAGTGGCCCGGCTTCTGGCATTTGTAGCACGTCTTCGTGTTCTCGGGGCAATTTCGTGATATGTGGCCCACCTTCTTGCAAGTGCGACAGGCCTGGTTGGACATGCGGTCCGCACCACCGCCGCCACCTTCCGGACAACTCCGGGCTATATGGCCCGGTTTGTTGCACGTGTAGCAGGACGGCGTATCAGGGCTTTGCTTGCAGTCTTTAGCAAAATGTCCTTCGCCGTTACATCGATAGCAACGCTCTGCCTCCTCCTTGCAGTCGCGTGCAAAGTGACCTAAACGATTGCACTTATAGCACTTTTCACGTCCCCTGCTGTAGTTGTCTCTACTGCTGTCGCTATTGCATTCACGAGCAAAGTGCCCATGACGGTTGCACTTATAGCAAACACTGGAACTCATTCTTATCTAGAAAAAAAAAGAGGATCAATTAATTTCTCTATATCATCCAAAGTCCAATTCTTACGGTTGAATTCCCAACCTTTTAGGACCAAGGCCCATTCTGTTTATCCTACATTGCACAATTAAACCCCCTGGAACATGAAATAAAAATTTTAGGAGCTATGGTCGTCATCTTTACATCTATAACTCTCCAAATTTTTATTTTCAATATTTCAACTCTAACCCATGTCTTATCTTTCTAAATTTTAAATTTGTTTAAATCACAAATTTCTATGCAAGTACGTCAGGATAAACACATAAATTAAGAGTAGGATAAACGCAAAAATATTCAAAAACTGTATATAGGTATAAACCGATCGATGTTTTCAAATATAAATAAATTAATGGTTCTTGAATACTGATAAGTGAATACTAAATTTTATTATTATTATTATTATTATTATTAGAATGTGCTTCTTACATACAGGAAAACAACGTCGTATCAAAAGCAACTAAATAAGCAAAACGCTGTGTAATTTATCAGCGCTGGTAAACAAGTTCGCGTCTAGAAGAAAGCGAACGGAACATGTAACGACTTGCTCGAACTACATCCGCATATTTCTCGCAACTTGTTCGGACGCAACAAAACGAAAATGATCTCACTGTCACGCTTTCAAGAATTATTGGCGTTTTCGAATCAAGAAGAACAACACTTTCGCCTTTCGACCCACATCAATTTCGGTCTTTAAGAAAAAAAAAAAAAAATGAAAGCAAACACGATATTTTCGGGGAAATTCCAATTCCTTCCCCCTTCTTATCACGGTTATCAATATTTATCAATATAGTAGGTGCTTCTTATTCGGTTTATTATCTATCTACACCTATTAAAACGAATAAGTGAAGATAAACAAATGTATTATTTTTTGATAACAAACAAAACCAACATTTTCACTCCAGGAAAGTATTTTTGAATCGATTTTTAAATAAAGTGAAAAGTTTAAACTACACAACTATTTCTTTACAAGATTCAATGATAGATTTTTTTATTTTTTGTCAAATTGTTACAGTAAAAAAATATGTCCAAATATTTCAGGAAAAAGATAAAAAGTTAAAAATCGAGGTTATGGTTATGACGTATCCGTGACGATGAAACTTTTTTTGAATCTTAAAAAAAATATATAATTTTGGTAAACTGTCGCAATACTTTTCAAATTAACAAAATTTTCATCATTTTATAAAAAAAAGATTTAAATGATCATGGTTTTAATAGTTAAAATTTTAGAAGGCAAGCGCTTACGTCACGCGTGACGTCACAACTTCTTTTTCCAGAAAAGTCTCAATTTACTTCGTTTAAATTAATTAAAAGTAATAATTTCGACATAATTATCGCAAGTTCTGGGGTCGGGCACTTTTAAAAACGAGAATAAAAGCAATTTTGGAGTCGAAAATTAAAAATCACATACAACACGTCATGCTGACGTCACAACCATTTTTTCCCACCCATCATGCTTTACGTGAATGGAAAAACCGAACTGGAATGAAAGTATTGCAAATTTCAATAAAAAATGTTCAAACACGTACCATCATTACCGGTACCGGACAGAACTCATATTACTATAGGCCCTTATCAAACGACAGTGAACCAAACACTATCCGTTACAGCACGATTAGGTGCTACCGCAAATTTCTGGACGGGAAAAAACTTGCTTATTAGCGTTGCAACACTTTCAAATTTGTTACCTAATCGAGCTCGTAATTGATGTAAAATTTTCCAGTTTAATGGCACGGTAAACGCAGATTCTGTGATAAAAATACACGCAAAAGCAAAACTAGCGTCGCATAACCTAAAACGGCGCCGACGGAATCTTTTTCGCTAAAAATCGAGATTCCTTCACGACTTTAAGCGCGTGTAAATGCGTGAAAAATCGCACGCGGAACTTTGTGGGTATACACACCGTCCAATCTGTTGAGGTGAATGACAGACGCTTTTTTTTACACGTGGATCACCGAGAAGGACCTGGCGAATTTCGCCGTGAAATTCTCGCGAATCTCGAAATTTCCTGCGTTTCCTGCGAAAATC
Source organism: Dorcus parallelipipedus (assembly GCA_958336345.1). NCBI lineage: Eukaryota > Metazoa > Arthropoda > Insecta > Coleoptera > Lucanidae > Dorcus > Dorcus parallelipipedus. The sequence goes on along the minus strand of OY284477.1, from coordinate 47,839,816 downwards.
CGCGTCGGATGCGGTCGAAACGACGTGGAAAACCGAGACGAAGCTGCGGCGGAAAAGCGAATTCCACGTGTGACATTATGCTGGCTTGCGACGAAATAACAATGTCACGGTCTAATTAATATCGATGGATGGACTCACCTCGCTTAAAATTCAAGTGGCACAGTACTTGATGGCATACGTAAACGAACGACCTAAATTTTCGCCAATATTAATAAAACCCATTCAGATAATACTAACTTCTGACAAAAATCAACTCACTGTTGTAAATAACACAGCGGAGACCGAGGACCGGTAGTCTAACGTCGGTCAAATACCGAATGTCGTTTGTTTGGACGTCATTTGATCAGCGCTGTCACTTCCGCCTAGGCGACGCGGGAAATTCAAATTGACATACAATGTAAACTAAACAAAAAACATATTTCAACTTCCTTTATGATTATTATAATTTCAAGTAAATACTCACTTGACACTGACGATTATAACAATTTATGACATCATCAAATGTTGTCGGCATTTATTTTATTATTTCAATGCTTCAATGCTTGTTTGCATTATTGATTATTATTGAATTATTAGATTAAAGATATAATCAAAATCTGTCCTAGATTAGATGTATTATCGGTATCAATAATAGTTATTCATTAATTAATTTTCTTAATGCAGTCTTATTTATTAGGCTACAATTTTTAAGTACTATTTAATTCTACTACAAAGCAACTAAATTGAGCTCAAATAAAGACTGTGCTAAAAGAAGTAATCTTTCAGAATCTATTAAATATTTAGTAAAGAAATCAAATCCCAACTCCTATAGACCAGCTGTTTCGAATTGGGGGTGCACTGAAGGCATCTCCTAAACCGTAAGAGCTGCAGGTTTGGTTAAATGGAAGAAAAGTTGCCCCAATGGATGCTTAATTGGTATCTAAAGACAGAACCGATTTTCTCCTGTTTGTTCTTGAAATATAGGTGAAAGTGTTTAAAAGTTTACTTTGTTTTTTCCTTCGTGTTTCTTTCATTATAAGTAATAATTTACTATTACTTATTATTATTTATTATTACAAATTCGATCAAAGGGAAGAACGGTTTCATGAGAATTTTAATTCTCATGAAACGACCAAATGTATTTATTTAGTGATGAACAGTAATTTGTTCTTATAAAATCTGTACCAAAAATAAGCAAATTTTGTTTCTTTCGAATACCACAGCATTTCATCATAATAACAGAAAAGAAAACCTCTTGTAATGACAGGTGGAGGAAAAACAAGCCAAGATATACACATGTATAAAAAAAAAGAGTTTATTAATAGTTATAATTACAGACTAGCTCCTAACTTTCTTTCGATGTTTACCATCGGCTTTCAACATTTTTCTTTTCTTACTTTCACCATCGTTGACCGTCCTCATACTTTCAGATAGTTTCTCATAATCTTCCGCTTCTTCCCCTACAAATTTCTTCCGATGTTTAGCATCAGATTTCAACGATTTTCTTTTCTTATTTTTACCCTCGCTGACCGTCTCCATGCTTTCAAATAGTTTCTCGTAGTCTTCGTCATCTTCAACTGCGACCACTGTGTCCGGTACTTCCTCAGAAGTTTCTTCTTTCACGATCGGCCTCATCACGAGCTTCGTGAGACTCTGCTTCAGATACTCCTGCAAAACCACCAATAAAAAAGTGTTAAATTTGGGTTAATGTGAAGCTTGCCTTATGCAGTAGCTCTTTCGTTTCTACATTGTGGATGCGCAAGTGCCTATCGAGGCTAACGCTGGCCACGATGGGCGTTACAGGATCACAAACGATGTCGGTGACACTCCCAGCGAATGACTTAAACGTCTTCACGCATCTTGAAGGTGATTTTAAGTCGAGGAGCTGCATATAACCCCTTGTAGTACCAACAATGCATTGCCTGTTAAATAATACAGTTAGGCCTGGTTTATACTAAACCAAAACTTGTTATGAATAAACCGGGCCTAAATCTAACTGAAAACTAATTTAATTAGCAGTTACATTTGACTGTAAGCAGTTGTAAGCGTGGTGTAGCTGGCTTTTGGCTCAATAACTTTAGTAACCGGTCTTCTTTGTGCTCGTTCGTCATACAAAAGGACGTATCCCTCCTTGGTGCAGCAGGCACTTAATTTTTCGTCATGTGGAAAGAAGCATATACTGCGAATTGTCGTGGGCAAGGGTAAGTTTAACTTGTCATGTCCCATCTGGAATACATACGACGAGTAATTTAATTGGGGTACAATCAAAGAACTAACTCACAGATTTCGCTTTGAAAACACATTTTTTCGCCTCCACGTCCCATAATTTAAAATCGTTGCGCTCACCACCCGTCCCGATAATGTTTTCTCTGTATTTATTGCATGTCACAGCTTGCAGTGTCGAATCAGCGTCGAGGTTTAACTTTAAGCTATCGATAAGTTTGCTTCGCCAAATATTAACGTGACCGTTCCTGTGGCCTATTATTATATTTTTGTTGATGGATTCTGCCCCAACAACACCTCCTCCACCTACACCTTCAATATCGTTTATGGTATGCGTATATTTGCCCAGCAAAGTGTCGTACAATCTAATCGAATCGTTCTTATAACCGATTATGATTTCGTCTGTTGAACGGCCCCATTTTAAAGACGTGATCTCGTTGGACTTGTCTATATTTTGCAGGTCAAATTTTGCTGGTTCTCCTGCTTTGCACAGGGTGCCTGAAACGTTAAAAACCGAGCGGTTTAAAAGGGGCACATGTGGATCATAGAAAGTAAGGTTATGAATGCTTACTTGCAACTGCTCCTCTTACGGTTCCCACATAAAATTGATATTGATTGCTTATATCCATAATAGCATTAAATATGTTTGGTACATAAATATACTTTCTCAAAATTATTAAATGAAAAACAACTTAACCTCAATTTCAAAAAAAATCTGACAGGGTTGCCAACTTTAGCCAGAGGAGTCTGCCGTGCCGTAATTTTAATTAAATTAAAGCGACCCCAAGGGATGCAATTTATTTGAATCTTGTCTAAAATAGGCGAATATTAATGATTTTACTTACATTGATGAAATTTGAAGAAGTTTCTTTGTTGTCAACAGGGAATATTATAGTTGATATGTAGGTTATGTTTCAGTAACATAACCTACAAATTGAAGCGGCTTGTTGTTAAAAGTAAATAAATTATGGAAAATGTAGAAGACTGTAAGTATTGTAGAAATCCCATTCACAGTATAACTGCGGAAGGGCTGAGATGTGAAGAATGCGACGAATGCATCCATATAAAATGTTTGAGGAAAGGATCAGTGCCCGGGGGTTTGACCGGGGACACTTTCTTCCTCTTTACTTGCCAAGAATGCTCCAGCACGGGTTCCGAGAGATTCATACGTGACAAAATGCCTTGGTACTACTTCCCCCTGTGCTCCTTGTTATTCCTTTAATCTGAAAATTAATTTTTTTCGCAGGCTGCAAGCGATTGTATTAGTCTTGTATCACATGCAGGCTAGGACACCGGGACTTGCAAGAAAAGGATTTTTTCACTGGAAAATCCACATCGCCGCTTTTATAGATAAACACTGGGATATACTCTTCAGTCAGGACTTGTAAGCTCACTCGCTCAATCTTCCGCAAATTTGGATGTTATTAAACCTATTTATATTTTAGTAAACGCAAGAAGAAATGGACTGGGACTATAGCGGGAACCCTATCGCATTACAGCCCTTTGATTTTTTTCTCGGGCACGTCTTTATTTAGCGACTTAGGATGGTGGACCCTCACGTATCCGAAGTTAACCCCGAGTGTAATCGTTCAAATCAGTAAGCAATTTCTTCACGTCTCTTGAAAATTTGATTGGCTCGCACTTTGTGTAGATTCGGAGTATTCCTTCAGGAAGCAAAGAAACAAGGAGCTCAGGATATTCGCTACGGACGCAGACTTGTTCGAGCAGGTCCTGTTATCAAAACCGTACATGTGTAAGGAGCTCCTTTCGAAGCTTACAGTGCCGGATGATTGTGAAGTAAAACACGAGCTTGATCTGATCACAATCAAAGAAGTAAGTCGGTGTGACCTTTTTTCTTTAAATCAACTTATTATTGACTTTCCATAGGAATTCGAAGCTATGGAAAACGGGGAAGAATCCACGAAGAAAGCCAACCTATTACCATCACTTGAGAGATTCAATGAAAGCTTTTCAAAAAGGTTCGTACCAAATAGTTACAGAAATGGGTTTTGATTACAATGGATGCCTTGAGCCCCCCCATAGGGCCTCCTTGGCAGAAGAGTAGCTCGAAAACTGCAATCAATCAGTCATCGGCAGCAAATTATTATAATAATTATTTTTTATTTTTTGTTAGTGCAAATCAAAGACTTTTTAAAATAATGTTGTTTTTCAGATCTATGAAAAATAAGTCTTTAAAAAATGGTACAAGTGATGAGTTAGCGGCGTCTCTTTTCATCAAATCTGAAAGTGATTGCGATAAGAAAGACATAAAATTAGAAGGGCACTTAGTTAAGAAGCCCAAGTTCCTGGATCCGTTTTGTTATTACAACACCTCTCTAAATAGTAAGTATTTCAAAAAATATTGTGGTGGTCCTTGTTAATTTTCTGTTCGTTTTAGGTTTATCGAGAGTAAACGGCGTGCCTTTGAGTGTGAAATTGACCGGAGGCCTTCGGGAGGAACCGATTTTATCACCATACAGCGGTTTATATTTAAAACCGTATATAAGGAGAGACACCGAAACGTTTCCTCAGTGGTTGCAACTGATGGCAGAGGTTTTAATAAAGTCAAATCAGGACAAGCCTGGTTGGAAATTACCGCCGAGGGGGCCCATTGATTACGTTTACGTTCAACCGAGTCATATTCCATCGATAAATAGTTTATGCAATCAATTTTTTTGGAATGGAATTGACTGTAAGTATCGTCACAAGATAACCAATGAAATAGGAACGAATGGACGCTCTAAAAATACTTTATTAAATACTTAGTAGATGTCACTTGTATGCACAAATTCGTTTGTCACAAACCATTCGCTAAATCCGAAGCTCAGTTGACTCATTTACCGCCAGATGTCGCTTTTATGTAACACAGAAATACATTTAAAGTAAAGCCAGGACACGATAATGTGACGTGCAGTTATGATATGCTTTTAATTCTCCTTTTAAACTTTGAATCGCACCTCTTAGTTATAGAATTTGTTTAAATGTTACTTATACTTATAGGTTTTGGTTTTCCACTTTGCTATTGTGGCAGTTGCGCCACCACATATTTGGTGAGCTTGTCTCCAAACTAAACCCAGTTTGTCTCCAAATTGGGGCGTCAAATTTAGAACAATCGATGAGCCATCGAAAAGTTTTGATTTTAATTAAAATTTGTAATTGTTACAGTGGCTGATTGTTTGCAATATCCGGATTTCAGCTGCGTAGCCCTTTACAAGCGATTGATCATCGGATTTGCCTTTTTAGTACCTGACGTAAAGTTCAACGAGAATTACGTTTCGTTCATTTTTACAAGACCCGGATGGAGAAACGTTGGTATTGCAAAGTTTATGCTCTATCATCTGATACAAGTAAGACTTTAGGTATTTGGTTTTGTTTTGGTATTAAATTTATTTGCTTTTTTCAGACCAGCACCGGCAGAGATCTCACTTTACATGTTTCAATCAACAACCCGGCAATATTCCTCTACCAGAAATTCGGTTTCAAGGTGGAACACGTCGAGTTGGATTTCTACGATAAATACCTGAGGAAGGACACAAAGGAGAGCAAGCATGCGTTTTTCTGTCGCCTGGAAAGATGAAACTCAAATAAATTTTAATTTGAAGTTTTTATTTAGCTTTAGTTCTCCTCTCCAACTGAAAGAATTTCAAACTTCGCGCTTTAATATTCTTCTTTTTCTAAACAAAATTCACCCTCAGGGCTGCGTTTATAAATTACACCCTAGGGTCACTCTCGGGTAATATTGTGATCTCTCTCGCATAAATGTATTTATACATTTTGCTTCTCACATAAGAATCATAAAGTACTAAATCAGGCGTGTGTTTCCATAGCAACAAACACATTTTCTTTACCCTACTTAAAAGTGGGACGTGAAAAGTGATCTCGTTGTCATGGAAATCATGTAAACACTAGACTTCTTAAAACTGATGAGCGAGACGCGAAATAACTAAAAACTTGTGAGTGAGAAAGATGCGATTATACACCCAGGTGCACTCGAAGGTGTAGTTTATAAACGCAACCCTGGAGTGCGTTTAGATTCTCAGTGTAAACATCCGAATGGTGTGTGACGTAAAAATATACGTCACACCTTCTCTTCCTATCCTTTTATCCACTTTTATGAACGCTTGTGGTGTGCGTAGCCCCGCACATGCGCATTTATTTTATATGGACTATAGACATTGAATTATGTAAATATATCGCCGCAGATATTACACTGATAGCCGCTATTATTGTTTTCATTTTCACTACTTTTGTAAGTTAAAGTAAAACCACCATTAAAACTTAAAATTTCAAACGTTATAACGTGAACACGTCTAAAGCTGGATTTACATGGAGCGTTGAGCGCGTCAAAACGCCGAGCCTACTCTACTCTCATTGGTTAGTGCTCGATACGTAAAGAGCAGTAACCAATAAGAGTACAGTACGCCCGGCGCTTTTACGCGCTTAACGCTCCATGTAAATCCAGCTTAATGCGCAAGTCACACACCAAACGCCGCAGTAAAAGGAGGATGAAAAGTGCGTTGTCCGGACGAAGTTTCAGAACGGTGCGAGTGTACGTTCTGGGATGTGACGTCAGAAACATCCTACTTTTCGAACGAATAGTGCGCGCCCGGGAGTACTTTCTAAACGCACTCCAATGTTTTCCAAGCAGGGTTGTCACGTTGGGCGAAATTCCGCTATTTCGGCTCCATTTTAGACACACTTGGTGCTGAAAAAACTTATTTGGCGACTGGCGCCTAATTTGGACGACTCTCTTCAAATAATTACTCTGCGGAACGACGACTGGCAGTATCGTCTATGAATTACACCGAGTCCGTACGCTGTGCTCAATTCAATGTAAAACACCGCACTAGTCTAGCACACAGGTCTAGCATGACCCTGGCGTGCCCTGGCCAAGCATCGGAGCTACACGATAGTGGAAGGCGTCGTTCCGCAGATTACAAATAATGAACACACACGAACATTCGACAAAACTCTATCTCTAAAGCCTGGTCTACACGTAACGTTTTGTCGTCAGACTTACATAATCATGCCAGATTTGTCAAACAAAATACTACGTGTAGACGGAAGTTGGACGTTTTACATGAACTGAGGTTTGACAAAACTCGCAAACGACTGATCTAATGGGCTGGAGCTTTGTGTACAAACAAGACGGCAGACAAGTCAGTGCATGTAGACATGCGTCAGTCTAATCGGACGACAAAATAACGTTACGTGTAGACCAGGTTTTAGCAGTGTTGCCAACAGTCTGAATTTCACATCCGCTAGATCGTATCCCTTAAACCGCTAAATATCCGTTAAATGGCGTTGAAAACATTGAAAAGATTTACATTTCGCAATTTTTCCAGTAGTTCTTTCTACTGTATTTATCCAGTCTCTTTTAACCACGCTTCTCGAAACCCTTGATGATATTTGGACATTGTTGCACGTTTATTAAACTCCTATTATTAATAATAATTTCACAAAGTACACACCTGCTACACACTTTTTCAAATATTTACTTACGTGTGATTGATGATTATTTTACGGGTTTTACGTGACCGAAGTGACCGTTGCACGAACTTTTAAGCACCACTTTTAACTGAAAACCATTACATTTAAAGAATTTCAGATATTAAAAAAACTTCATTATATTTCACTTTTCACAATCAAAATATTTTAATAACCGTTATTTTTTTTAAATGAAGCTAAAAGATCCGCTAACCGCTAAATTGGTTTCTAGTCCGCTAAATAGAATTTGATTCCGCCAAATCTAGCGGCAAAACCGCTAAGTTGGCAACACTGGGTTTTAGATATTCAAGGAAACAAAAGTACACACCGACCAAAATTTTGAAATCATTTTATTTCTGATCCCATACTGCTTTCCACGAGCTTGATATCGATATTCACATCCAATATTAAAATGAAGTTAGCAACACAGGGAGATCTGGGGAAGTTACTAAATATCCCAAGATTTTATTGACGATTCATTGCCGTTCATTCATGAAAAATGGTTTAATTCATTGTAATAGCAATCTAATTAAACAATGATTGCGTTCTTTATCAATTAGGTTAGGTTTTGGACGCAAGTCTCATGAATGTTCTATGCACGCATTGCTTCTCGTTCTAACCTTCATGTGATAGATGCAAATATTGACATCGACCTCACAGTAAGTAGTGTAGGATCCGGACAATCAATTTCGATCACCCTGTATATCAAAGTATTAAAAGAAAGCAACGGTCTTAAGAAGTATTTTAATAAGGTACATTTCCCCCTTTATTTTATTGGGATTCAGACGAATTCATTCGAAACACCAACTATGTATTTGTTTGTCTACTTGTTAGCTTTTCGCAGCAATGCTGCAATTAATGTCTTTCGGCCATATAAGCCATTCCAGACAGTCACGAAGATTTTTATAGCTGGGTCAAAGGCATTAAACACCACAAACATCCACGGCTAATGGTAGGATTCGAACCTACGCCGCCGAGCGACACGACTTGCAAAGTCGGCTAGGCTACCGCTGCGCCACCCGGCGACCCAACTACGTATTTATTTCACGTTTATCGTTAGGAAAAAATTGGCGCCTCTTGTGAACACGTTGTTGGCGACATTGCCTACAAGAAATCTGACAACCTTGTTCCCAAGTTACAATTCGTTGGTTGGCAGCACTGGTCGTCGATATGTCATCATGTTTGTCTTTTATAGGCCCGTAATTTGCCATAAAATCGTAAATGTGCGTAAATTCTGATAAGTTTCGTTACTTTACCTGGCCGTTTAACAGCTGGACTTTACATACGCGAAGGTAAGTCCCCTTGGGGCGAAGCTTTCCGAGCTTACATGAACATGGCCTGCATTTACTCGAGCAGGTGTCTAACGGTATTGCGTTCATGTAATTAAGTGTTAACTGGAAATTACGACGATATTTACACTGCAACGCGCGTCGATGACATCGTAAATAACAGACCTGTCGACGTATTTACATTTCTGACGTTCAACCATGATAACAGCGTGCCATTTAATTTCAGGCGTGAAGTAATGTTGTTGTAGGGAAAATGGAAGGACAAGGGCCCGATGTTACGTTTCTGTTTCAATTCGGTTTAGTGCGGGATACTGTTACGGTACCTCAGTCTCTTCTAAACCTAAAAACCATTAAGGATTTAGCATGCGACTTCATTAACTCTAAGGTGAGAACGAGAACTTGAGTCGTCACCGTGTCTGTTTTTATTAATTAAGCAACGTTTGCCGTAGATTCCAGACCATGGCATCAATAGGTTATCGGATCGCCTGTTACTGTTTCGCCACGAGTACAGCTCGAATAACATCCTGCAATACGTCAATTCGGCATCGGAAGTAACGGACGAAACGCTAATCGAAATCGTACTCACGGGGAAATGTACGTATTGCATTTACTTACTTCAATTGTAGGTTAATTGTGTTTGCCCTGTAGTTAATCCGGCGGTCCCCGAAATAACGATTGTGAGACCCCATGCCCTCTCGGTGCATTCTTATAGGGCCCCCGCATTTTGCGACTTCTGCGGGGAGATGTTGTTCGGCCTGGTACGTCAGGGACTTAAATGCGAAGGTAAATTTCGTGTTTTTATTATGTGGCCTTGGAGTTAAATAAGCGATTGCAGGCTGTGGTCAGAATTATCATAAGCGATGCGTCGTTAAAGTCCCGAACAATTGTACTTACTTGCTGTTGGAAGAGAAACAGAGGCGACGTTCCAGTACGCTGCAGGTCCCGAGGAGTCCCTCTGGCGGGTCGAACTCGTCTCTGACTTCGGCGAATTCCGGTAACAACGCCGAAGACAGTGCTCTGGTAAGACTCAGTAATTTTTTCTCTGGCACAATGAACGTAAAAGATTGATTGCCTGCCCGTCAATCAGTATTATGAAGACGTAAGATCTGATTGTAATTTTAGTTTTTTTTTGGTGAAAAGTGTGATATTTATCTTGGTAGAAATAATTCGGCTTTTCTTGATTTGATTCGTGAAAGTAATCGGCTTGCATTTATAGGCAGCAACGATAAATAAATTAACTATGTCTTAAATGCTTTTCCTAGTTGATACTCGTACTATAAATAAATAAATAAATAAATGCCACAACGACGTTGTAACTAGTTATAACGGATATTATATTATTTTATTGAAAGCGGTGGAGGTTTTTAATACTCTAAAGGCAATTTTTGTTAAAGAGATTATTTTTTGTAACACACATTATAGTTTCAGAATATATTTTGAAAATTACGATTTGTTTTATTTCTTCACCTCGTGTCGTGGACACCCCCCAAGGAAATCCGAGCTTTAACCGTTTGAAATACTCAAAAATGAGCGAGGTGTCCCGATGAGTAATTCCTGTGTTATTTTAGATTCATAATAATAGATCCCCGGCGTTAGGAGGAAGGCCCGTTTGGGTGGAGAAGGAATTATCGGGGAGAGTTCGAATTCCACACACGTTTGTTCTTCACACATACACCCGCCCGACTGTGTGCCAGTACTGCAAGAAACTATTGAAGGGGCTCTTCAAGCAGGGCTTGCAGTGCAAGGACTGCAACTATAACGCACATAAGAAGTGCATAGAGAAAATTCCAAAGGATTGCACTGGAGAAATTCCAAAGGACATCTCAGGTATTACACCTCCACTAACAGGGAACAAAAAAAGGAAAAGCTTTGCTTCGCAGGTAACTCTGACTATGCGGAAAGTTGCATAAGCAACGACAGCCAGTATGGGACGCTGACTTCAATCGACGATGAAGGTGACGTCGATAAGATACTCGGAACTCAGGCCAATGGAACACCATATACGGATATATTCCCCATGCACGATGACGACAACGACTCTGTTCCTTCCAGGTATGACCCAGAGTTATCTCGGGGCGCGTGTAAGTTACGCAAGAAATTTGTAGTTCTTCCTCTTCACCTAGTGCCAACATTCCATTACAACGAATCGTTCAATCCGTTAAGCACACGAAACGAAGAGGGTCGAAGGTAATCAAGGAGGGCTGGCTCGTTCACTTCACAAACAAAGACAAACTGGTACTCCTCCATAAACTTCCACGTATTATAAAATCGATCGTTACTGATTTGTAGGTCCGCCGACACTTTTGGAGGTTAGACACGAAAGCGATCACTTTATTCCAGAGCGACCAAGGATCAAAATACTACAAAGAAATACCGCTGGCAGACATTTTAGCGATAGATACGGCACGGGTTAAACAAGGAGGTTTGCACGTGGTGCAACTCTGTTAAACTTGTCCTTAACGCCTTGGAATTTCAGATGTTATGCATTGCTTCGAAATCAGGACGACAAGTACCGATTATTTCGTGGGGCAAGACCCACTGTTCGACTTGCTTGAAGGTAATTCGGTCACTCTACCTCCCCCAGACAGCGGAATTGGGGCCTACTTGGCTTGTAGTTGGGAGACGTCGATACGGCAGGCTTTATTGCCCGTCACATCAAACATATCAAGTAATTATTAGTAAGACACCCACCGACGGATACTTAAGTCGGAGTGGTTTGTTTTAGAAACTGAAGATAGCAACGAGTCGGAAGAACAGATAACTGATATGAACCAGATCTTCCAGATTTTTCCCGATGAAGTCTTAGGGTCGGGACAGTTCGGCATTGTTTACGGTGGAATGCACAGACGGACTTCTAGATCAGTTGCTATTAAGGTAGAATTTATTTAGAGCTATTAAGTTCTTTGGGGCCAATAAATTAGGTTGGAGTCTAAAGTCCAAATACTTCTTTTTTCTTTAGGTTATAGATAAGTTACGATTTCCTACTAAACAAGAGGCTCAATTAAAAAACGAAGTAGCAATTTTACAAAACCTCTCCCATCCGGGCGTGGTCAACCTGGAGCGAATGTTCGAAACACCGGAACGCATCTTCGTCGTGATGGAGAAGTTAAAGGGCGACATGCTAGAAATGATCCTGTCACACGAGAAGGGTCGCTTAAACGAACGGGTTACCAAGTTCCTCATCACACAGGTGAAAACAAACCACACAAAGTCTTCCCCCATCCCCCCCATCACCGAACTGATAAAATACCAGTGTCTTTCAGATATTGGTGGCCTTAAAACATTTGCACAGCAAAAACATAGTGCACTGCGATCTCAAGCCGGAAAACGTTCTGCTGAGCTCGGACTCGGAGTACCCCCAAGTGAAGCTCTGTGATTTCGGCTTCGCCAGGATCATCGGGGAGAAGTCTTTTCGTAGATCCGTAGTTGGAACCCCCGCTTACCTCGGTAAATAAATAAGATTTGCACTTGCAACTTGAATAATACCCACACACCCAAAGCTGGGGCACTGATTATACATAATTTGAATAATTCTCGTATGTTAAGCCCCCGAAGTGCTGCGAAATAAGGGCTACAATAGGTCGTTGGATATGTGGAGTGTCGGGGTGATTGTTTACGTCAGCTTAAGCGGCACGTTTCCTTTCAACGAAGACGAAGACATCAACGAGCAGATTCAAAATGCCGCCTTCATGTACCCACCTAATCCGTGGAAGGAGATTTCTTCTGATGGTAGGTTACGCAAAGGTTTTTTTTTTTATAAAACAAATTCGTCGTTGCTTACAGCCATTGACTTAATCAACAACCTGCTGCAAGTCAAACAAAGGAAGCGTTTCACAGTCGACAAGTCGCTCCTGCACATTTGGTTGCAGGTGAGTCCTTACTTCGTGATTTATTGCGTTGCATTCATTGGTGTTGACTAGGATTATCAAACTTGGTGCGACCTGCGCTCTTTGGAAATTCAAATCGGTGTGAGGTACTTGACTCACGAGTCGGATGATGCGAGATGGGAAAGGTACAGGTCCGACTGTCTTTGACCTACTAAAGGCTGGCTGCGCAACGTCAAAAAGTGCCTGCGAGGTATTAAAACTTAGGCAGCTGGTGCCATTTGCGTAAGAACGAATTTAATTACTAATGTTTTTTTTCTCCTTCTATTTATTTGTATTTTAATAATTGCGTACGTTGGGGCAATCTTCCTCGTATGTCTTCGAACAGCTTTAAGTTATCTGGTGTGATCTGTATACGTATAGTTTTTATATTTGTTTATATATAAGGAAAAAGATCTATTTTTATATCTTTAATTTCTTTGATTAATTACGTAGTTTTGTTTTTTTTTTTTTAGTTTTAATCTTTGAATGTTGTATTAGAGCAGCGCGGTGTGTGTTGTTGGTTCGAATGTGAGCACAAACTAAACAATTGTTACTTATTTTTCATTTCGTATGAAATCGTAAGAAGTTAATCGTGTGAAGCTTTTAGTTGAGAGAGAGAGAGTGTGATGTGGTGGATTTGTTGCAAGCACTCATCACGTCGAGCACCTTTAAAAGAAAACAGAAGTTGATGAGCGTGTGTGAGCAAATCCAAATCTTTTAAAAAGTGATATTTGAATGTCAAATCGACATATTTACTCATGCGTTTATAATATACTCAAAACAAGGATTAGTATACATGTTAGTAACTATAAATAATTTGAATTCTATTAAGTACATACGTATCTCGGTTAGTGAGGCAGCAATTAAATGTACAATTTTTATATAATTAACATTTACGTGTTGAAATGCTTGGCATACTTTTATAATGTGTGATGTCTCTTAAGTTTTAGTCTTATGGCGTTCTCGATCCATTGTATCTCTGAAAGGTTGAGATACCCCGAGAGGCAATGATTTGAATCGCAATCGCGTTCAGCTCAAATTTTCTTTTTGTCTTTTACGTGCCTTTATTAACGACTGTTTATTTTAGAAAAAGAACAACTATTTGTGAAAGTGAAGGTATTTTACGTGTACGTAGTACTTTAGGAAATATTTATCTAACCTCATCGTTAAGAGCCTTCCACAATGTAAACTTAAAAATAGGATAAAACGTGACTTCCGTAACCGTAGTTCCTATACGTAGTTAATTTCCGAGGCTAAACAAATTCGATTCTGAAATAATCACTAATTTAAAGCTGTACTGTAATTATTATAGATTTGGGGCTTCCATAGTGGCACAAGTATCCTATTTTTAAGCTCTAACTTAAAATGGTGAACGAATGCAAACGTTTGTGTATTAGAAACTCGAGGAGTTCGTTTCTAATACAGGAATGATTCGGTTGTGAGAAAGTGAATTTTTGTCAATTTGACAAGTAGTTATTAGCCGACGTCTGTAGAGATAGAAATGCACACAACTCATGGCCTAATAACACGTGCTTCAGTATTGTGACTGTTTACAATTAAGTACTTAGCGATTGGTTGTTATACTACAGGATCTAAATACACCCAACATTTTTAATAACTGTAATTAAACCACTTACTTGTATTATAATGTTGGCTTGGGTACAGGGAGAAAATTTTATATATTATACGTATATGACCACAGGTTCGTTTCACTTTAATATACAAAACAATTAATTTTAAAAATCAGTGCTGACCAATTGGTAAGTGTCGCCGCCTTTCATCAATAAAACCCCTTGAATATTCAACGACTGCAACGTATTAAAAAACCTATCCTTGGGAACGCTTGCCGAATTTGCTACTTGTTGGAGCTCCTTCAGATTGAAAGTCGACTTTAAAGCCGCTTCGGATCTCTGCTGGAGGAGTCGCAGGAAATTCATAACCTGCAAGGGATCATTGAGCAAAACTGCGGTGTTAAAAAAGGAACCTACTTGTTTTCTGCTGCTCATTCCGCTCCCATTGGGAGATCTTGTGAAATCCAACGTGCCCAGCTCATCGCTGAAAACATCGACTAGACTGTTTCGCACTATCTCGACTACGTCGATGGCATCTTCTACGGTGGCTTCTTCACGTAATTCAACTTTTGCTCGGGCCTTCAAACCGTCACCGATTAAATTGCACTGAAAACGCCACAAGACTTACCTGAGTCAATCGTTTTAAAGATTCCAATTGCCTGGCGGTCACAGGCGTGCAGTCACCGACATGATACTGCTTACGTAGCTCTAAATAAAATTGCTTCAGGACATCTCGAGCTTCCCCATTCAACTGTGGGTGAACGTATTTCTGAGCGTAGGCGATGTACTTTCTAAACAGTGAATGGGGAAGGTGATCAACGGCTTCCCCGTGCAACAATTTCAAGCGATCCCTAAAATTGAACCCGAACAAATAAAGTCAGACGCACAGGAGACTACGACTCACTTCAACGTAACCCCGTCACTTGCCACTGTGTTGTTATTATCAGCAGGATTTGAGAATGATCGATTCGATTTCCTGCCTGCGTGTATCGCCAGGACATGTTCAGAAAGTAACTTATCAAAATGCTATAATTGCGGAGTTATTTATGAAACGTATTTATACAGGTTAGCTAGATTGAAATATGACTTACGTTATTCGGTTGATCTAACAAGACGAAGATGAGGTCGAAACGTGAGAGCAACGGTGAATTTATCTTGAGATTCTCGGAGACGGTCTTCGATTTATTGTAGTGTCCCCCGACTGGGTTTGCGGCTGCTAGAACACTTGCCCTCGTCGGGAGGTTACACGACACGCCAGCTTTCGCTATGCTTATGCATTGCTGCTCCATGACTTCCAATAGGCAAGCGTGCTGTGTAGTCATCTTATCAAACTCGTCGATGCAACAGCACCCTTGATCTGCAAGGATGAGGGCCCCCGCTTCCAAAGCGTACTCACTTCCGGATTCCCTCGTCATTGTAACCGTCAAACCAGACCCCGTGCTCGTGGTTCCACAAACATAGACTCCTGCGCAATCGTCATTTTTAATTCGTGTACAAATCTTAGCGAAGCAGGCTTACCTCGGGGTGCCACATTCGAGCACGCCTTTAGCATTTGAGATTTCCCAAGTCCCGGATCGCCTACCATGAGAACATGCGAGTCAGGTCTTATTCCCACTTCATTTTGGGTCCCCCCGAAGAGGGCGAGCAGGAGACCCGCTTTCACCATTTCATGACCGTAGATGTTCGGAGCTAAGGAATGAACTAGGAAGCGAAACAGCCTCGGCTCCGCATGGATTTTCTGCAAACCACTAAATTTTAAAAAAGTATATTTGTATAAACCATCGCTTTACTTGAATCGCATAGTAATCCTTGGTGTTGAAAGTGATTCTAGCCGCGGATGATTCACTCAGTTGTGTCCTGGTCTTTTCGTTCACAATCGAAACGCAATCGATGTACAGCAAGAAGACCGCGGGCTGCTTGTTTTTGTTGTTTGCGTTGGCAGTATCTCGCACCTTGAATTTGTCATACCTTGTATTTTCTCTCTTTAGGAAAAGCAACTCACAATACCTTCACAATTCCTGTTACCGTCACGTCATCACCGGGCACGCAGCATCCAACTAGGTCTTCGGTTAATTCGCACTCGACAGTACGGGGCATTCTACAATTATCCACCTAGAACCCATCCACTATGTTATAGTGAAAAACTTCATACTCTTTCATAGACTAACTTGTTCATCCCCGACGAGTTCCTGCAATTTAATCGACTGGCAATTAATTGTGGTCGTATACATCGATGAAAACACCGCCGTAAAATTCGAACTATTACGGCAGCCCTTCGTTAAACACTTGGTCGGGGGTGAATAATTTCCATCCGCTTGTACGACGACTTGCACGCTCGTGCAATTATTACAACTGAAAGCCATGCGTTGACACAGTAACTTAGTAACGCCGGCTTTGATAACGGTTCCTCTAATCGACACTAACTTCCCTGCAATAAACAACGAGTGCAATACAAAGAAAGGAATCGATTTTAAACGTGAGCGTTTACCATATGAATTGAAGCGTAAATTCTTCAACTGCAACAAAGGCTGAAAATTAATGAGCCTAGCTCTGATGAGCGCGGCAGAAAACGACATCTCCGGTTTCTCGAAAGCTCTTGTGACAATTTGGTGCATGGCAAGGCCCATGCACTTCAAACAGTGCTCCGTTTTTAACACAATCTCCTCTTTGAATTCCATCCATTTTGCGAGGAATTCTGTGTCCGATAAAAGACTACCGTAATCGAGTATGTACGCAGAGGTTTCCTTTATCTTCGAGAGGGGAAACAAGCCGGAGTTTCTGTGAATGTAACTTTCGAAAGCCTGGGTGTTCTTAATTATCTTATCGACGTCTTCCTTTACGGTTGCTGGAATTAATTGGGCGTTTTTTTTTTTTCTCTTGCTTTGTGATGTATGAGTTGTATTAATTACCCTCGTTGAAGTAAAGTTGGAAACCGTAATATCCTTCCTTGGGGGCTATTTCGAACTGGTACACGTTTTCAAATGATGAAGAGGAGGAATTTGAGCTTTTCTTCCTGTACCACGGTTTCTTATTCGCACCGGCCATTTATTTAACTAAGAAATAACTTTAAATTAAAAAATTTCAAAAACTGTTTTTAAACCAAATTTTTAGGTTATGTTGTTTGTCACACAGTGCTATCAACCTGTTTTACATTCAAAAGTAGATTGCAAAAGTCGGTAGACTAGTGTTGCCAACTTCTAAAATAGAAAAGTTCGATGTTACAATAAAAATCTCTTTCTAAAGAGAAAAAAATGCTGTAAAAACATTATTATTTGTTGAAACAAACACTAAACTATAAGATAAAACGAGAAACTTCCACAAAGCAAAACAAGATTAATTTCTTTTCATTTATTCATTACAGGTTCATTACATTTGACTTTTGAACCAGATTTTTCGTTCAAATATGACATGCTAGGTACTATTGCTATCATAAAAAACTAGGACAAGACTTTTTAAGCTGTGTAAAACTGCTACCGACTATAAATTTAAAATTATTTGAAAAGGGTCAGTCATAAGGCCTGTTCGATTAAGGTACTAAATCAACATACTTCGAAATACAACTCACATCACCGTTAGAGAAAGAAAAATTTTCAAATTATTACTATGAAAAATCTGAAGAAACTTCTTCGTACGGAGTGTTGATTTGATTCGATAGCTGTGCACTTTCTATACTTATACACCTTTACTCTATTTTTCTCACTCCCACTTATGTTATGTCATATACTCTGTCTTATTCTAATTGGCCACAGTGTGTTATATGCTACTGATAATTTGATTGGTGATTTGAGCTATCCTTGTTCTCATTGGCTGTAGGGGGATCTGCAGCTAGTCGCTCGTATGAAAATACGAGTTGTTTCAAATTATTAGTGTACATTTGAACTTGAATATTGTAATGTAGTTATTTCAATACCAGGAAGCTCTAGTAAGTTATTATGTACTACAATCGTAAATTGTCATAAGAGTGATATTATTCCCATGCAATGAGTCTCAAGAAATATTTTCATATCACTAATCCACAAATCACCACGCCAGGCGGCGCTGAACGCAGAGATGTGCATGGCGCCTATTGGAAAGCGCCTATAGTAGCTATAGTTTCGATTGTTACGTCATCATCAGGCTACTGTCGACAATATTGAAACGAAAATTAAATTTGAAAAACCACATTCGTTGGAGAGAAGATAAAAATATACAGTATATTTCCATGAAAAATACAGTATATTTTCATGAAAAATACAGTATATTTTCATCTTCTCTCCAACTGAAAAATACAGTATATTTTCATGAAAAATACAGTATATTTTCATCTTCTCTCCAACGAATGTGATTTTTCGTATTTTTCAATCTGGTTTTTCAAATTTATTTTTCAATATTGACGCTAGTGACCTGATGATGACGTAACAATTGAAACCGGTCGCTAAATTTATCAGAAATAAATTAGGAAGTACTTAAATTTATACCATCATTTATTTATCTAATTATGGACAACGCACATAGAGTTCTTGTAAAATTCCAGCCAACTTTCGTCATTCATATTTATGACGTAATGCTATAACAATATTGCCAAGTATTGAAGTGTTTACATGTGATCGGTGGTTGATGGTTAGAGCTCGAGAACCATCGATAGCACTATCGGTAAACATCGATAGTTTACTACTATCGAATGTAATCGATAGTTTCCTAGAACAATCGATTGTTTTCGATAGATTTCCTTTTCAGCATCAGATATCACCTACGAAGAAATGCCGCCTGCGTCTGGATCTTAATGTTGTCGGGTGCTCTCATTTCCGTGTAGGATAGGTATTTTTTTCTTATGCTAGAAGTAATTACTCAGTAGCAACACTTAAACGTCAGTGTCAAAAAAAAAACGCCTTAGCTTAACTTGAAACTGGCATTGTACAACTGGGTCTAAAAGTTAACTATTTGAAGATTTTTATTGTCTTAAAAATAAAGTTTTATAATTTTTGGTTGCCTTATTTATACATTGAAAAAATTTGCAACATTTGCTTATTTATTTTGTACTATCGAAAATTATCGATGGTACCCACTATCGATAGTTCTCGAGCTCTATTGATGGTGTATAGGTTATGTACGTGTTGTACAGTATACGCCAAAATATACAGTACTGAAATATATTATTTATTACTTATATATTACTTACTAAATGTCAAACAGCAGACATGCGCATAACAGTGGCGCGCATTTCAGTACTGTATATTTTGGCGCATACTGTATATTCAAGGTAAACACATCTGACATTAGTGATAATTGAAGCGGTGGCAACGTCATTTTCAAAAACTTGTAGTAACAAAATGTTACTAAATTTCAACGAATACATCGTACGTTACAACTTGAGTTCAGTTGGTACTGGTTTAACGTCATTGGGTGTATTCGGCATAAGAATCTCAGATTGGAGCAGAGTAACTCTAGTCACGTGACTAAATCAATGAGAGTGTTTAGGGTTATTGGAATGAATTGGAGCATAACTGGAGCATTTGTCATGTTTTAACGGTTTTTCTATTTTTTAATATTGCAAATGTACGATGAAATGAGCGTAAAAGTTGTTCCTGGATTTATTGCGCTAGAAATATGGCATATGTGAGATAGTAACGATGAAGAAGGAAAAAAGAAATAAAAAATATTGCTTACAAAGGTATCACAATTTACCTGACACGACGCAAAAACAATTTAAAACATTTTCACTTATAAAATCACATATTACATAATAAAATATTATACCAACTTCGACATTTTTTGCTTTATTTAAATCAAAACATTTATTTTACCGCCTTACTCTCTCTGCTCGCACATTGAAGTAGGAGCACATAAAGTACGCTCCGTGTAGTGCTCTGAATAAATTTGAAACATAAGCGAGTGTGCTCCGAACGAATAAAGAAACGGAAAAGAGTAAATCGCGCACGCTTTTTGTACTCCGATCGCTATGCCGAATGCACCCATTAATGACGAAAGTTGGCTGGAAGTTTACAAGACCTATATTTTAAATTTTGACGCTAAATTACTAATGCGCATAAATTACAGTGACAATACGAAGTACCAACCAAAATATATTTGACAATTTAGTTTTTTAGCAACATACTTGAACACATGTTGAACAAGTGGTGGTTTTTTTAAAAACAATTAAGCAAGCCAAATTAATTTCTCAATAATTATCACAGTGTCAATTAATAGGCCGACAATTGTTAGCCCTTCTACCGAGTGACTTTTAATGATTGAAGCAAATTAATATGTTGGGAACACTGAGGAATTGGCATTACATGAAAGTTCGTTAATTTTGCGGGAATGCGTAGCTATAGGTTAGAGTTGATGTTTACATTGATGATGAAAACTGTTTCATTAGATTATTATTATTATTCAAGACCTGAAAATGTTAACCCCCTTTGTGTAAGCCGCACCGAATCCTTTGAGAAAAGTTATTGAAGACATTATTAACGTTTTAGGTTGTCCGATAATTGCAATTGCCTCTTCAATTGCCTGCTGCACAATTCATCCGAATTGTTTAATACGTATTCTGAACACCACATTATTGAAATGAGGAAATAAGAAGTCCAAATTTAATTGAATATTAGAGCACATCTTCAAGCCCCTCTTTGCGTAAGCAGTACCGAATCCTTTGAAATATGTTATTGAAAACATTAACGTTTTAGGTTGTCCGATATTTGCAATTGCCTGCTGCAATTCTTCCAAATTGTTTAATACGTATTCTAAACATCAAGTTATTGAAATAAGGAAGTAAGAAGTCCGGATTTAATTGAATATTAGAGCAACTAGGCCACCAACCAGCACTGATTAAACATCCTGGGAAAAACTCCTCTAAATAATTTATTGCGGTTCGTGCTGTGAAAGTAGCCATTTGCTATTTCAGTGTCGTCTAACTGGTTTATAAATGGATTTAATATAAGTCTCTGATATCTAGAGGCGTTAATTGTTTCCCGGAAGAATATTGGTCCAATAATTCTTCTCCAAGACATTGCCAACCAAACACCAATTTTAAGTGGATGTAGTGCCTTTACATCAATCACATTAAAGGGATTATGTTCTGACCAAGTCCTGAAATTTTGTGAATTGATAAACCCAGAGAGATGAAACCAGGCTTTATCAGAAAAGAAAGTTGTATCTTGTTGGTCACTATTATTTAGCAGATTATTGTTATACCACTGACAAAACTGAATTTGTTGAAGAAAATCGAGTGGGTGAAGTTGTCGAACCATTGAAAATTTGTATGATCGGAAATGAAGGTGTTTTTTCAAGATCTTCCGAGTGGATTCGTATAGGAAACAAGAGGATTCTGTTGTACAGTATCATTAACATTTTCTACAATATCGAGTGTTATTATATGTTAAGTTCGGAAATTCACGCGGTGCAAGCTCGAAGTGAAAAGTAGAGTGAGAATACAGCTGTTTTGATATACGTAAAAGTGAGACAAAAGTGCTCGAGGAGTGAATAAAGCAAGCACGGAGGAATTACCGAACACAGCAATAGTGGGGCGACCAGTGAATTTTCCTTTTTCTACATTACTGGTTTGCAAGAAACGTTCATTCATTAACTGATTTTGAACTGAACTGACTTTTAAAGTGAATAGAGAGACTCATAAAAGGAATGATGTTTTGGAACTAAAATTAACATAACCTCAAAATACGTATGAAATCAGATGAAACTGATAACTGATTTAGAAAACCAGCTTGATCAGTACGGTGTGCGGGAGGGGAAATTCAATCACTTCCTCATCACTGGTCGCCAACAGAATAACTGTAAATGGAATGCAATCAACGATTTTTAAGTGAATTTGAATCGATTCGTGTTCGTTGTAAATGAAGGACGGCTATTCTAAAACAGTGTTGTGAAAAGAGGCAAAACTGAATTTGTTGTTCAGTTGAGACTGAGCACTCATTTCTGCTGAATGAAGTTCACTCATCATAATATGTTCCAGTCAGGTAGCGAAGAAGTTACCCTACAAGAAATGGCGACCCCTCCAACTCATCAACTTATGAGAGGTCGCATTCAGCAGAAATTTGGTCAATAGTTGCACAACTTTCGGGTCTGCTGAATGTGCCCATTTTCATTTTGTACTCCGCTTCGAAAATAAGCCATTACTAAAAATGTATTTTATTCTGTGCTCAAAACCATTTTGGTAATAAATTGAGATAATTAAATATCTGATTTATTTGGTTTTCTTGATTCGACAATAAACGAATTTATTTGAGTTTGACAATCTAGTGCACTAACCTAAATTTTGAATTTTTGAATTTGAAAATCCAGCACACCAACACAAACATTGAAAAGTGTTGCCAATCTAATAAAATAATTTTCAATCATTAAAAGTCACTCGGTAGTTGAAAAATAAATTACAGTGACTTGTAGGTAAAATTTACATTACAATAAATTATAATAAAAAGTTGACAACAAAATTTTAATAAAAAATCGACAAATAAAGAATCAACACGATTTACAAAAATTGGCCCGAACTAGCGCGCTTTGGAATATTTCTTCAGTGTCAGGTTTACTAAGTTGGCGACTCTGACTCAATATACATACCTATTTATTTCAGAATAGGTTTCAGGTGATAAGGTGATATTAAATTAAAACATTAATAAAACAGACACCGAGAGTTGCGCGTTATTAATTCATTTTTACGTTGAAATATTACCACATATTACGCTTCATAAATTTAAAGTCCAATCCAATACAAACTATTTGAGTAAAATTGGCAACAGTGTGGAATTCCATACTTCTGACCGCGTGAAAGAATGTGGTAGAATCTAACGTTACGACACCGAGAATATTATGTGAAGGAATTTAAATCGAATTACATTTCACTCAGTTAATTTTTGCTTGTAAAATCGACCGCCTTAAGCACATTCGAAGTTTCACTGCGACGACCGCGATTATTCAAGCAAGTAACGTCCAAACGATGATGAACTTTAAAGGAATTTTTATGGTACCGTAGACACCATCGGTTAACTGCATCTGTCACACGATTTTGTGGAATTCGAATCCTATTATGTCGTTAGCGAAGATCGTAGGGTTGTAGTTGTGGACTCGTCGATTTCCGGCGGACTTCGAACGCAGCGTAACATGAAGAGTTGGGGTTCGTGGCGTGCGCGAATTTAAAACCCCCGTTTCGCACGTAAAAGAATGAGAATGAGCGGAGGTTAAGAATGCGGGCAATCGCCCAAACAAATACTGGCGGGCATGTGAGTTTAAAAACCACCCCATTTTCCTGTATGTATCCAAACTGAAAATGCTTCTTGTATTTTTAGCATGTGATGGTACAGTCAAAGACATGGCAGAATTCTTGCCACTATGCGACCTGCTATTCAACGTGGTGTCTCTCGCTGCATATTTCTGCGATATCGTATTCGACTTGCTCATGGTTTACGCACTCTACGAAAAAGGCTCCACTTTGATTTTTCTGCAGTGTTTGGCCGCCGTGATTGTTTCAACCGTCGTGACGCAGGCGCTATCTCTACATTGGTATATGAGCCGAAATAAAAACGGCTTCAACAAGGTCATAATCATCATGATTCACGTGGCTCAAATGGGGGTGTTGTGGAGATACGCACGGTTGCTAGCCCCCGTGCAACTATCGGGTGTAAAACAGGAAGTTCGCGACTTGTGTATTTTGAGGTTGGTGCACGGCTTCGTCCAGGCAGCTCCGATGTTGCTATTGCAGCTCAGTCTTTTGTCATCGACTAACGAAGACGGCCCCCCCAGTGATTTGGTGACGGTCTCGGCTGCCCTATCGTTGTTTTCGATTTGCTGGGCGTTGGCTTCGTTTAGTAAACACGTGCAGAGCGTCGAGCGATTGGTCCTTACGTGGCTGGGCGTCGTCTCCCAACTACTGTGGAGGGCGGGGACTGTCACGGCTAGAGCGATCGCATTGGCCGCATACGCTGCAAGCTATCACTCTTGGATCTTTCTAGTCCTCGCACTACATTGGGCTTGCATGTTTTTATGGTTGTTATCACCGAGGAGTGCGTTTCATGGACAAAAAGGAAGCCGATTGGGCGTCTGTGTTTTAATGGCCGCCATCTACGTGTTGGCTTACATAAACCTCCAGGATAAACCACACGGTCGCACTATGACAGTTTTTTACATCGTAATGCTCCTAGAAAATTGCCTGTTGGTAACGGCATGGTTGGCGGCGGTGTGGCCGATGCGACCCACGCACTGGGTGTTAGTCCCGGTTTTAACCATCACTCTCTTCACGGCCGGAATTCTATTTATGTTATTATATTATCGGTATTTCCATGTGCGTCGCCTCATGGATAAACCATCGACACCCCCAGGCGTCTTCAACTGTCGTTTTGCCAACCCGACTGCCGCAGCTCTCTACCGAAAAAAGAAGAAACCCACCAGTTTCGTTCCTCCCCCCGGTTTAAGCCCCGTGGCCGTCCCATTTTGGAGGCGACCCCTACCTTCGTCCAGCGAAAACGAAGGAAGCAGCGTCGGATCACGTGTTAACATCCACCAGAAACTCCAGGAGAAGAAGCAGAAGCAACTCGCCGAGTTGAAGATCATCGAAGAGGAAATAAAGCAGGGGAAGTTAGTGGGACCCGAAGGCGGCGACCCCGATGATCGCCAGCCGATCCCCAGAGCGAAAAGACATTTAGAACCTCAACTGTTAAGTCTGGCGTCGTTGAACAACCTCGCCAGTTACGGGGTGAACCTCAACAGGCGGCCTCCGCCCCGTGCTCCGCGAAGTCGCACGCCCGAACTTTTGTTGACACCTCGATATTTATATTGTGATTGTGTCGTGCCGGAGCCGGAACCCGTGGAGATCCCAGGCCCGCATGCGACCTCCGACATCGAAAGTCAAGTGTCTCTACCTCGCTCATACACCCTGCCCAGGGAGTTTAAATACTACAGGAGGGGGCGGTCGAAAAAGCCGGTGAGGCCGGTCACTTCGACGAATAGCAGTGACGGCGACGTCGATTCTGCTGACGACGAGTCCGATTATAACACGCCCCCGGTGATAGTTAGGCCCCTGAGGCGGCCGTTTCGCCACGAGACCAAGCTCTAACTACTGCCATCTTTGTATTTTTTCGTGTAATTAATTTTGTACACTTTTAATTTAATGAAACCAAACGTGACATATTTTGTACAAATATTTTCTATTGCAAAATATATATTTTTATACTTTTTGTATTGAAAGTGTTTTTATTTATTTACTTTTATTATACGTAGATACATACATATAACGCTTCAACAAAACAGCAAGTATTTTTTAGAAAAGATTTAATTCTTGTGAAAGATTTTGGATAAAAAGAAGCTTTCAATAAATCTTTCCTCGTTTGAATGTTTGAAATAATAATACAGATCTTTTAACAGGAAAGTACAAATTAACGAAAAATGAACTTGAGGATATCAAAATTGTAGTTAAGCATTCACCCCCTCTGAGCAAATCGTTTTTTTCGAAATAAATTGGGTAGAAAATCCAACGAGTTAAGAATGACAGGAGAGAGTCAACTCAGTAGTTTCTTGTCCAAACTGGTCACTAAAAAATGGCCGCTGTATGTCACACAAGCATTTTACAAAATTCCGGTAAATTAGGGTGGCTAGATTCCTAAGATGAAAAAACGAGGACTCGATGAAAAAAAAATCTCATCACTGTCCTACCTGTGTTTGCCGCATGTAATTATAATGTGGCAGTGGTTAATAATTGATGTTTGAATTGGCTTCCGGTTGGAGCAGCGTCACGTTGATTTCTACTGCCGACGTTTCGTTCTCCATTGCAGAAAAACTTCCTCAGGGCTGCTGCTGCTGCTTCTACACCACCAGCAGCAGCAACCCTGAGGAAGTTCTTCTGCAATGGAGAACGAAACGTCGGCAGTAGAAGAAGTCAACATGATGCGGTTCCAACCGGAAGCCAATTCAAACATGGACGACTGCCGCGGAAGCCTTCATGTTAAGTAAATAAATGATACTGGAAATTTCTTTCTCTTCAAGTTCATCATTTTCTTTTAGCCATGTCGACTACAGAAAAAAGAAACTGGCCAAAGACAAATGAAATACCAAAAAATCAAAATGATTAGTAGTGGAGCCAGTTACACTTAACGATTGTCGTTATATAACGATGTCGTTATGAGTTACAAAATAAAGGAGTAAATCGTTTTTTCAAATTATATTGGGAAGAAAATGGGTCAATCCAACGAGTTAAGAATGACAGGAGAGAGTGAACTCAGTAGTTTCTTGTCCAAACTGGTCACTAAAAATGGCCGCTATATGTCACACAAGCGTTTTACAAAATTCCAGTAAATGGTAAATTCAGCTACTTTTCTAAACTGAGACAACAGAGGCACAAGAAATAACCAAATTTTAATTATCAATAGTTAATAACAATTTATTGATAGTTAACAACGTTATTGGGGAGGTGATGACGGTGTTGATGACTGTGGTGAGTCATTCCTACAAAAAAAAATAGTAGTTTGTATAAAATAATTTAAATTATAATCACACACAAATTTGATGAAAAAACACTAACATTTAATGACAAAAATGTTTATCAAATCATCACTCATTAAAAGATGTAAACAACAGTAGACTCTTTAAATAATTCTACTTTAAACTCACTTCTATTTTATTAAACAAATTATTTTCTGGTGGTTTTGTAAAATCAACTGTTATAAAAAGAAGTAGTAGGTAAACTCGGTTCACTTTTGTAATGAGTAACTAATTCTGATTTTTTTTGTTCTTATGTTGTCTTACAAAAGCAATTGGTATTGCATTCATAGTTTTGTTAATCGAAATCCATTACGAAACAAACAAAGAACCACATTCATTCAATAAAATACTGGAAAAGCATGGAGAAGGTAGTCAAAGATGCGAAACAGCAGCATAAAATTGAAACCAACATTAAAGAAGCTTGCTCACATTACGCTTGATGGGCCACTGAGCATCGCCAAATTCCGAAACCTAAAAATCATTAACTTTTTATTTGAAGTCTATAATAACGTATCAATGTATTACAGTTGTTAAATAAACATACAGATTCGTACTACACTCAGATACAAACACAAAATTCGACAATTACTTTACAACTGATGTCAATGAACCGCCATATTGCAGAAATTGACCTTTTGCAAAATTGTTAACTTCGTCAAATGCAACTGCACTCACCCACGCCGTATGTTCTCCCTCGGGATAAAGTTATTTGACAGACACACACGCGTTTGGCCGTGAATCGTTAGTTGTGAACCAGCCTCAATCGAACTGACGTGTAAAATTACATAACCTCACTTTTAAACTAATAAGAGCAATGAATAGGCGCTTTCCAGGTTAGCGTCGAAGTAACTTAGAGCTACACCTTTATAGCTCAGAGACTCTCCCACGCTAACCTGGAAAGCGTCCAATAAAAGAAAGAGAAGTGAGGTTATGATATACGTTAACTTACGAAGTTTCTAGCAAGGCTGGTTCACAACTAACATATTAACTTATTAAGTGGGAAATGTGAGTTTGGTATTTGATATCCAAATTTATTTAAAAAAAGAAAACATGTAATACATAAAAATTGGATTAGTTAGATTTTGTTTAGGGATGCAACATAAATAATTCAAATGGCATTTGAAATAATGAACTAATCAAAGACACACGATTTTATTTCCATAGGTCACATGATTAGAAAAGGCATTGATCACTCGCTATACATACATTAAAGTGTATAAAAGCTTCTTTGCATAATTCTTTAATTACTTGAATATTTTTTTCTAATTCATTTTCATTTGTTTAAAAATAATTTATTTCTGAAGTTGATTCTCTTTCCACACCAAATATTATTTCTTGAGCAACCCTTGGTTTACCAGATCCGGATGGATCTATAATTATTATTCTCTTATTTATTTTTTCTTTTTTATAATCACCTTCTTCTATATCATCTTTTCTTTTTCCGATGAAGGAATTTTCTTTAAAGACTTTATCAGTTGGATTACTATTTGATAAATATAGATTAACATGACCATTATTTCCTAATGAAAGTATTACTAAAGTAAAATTTGCAATTTTTTAAATTAAATTTCGAACAATCTTGCCTTGATTGCGTCATTATCTTCTTGGCCTTATTACTTCTGTAATTCGTGGTCTTTTGGTATTAAATCCCAGAAAAAAAAACAGTTAACCGTTTAAAAAGATTGCGGAAAAGAACATGTTCCTCACACATGCACACTCCAGCGAACCTATTAGTTCAGTTAAGTGATTACATGGTTCGAGGTTGAAGAGACACATTTTTCTCAGTGCGAGGAAGCTGACGACAATGTCTACTTCACTTAAGGTACGTACTTCTACAACTTTTTATAAATAAATAAATATCTTGGATAGATACTTTCGGTTTACGGCGCATTCTTACTGACGAGTCCCTCACTCGGTGAATGGATAGAAATAGCGCAGCCCCTATCAAAACCACCTCGTCCACAAACAGGTAGGTACTCGCCTAAACCTCACACCCGTTTCTTTTCAAAAGCGATTTGTGTTTTAGCCCCCACGACTCCGATGAGCTTCCCCCTCGAAACCCACGCGACCGTCGCCACGGAGAATCCCAAAAATCAAAACGAGAGTGCGGAAGAGGACAAGTTATTTTTGCAGGAGCAAATTTTGGCCGACGAAGGGGGGGACTTTCTGCCGTACTTGCGGAGCATCCAGAGCACTTTGATGAAGCACTCGCACAGAAATGTGGATGGTAAAGTCTCGCTCTTGCAGAGTCTTAGGGATAATTTGCTCTTCAACATCAGTAAGCACAGGGAAACTTTGGAAAGGTTAAAGCTTGGATTATAAATATATTTTTTTGTGCATAGAGGAAAAGGTTGCGAATTTGTGGACACCTCCCACCAAGGAAAAGAGACAGGCCAGGGATTTGTACGACTCAGGCGATTACCACATGGATTTTCCTTCGAACGAGGGGGCCCTCATGACCATCGGCTTTCTTACGTTCGCCGTGTTTTTGATCAAACTTGTTTTGGTAAAGATCTCGCGCGTTTGTGTTTTAGCTTCTTCAATCATATCTTTTTGCAGAAACTTATACAGGCGTTAAAAAACAAGAATAACGGCATGAATGGCATGACTACGGTTACAACTGCCGTTGGAAGAAAACGGCGAGACATCGCAGAGGAAGAGGCGGTGAAAATATTGCATTGGATAGAAGAATATAAATTTTAATAAAAAACACTTTGGTTTTCTTAAATTATTTGTTGTATATTGTATACTAGTTGTTTTGATTTTTTATTAAGTTTGGTTTTGTATGATTGATTTGTTAAAAAAATTAAATGGCATGGCTCAAATATGTGTGTCGAGTTAAAGATGGATTGCTTATGCCTATGTTTCCCTCTTTGTCTTTCCCATTATGAAACCCTATGTCACACAAATCGGTTTCCAACTTGTATAAGTTGGGGACCCCCAATTTCTTTTCAAAAAAGAAAAAAAAAATACTACTTAAGAATGTTTTATTAAAACCTAATTATAAATATAAATAGAGCTATTCTATTGGAGGGGTGGGCCATTCGAATAAAATCATCGTCATCAAACGCGCAGCAAAATAAATCAATAAATCTTTCCTCGTTTGAATGTTTGAAATAATAATACAGATCCTTTAACAGGAAAGTACAAATTAACAAAAAATGAACTTGAGGATATCAAAATTGTAGCTAAGCATTCACCCCCTTTGAGCAAATCGTTTTTTTCGAATTATATTGGGTAGAAAATCCAACGAGTTAAGAATGACAGGAGAGAGTCAACTCAGTAGTTTCTTGTCCAAACTGGTCACTAAAAAATGGCCGCTGTATGTCGCACAAGCATTTTACAAAATTCCGGTAAATTAGGGTGGCTAGATTCCTAAGATGAAAAAGAGAGGACTCGATGAAAAAAAATTCTCATCACTGTCCTACCTGTGTTTGCCGCATGTAATATAATGTGGCAGTGGTTAATAAATGATGTCTGAATTGGCTTCCGGTTGGAGCCGCGTCACGTTGATTTCTACTGCCGACGTTTCGTTCTCCATTGCAGAAAAACTTCCTCAGGGCTGCTACTGCTGCTTCTATGTTGTATACTTAGTTGTTTTGATTTTATATTAAATTTGGTTTTGTATGATTGATTTGTTAAAAAAATTAAATGGCATGGCTCAAATATGTGTATCGAGTTAAAGATGGATTGCTTATGCCTATGTTTCCTTCTTTGTCTTTCCCATTATGAAACCCTATGTCACACAAATCGGTTTCCAACTTGTATAAGTTGGAGACCCCCAATTTATTTTCAAAAAAGAAAAAAAAAACGTTACTTAAGAATATTTTATTAAAACCTAATTATAAATATAAATAGAGCTATTCTACTGGAGGGGTGGGCCATTCGAATAAAATCATCGTCATCAAACGCGCAGCAAAATAAATCAATAAATCTTTCCTCGTTTGAATGTTTGAAATAATAATACAGATCCTTTAATAGGAAAGTACAAATTAACAAAAAATGAACTTGAGGATATCAAAATTGTAGCTAAGCATTCACCCCCTTTGAGCAAATAGTTTTTTCGAATTATATTGAGTAGAAAATCCAACGAGTTAAGAATGATAGGAGAGAGTCAACTCAGTAGTTTCTTGTCCAAACTGGTCACTAAAAAATGGCCACAAGCATTTTACAAAATTCCGGTAAATTAGGGTGGCTAGATTCCTAAGATGAAAAAAAGAGGACTCGATGAAAAAAAATTCTCATCACTGTCCTACCTGTGTTTGCCGCATGTAATTATAATGTGGCAGTGGTTAAGAGGCCTATGGAGGTCCGCCATATTGGCAAAAATTTATTTTTCAAATGCTGCTTTTAAAACGACGCGTTCGATTTAAAAATTCTAAAAGTAGATCAGTCTGTAATAATACTATCAATGTGGGAAAGTCAATAATTATGGAAAATGTTTTATATTAACAAAGTAAAATTATAAAATTTTAAAACTCACTACGGAAAATGACTTTCCCACATTCTACGTAAAAGACTGATCATATTTGCTTCAAAAAATATACGAAATTATCATTCCTACAAGTGCAAAATGAAAAATACGTAATATAAAAATTTGCTATGTAATGTGTTGCCATCTTAAGGTTGAAGGAAAACTAACTCATGTCAAATAAATTTGGCAACGTTGTTATCGTAAAACTGGGTGCGTTCCGACTTGTCGCTATGCTTTTAAACTTATTACCTTTACCGTTCCAAAATTCTGAGGGTGTTAGCCATTTAATTGAACTACATATATTTGAATTTAGGAGCAAACGCCGGATCTGAAGGGTTATTTTTTTATATTTTGCACCCCACCTAGAGATTTTATTTTAGGAGATACCGAAAGACTGTAAATGCAAAGATTGTAGGATTTTATGTATTTTATCTTTTAGAGTTATTGCAAAAAAAAGTGCATCGCAAAGTATAATATTTTACGAACGATTTGTATTGATAGTGATAGATTAAAATAGAAGTCTTCAATGCACCACCTACATCTATTAAAAACACGAATTTAACACGTTTAAAAATTTTAGTTAAAACCTTTCTACGAGAAAGAAATGTTTATCATATAAATGACTCGAAGTGTGACAATTAATGCTCTTATAAAAATTAAGAAGGCGAAATTTGCTCTGAGAGAGTTGGAGTAACGTCACTATTTAACCCTAAAGGATTACTCATTCCCTGTTCGCATATTCGCATGTTGTGACGGATGATGGAATAGTCATAAATTGTCTGAAATATTTCGCTGTACAAAGTTTATGACCACCACAATCGCTTGACAATAAAACACTGGTCAATATGTCAAAGTAAGACACTAACGACCAATTTTTTCTTGGTCGCGACTATACATAAATATTTAATTACGAAAAATTTCTCTAAATTGTTACCACTGCTATGATAAAAAAACTAATAGGACAAGACTTTTTAATCTGGATAAAACTACTACCGATCGTAATTTGAAATTGTCATTGACAATCATATGTACTTAAAGTAAATGTTGTTTTAAAAGCTATAGGGTAATAATTGCTTGCATAGTTACGCGAATTCCTCAGAATTTCGGCGTTAACAAAAATACGGTTACTAACTTGACAATGAAGTAAGATTTAAAATAATAAAATAATGGAAACGCATAGCTGCTGGATTTTAAAGTTTTTTTTTTAAGATATCGATAGTACGCCTTTCTTAATTTCATTTTGTACGGTCTGTTGCTTACATCACATGTCGGCAATTGAGCAATCCTATTGGTTAACTATTTGTTCCAATGTATTCCTTATTCCTATTTGTGCATCACTCTCAACTTTTTTTTGAATATTAAGAAATTTTAAACTGAAATAACTTTTAATATAATTTTCGTCTACAATTTTTTTTTCGTTTTCGGTAAAAATATTTTATTTTTGTTATTTAGAATCATTCAGTGAGCGAGTAAACTGTAACATGCTTTCGTTGTGAAATAAGTTAAAAATTGATTTTTTGATTTTTCAAAAGTTGCAACAATATTACTAATAAAATGTAGAAAATTATGCACAATTTATTTCCTATTTGTATATTAAAAGATAAGTGTAAAGATGTTATCTTGAAATGAAAACTTTTTCCTAAAGTAAAAATATTGAAAGAATTTCTAAGTAGTGTAATTAATAAGACATCTATGTATTACATTTTAGTTAAATTTAATATCAATTTAAATTTCGAATTGAAATTAGTATCGATCAAATTCTGTTTGGTTTTCAAATATCAGAAAATTATTTATCAAGAAAATTGACTTAAAGTATAAGCTACTTTTCACAAAACGAAATGTGGAAGTTATTTCATTTTAAAAGTTATTTATTATTTGAGAAATTTCAACGAACAAAAAGTGTCTTAATTATGAATATTATTTAGTTAAGAATTATTTTACTACTGGCGTATTTCGCAATTTATTTTTCGATATAAGAATGATGTTTATTCAAATCTTATACTTTTGAATTTCGCGCGTATATAACCAGCAAACTTTTCTTCCTTTATTTCATATAAGAATATTACCACGACGCGACGTTGCCACTATGTTAGATACGATGAATGTGTGTGAACTTATACAAGACGAATGTAGATGCTGTTATCCTTGTCCTTCAACTATTGAGCCTGATTAGACTAAACGACAATAATTTCAATTATAAGAGAGGCGTGTTTTCAGTCATGCGGGGTTTGGGGGGAGTACTGGTGGCTTTCGAGTAGTTGATCACGTGATCCATAGTCCTCTTAATAAAAGATGTTTGAATTGGCTTCCGGTTGGAGCCGCGTCACGTTGATTTCTACTGCCGACGTTTCGTTCTCCATTGCAGAAAAACTTCCTCAGGGCTGCTGCTGCTGCTTCTATGTTGTATACTTAGTTGTTTTGATTTTATATTAAATTTGGTTTTGTATGATTGATTTGTTAAAAAAATTAAATGGCATGGCTCAAATATGTGTGTCGAGTTAAAGATGGATTGCTTATGCCTATGTTTCCTTCTTTGTCTTTCCCATTATGAAACCTTATGGCACACAAATCGGTTTCCAACTTGTATAAGTTGGGGACCCCCAATTTCTTTTCAAAAAAGAAAAAAAACATTACTTAAGAATATTTTATTAAAACCTAATTATAAATATAAATAGAGCTACTCTACTGGAGGGGTGGGCCATTCGAATAAAATCATCGTCATCAAACGCGCAGCAAAATAAATCCGGATTTTGAATTTTATTAGAATGGCACGTAAGTACGACGCGCTGAATATTTTACAACAAATTACACTTCGCCAATAAAATTACGACGGTTTTGCTTCGGTCTGTACAGGGCCCTTTTCGTTGGGCAACTCTATGTATATGGGGCGGTTGAGCGATAGAAATCGCTGGTTGTTGTCGGCCATTTTGTTTGCGGGGTTGTTGATGACGGCCATCTACGAAAGAAGCGTCAAGACAGTTCCAAAAATCGACAACCAATTACCTTTCTTTTGTAGAGGATGACCAGCAAGGTCAGTACCGAAATGACGAACGCCGATGCCGCCGCTATGACAATCAGGGCCGTATGGTAATGGGCCACCAAAGACACCGGAGATTGCGAAACGATTTCCCGATGTTCCAGGGCGACCACGCGCTCGGCCATCAACGGCTCCGAGCTTCCCAGTTTATGAGTGAATCTGGAGCGCGTTATGTCCGCCGTCATACCAGGAAGACGCTGTTGCATTACCTACGAAAAAAAAAAAGAAATCCTCAAGGTTTTTCTTTGGGTCTTCGGGAAAACAAACCATCTGCTCAAGTCGATAAGCAACGTCGACCTTATTACTTGCGACCAACGCGAACTGAACGTACAGCACGTCATCAGTTGCCTCAGACATGACCCCGTCATCGCTGACGCTTCCCCTCAAGTTCTTGATTATTTTGGCCACTTGGTTGACGACGGGCACCGCGTTTACGTCGTCGTATTCACCTCGAAAACCCAACGTCACTTCCACACTCTCAACTGGGGTTGGCACTAAAACAAACAAACCAACGCTCAAGCGTCATCCGCCTTACAATTAGCAGTAAAGAGAACTCACAGCAAAGTTGCTCTCCTTTCTTAAACGTGTTGGTATTCGGAAGTTGATTGCCGGCCTCATCGACGCACCAACAGTTCCCTACGTCGTCGCACTGAGCCGGCAGAAATTTCCCATCGTTATCACATTGGGCCCCTTGGGCTTCGCATCGTGAACGCAGAGGCAATTCCCAATCGTCGTTGGGACTTTCGTCATCGTTAATTGAACCTATTTGCATCATCAGTTCTTCCAACACTGGAAGCAACGGTGATGGTTCAGGCAAAACCATTCGGGTGACTCACCTAAATCCGCGTCGTCGATGGCATCAGATCGATCCCTCGCCCTATTCCTGGCCTGTCTGAAATTACACTCCGGCTGCATGCCTCTCGTCAAAGTCCCCTTCAAAGGTTCCCCCTGGGGGTTAACACACCAGCAAACGCCCACGTGCTGAAGACACTGAACCGGCTCCCATTTGCCCGTGTTCGGCTCGCATCTGGGCGTGAAAGTTGGCTTGTGGTACCTCTCGGCTTGCCTCTGGTTCTTTTCGCGCAGCCTCTCGCACTGGCTCAACACTGAAACCGTTTAATCCTCGCGAGCAAGTTCACCTTCAAAAGCTTTGGGACCTAATTACCTGGACACACGACGTTGCACATTTTTTCGCTGTGGAAGTTGTTGTGGTTTCCTTGGCATCCACTATACAAGAATGACTCGCATTTATTGGAGCGAGGGTTGAAGTAGTAACGCGTCGAGTTGATTTCCATCTCGCTGTCGACGCAGTAACCAGAGTCGACTGGTTCGAAACATACGTCGCCTGTAAGAAGTGGTTTCGGGAAAAGAGCTGGGGCGTTTCAGGTTTTGCTTACGAGGTTTGGGGCAGCAAACGGCGTATTCCCCCAAAGGACTTAATTGGCACTTGTGTGAGGACGGGCAGCTTTCGTAGTCGGGCCCGCACGAGATCGTCTCGTCGGAACTTCCGAGCTTGAGGGGCTCCCCGTTGAGGCAAGGGTTTTCCTTCTGGGGCAAACACATGGCGACGGGGGGGCAAGGCCACTCCGCGCACTCCACGTTCACCAATCGGCAGACTTCTCCATCCTCCCTGCACGCCAGGCGCGAGCACGGGTTTACGCACTTGCAGGTGCGACACCCACGTTCGTCCAGCTCGAATCCGTGCTCGCAGTCTTGAGCGCACTTAAATAAGGGGCAGTTATTTTTAGGGGGTTCATCGCAGAGCAAGGTCTCGCTGGATGTGGATGGCTGACGCGTCTGCGAAATTTCGAACCCGCGGAAATCCACGCACCAACATTCCTGGGTACCCGGATTGCACTGTTTCGACTCGAAACTTCCGTCTTCTTTACACTGGGGGATGTACATGCGGCCCGGGGGTTTCCCCGATTCGTGGGATTGATGCGTCAGTAAAGAATGTTGATGTTGACAAGCTAAAACAAATTATGGTATCTCCTTTTGATGTCTTTCTGGAAGCAAACCTTACCAGTTAATAACAGGGGTTCAGTACATTGGGTTCCGCACCCGTTCGAACAGCACCTCAGGGTTCCATTGCAGGCCAAATCTGAATTGCATTCAAAGTCGCACGACGTAGAAGTGGCGGGTATAATATAGGGGCACTGCCCAATTTTTTTGGGAAGACCTAAATGAATTTTTTTAGAGAATGAAGTGAGTGAAGTGGCACAATCTTACAGGCTGGAACTGGGGCGCAATAGTGATCTTTACAGCTGACCTCGACGAGTTGGCACTGCTCGTCTTCGCCGCAGTTAATGCTCGTGCAGGGATCTCTGCACTGGCAAGAAGGACACCCGGTGTCTTCGTCCAGGACAAAGCCATAGTCACAACCCATCCTGCACGTCAAATCGAGGCATTCCAAGGTTTCCCTGAGCTCCTCGCAGTTTTGGGTCGCGTTGGACCTCCCCCTGGTTTTCGGAATTTCCGACCCGAAGTGGTCGACGCACCAGCAATCCCCCGTTTTGTTATCGCATTGCGTCGGCTCGAAATTCCCCTCTCCGTCGCAGCTAGGCTGAGGAAGGGCCATCATCATGTCGTCCCTGGTTCCTTCCATGCTCTCAGCGAAGCTATGCAGGTATTCACACACTGAAACAATCAGTTGATAGCGACTTTATTATGTTTCTTTTGGGGTTTTGGGACTTACTCGTTTGGCTTCGCGTAAATTCCATTTCGCTTTCGTTTTCCGTCGTTTCTTCTAGTGCAAGAGAAAGAGGGTTTTGAGCAACAAAACAAATTGGGGTTTTTGGGGTGCGTTACCTTCAATCTCGGGGTATACCGGACAGCAGACGGCTTGGGTCGAACCTGGGACGGGAGTGCACTTGTGTGAATCGGGGCAAACGATTCCGTCTTCCGGGTTTACAACGCAAGCAATCGGAGTTCCCGTTGGGTCGTCCGTAAGGGGGGTTCCCTCGATGCAAGGGTTGGTGTAGACTGCCTTTGGACGGCCTAACAAGAAACTCAGTTTTTTTCTTTGGGGGTTTTGCTTGCTTGCTTGCGGTACTTACAGACGGGTAAGGTCGGGCAAAGAATGTCAGCGCACGATGAATCTCGGACGGTCACGCATTCTTCGTCTTCGGGGCAGGTATACCCGGCGCAAGGGTCGTCGCATTTGCAAGTTGGGCAGCCGTCTTCGTCCAGCTTGAAACCGTACTCGCAAACTGCCGCGCATTCGAGGGGTTCGCACTGGATCCCATTTCCCGTCGTGATGCTTCGCCCCAGTGATTGGCTTCTGGCTGTTTCATTTTCGAATTTTTTTCTTTGTTTGATGCGGGTGTTTCAAGTTACTTACCATCTGCCAGGGAGCAGTTGACACCATCGGCTGCGCCCATCGAGCCTTTTAACTTTCGCCCCATCCGATCCACGCACCAACAAACCAGGGCGTTCCTGCTGCACTGTTTCGGCTCAAACTGGCCGTCTTCGGAGCACTGGGGGACGTAACCCCTTCCGGCCCTCTCGCTCACCGCCAGCAATTCCGATAGAGTTTTTTGGTGGAGACATTCTAAAAACGAAAGGCGATGAAGCAGAGATTGAGTCACTTGTGACCCCCTTCTTACCCGTGACGTTCTTCGGGTGCACGCACGACGAGCCGCATTGTTTCGTGCTGCAACACTTCTGCACGGAAGGACACTCCAAGTCATGCGTGCACATCATCCCACATTCGTAGACCTTGTCGGTTTCGGCGGGACACGTCCCGGTTTTTTGTATTTTTAAGGAGGCGGGGCAGCAGACGCCGTAATCGTTTCCTGTTTCCGCGACAGAAATTAATTATGTATTTCAATCGCTGGGGTCTCCACGAACTTACCAGTTTGAACGAGACATTGATACAGTGGGGGGCAACTGGGTTTAGTTGGGTCGTTCCCGCACAAGAAAGGGCGTACGGTATCGCTGATTCGAAGAGGGTCTCCGACCGGGCAGATGTTGTCCAAGCTTCTTCCTTTTTTGCCTTGAATAAATTTTCGTTTTTTAATCGTGACGACTTGGGTGTTAAATTTGGGGAGAGAATACCCCCCTTTCGCCCTTTCAATATCCTTCTAAATGCTTTAACTCTTATTTAATCAATAAACAACCTATTAACTCGGAGATTTCAACGATGCGTTTGCACACAATCTATTTAACTCTATCATGTGTACAGTCGTAGATGAAAGACGTGCCCTAAGTACTTTGTAAAATACAGATTGCAACGATGATCTTTTAAAAGAAAGCAATAACGTTTTTATCTGACGCTCCCTTTCCGTGGGCAGGCGGTAAAAGGGTGTGCGGTTAACGAACGGCTTCAATCATTTGCGGTATTTACGAAATGCAGAGACGTTACTGGGCGTCGAAGCCGTGAACTTTGCAGGCGGCGAAAGGTGCGGTTGGGATGGGTGCCTCAGCTCGTCCCGTGACATTTCCCCATTATCGCGCATTCCGCACCTCGCCCGCATTTCATTCTAATAACGCGGGAGCTGAAAAACTTTCACTTCGGCGTTTACGAACGTGCCGCAATCTTCGAAGGTGATCGTGAATACGTACTTTTTTATATTGTCACGTTTTGCTTTTTACGCCCACTTCAGTAGAAGAGGTGATCTGTTTATACTTACATGTTGGTACTGGTGGACATGGTGGGTCTGAGCAAGCCAAGTCTTCCAGGTGGCAGGCCAACTTGTCGGGGCATTTTATGTCCTCGCAGGGATCCCTACACTTGCACAGGGGGCATCCATCCTTGGCGAGAGAAAAACCATGGGGGCAGAACATTCTGCAAGTGTGCGCCGCACATGGTTTGGGATCTACGCACATAATTAATATCAACTTTTAAATAAATAATAAAATCCTTCTTGCAGTTACTAACCCGTGCAGTTTACAAGTCCTGCGGCAGGAGCTCGAGTGCCAGGCAACTCAAACCCAGTTTCGTCAGCACACCAACAAGAACTGATGATTTCGTTGTCGCATTGGACCGGCTCGAAAGCTCCGGATTTCGTACAGCGAGGCATTCGTATGTTCTTCCTGTCAACCCCCAAAGCTTTCGCCCTTCTTGACGCCGCTTGCCTCAGCGTTTGGCATCCTGCAAACAAAAACTTTTACTTCTTTTTTTTTTAAAAACGTTTTAACGCACTCGCAGTGCGTGTCGTCTCGCTTTCTATTTGCCAGGAGAAACTTTTATTAGCGCGAAAAGAATGCAAGTTGGAAAACTTGCAAGTTGGAAAACTTTTTTTTCCCCTGATGCCGATTGCTTCAACTCATTCGCATTCTCGTTGCATGGCAAAGTTGCCTGCTTACATGAGACAGGGGGGACCTTGGCGTGCCAAACGCGAACGTGAGCGATTAATGACGGTGATGGAAATGTTAGGAATTAGAATAAGGCGTTTCCATAAGTTCAGCTCGCGGAGTCGTAAAGGGGAATGTCACATCTTGCACGATTTTCTTGTGGGGAATTTGAAAGTAGCGATTTTTTTTGGATGGTATTTAGATGGCAAGAGTAGAGTAAAAAGAATTCATGAGTATAAAAAAGACATTTAAATGAAATTGTTACGAATTCGGCGAATTTCTATCAAACAACACTTCTATTACTCATCGTTGCATGCATTGCTATTAATTAACCATATACATAGTTTGCTATCCGATGGAAATTTATTTCAATCGCGCGCCCGCTTCTGTTTTTATGCGGTATCATCTTTCGAGGACCTTCCAGTGCAATCATTTAGGAAGCGCGAATCTCCTGGAGACTTGGCGATTCTAAACG
The DNA here is from genome assembly GCA_958336345.1 of Dorcus parallelipipedus. NCBI lineage: Eukaryota > Metazoa > Arthropoda > Insecta > Coleoptera > Lucanidae > Dorcus > Dorcus parallelipipedus. The sequence goes on along the minus strand of OY284477.1, from coordinate 47,799,661 downwards.
TTATGACAATTATTATACAACTGGATTGGATTTCTTCACGGAAAGTAAAAGGAAAAAGAGCGACTGATGCAAGGAACTGAAATAAAAATACGAAAGCTAATAAAAATGAACTGAAACTAAATCATTCCAAGGATGAAGGTGAATAAAAATGTGACAAGGAAATACTTGAAGTGAAAAAATAAAAATAAGTTAATGGAAAAGATTGTGCAAATTAGATTCATATCAACACTAATATTAATAAAGAAGCTTCAACGTTTTATCTTATCTTCGATATGTGTTAATTAAACTTTATTTTTGATCTAAAATTCAGTACTTTCCGTTTTTATGCGTACCTGTTGGTGTATTTCATTCATTGTTATTTTTTAAAATTATAATATTGTAATGATTTGCCGACAGCAGCCGGCGTAAGTCTGTCTCTTGCGTCATCGCCGACGCGCCTTAGACCAGAAACTTCGGTCGCTCCGATATCACGTCAGCGGTGGAATCAACCCTAGACATTCCGTCGCGCACTCGAATGTTCGAGAAAAACAACCCCGGCTTATAAAGCACGCGGCCGGTGAATGGAAGGGAATTCAGCGTTGAACGGTGCGGCTTTAAAGTTCGGTTAGATTGTTAAAATAAATCAGACATAAGCTTGTAAATAAATTATTACTGTTACTTTTAAATAAATTAGTTTAACTATTTCGTGTTTTGTTTTAAAATAAAAATTAATAGAACCTTGAAAAGCGTTGCAATATGTTACCGATCATTAAAGCGGTCATTTCGGACCGGAAGGTGCCACAAAGAAATCAGTTATAGGAGATGATGAGTAAAACTCATATACAAAAAATTTTCTAATAAAAGTCTTTTCGTTTTTGAAATAAAAATAATTGAAAATTTGTTGAAAATTTGCTGTATGCTAACGAGTTAATCGGGATTGAAAAGGTAATTCTGGTTGTATGGCAACAATATTTGTATTTTTTTTAGCAACAGTACCTGTAACATCTTGAATCCCGATTAACTCATTAGCGTACAGCAAATTTTCAACAAATTTTCAATTATTAGACATTTATTAGAATTTTATACTAATGACGTATTTACTTAATAATTATAGTATAATTGTTAATAAATAACTTAACACAATACTTATTTCAGGCTATGATAAAATTGACAGTTTTCTGTTTTGTTGTCATGAACAGGAGTGCCACAATTTATAGGTCAGAAAATAGTCGTGCGGTGTCGCGATTAAGGCTGGCGGCCACTGAACGCGAAATTAAGCTAAGCTGAGTTTTTTGAAAATTAGCTCCAACGTAATCTTACGTGGACGTGGCAATTAAAGCTAAGCGAATCGAAGTTAGGATAGCAAAGATATAAAACAATGTTTATCTTCGTTCGGTTGCCTCGTCCGCGTTTGGCTCAGCTTAGCTTAGTTTCACGTTCAGTAGCCGCCCGCCTTTATGTGAACAGGGTTGCCATTTTTTATTAAAAATGAGCTATTTTGCAAACATGACCGTGAAGGTTCAAATTGTACACGCTCGAAATGCGGAAAATCGGCGAACAAGTACGTTACGCTGTGGTTATACTGACAGTGGTTGTTAATTATTACAGCGCGAAAATTCAAATATACTTAAGATTTGATATTAATTTAATTTATTCAAACAACTGTAAATAATTCGTTATTATTAACTGCTGGTGAATAATGAACTAATTTTCATATTTGGATAATCCTGTGACCGTTTCAAAGAAAAAAGTTTTAATGCACGATTTAGTGTAACTGAGAGATTATATTTAGTGGTATTTTATGCTCTTAAATCGAAGGGTAATGAAGTTGATTTTCACAGTATTATATCATGTCATAATAGTTATGGTCCTGTGTTATTAATAGTGAATAAAGTTGTTCTACACTTGGAATCTCGATTCTTTTTCATTCGCAATTATTATTACATATATCTTTATTTTTGTTTGATGATGGTCTTAACTTTTAATATCAAAAATAACTGAAAAAAATGAAAACCACAGCTTATTACTAATAAATTATTAGCCAGTATATCATTACTACCGTGATCTTTAAGAAAAATTATATAAGACATTAAGGAATGTTTCCTAGAAGATATATTGCACTTTAATGTTTTCTTTTTTAATTCATCACTTTATAGGATGACCAAAATATTGCACACAGAGAATCAAAAGTAATTTCTCTCCTGTAATTGTTATTTGCGGCATAATTCCTTTTAACCACTGTAATAAGCAGGAATAAAAAACGCAATGTGAATTCAGTTTCTTGGACCGGTTCTTTTGCCCTTAGATACACCTGGAATTTTCCATCCCTAGTAATAAGTAAACGGGCAAGTCGCTAAACAAACACTAAATTAAAACATGAAATAAAATTCAACATTTACCGTTTAGACGACGAATTTTATTGGGGAGACATTACTTTTAACGCTTAATGTACATCGTAAGCTAGGTAAATTTGAGAAAATTTTCATTTATTGCGTTTTGGTAAAATTGCTATTACTGTTTAACAGTGATAAAACATTGTAATAATAGATAAAAGAGACGAAGAAAAAATTGGAAACAGAAAAATAGAAAACAATTCCATCACGTCAGGACTAAAACAAACATGTCAGTTAACCCTTATTAAGAGAAGGAGTTTCAAATTTTGTGGAAAAAACTACGAATATAACTAACAATAAGTATCATGAATAAAAAAAAATAGAATTCAAAAAGAAAACTTTCAGAATAAGTTAAAGGCATTAGAGGAATAATAATAATAAACTTGAGAAATTGCAGAGAAAATAGAAAGCGGGCGAACAAGGAATTAAACAATCAAGAAACGAAGGGAAACAGTAAAGATAAATTATAAAAAAGACAATAAAGAACGAGAAAGAAGGGAAATGGAACAAAGAAAGATAACCAACACTACGTAAAAGTAATCATAAAAATCTAACCCACGAATCTAAACAAAACAAAATAAAAAAGAAAAATAGGAAAATATAAGTATAAGAACAAAATAAGAATAACGGAGGAAGTGATAAAATATAATACAAATAAAGGCTAAAAGCAACTCATAAGGAGAAGTTTTGAATCAGGAGAAAGAGATGACAAAGAAAGAACAAAACAAGTGATAAGAATAAGATAAAAGCAACAAATAGAATACATGAATAATTATGTAATAAAAATTTAAAAGTTTGTTGCAAGTCAGTTTTGATTGCGGTGGATTCCTCGAGTGCAGCAGTTTCGGCCCTACTTGGGGCCTCTTAAGCAGAATATAATAAAAGAAAAACGTAACAAAAGAATTGGTTATGAGAATGAAGCACTTTAACAAAGAATTTTATTCACTTTTAATATTACATGAAGATAAGAAAGTGATGAAGAAAATTTGAGCGTTTTTGGTCAAGAGATAATAATAGGAAACGAAAAAGGTGGAAAATTAAAAACAACAGCGGTTAAAGAATCATAGAATTATGCAAGGAAAATAATCGGATTTTCAGCAACACAAAATTCAATCTCAAGGACATGCGTAAGTGAAACGTAAGAGAAAAGAAAAAGATTACTTTTTAATAAACAAAATTAGGACGTGCAACAATGTATCAATTAAGCAGAAATAGATAGCGATAATCTTTTAAAAAAGAATTATGATAAAGAGAGTTACCTACACAATTACAGACGAACATAAAATAAAGGAGAGATGAAATGAGATAAAAAATAAAGAAGGAATAATAACAAAAAGAAACAGAAAACAGGGAAAGATGCTTCAGATAATTTCCTAAACAAAATAACCTAAACAAATGAAGAGGGATTGGGATGTGGAAGTCATTATAACTAGAGAGCGGATGGCCTTAGGTTTCATAATCAACCGTAAGCATTGAATCAAAATTATTTTTACGGAATACTCCCCTACAACGCCAATTTCAAAACATACTCAAAACACACCATGTTTCCGGAAGCTCGCGTGGCAATGTCACCTACGCCCTCTGTTGTATGTGTTTAGAAATAGTGGCGCCATCTGTTATCTGTGATTGTAAACAGTGATTCACGAGGACGTGTTTTGGAGTCCGTTGCGCTCAGTTTTTGGTTTAAACCGGCATATGCATAAGAGTGAGACAGACGAATGCAAGGATGGACGCTTGGGGAAATTACAATCACAGACAATAGATGACGCCGGTGAACAATGATTTGTACCGTCACTAAATAATTACCTACAGTACTGCAATCAGCCGCCATTTTAGTGCAAAATATTGTCGGGAAATTTAAACATCTAACCATAACAACGACACATTCAAGCATCTTAAACTTTTATTTGACAGGCGTTAAGTTTGATTAAACTTACCAGAAAGAAAATCACTAGAAAAGTCATCAATTTAAACTCGCCGGAAAGAAATCACTAGAAATATCGACATTTAAGCTTGCCGGAAAGAAAATTACTAGAAAAAACATTTTCTTTTAGCGTTTTCCATTGGCTGCACTCGTGTACACTTGTTATATTTTCATCTCATTTACCTTCATGTAATAATAAGAGATGAAGATACACTGAGTGTGCACTAGTGCAGCCAGTGGAAAACGCTGTTTATCTTAAACACTAAGCATATGAACGAAAATGGTCATTAAAGTAGACCAAAGTGGTCACTGGAGTTGACCAAAGTGGTCACTGTATTGACGAAAGTGGTCATTGAAGTTGACGAAAGTGGAAAGTCGGCCATTTTAGTGCAAAAACGTGGCTTCTTTATCTTACACATTAAGCATATGGATTGCGGTACTGTATTTATTTAGTGACTGTAATGATTTGCAAGGGTCGCTTTGGAACCCGTGGCATGTTCCCTTTTCAAGCTTAAATCGACGCTCATAATAATGAGGATAGAAGGTGGACGTTTTGAGTTAATTTCCAGCACAATCTGTAGTCTGTTTTTATAAACAGTGACAGGCGAAGACCAACCCTGGAGCTCACTGCTTTAATTTTATGTTTATCGTTTAAATCGACACACATAGGAACGAGATGTGAAATGTCCAGCGCCATCTATTGCCTGTAATTATAAATAGTGGTTCGCAGACCTATTTTGAAGTTAATGTCTTTAATTTTTAGTTCTTTTGTTTTTGGCTTAAACAGACACGCGCAGAAATGAGAAAACGGACGTAAGGGTACGGGAACTCTCTGCTCGGGAAACTCGCAACGCCATCTATTGCCCGTAACTGTAAATAATGATTCGCAAAGACTCATTTTGAACCTCGTGGCTTGAATTTTGAGTTCTTTTTGTTTTTGGTTTAAACTGACAAGCATGTAAGTGAGAAGGCGAACTTGCGAGTGCGGGAACTGTACGGACGGGAAATACGCAGCACCATCTATTGACCGTAATACCTCGTTCACAATCACTTAACGCAACGTAAATTAATAATTTGAATGCACCGTTTCTTAATGTAAACGAAGTAATTCTAAATCTAAATGATTTACCGTTCATAATTAAATACATTAATTAGTTTCAGTTTAGAATTTTACGTGTTTACATTAAAACAAAACGCTTCAAACCTGTATTTAGAGGTTAATTTTCTTACGTTAAGTCATTGTGAACGGGCTTTAACTATAAACCATGGACCTATTTCGCAGTCCGCATCTTGAATCTTAAGTTCTTTTGTTTACATGGTTTACATCGATAAGCGTTGAAGTGAGATGGACGAACCCGAGGATGCCCTCTCGGAAAATTTCCAGCGCCATCTATTGCCTGTAACTACAATCAATGGTTCGCACGGATCTGTTTTGGAGCTCGTGGCTTCAATTTTGAGTTCTTTTCGTTTCTGGTTTAAACTGACACGCATAGAAGTGTAACGGACGAACAATCGGGTAGGGGAACTCTACGCTCGTTAAATTCTCAGCGCCATCTGTTGCCTGTAATTATAAGCAATGATTCAGAAGTCCCTGTGGCTTGAATTTTAAATTATTTTGTTTTGGTTTAAACGTATACACGAAGGAGTGTGATGGACGAACGCTCGGATGGGGCAATTTTACGCTCGTTCAATTCTCAGCGCCATCTGTTGCTTGTAATTATAAACACGTAGGAGTGTGACGGATGAACGCTCGCGAAGGGAAACTTTACGCTCGTTAAATTCCCAGCGCCATCTGTTGCCTGTAATTGTAAGTAGTGATTCGCAAGGACCTGTTTTGAAGCCCGTGGCTTGAATTTAAAGTTCTTTTGTTTTTGGTTTAAACGACACGCGTAGAGGTGAGAGAGAACATGTACATTTATTTTATATTTATTTATTCACACTAATTCAAGACAAACGTACTCCCACTTCTGAAAAATATAAAACTGACCTCTCTCTGATTGTAACATACATAAAAGGATTGTGTACAAATGAATGTAATCTCTTACACCTCCCCGAGAATTTTATTTTTCTTAGTTCTTTTGTTATTTAAATGTTTATAAATCGAATCACTATGAATGGATAAACTCGTATCTACAGAAAATTGAAAACAAAAGGTCACAGAATTGCGAATTGAAAAAATGAAGCAGCCTACGCGACAAGGTTTGAAAACTGGCATTCCTCAAGGTAGGGTTCTCGGACCACGATTTTCTTTGCTCGTCTTTAATTGACGTCGTTCTTCAAGAATGTGAGCTTTAAACCTTTCAACGGATGAATGTTGATGGCAAATTTAGTTTTTATCGAGCGTGTGGTCTTCCAAATACATATTTTCATTAATTATAAATGCCAGGGGCATTTCCAATAATTTTCCAATAATTCCAATAATTCTCGGTTTATACGAATAAGCAAGGAACGTTATTTGTGGAATGTCTAAGGACGAGAGCAATTCACCACAAAAACAGAAAATATCGAAAGGTTTGTGTGCCTACCATTGTCAGTAGAACACAATCTAATGAAAAACGTGGTTTTTCTTTACCTGTGTAAAGTTGTTTCGTGCAGACTTTCCCGCACGTACTATCGCAGCAAATGCTCGAAGGACCACAGTCATCGTCGTCTTGGCACGACTCCGAATTGAAGGGGCATTCCGAAATCTGGGGGCATTTGGAATCTCCTGTTTCTAAATCTGAAACTGAAAACAAAACTACACTACAGGAATTAAAAATTTCTTCATTCCGAACACTAATAATCCCTCATGCATTCGTAAATGATCATCATACGAGCAAGCTTATCCAATTATAGTTAATGAGAGCTTTAGAAAACGGCAATATCGCAATTTCCTTACGAAACGGATTCGAAACACTTTCGATCTGTACATACATTTCTCGTTGAAAGTACGCGCACACTTATTTGTTCGTAATTAAGAAGTGCTAATCGAATCCATTCTATATTCTTTGCCTGAATGCATTAGAAACTTAAATGTTTGTGCTTTCGAGGCTGCGCTGTTCATCTAACCCAGTTTCCTTGGTTCTCACCGGCTGAAAATTTCCGGCACTCGTCTTAAATAGGAAGAGAACGTTCGGACGAACCTTTCAAGTTTCATTAAGAGAGTGATTTGCACAAGAATAAACGCACGCATGCTTGTCTCAAGGTTACCATTTAAATATAATGATTAACTGTAATGAGATGGGACCTCTCAGACAATAATAAGTTAATGCGAAATAATTAAAGTAAATGCTTTTCCCAACGGCTTTCAAAAGCTTAAAGTCAAACCCTATTCCAAAATTATGTAAAAAATGGATCCAGGAAGTAAAACCTTACTTTCCCCCCTTCATTATTACTTAAATCATGCTCTTACTTTATCGATATGTATAAGTAATTAATCTTAATTTAAAGTACGTTCCTACGAAAAAGAATTCATTCGTAAACAATGATCTACTTGTTATAGTCAATTTCGATTTTTTTTTTAAATTTCGTTTCAATTGAGAATCAATTTTTTTCCTTTTCAATGGACAGTTAGTTAGACATACCGTTTCTTTTTTGGCCTTATCATAGTGGAGCTCCTCAAATGCGTTTATTGAGGAGGAGGATTCTTTATCGCATTCTTATTTTGATCAAGAATCTAATCTGTATTGTCCATCCATTTCTACTCTTTCCTCTTTTCATCTTCCACTCATAAGTGCGCATTTCCTTCAAATCCTTTTTAGCTGGATCACTTCTTTCAATTTGTTCTGGTCTTGTGCCTTAATTGATTTTACTATGTCTTATGTCGTACTAACTCTTTCGTTAAATTATAATACATTCTTTTTTAATCACTCTCGGCTATTTATAAATATAAATTTTAATAGTGACCTCATTACAAACTGATACAAGAAGAATGGAAGAGAACAACATTATTTTAAATAAAATATTGTTTTCCTAAGAAACCCTTCGTGTATCGCCAATATATATATATATACATTACAACTAATTTTTTGCCCCCTTACTATTGTCAAATTCCACAAATTTTGTGCCAACACCAATCTTTGTATCTAATTAATAATTTTAAGATTTTCTTTTTCTTTTTAACTCTACCAGGACTACAGTCTGTTTTTCAAATTTCCCGCCGGAATCTTTTCCCTCCAAATGAATTTAAACTAACCTAGAAGCGTTACAAGATAGGCGCCATTTTGCACGCTATTAGCTGCATTCCCTTTGCCACAAATCTTACCTCAGATCACTTAAACGTCATTTACCTTAACACAAACAAGTAAGTTTGAATGGACATTTCAATCTAGCAACTAATGGGAATGTTCGAGCGGCAAGGTGGGAGGTTGAAATCTCAATTCTCACTCACTTGTTCATGCTAGCGGAAATGACGTTTACCTGATCTGAGGTGAGATTTGTGGTAAAAGGAAAGCACCTAATGTCTCAAATGTTTTGTCCATCGTTAAAAAAAATGTGTGACTTGTAAACTTTAATCTGTTTTACAATACAACGCTATTAATTGTCAATCATGTAAGAAATTAATCCTGCTTGTTCAAAATGTGCAACTTTAGCTTTTACAACCTCACTTAGATGTAAGTAAAATTTAAAACTCATATTTTTCAATTGTGTAACATTTTCATATTAATATTATAGCCGCCCTGATGATGGAAATAAATACTTTCCGAAAGCTTGGCAATCAAACAAGAGTAAACTTTTAATTGCCCCCTTTTGACTGCTATCCTGCTAGATCTCTCAACTTTTCCTTAAGTCCGTTTTATTATACAGCGTGATTCAAAAGGGTCGCACCATCGCTTCGGTGTAAATACAGACCATTAACAAATATGTTTTTAGAATTTTTTTGCCATGAATAGTTTTTAAGATATGAATGTTTAAAAATAACGCAAATAGGCAACGCTGCACCTTGTAGATGCACTTACAAATTTGAAATTATAGATCATAGGTACCCTCTTGTTTGATGACAACTGCATATGCGCTGGTTTGTCAAAACGTTTGGAAATAAAATTTGACATAATAATAAATGTCAATTCTTAACTGTGGTTCTTAATATCCTACTTTCTTCAGCTATTCTAAAGTTCTTAAGTAAAAAAAATAATGAGAGTTGGTTGATTTGATCCAGTATCCAATGGCAAAAGTTAATACAAAGAGGAAAATCAGCTTCACACAGAGCTTGAACTTTTGTATAGTCGAAAGAGTGGTAACCTTCTGTTTTTAATACACGCCGAACAACATTGTAATTTACGTTTAAATATCGTCCAATATCTCGAATGCTGACGTTAGGATTGTCTTCAACTTGACTTGGGGAGTTCTGGCGGAGTGTGGCCTACCTATCACTCCATGATACCGATGATACATGACACTGATCAAGCTGTTGAAAAACATTTTTGTCTGGATGTCTACGTTCACCGTATTGTTCAGTATAAGCTGCTGCAGCGCGTCGAAAGTTTCCACTACTCTCTCCCAGAAGAAGATACATATCACAGTATTCATTTAAAGTAAACATTTTGAATTTGAATAAATTCTTCAAATCAATCAAAAAATTTGACTTTCAAAATGTAAACATCATTGATAAATTTTATTTGTCAGGTCACACTATGGTAACCATAGTAAAACCGAATTTTCGGTGCACCGTTGCCGGCTTTACTTCTAAAATAATGTTAACATTTCCAAAGACTTTTCCTGCTTTATTGCTTAATAAATATTATGTTTTATTAGCAAGGATAATTTTAGAGGCGTTTTTCTACACCTTTCATTAATAAAAACATAAAGTTACATTATCTAATTACTATAAAATCACCATCCGTTTCGTAACTTTGAAAGCCTATATCTTCGTAAAAAAATCATCTAGAAAATTTTTATTTACACTTTTGAGAACAAATAAGTGGGTCTGAAAACCACCTAAGTGATGGTGCGGTCCTTTTGAATCACGGTGTATATATATTTTAAATCAACCACGTCATAGTACGACGTGTAGATGTACTGTGGGGGTTGTGGCTCACTTCCTTCTACATCGAAGTATCAAACTCGCATGTATGGTTGGTTGCCTGTTCTGACTTTTGCTAGGCGGTGGTGGTAAAAAAAAGGTAGTAGTTTTAGAATAACATGTAAACACAGAAAGCAGTTTACAAACAGGTAAAAACTGTTGTTATCTGCCTCCCGCCTGTCAAAAGTCACGATAGGCAACCATACATACGAGTTAGATATATCCATGTAAAAACCCCATATGGAAGTGAGCCAAAACCCCCATAAAAGCAACTAAAAAATGAGAAGTTTTGGTTCAGGAGAAGATGACAAAGAAAGAATAAAACAAGCGATAACAATAAGATAATAACGACAAATAGAATAAATGAATATTTATGTCACAAAAATTAGAAAGTTTGTTGCAAGTCGGGTTTGATCGCAATGGAATCCTCGAACATCTTCTGTACAGCAGTTTCGTCGTTATTTGGGGCATCTTCAGCAGAATACAACATTAAAAAAAAACAGAACGAAAGAATTGATTATGAGAATGAAATTCTTTAACAAAGAATTTTATTCACTCTTACAAAGAAGACGAACATGCTATAGGAAAGTGATGAAGAAACTTTGAGTGCTTTTGGTCAAGAGAGAATAATAGGAAACGAAAGAGGCGGGAAATTAAAAACAACAACGATTAAAGAATCATAGAATTATGCAAGGAAAATAATCTGGTTTTCAGCAACACAAAAGGACACACGTAACAGAAAAGATAAAGATTACTTTTTAATAAACAAAATCAGGAAATCTTTTAAAAAAAGAATTACGATAAAGAGAGTTACCTACACAATTACAGACGAACAGAAAATAAAGGAGAGATGAAATGAACCATACAAAAAATAAACTGGGAATAACAACAAAAAAAACAGAAAACAGGGAAAGATGCTTCAGGAAATTTAACAAACAAAATGATCCAAACAAATGAAGAGAGATTGGGATGAGGGAATCATTGTAACTAGAGAGCGGATGCCCTTAGGTTTCACCTTCAACCATAACCATTGAATCAAAATTATTTGTATGGAATACACCACTGCAACGCCAATCCCAAAATACACTGTGTTTCTGGGAGCTCGCGTGGCAATGTCACCTACGCCCTCTGTTGTCTGTGCTTAGAAATAGTGGCGGCATCTGTTGTCTGTGATTGTAAACAGTGATTCACGATGACGTGTTTTGGAGCCCGTGACTTTAATTTTACGCTCTGCTTTTGGTTTAAACCGACATGCATAAGAATGAGACAGACGAATGCAAGGAAATTATAATTGCGTACAACAGATGGCATTGATAAGCAGCGATTCGCAAGGATCTATTTTGGTAACTATCGCTTTAATTTATATTCTTGTTTTTGGTTCAAATCGACGCGCATAGGAGTGCAACGGACGAACAAAAGAGTGAACGGGAAAATTCCCAGCGCCATCTATTGTCTGTGACTTTAAACGGACATGGACAAGGACCTGTTTTGAAGTCCATGGCTCTAATTTTAAGTTCTTTCATTTTTTTTTTTGAACTGAAACGTGAGATGGACAAACGCAAAGATAGACGCTTTGGAAAAATTATAACCACGGAAAACAGATGGCGCTGATAAGAAGTGATTTGAAAGAATCCCGCGGTTTTAATTTTACGTTTTTTCTTTAAATCGTCACGCACAGAAGTGAGGTGAACGAACGCTTGGAAAATTATAATCACAGACAATAGATGGCGCCGGTGAACAATGATTTGGAAGGGTCGCTTTGGAACCCTTTTTCAAGCATAAATCGACGAAATTGATAGGATAGACGAACTAAAAGATGGACGTTTTCAGTTATAGTCACTAAGTAAATACAGTACCGCGTACCGCAATCCGTATGCTTAATGTGTAAGACAAAGAAACCACGTTCTTGCACTAAAATGGCCGACTTTTCTAGTGACTTTCGTTCCGGCAAGTTTAATGAAACTTAAAACTTGTCAAATGAAAGCTTAAAATACCCAAGCTGTGACCCAAGTGTGATGCTGTCACAATGGCGGCTGATTGCGATACTATAATTACTTAGTGACGGTAGTTTCCCAGCGTCATCTGTCGTTTGTAATTATAAACAGTGACACGCGAAGATCAATCGTGGAGCTTTAATGGCTTTAATTTTATGTTCTCGTTTTCCGTTTTAAATCGACACACATATAGGAGTGAGATGTGAAATGTCCAGCGCCATCTATTGCCTGTAATTACAAACAGTCACTCGCGTTGATCTATTTTGAAGCTCATTTTAAGTTATTTTGTTTTTGGTTTAAACAGACAAGCGCAGAAATGAGAAAGAAAACGGACGTTCGGGTACGGAAACTCTCCGCTCGGGAAATTCGCAACGCCATCTATTGCCTGCAACTACAAATAATGATTCGGAAATACCTAGTCTTCGTGGCTTGAATTTTAAGTTCTTTTTATTTTTGGTTCAAACTGACGCGCGTGTAAGTGAGAAGACGGACTTTCGACTACGGGATTTATACGCGCGGGAAATTCGCAGCGCCATCTATTGCCCGAAAATATAAACAGTGATTCGCAAGGATCGATTTTGCAGCGCGTGGCTTGAATCTTAAGTTTTTTGTTTTTGGTTTAAACAGACGCGCGCACAAAAGAGAAAACGGACGTTCGGATACGGGAACTCTCTGCTCGGGAAATTCGCAGCGCCATCTATTGCCTGCAAGTATATATAATGATTCGCAAAAACCTATTTTGGACCTCGTGGTTTGAATTTTGAGTTCTTTTTGTTTTTGGTTTAAACTGACGCTCGCTTAAATGAGAAGATTGACTTTCGAGTGCGAGAACTCTACGCGCGGAAAATTTGCAGCGCCATCTATTGTCCGCAACTATAAACAATGATTCGCAACAGTGTCGGATTACCCTGTACGCAAAATACGCACGTGCGTATAGCGGCAAATTTCTGGAGGCGGCAAAATCAGACATTAATTTAACAAAATCATATTTATGGTCTACCATGAGAGAAGATAGGCTAAATTCAGTAGCAGTTTTAGCGATAAAAAGTGACTTAAGAGTGAATATTGATTTTGGACCTATACTTTAGAAATTTCTATCCAAAAAATCACGGCGGCGACAATTTTGACAAGGTAAATTATCTTAAATATTATCTTTTAATTTCGGAACGGCAATTTTAGGGTAAGGCGGCAAATTCTTTAATCCGGCACTGATTCGCAAGGACCTATTTTGCAGCCCATGGCTTAAGTCCTCTTGTCTTTGGTTTAAATCGATAAGCGTTGAAGTGAGATGGACGGACGCAAGGATACCCTCTCGGTAAATTTCTAGCGCCATCTATTGCCTGTAACTACAAGCAATGATTCGCACGGACCCGTGTTGGAGCCCATGGTTTGAATTTTAAGTTCCTTTGTTTTTGACTCAAACTGATACGCGTGTAAGTGAGAAGATAGACTTTCGAGTACGGGAAGTCTACGCTCGGGAAATTCGCAGCGCCATCTATTGCTCGTAACTGTAAACAGGACCTATTTTGCAGTCCGTGGCTTGAATCTTAAGTCCTTTTGTTTTTGGTTTAAATCGATAAGCGTTGAAGTGAGATGGACGAACGCAAGGATACCCTCTCGGTAAATTTCTAGCGCCATCTATTGCCTGTAACTACAAGCAATGATTCGCACGGAGCCGTTTTGGAGCCCATGGTTTGAATTTTAAGTTCCTTTGTTTTCGACTTAAACTGATACGCGTGTAAGTGAGAAGATAGACTTTCGACTACGGGAAATCTACGCTCGGGAAATTCGCAGCGCCATCTATTGCTCGTAACTGTAAACAGGACCTATTTTGCAACCCGTGGCTTGAATCTTAAGTGCTTTTGTTTTTGGTTTAAATCGATAAGCGTTGAATTGAGATGGATGAACGCGAGGAAGCCAAAGTGAATAGCGTTGGCTAAACTTCGCCATGATAAAGACAATTTATTAGTATTATTATTATACTATTTATTGTTATCGTAACAAAGAGCCAATTGTTGATGACCTTGAGTCTAGAAAGTGGTGACTCAGTCTTTTCTTTTGCATTAAAAAAAAAATGAAGTCCGACTAAACTAGATTGCAAAGCAAATAGTCTAAGTCGGTCGTGAACGTAACCCCGATCCAAATATTTTCGAAAAACGACGCGAATTGAACTTGACCGCAAAAACGGTCAGCGCTGATGGTCGCGGGTGAACTGACGAAACTGGTCCGATTCGATCCGCTTTTTCTGCGGGTGACTCAGTGACCGAATACAGAATCCGGTAATATTTCACTGGATGACGTTCCGAGAGAGGAGTTAACGGTGGTTTTTGGCAAGGCAGATTTTGATTTATTTATTTTTTTAGGGGGCAAATCGGCCGTGATCTTGAGGGCGAATTTAATCTTATTTACGACGTAGAAGATCGAAGGTTAAACGTTATGTAAATGAGTGCGTTGTGTATGTGTTAAATGCGTAATACTAATCAAACAGGAAATGTGAGCGCTAAATAATCATGTTATGCGCACATTCTTTGGTTACGTGGAAATTGCGAATGTGTTCGGCAAACAGAAGAAGTTTCGATTTGAAAATTAAATAAGTTTCAACGTTGTTAAACTAAAAATAAATTTGTTTATTCTACAAGCGTTCATTTCCTACGACAGTGTTGAAAACTGACAAGAGTAGAAAAAAGAATTAAATTCTGATGAAACTTTCAGAAAAAGACGTTCACTAATTATCCTTGCTTTGTATTTTTTAAATTAGATTTGGCCTTTTAACTTCTTCTTATTAATAAATTTTAGTAAGTATTGGACCTCATGATTTGTTACAGTATAAACGTGCGTGACTGGAATTTACAGTTTCCGGTGATTCAGAAACGCCGTCCTTACTTTATATTTGACGCTTTCAAGGTCGCTTATAATAGTTTATAATCTGCTTTATTATGTATAGAATTCTAAAATTTTACTTACTTTTCCTGGCGACAACAATGGAGAGCAGGATGAAAATGCCGCATATTCGCCAACACAAATGCATCTTCTTAAAATCTAAAAAAAATAAAATAGAATTAAATTAAAAAATAAATAAAGTCGGGAAAACGAAACGCCGTGCATTTGCAAAGATATTTATTGTTTAAATTTCCTAAATTTATTAAAAATCAGTGTTTTTAAGCTACGCCAGTAATTATAGTTACTATTAGTAGCTGCATAAATTAATTGAACCAACATTGGCTCATAAACCTGCGTGTCTTCAAAATTTTTTATTTAGACCTCGGTTCGAGTAGTGCTAAAACGATTTCATTGGATCAAGAAGAGAAAATTATTCAAAACGGAAGTTACTCAACTCAACTATACGTTTCTGGAAGTAAGTACATACATAATTTGTTTATTTCTCAACTCAATTATTATTTAATTGCTTTACTAAGTTTAAAGCGCAATTGGCTTAAATGTTTCTAATAGTTTTTAATAAATGGAATTTCCTGGTGATGTTTTTTTTTCTCAGGGGAAACAATGGGGATTACGTGATTAATCTGCATGCGTTTTGTCAGTGAAATGAAGTAACGCTTTTGAATCCTAATCACCATAAAAATATAAACAAAAAGAGAAAGCGAAAATTGCAGTGAAACTTTTTAATTTCCTCATAATTTAACACTTCATCTTTCATTGAAAAAGAGTGAAATCTTCTTCCGGGTAACGCCGTGTCCTTTGTTATAGTTTTCAAGAAATACTAAAAGTGGACGAAGCTGACGAACGACTGCGAAACGTTAAGTGCTTGTGCGCCATTTAGTGTCCGTTTAAAAGAGTTTTCATCGGACAAGAACCAGCTTTAATTGTTTGAATTTTATTGTTAATCGATTTCAATTTCGTAACGCGTTTATGAATTAATTTACTTGCAAGATTTTTTAATCTCTGTGATAAGAGATTTTCACCTCGAGGTCAATTCAAATAATTGACATCCAGTAGATGCTTTCAAGTTCTGAAACGAAGTATGATACCTAGGAACAGTTCTGGAAGGAACTTTCCCAACTCTCATCGAAATGCTTCATCAGTCATCACGCGTGTTCAAAATTGAACAGCACGATTCAGGCGGAACATTTTCAACAAATTTTACAGCGTGCAAGCGACTTTCTTTCACCATTACGTTTCAGAAGGTCCCAAAACGCCATAGAGCCAAAAATACATTGAATTATTTGAGTGTCATTTCGAAGTAACAAAGAGAGAAACTTTTTTTTAGAAATTCGATGATAATAATAACCGGTGAAAGCTGTTCGGTCAAGATTTGTTAATTAATATGTGAACGAACGTCGCTCAGGTGCATTTCGCTTTGTATAACAATAATTGTGAAATGTTTATCGGAGAAACTCGCCGTGAGATGTCGGAAAGTTTTTAATTTGCGAATTATACTTGCCTGTTTTTCAAACGACGTAACAACATAAAATATAATGATGACTTAATGCAGAAGTTTGTAACTCATTTATGTAATTTTGCAATTTCATTTCTTGGAATGGAATAAAAAATTTCACCGAGAAGCGGATCCAAACCGTAACAATTGAATCGAAACTATTTTTACGCATTCTTTTATGTACCTACTCGTTCAAGATCGTGTAAATGACTTATTCAAGCCGCTCTCTGGTAATAACACTTAAATATATACAGACTGTTTCATTGAAGGTGCACCAAACTCGGTATGTCGGTAGATAATGACAAAAAGACATAAAAGTTTCGTGTAAGTTTTTTTTTTAACGAATAGATTTTGAGAAAACCGAAGGGGAAGGAGAATCGCACCGTAGAAGAGATAGAACGAAATCCTTAACCTGCCTTAACCTTCGTCAAAAGAATCGGTTTATAGCCTCATAAAATGTCGCCTCAGATGATGTTATGAAACACATTTAGTCCGTTCTGGTTATTGACTGATTTTTAGATTTTAATAAAGAGCGAAGCGAAGCGTGCAGTTTTTTAACTTTCATTTTTAACAGTTTATCAGTGTATCTAAGTGTGTTTGTGTATGTCTTGTCATACGTGTTTGCGTTGGGCAATTTTACGCTTCAAGAATACGCGTATATTTATACGGAGAACGTCGAGGAAATGCGCGATTAGCAGCTCGTCTCTATGCGGAAAGGCTTCCTGATCATCAACGAAATCCGCATTATCAAACAATTATCAGATTAGCTCAAAATGCAGGCTAAATGCACATTCATTCAATGTCGTCACCTTTCGGTCAAGAGCAGAATTAAAAGCCGCTCATAAATTCTTTCGCTTACGATAGTTTACTTGCAGATGTACGACATTCGTAAAACAATTTAAACTTGCTCAGATTGCAAAAGATATTTTGTTCCAAATAATGTGAGAAAAACGTCCCCCTAAGTTTGGTGCATCATCATAAAAGCACCCTGTATTTTTTTTTTTTAACTAAGAACGAGTGTGGTTTGTAGATCGAACGATTTGATTAAAACTGTACATTTCGTAGAAAATTGGAGCACCGAAGTGGTACGCACCTCCGCATGGCTATAATAAACCAAAAGATAATGAATTCAAATAAGAGCTAACTGCTTTAACGAGGTATCTAGACGGTTTGGGTTTATATTTTTAATTAGCACGGCGGAATAAGCCTGAAATTAATTGATGAAGTTGGGGCCGACAGCGAAGAAACGGTTCGGAAATTTTTATGTAATTCCGCAAGCTAGCGGTGCGTCTGTGGCCATTCTTTTATGACGGAGTACAGTAAGAGGACAGTTGTCTTATTCTAACAAATAAATAATAAATTTATTTTTCGATGTATAGACGTCGCATTCCGCCTGTTGTTTTAACGGCGAATAATCGCGACAATCAAATCACCCATGTGTTTTGTAATCATTATTTTTTTCTAATTTTATTTTATGATTCTTCAAGAACGAGTATTATAGTTATTAAGGTACCGGGGCCGGCAGTGTACAACCTGAGGGCCTTCGGCCCGAGAGGTTATTTTAAAATAACGCCCTAGGGCACTATTTCAATGCTAACGTGACCTAAAACTGATCCATTATTTTGTTATAAATAAAGTTGAAAACATTAAATTAATTTCTAAAGTTGGCTTTGTATCGCGAATAAATAGTTAAAAAGCACAGGGTTAAACCGCGCGTGGCGTTTTCCATATGTCGTGTATGTCGCAGCGTGACATTGGCAATAACCATCAATGTCAGGTTTTATTGTGCCCTACGTAATGTTTATTTTCGTGTTACAACACAATAATGGCGCACTGCTCGTAAACTGGATACGCTCTGAAGATCTGAAATTACATTTTGGTTTTTTATGTTCAGGTAATTTAGTTTTATTTATTTTTTTATATTTTTTTATAACTAATTAAAATATGACTATTACAGTAACGAAGAAATCTTAGATAATATTTTCTGGCAGAAGAAGTAACTGAAGTTAACAATCACATAGTGAAGACTCAAGTATCTGACTTGGTTGATACCATCTAGACTAGAGGAATAAAGCTGTCCACACACGAAGCAAAGTATAGGAACGAGGCACATTTTGACTTAAACCAGAAAGGATAATAAAGTAAGAAGAATTGAGACGAGAACGTCCGTTGTTCATAAGCGTTTTAAAACTAAGAGAAGCAAAAAAAATGCATTGGAAACAAAACAAGTTTTGGAAGCATCACGTCTGTAGAACGAAAGAAGATTAAAAATCGCATTGATCAAGAAACCAGCAACAGTAATCGGTTCTAATATTGTTACGCCCCTGGAATCGTATCGATTTACTCGAAAGGGAACGAAAGTATGTACACTCGCCCGATTCGCAATAAAAAACAGGACGAGAACGAACCCTATTGAAATAAAAAGTTTAAGTAGCGACATCCTGTGATCGCTTTTTGACCTGACATTGCACTAGGTCAAAAAGCGATCACAGGATGTCGCTACTTAAACTTTTCACTACTTTTACATGGAAAATGCGAATATCCTAGGACAGGAAGTGGAATACCCGAGCTACGCTTCTGCTGACGAGGCCCCAAATAAGGTCGAATCAGCTGTATGGGGGATGCTCGAGGGATCCACTGCAACAAATTTTGCTTAAAACATATTCAAAACTTCTTAAGAGCACGACTTTATTTTAGTGGACGTGGACATTTTACTTAATTTTTGGTAAACGAAAAGCATTTTAAATTGTTTTTATATTCTTACGGATGTTTGTAAGAAAAAGAAGTTTTGAAATTGTTCACGTTGTCGTCACATTTTCAGTATCATAACTGTCAATCAGAGACGACTGTAATCAGAGACTAGAGTCAGAGACGAGAACACACCGCCATCTATTTAACAAAATCAACAAAATAGTTTGATAGGAGTGTTGACAGTTATAGGATTAACTGTCAGAGATTATCAGAGACGAGAACATGCCACGTGTGTTAAGAAGTTGGATGGTTAAAAAGTGACGGGATCAATAAATGTTTCGTTCACATGAGTGTTAGCGGTTGTAGGATTAACTGTCAGTCATATAAAAGTGCTGACATCTACCGAAAATTTAATGAATTAACAAAATTAGAATTTATTTTTGTTGATAGTTATAGGATTAACTGTCAATCAGAGACCCAGAACCGCAATCCACATGCTTAATGTGTAAGATAAAGAAACCAACGTTTTTACACTAAAATGGCCGACTTTCCACTTTCGTCAACTTCGATGACCACTTTCGTCAATTCAGTGACCACTTTGGTCAACTTTAGTGACCATTTTTGTTCATATGCTTAATGTGTAAGATAAAGAAAACGTTTTTGCACCTCAATGACCTTCTTTTCTAGTTATTTTCTTTCCGGCAGGGCTTAAATGGTCGACATTTCTAGTGATTTTTTTTCCGGCAAGTTTAAATTGCCGACTTCTCTAGTGATTTTCTTTCTGGTAAGTTTAACCAAATTTAACGCCTGTCAAATAAAAGTTTAAAATGCCCGAATGTGTCGTTGTTAGGGTTAGATGTTTAAATTTCCCGCCAATATTTTGCATTAAAATGGCGGCTGATTGCGGTACTGTAATTACTTAGTGACGGTATCAGAGACGAGAACGCAGCGCCATCAATTTATAAAATTTTAAGGAATTAACAAAATAAAAAAAAATTAGTTTGACAGGAGCGTCGATAGTTATAGGATTAACTGTCGATCAGAGACGTGAAAACGCCGCCATCTGGCGTCTTGGCTGTTATCTGATCGTTCAGCACCTTTACGACGTTTTTGTTTATGTTTCACCGTATTGAGTGTATTAAATGAGAGTCAAAGTAATAACGAACTTATTTATTCAACGTCTCATCTACAACGCTACTTCTTAAAATCTAAGGGTGGTCAGGGTGAGGTAAACACAAATTGGGGTGCGTGGGAAATGGCATGCTTCTTAGAAGAGCGGTATTTACGTGAGCCAGAGATTCGGAAACACATGGAACACGGTGTCGCCACTTTAACGTTAAATATGAGGCTGATATATGTATTTCCTAGAGGGACGATCGTTTTTACTAAAGAAAAGCAAGGATTGCCGGAATGACTGTCGAATATTAAACACCATCTTTTAAAAAATTCACAAATTAAAAACAGGATCAAACAAATTTTTTTCACGCGAGTGTTAACAATTAGAATTAGAATTAATTATCGGTCATTGAAAATACATACAAGGAGTTAACAAAATCAAATTATTTTGACAGTTACAGGATTAAAGAATTAACAGGATCAACATTTTTTGTACACAGGAGTATAACGGTCGTAGCAAACAAAGAAAACTGCTGATTAACTTGTCAATCAGAAACGAGAACACGCCGAAATCTACTGAATGTTTAAAGAATTAACAAAATAAAAAAATATTTCGACAGAAGTGTTGACAGTTTTAGGACTAGTTGTCAATCAGAGACGAGAACGTTCCGCCATCTATTAAGAATGTAACAAATTAACGAATTAAAAATTGATTCAGACAAGAATGTCGACAGTTACAGGATTAACTTTCAATCAGGAACGAGAACGCGCAGTTATCTTGCCGTCGCTTGTTGTCATCAGCTTATTTACTTGAACAAGCATTTCCATAATTTTTCTAAATTGCACTTAAGTAACTTGGAAGTACTTATTAGTATACAATTTTTTAACTACACTTGGTCTGTAAGTTGCATAAAATCAAATCTTTCTTTGCATAACCTCACTTTCTGATTTCGTATCCACCAAATCAACTTAAATTATCCTGATTTCTGAAGAAATTGCTAAAGTACCATTTACCATTTTATATTATTGTTAACGAATGCTATGCTTGCAGTAAGTTATATCTACGACCTACGACAACAAAGAATCCCTTTATGTAAATAATAATAGTGCAGCTGTGCAATCTTGATCTTGTTTACTAATATCGAATTCAAGCATTTATAACTTGCAGATGCGTAGACCTTGATCTTGTCTACTAACTAATAACACATGGTATCTACATTACCAACGTGCTTCGCTTTTTAGAGAAGCTGCTTTCATCATCAGCTCAACAAAACAATGTTCTCAGATTTAACACATCTGTCATGAATTTTTTTTTTTTAATTTAGAAAAACTGTATTTTTAGTTACTTTAGTTTCGCTTCACTAATTACCTCAAATCTAGTGTTTGTAATTGCGTCGGAAATTTACGACCTTCACCGTTATTATTATCCAATGTTTCCAGACCGAAAAATAAAACGTATTCATTTCATTAACGTAATATACATAAACTATTAGCATAAATTAAACATAAAACGGGCGTTTCGATTAATTTCCGTAAAGAAATGAACGCACAAGAAATGTATTTATTGCAACAGGTGCTCGAATTGCTTGAAACTTACGTCGAGGATACAATTGCAGAGCAAAGAAAATACTCCAAGAAGATAAACGTAAAACAAAAAGCTAGCTGTACGTAAATGACTCAACGGACACACTTATTCTTAGGTATTATTGAACGCGTAAGAAAAATTTATTGCAAGAGGTGCTCGCGTGCTCATTTACTCGAATTGCTTGAATCTCACGTCGAGGATAAAATTGCAGAGCAAACAAAAGACTCAAAGAAGAAGACAGAAGAAATACGTGAAGCAAGAAACCTGCTTAGGTTCTTAAACGACTCAACGGAGACACTTATTTTCAGATATTATTTATTTGTTGCTGCTACAGTGAAGAGTCGAGGCTCACCTCGTTCTCTTATTATTCTATTTTCCTAATAACAATCACAGTTCGTTTAAAATAAGTTATCTATATCTTTCAATTCGGATTGCAATAGTATTAATGGCGCCCTACACTTGTCAACGCTGAACGCCGAACGCACAGCAGTCGGACAAAATCGGGAATCTCGATTTTGCCCGACCGCTAAGCGTTCAGCGTTCGCGTTGACATGTGTAGGGCCTCCCATAGCTAAAAAGTACAAGCCATCAACGGTTTTATTAATTGTGTCACAATTTTCGCATTTTTTTTCAAGCCAAGTTTAAAATGTCGAAATTGTTTCAAACGACAATGTGGACGTAAAAAATTCTTACACTGTAAATATTCTGCACACAACTACAATGACATCAAAGGACAAAGAAACAATAGATACCTATAAAGTATTTTTTATTTAGGTCAACGAAAATGTATTTTTTTCTAAGCTAAGAGCGAGGACAACTAAATTTTGAGTTAAATTAAGTTAAAAAAAAAGTACGAGGCGATGAAACGAGGTGACATACTTGGAATTTTACGGTACCAACCGGATTTGATTTTTTGTACTCATTCGGAAAGAAGCCTCACGCACTTTCACGTGCGCAATCAAATTACCAACGCATTTTCAG
This sequence comes from Dorcus parallelipipedus, assembly GCA_958336345.1. NCBI lineage: Eukaryota > Metazoa > Arthropoda > Insecta > Coleoptera > Lucanidae > Dorcus > Dorcus parallelipipedus. Next base: position 47,776,604 of record OY284477.1, on the reverse strand, counting down.
AAAACCGTGTTTCAAGTGATCGGTAACAAATTCTCACTTACCTCTTCATATAAAAAAAAATCGTCACAATCCAAATCGTATCCCAAAAACGACACCGATTTCGAACTTTGTAGCACTCGTTCGTTCGCGTTCTATCTCTTGAGCTGTGTGCAGCTGTGTCGACCGTGTATGTGCTCAGCACACTGACCGACTTTCGACGGAGGTATTCCCTGTACTAGGTGAGAGCCGTGACGTCAGGCGATAACCAGGTGAGTCGCACCGCATCCGGGAGCAGCCAAAGAAAGAAGAACCGGAAGGACTCCACGCTCGCCCGAAGACTTCGCCATCCACGACGTGCGTCGAACTCTCGTTATGTCACGTTCCAAACGGCTAGGCTTGAGCCGAAATTACAGTAAACCAGACTTGGGCTTTCTTAAGTTTATGTGCTTAATTAAGTACGAAGAGTCAAAAAGCAATTGAACAAAGAGGTACTTATGAGTCATAACTTATGAATGAACTACTTCATATACCTACAATTTATGTTTTCTTTTAATTCATTTTATTATTTAATTTATGAGGAACACATTTTGCAATACAACGTCGAATAAATGCAATTCTTTTTGACTCTTTTTCAAAGTCACAGTACCATTACCATCCTGATATTAAAAAAGTATATTGCTGCATCGAGAGAGTTAATAAGAGTGAAATAAAAAAAGAGATATTTAATGACCATTCACATTCGCTCACTTCACGACAACCGGCAAGTTTAATAACGCCGATCGAAGCCTGGAGATTTCAACGCTTGGGCAGAACACAAAATTCTACCAAAATTTTTAATCAACGAGTCTCCGGGCATTTTGCTATGGAGTTTAGAGTTACTGAGTTAATTCATGTAAGTGTTAGCACCGTTACGAGTTCCAGCCATGAATCATAATGCAAATTATAAGAACGAGACAGGAAAAACGAGCTTTCTAGCAATGTCAGAACGATGTGTCTACAAAAGCAACGCGGAAGCGCGCGATATTAAAGCTGACACACATGCGACACGACGGTTGTTATGTAAAACTTATCTGCGTTTCCATTTTCTTTCTAATCTTCATTGTGACATGTTTTTGTGCAAAAAGAGATTCTTATGCAACAGTTCTTCAAATTTAGACTCAGTTCCGTTTGGCCGGATTCAACACGAAACCGATCGGAGCACGTTCTGAATTTCGTAATCCCGTTGAGGTCATCAACATCCTGGCTCGTTGCGCCGGGCAAAGAACCGAGAGGCTTGGAAATTTTTCTTTTGCAACAGCTTCGGCGGCGTAGGAGGGCGCAAAAATTGCGCCGAACACTCCTAATTAATATACCCGATTCGAAACGTGTTATTAACGGACTCTATGAGTTCATCGCACAATGGTTTGGGCGTAGGAAGCTTCTTCGCTAGCCAAAGAGGAGATGAGGCGGTAATTGAAGCCGAAGTGATGGGCGTGATGATAATTACAGGCGAAGTTTTGTCGAGAAGTCCTTTCCATCTAAGGAAGTTAAACTCTTGGCGCCAAAATAACGTTTACTAAAAATATCGTGGAACGAGAGAAATAGGGAAGGATTAACTGTGAACCTACGCGCGAAGGATTAAGCTAGCCTCTGATCTAATCGAAGATGAAAAAAATTCCGGGCCCCTTTCGTAACACTCATTATCTAATTGCGTATGTGGCTGCCGTACACGGACTAGCTAAGTGTCATAGCGTGTCGAATTTGATTTGAAAATTACCACATAAACACCTCTTATTTTAATACAATCGTGCGCATGCAGAGCCGGCCTCGTTAGTATTCATGAGGCCGCCGAACATCCATATCAGTTATAATTTATAATGGAATCGTTACCCGGGGGTTTCGTGCCTTGAATTTTAAGACGAGGACACAGAATTAAGGGCCTGCGAGGCCTCTTAGTTGCTCCAGGAAGAATCGAGTTACACGGCCATAGAGGACGATTATTTTTTATATTTACAAAGTTCGTTGTTGGTCAAAAAACAGAGCGACTTTTAAATTACTTATTGGAGAGGAATTAGGCCCCACAGTGAGTCACGTCACTTTCTATTTCTATCTAAAGGATCAAATCAAATTAACAAGTCTGTCTCAGTCCTTATTTTTTGTGTTGCGTGAATTTTGAGTCGGCAGGCAGGAATAACCCCCCAGCCCTCTGCCCTACAATGGCCGATTATGAGGTCAACCGCAGTTTTTGGATATTCACTGTGTTCATCCTTAAGAGTTGCGAAGGCTTTTGCAGTCTTCAACACAGTCTTGTGCTTCTCTTGATGTCTCGCTCTTTTTAGGAAAAAAAGTTCTTTGGAACAGAACAGGTGCTCATCCTTCTTATTGATGTTGCTTATTTTTCACTTGGATGTCTTTTTGGTACGCCCACACAGGTCGAATTAAAATTCGCCTCCACTTGCTGAAAAGGCAGGATTTTCCTGACTTGCCGCTGCAAGACATTTCAGACTGGCGCCTGCTGCGATAAGAACAGACATTTTCCATGAATTGTTTACGCTACAAACAAGGCTTATATTGTCTTAAAAAAATTGGTCCCTCTGTTTACGCTCCTTTTTTTAAAGCCACGTTTACGTCGGAAACTTCATTTATTTTCTAATTTGAAATGTATAAAAATCCGGTTTCTTACACTTACATAATCAATACCGTCAGTATGTGCATCATTACACATCCTCAGTATTCATACAATGTCGGTAAAATACTACGCCATAAATACTTAAAAGACTGATTTGTGTAAATACTTGTAAAGACTTGTCAAATTCTTGTCCGGATTTTATTGTCCGCTACTGTACAACTACAGTATAAGGAGTGTTTGGAAGTAGTAAATCCTACGTTAAAAATTACACGTAGTTTATTTACTACGTTCCTATTATTTTGAATAAACTATTGGCGTTTTCGATTGACTGCACTAGTGTGCACTCACTACACAGAGTATCTTCATCTCGTATTATTACATGAGGTTAAAACAAGATGCAAATATTTGCAACCGGTGCAGATGAATCGAAAACGCTAGACGTTAAAAATTACATTATCTTTTACGTCATGTTATTATGTGTCTGTTGGATTCTATTCTAAAACTAAATTCAGTCAAATTTTTATTTTAATTAAGCTGTTTATGGCCCAATTTTAAAAATACAAAATAAATTTACTCTACAGTTTAATGCCTTAGTAACATTTGGTTTTAGATTCGGCACTAAAAGTCCCTAGATAAATTACCAGATTTCTAATTTGATTCTTGAAGTTTCAAAGAATAATATGTATCGCTTCGTGGAATTTTCTATACCGAGCCCGTTTCTTAATTTAAAATGTCTAAATGAACAATTACAGAGTGTAATAAAGATTGAAGTTGTATGATTTTTTAACTTACTACAGAAACTAGATAAACTACATTTACTACATCACGTTACGTATAATGTATTTCTTGTAGAAAAATTCTGTACAACATTTAATTGCGTTGCCCCGGTTAACGCAGATATCTTTCTTGCACTTCACATTTCTGGATTCGACTATCAGTTTTTAATGTTGCCATGTTGTCAGTTAAATTATTTTATGAAATGAAAGATGTTACCACGAAATAACAGAATCCAACGAGTTGAATTAACAGGAGGGAAGGTACGGCAGTGGGGGAATGCAATTACATTTGACGGACGGAAGTCACCACTTTGCTGCAGGTCAGTTGCAATATGGCGGTTCGTTGGCATCCGTTGTCGTAAAATACATAACTGCTTTCATGATCGAAAGTTACTTTTGAAACAGATGGAGAATAGATGGTGTTCAAATCCCACTAGAAATAAAATTACCCCCATTGCATCACCCGATATATACCAGCGATACGTTGATAGGTTATTACAAATTTCAAAAAGTGTTAGTTTTAGAGTTGTCCGATGATCAGTAGCGTAATGTAAGCAAGTCTTTCCAAGTACTTTTATGATAGAACTCCAGTGTCTAGAATACAATTGACATTTGTAGTATCTTACTTAGTTAAATTTAGTGAAGTAAGTGTATTATTAACCATGGTGAATGGTCGCTCCAGAATTTTATAAAACGCTTGCGTTTTCGATTGACCGCTTTAGTGCGCACTCAGAGTATGTTCATCTCGTGTTATTACATGAGGTTAAAAGAAGATGCAAATACACTGAGTACAACCGGGGCACGTGAATCGAAAACGCTATATCGATGGCCCTCTGGAATAATGGCACAACTCAAAAACTTAAATTTTAGAGAAGCAATTAAAAAAATTTCATATACTATACCGTTTTACGCTGAAATAAGCTGACACTTTTCTACTTGTGTGCTATGTAGCGGTTCAGTATGTAAATAACGATGTGATTTTTGTTACATAAAATATACTTGCAAAAGGAGTATAATACGCGCAAGATCTTAAAAAGAGTAGTTTTTGAGTTGTATCCTTATTCCAGAGGGCCATCGATACGATATGCGACGGCCATATTTAGTTACCATATTAGACAAGAAACTAGTGTTAATGTGACTCTCTTCTGTTTTTTCTTAACTCGTTGGAATTTACTAAAATTTTTCTGAAATCTCAACTGAAAGTCTAGTGACAAAACCACCATATTGGCAACAGTTACAGCAGTGCCAACTATGTATTAAAAATTTAATCAGGTCTCTCTCTTCTTTCTCTTCTTTTAAATATAGTGAAACCTTGGTATTAATTAAAATTAAATCCGAATTCATTAACGATTTAATTTAATGTCTTATGTTTATTTCTGAATTCACATTGGTGGCGTATGTCCAACAACCAATTGTACTCTGAGTTTTTGGGGGGTAGATTTAAATTTGTTTTGTTTCTCATTTGCAACTCTCAAAAGCTAAAAAAAAATAAATCAGCACTACCTACTTGCAATTAGTTTGTAATAATGTTGTAAATGCTTTATTCACAAAAAAATTTTTAAGCAAACCCCGTGTGAGTTCATTTTCCGGGGGTTGCGATTCAGACATATTCAGATTGATAAATATCTTTATCATTAAGGCAAGATGACCGTTTTTGGAATCTCACCAGGACTAGAGAGGCCTTAATTATCATGTAGCGTGGGTTAAATCAGAGCAGAAATGGCCTATCTCGTATACGTCACGAATTGTACATACAATGTTTTCAAATGATGTGTTACAGAGCAATCGATTAATACATTAAAAAACAAAAAAATAGAAAACATTAAGAAGAATGTAATTGAATTTGGCGCGCTGTCGTATCAGTAATTTTTATCTTACAACGTTGGTGTTCCTGCCAGAGTTACTAGACTAGAACATTTGGGCTACACTTTAGGCACACTTGTGCTTAAAAGTCTTTTTCATTTTAATTTTCTCCTTGTTATAATGATGTATTTTAAGAATTCGACAATTGCGCAATTTTTGACGCAAAGCGAAACTGCATTTTGTAAATCATTGAGCTCAGTACATAAGTTGAACTCAATACAACGTCGCCTACGCGACCGCCGAAAATACGCACACCAAAAGAATAAAAAACGCGTTCAGAGAACACCAGCTGCACATTGCAATGCATGGATGGATGGATGATTCATCAAAGAAACCCGGGATCGTGTAAACAACACTAATAGCGGACGATCGAGAGAAATAACGATGACTCGTAGCCCTCATAGGGCAAGCGTTCCAATGCATGATTTTTCATAATCGGAATTTCCGCAATAAACTATATAAAAAGGACACCGGGTTTCACGGAGATGGTTTATGGTTTCATTAAAATTTTGGTTAAAGAGGAAGTGGTAATTATTTCTGGTTGATTAATTTTTGGCAAAACTCAAATTAAGTTATAGAGTTTGGACGTAGTAATAGAACTTCTCTCTCGCTCTCGTCGTGATATCTAGAGGAGCATAGTGTCTCGACGAGGCCTTGTAAAAAAATTGACAAATAAGAAAGTAAAGGATAATCCATCCCCTTTCTTTTATCATTTTTAACCGCCCGCACCCTAACAAAACAAGACGATCGATAAATAAAATTATAAAAAACTGGGTTCAAATTCTTGAAATTAAGATATGTTTTAAGACGTTTGACAGTTGTGCAATTTTTGACGTAAAGTAAAAACAAAAGACGACCGATAGAATCTACAACAAAACACAAACGTTTATAAAATGGAAAAAAATTACATGAAAATAGAAAACTCCTTATTAAATAAACAAAACTGGTTCGATTTTCTGAAATTAATACTATTTTAAGACGTTTGACAATTGTGCAATCTTTGACATAAAATAAAACAAAAGATTTTTATCGACGCCGCTATTATACTTATCTTAATACATACGTTTCTTGTATTACCACTTTTGGTGATTCATTTTTCATTGGTAAACGAAAGCAGCCACATAAACAGAATCTCGTCCTAACTTTTAAAAATAAGCTGGCGAGCGGGAAATTCAAACGCTTTTCAATCATTTCCGAACACACTGTACAATTCAAATATGAATACTGGTTGATGGCAACAGACTTCGTCTAAGATTAATTCCACTTCTCTTTTGAAGGAGTAAGAGTTCAATATATTTTTTTTTATTTTAATGTTTTAATGTCTTTTTTATATTAAAATAAACGTGTGAATAATTTCCGTTGAAACATTGGTGGTTGTTGGGTTGCCTAATTACTTGAACTGATACTTATACTAAAACATCAAATGTCCTGAATTTGACGCCCCAATTTGGAGATAAACTCGGTTTAGTTTGGAGACAGCGTCGCCAAATATATGTCGTGGCGCTACTGTTACAATAGCAGAGTGAAAAACCAAAACCTGTAAGTATAAGCAACATTTAAACAAATTCTATGACTTAAGAGGTGTCATGCAAAGTTTAAAAGGAGAATTAACAGCGTATTATAACCGTACGTCGCGTCAGTCACATTATCGTGTCCTGGCCTCACTTTAAACTTACTTCCTTGTCTATTCTTTGTTACTTAAGAGCGACATCTGGCGGTATATGAGCCAATTGAGCTTCGGAATTAGCCAACGAGTTAAGAATATCAGGAGAGAGTCATATTAACATTCCTTTCTCGTCGAATCTGGTCACTAAATAAAATTATGGCCGCGGTAAGTCATAGGCGTACACAAGCGTGTCCACAAATTACACAGTTCACCATTGTTTATAATACACTTACTACACTAAATTTAATAAACTAAGACCCCAATTGTATTCTGGACTTGGAAGGAACTTACTTATACATATAACGCTTGCTGCGCTACTGATAATCGAAAATATCCAAAACTAACCTAACGTCGTTCACTTTTTAATTGAAGTCTGTAATTACCTATTAATGTAACAATTATTTTTGATTTACGGATGTAAACAAACCACCATATTGGAAAAACTGACCTACCGCAAAGTGATGACTTCCGTCAAATGTAATTGCATTCTAGTAGGAAGGGTCTGGGGTCAAAGTTGAAGAGTTTCCCCGTTTTTTAACCCTTCTTACTTTGGTAGCGTAATTTTAACTAAACATGTAAAGAAAAATAAAATTGACAAAATTTAGAAAAACTAAAGCGGAATTTAAGGCAATTCCGGACTCTATAACGCTTAATTAAATCACATGGCCGATTAGTAACCCTTCGGAAGTAGGTTCTTTCGGGCTGGAACTGTGCAAGGGCGCGTTATCTCCGCAATCTACTCTACTAACAATAAATGTCATGAACTAGCTTACGGCAGGGTATATTAACGAACTGTGGGTTACCCCCGAGAGGGGTGAAACTACAAAATATGTACTCGAACAAAGCAGAAAATATAAAATCACAAATCCACCTGCCGAATATGGTGGTGTAGAGGTAGAATTCAGCAGAAGGGGACATCTTGTTTGTCTCCCTTTTCTGGGATGGGGTTCGCTAAACCCTCTTGGGGAAGACTCGGGGTGGCGTTCTTGTTTTTCTGGGACCCACTCTCACACAGACACCGGATTTAAATTTATAGCATTTTCGATTCACCAGCACTGGTTGCACTCAGTGTATTTGCATCTTCTTTTAACCTCATGTAATAACACAAGATGAAGATACTCTGAGTGCGTATTAGTGTGGTCAATCGAGATATTCGTTAAGAGGTTCACGGATTTATTTCAAAAAGAAACAATCGAACAATAGCAACGAAGGTCACATTCAAAGATTAAATTCAGGTAAAAAAACGTGAACGTTCGTTTAAGACGATCGTTAGGTGAACATTCTTATACCGACGAAGGTTAGGCAAACGTTAGTTAATTTTTTGAAACTTTCCTCTTCCGCGGGCCATTGTTTACAAATTCAAAATCTTCCCCTCTTTAATAATTCCCCCAGGAGATGCTCCCCTCTCGTGGGCTAGTCGTTCAACTTATATTCATTTCAATCACCGAAGTGCTTTAAATTGCCTAACATTAAGGTGTTATTCGGCTGTTTAACATTCTCACATGCCGTATCTTAGCAAATAGTTTGTGGCAAAACGTTAAGTTTTCGAATTTGGTGCATACAAGTGACATCTATTGAGTATTAAACAAACTAGTTGTGGAGCGTCCTATCTCATTGGCTATCTCGAGAGGTCTATTATCCGTGTTCTAAATAAACAAAAATATTTAATAAATCGATGAAACTTAAACAACGTATAAAGTCTAGGTACTATCAGGTTCATTGAGTTATTACAAAAAGAAAACAATTTTAAAAAATTTGAAGCGCCAGCTATCCGCGACAGCTCAAATTTTGTTTTGCGGGAAATTTAAATTTCAAATTAAACTACGTCAAGGAAACGCTTTCGATTGTCGGTTGCTTTTGTTGAATATTATTAATTCCATAGTGTGGCCCCAAATCCCCAGATGGACTGAAAAAGAGGAAAAGCTTTTTTTTTCAATTTTAGAGAAAAATGTTATTCTTTATAAAAGTTTTTGCTTGTTCTAAAATCATTAATTTTTTAAACAAAATCGTACCGAATTTTTATGTATTTCTCTTTGTATTAAAAAACAAATTATTTGTTAACTTTTTTAGTTAATTAATGACGCCGCCTATTTTAATTAAAATCTCAATTAGAAGCTAAAGCGGAAAAGTAAAATAATTTCAATTTTTAATTTTTTTATAAAAGAATGCGTTCCTGAAATCGATACGCATGCGTGCACGCAGATGGCGCTGCTCGCATAATCTTATTCGTGAATGTTTTTAAAGCAAAACAGAAAAAGCCTTTGTCTTTATGAAGCGCCATCTGTCCGCGGCTGCTCGGATTAAAATTTGCGTAAAATTTAAATTTCAAATTAAACTGCTCAGTAGATATACACAGTTCCCTTTATGACAAGGAAAAAAATGAAAATGCTTTCGATTGTCAAATGGTTTTTAATTACGTACCTCGTCTTTGATAATAAAATTTTTAATTCTAAAGATTAAAAATATTTTAATTTTTATTTTTTTTATAAATAAATAGGTCCTGCGCATGTACAGATGCAGATGGCGCCGCTAACACAAACATTATTCGCGCATATCTTAAAAACATACAGTTTTCTTACAAAGCGCCATCTATCCGCAGTCGGTTGAATTATAATTTTTGGGAATTTTAAGTTTCAAATTAAACCGCTCGGCAGATATAGTCCCCTACGACAAGGAAACAAATGAAAATGTTTTCGTTTCTTAATTGGTTTAGTTGAATGTTTTAAATTTAAAAGGAAATTACTTTTATTATTATTTGTTTAGTGATTTAATGTGTGTTGTCAAATTATACTCATTAATTGACGCTATTAGAACCTTTCGCTTAAAAAATAAAATTCTTTAGTTCTTAAAATAAAATAATTTTTTTTAATTTTTAATTTTTTTTATAAACAAATAGGTACGACGCACGCACAGATGTGGTTCGCACAAAATTATTCGTAAATATTTGAAAAGTACCTATACGATTTCTTATGAAACGCCATCTACGCGCGGCCGCTTGAGTTATAATTTGTGAGAAATTTAAATTTCAAATTAAACTGCTCAGAAGATATAGTTCCCTTCGACGAGGATGTGAAAAGGAAAAGGAGATGAAATTGGTATCGACTGTCAATTGTTTTTGTTGAATGTTTTTGATTACGAAGGACGAAGGTTAGGCAAACATTAGTTAATTTTTTGAAACTTTCCTCTTCCGCGGGCCATTGTTTACAAATTCAAAATCTTCCCCCTCTTTAATAATTCTCCCGGGAGATGCTCCCCTCTCGTGGGCTAGTTGTTCAACTTATATTCATTTCAATCATCGAAGTGCTTTAAATTGCCTAACATTAAGGTGTTATTCGGCTGTTTAACATTCTCACATGCCGTATCTTAGCAAATAGTTTGTGGCAAAACGTTCAGTTTTCGAATTTGGTGCATACAAGTGACATCTATTGAGTATTAAACAAACTAGTTGTAGAGCGTCCTATCTCATTGGCTATGTCGAGAGGTCTATTATTCGTGTTCGAAATAAACAAAAATATTTAATAAATCGATGAAACTTAAACAACGTATAAAGTCTACTATCAGGTTCATTGAGTTATTACAAAAAGAAAACAATTTTAAAAAATTTAAGCATAAGAACTTTAGTATTTATTAAAAACTTTCCGTTTCCTTTTGTACTCCTGTCCTGCGAAACAAATATGACATTATGGTTGCCGAACAACCTGGTTTGTTAGGTGTGTTTCGCATTGAGGCGAGAAGTATGCAACTTGCATGCAGAAGCGCAAAGTGAGTTAGCTATCAAAATAGAGGGAAAACATAGCTTTTCGATTTAAATAAAAAGTAACTTCGTCATGGGCGGGGGAGGGAACTTTATTTTATTTTTTGCCCCAAGCTTTCGAAGATTGCCGGGGGGGCGTCAAAGCAATTAACTTTGTAAACGTGATCAACTGTCCTCATTCCCCATTTTACTACACGTTTGCTTAAATTATAATTATAAAAGAAGGCTAAAATTTTTTAAACATAGAAAACTGATTGCAATTGTATATTGCATAAACATCTAAGTTTACGAGTACGAGGAAACACTTTCTTTGGATTTTATTACGTCATCAACTCTAGTATTAAAATGCCCTAATTTCGATATTCGCTCAGTTTTTTTTCAAAATAAACAAAAAAAGGGTTTAGTTCTCGGCCAGGACTTTCTTCTTACTCTCAGATTAATTATTGTGATTATCTTAATTGCATTTTCTCTCACGTGCAGAAGCTAAGAAAACGTATTCATTTTGCCACATTTTTTTTTTAGGCATAAGCTAATTTCAAAGACTTTCAGATTCTGAAAATAAACATCAATTTAACAAATGAACAAACAGCTCTTTGCGTTTCGACGCTAAGTAAACGGGTAAACAACGAAGGCTTCTGGTAAAAACAAAAAAAAAGAAGAGGAACTATTTGGCTAATGGAAAACTCTGTTTGAAATTAATTGTTATAATTGAATAATGAGATGTGATAATGCTGTGAAAATAAAAATGACCGGCGGTGTTACGGTCACAGGTTCGTTTAATTGCGGGGCACGCGTCGTGAACACAATGCGATCGAAGCCGATAGCAGTTTGTTAAACCTTTTTGCGCATTGTTTTATTCAGTCCTTTTGTTAATTAATAATAATCGCGTGAAAGAGTGAAATTGTTTTATTAACGCCGACACGAATGAACCAGTTGCTTTTACCCACCTACTTATTACAATAAAATGTTTCGCATACATTAATTTTGTAACTGTTCTATTTGTTATTAGAGAATTCAAATGTGCAAGTTTCTATTTTCTTTCTATGTTTTTACCGCTCGATAAAGAACGACAATGTTACAGTTGTTATTACGCCCTTTTTCAGGTTGCGCATTTTAACAGTTACGTGTGTTACATAAACGTCGAGGTTTTGACTTAAAAAGCCTGATTACTGCCTGTTAATGTTATAATAACTACATGCTTGTTGCTATTAATAGAATTACTTGCTTTAATCAAGTAACTTTGTTAGACACGCCAATTATTTTTAATAACTTCAACTTTTCAAATTAATTTAATCATCTATAAAGTTCACGCTAATTTTATTGTAAGAGAAAAATTCATTCTTGTTGACTGTGATGTAGAAGTAATATTTAAAAAAAGTGAATATACGAGGGGAGTTCGATTTACCATGTTGGGCCACAAATGCAATACAAAAAAAATTATTTTGGGTGATTAAAAAAAAAATACAAGTTGAACGCTTGTTGGCACGTTCTCGTCGTAGCTCTTTCTTACGCTCGAACGCAGTAGTATAATAATTTTAAAATTATATCCCCGCCAGAATGTAGCGGCAGGTAGTTTCTTAGTTTCCTCCCCCCCGGCCCCCCGTTCGCCGCTCACCTGATCTCTTTCAGTTTGGACATGGATTAATCTAGAGATCGGGGAGCTCGCCGAGCCGGCCAAAAGAAGAAAAAAAAAGGACCGCCGAAAATATGTGTTTTAAGGTCAGGTCCGTGTGTAAGGTTGATGACGACACACGAAAGTAAACCGGGGGGGGGGGGGGGAAGCGAAAGAAGAGGAAGTCTCTCCGGTGTTTGCCCGCTTATAAAACCTCGTCTTCTCGTGTTTGTTTTTCGAATAGGGTTTTTATCGGCCTGATGTTTATTTTTGTTGATAAAGATAAAGCGAGACGAGGCGACTTCACCGGCAAATAAATTCTCTAATTTTTAATTTAATTTAATTCACACATTTATTTATAAACGCAGGGAGTCCTTTGAGAGGATGTTATTTGGAGAAACTTCCTACGTTTCTAAACGCAAAAAGTTTCGAGTTTATATTAGTGAGCTAATTAACGGTTTCAAGTTCACACTCTTGTGTTAAATAATAAACGAGATACATAGGAAGAAAACATCGCTTTGTGCGCTTTTCGTTTAGCGCAAAATTTATTGGAAAATTACTAACACCATTAAGAAAAGGAAACTCTTCATGTCAAACGATATAACTGCATACAATAATACAACGAAGAACCAATAAATAAAAACCAATAAATTCACCCCATTTCTTAAATAGCTACAAAACTAAAAGCAACGGTCACAGACAAATCAAAATCGTTAATAAAAGGTAACAATAGAAAGCACACGTGGACATTATAAAAAGTTGCAAAAAAATATTCGGAAAGTTCGAATGTTATTATCAGACTTCGGTGTTTTTAGGACATTTCAGAGCCGGAGCTGTTTTATCTCATGCGCACATTTAAGTTTTTAAAACATTGTTTACGAATATAAAACGATCTCCGACCTGTTAATAACTCGTTAATAAATCGATCAAGATGACATCATGACAGAGATCTATGAATAAGAATTGTATAATCCTGTAATTCATGGGATCAGGGAACAGTTACCCCAACAAGCTCATAGAGAGCTTGGGGCTTGGTATTAAGAAAAAAAAAATTAAGCACAAAACAGTCGCTAAAAAAGAGGCATTCAGTTGCATAAAATTTCAATTTTGCAAACACATTCACGAATAAAATTCAGACTAAGGGTCTAAGTACACGGGCCACTTTTAAGTTAGCATTGGTTTCAAGGACGTTATTGATTCCTTTTAATCTATTTGTGATAATTACATAAGTAATAATTGAAAGTGGTGGTCGATAGGACTTTAAATATTCAAGCGAACAACTTGTGACGAAAATGGCAGCTGTTTGACGTTGACGTTCTGATAGGAAGGAATCAGCTTGCTTACAAAATTATTGATTGCTTTACACAACCGTCGATTTGGATTATTTTTTATCGATTAACTTCAATAAAAAAGGATAGTCCTTACATCCTTATATCTAATGCACAAATAAAGAAAAAAAAATTTCGGTTTTTATACTTGCTCGTAACAATCAATTTTTGTGTGTTTAATATTTTGTTTTTTTAACATTTTTTTGCTTCTTATGTTTATACACATTAAAAAAAGTGTAAATGCGGTTTAATGAAGCACGAAATGCACATAGACAACTTTTATATCGCTTGGATTATCGACGTATCACTCGTAACACTAACGGATTATAATTAATTACTAAAAAATTATGTCAAAAATTCAGTGGACAAAAAACTACGTCAATTGTGAACAGAGGAAAATAATATATTAAATGTTGAGACTTAAAAAAAATCCATAATTTTCGGTTGCCTCCATTAACACATTATTGCCAAATAGTTCTTCCTATTTTATTATTCATTCAAAATTTCGCCATGAGGATATATTTGCTAAAAGTGATCCGTTTACTAACGTCCTGAAAGAGAGCCTAATCGGTAAAGATTTTTTATATTCATTCTTCTTTTTCTTTTTAACTTGTTGACTCTTCGTTCCTCTTTTAGCTTCAATACTCTTTCTGAATAGGCAATGTTCTACCAATTTTTAAAGACTTCCTTTTTTATGTAAGAATTTCTTTTCATCAATTTTACATCCATCTAGTCAAGTGTTTTGCATTTGATTAATAACAGAGGAGGTTTTAAAATCGGAAATCGATTGAATGGCAACTCTAGGTACAGCGTTTTAGCTTATTAGAGAGTTTTAGCCATTTTTACGGTATGGATAACGTTTACGCTAAATGCTACAAAACTATTAATGCGCGTGCTCACAAATATATGAGCAAGCGCGTTACTCTTTTTACAGCATTTAGCGTAAACGTTATCCATACCGTAAAAATGGCTAAAACTCTCTATTTTTAATTTTATTCAACGATACCTCGTGAGACGTTATTCCTGGTGTGCCCCATAGGAGCTTTTTTGGGCCACTTCTATTTATATTGGATTTAAATAACCAGCAGTATTCAAAACTGTACCTACAGTTTTTAGTTATTCTTACGCCATAAGGATAATAATAGGGAGTTCTTGGCAATAGGTTCCGTTAAAATTTACGTACGTTAAACGTTAAAACTCTGTTTGTGATTGGTTAGATTCATAAGGTTGCAACATTGCTAAGCAACATAGCCTTTAACGTAACGATATTTTTCAATATCGTACACATTCGTCTATAAACATAAATATAAACATAAATTCTTTTAGATTCAGGGCGTAATCTTTTTGAAAAAGTTGAAAATAATTGAAGACGTAATTGTTATCGTTACTTTTAAAAGGAAGTCGTAAATCGGGTTAAATCAAATTAATGATTTGTGCAGTTCCTTACAGTTTTTTTTTACACTAAACTAATGTCTATTCTCACTCCATCTTATGTATTTTAAATTGAATGCATTAATTTCTAGCGTAGCTCAAAATGTTCAAACTCGCGTGTTAGAATTTTGTGCGTATGATAACATTTTTCATTTGGTGAAAACTTATTACAGTTGAAACGAATAAGTTCGTTTTAGTATTTAAAAGTTTTGCCACAAATTACCGGTCTTTGTAATTTTCTTCGGCGTCGACGATTCTTTCCGTCTCACCGTTTTCTTCAAATTCTACGCCTTCCTCAGTTTCTTCGTTCAAATTTAATTCTATGCTTTGCTTGCTCATCTTACTTTCTTAATTTTTTTCGGAATCACTTTTTCTGTGTCGGTTTTTGCCTCTTTTATATAATCTATTTTCTTCTTCACATTCTTCTTTCACAATTACTGTCGTCATTATCATTTTCTTTAATATCGACTCTTGTCGCTTCATTATTCCGCTTCTTCGTTCAAATTTTCTTCTGTCTCTTCAAATTCTTTGTGTGAGTTCTTGACTGGTTAAGACTACAACTTCTTTCTTCCGCTTCGTTGCTTTTCTTCTTTCTTCCTTTTTCTACGCCATTTTCCGCTTTGTTCTTCAAATGTACCTCTTCATTGTCTTTTCCCAATTCTCTTCTACGTCTTACTTCTTCATTTCTTCTGAACTGTGGAGCTTCGTTGCTTTTCTTCTTTCTTCGTTTTTTTCTACGCCATTTTCCGCTTTGTTCTTCAAATGTACCTCTTCATTGTCTTTTCCCAATTCTCTTCTACGTCTTACTTCTTCATTTCTTCTGAACTGTATTCTTGTTCATCTAGTTTTTTTACAGATTCTTCATAATCATTGTTGTCTTTATCAAATTCAACTTCCTTCTGTGTTTAGTTTACTCTTGTTATTTTTTACAGTTTTTTCGCAATCACTGTCGTTTTCTTCTTCTTCTTCTGTGTCGATTCTAGCCTCCTCTATATGTTCTATTTCTTCACAATCACTGTCATTTTCATCATTTTCTTCAGTGTCGATTCTTCTTCTTCTTCAAACTCAACTTCTTCTACGCCTTCTTCCGCTTCTTCGTTCAAATTTTCTCCTCTGCTTATTTTTTACCTTTTCCTTACAATCAGTGTCGTTTTCTTCATCTTCTTCTGCGTCGGCTCTTGCCTGGTCATCATTCTTTGACCTCTTCAACTTCATAACACCATTTTTTTTCTTTTGCTTTTTATATCAAGATGAAACATAAAAATTAACATAAAAACATAAACATAAACATAAAAATTTATGCGACAAATTTATAATCGACGTTTCGCTGCTTTGGTAGACAGACTTTTTCCATATTAAATGACACAGTGAAACGTCGATTAGAAAGTGTACTAGAATTTCCTGGGATAAACATATTAAAATTAAAATTACCGTAGATTACAGTTTATCAGAGACTCATTACCAAATACCAGATAGAATTCCAAATTATCGTAGATTCTGATAATTACCAGACATCTGGCAACACTGGCGAAACGGCATAATTATTTTCCTTTACTATTGTAGGTAGGAATAAATTTGCGCGAAAAAGTAGCGACATCCAACGGCGCGACCTGCATGCATCATTTTATTATCGTTAGATGCGTTATCGTGCAAATAATTACGCGACTGTGGTATTGGGAAATTAGGGAAATTTATTCGGAACTTAACGCACGCATTTTATATTTTGTTTCCTTTTGATAAAAAAATATATAAACAATTTCTTAACGCGTGTACAAGTTTTGCAAGGACTTTCGATTTTGAAAATTGATAAGTTTATTTCTTAGCATTTATCGGCTAGAAATTTTTGGTATCATTTTATTATCGTTAAATTCGTTATCGTGCAAATAATTACGCTAATGTGGTATTGGGAATTTCATTTTATTTATTTGGAACTCAACTTATATTTTGTTTCCTTTTGATAAAAAAAGATAAACAATTTCTTAACGCGTGTTCAAGTTTTGCAAGGACTTTCGATTTTGAAAATTGTGAACATTCCAAAGTAAACAAACTTTAACAAGCCTTAAACAAACTGAAAGTAGAAAGAATCTTTTAGGAAAAAATCATTTCAACAATGTACTATAAAGAAGATTATGCAATTTTTTTAAGCATCAACGTTTAAAATATTCCTTTCCCCTGCTCACATTAACGCGTAGTTTTTTACTCATTGAAAATTTGTGACATGATTTCGCTTGCGTACAGAGCGAAACGTTGGTAATCCAAGTGATATAAGAGTTGTTCTTTTCATGTCTTCTTTTCTTCCAAGATAAGAACCTTTACTTTAAAATTGAAAATTGAAAAAAAAAAATAGTAAACCATTTTTTGAAGTGGTTTAGTTTAAGTGAAACCCAGAAGTTGCGCCGAACTTGAACGGCGATGACGACGACGACAACAACAACAACAAACGCGCGTTCCCTTCTTTTTCTTCTCTTTTCGTGTACCTGTCATTTACCTGAGGCGCAATACATACATTAACGGAGGAAGGTAGGCTGCGGAGGCCGGCCACAGCTCACTCAGACCGCTGACCGGCCGCAAACCCAACATTCACAAGAATGCTCCGGTGATGTGCTCTAATGGACGTGCTCTCTCTATCATCGGCTACGCGCCACACTAAATCCTAGCCCAGACACTCTCCGGTGACGAGCTTCACCAAAATGACGATTATTCGAATTTGTTGCTCCTCTGTGCTGTGTCTTGTGCTTGTGGTGAACTGTGCCATTGCTCTTGAGTGCGAAGGAGGAAATTGCAGGGCGACAGCCGAAAATGGTAAGTTCCTTTTTTCGAAACGCATCCTTTCCGAACGAGTTCCGAACGCGACGTGGCCTTTGAATGACACGGTTTACGAAAAGGATGTGCGCGCTTTCTCTGACACGATTGACACGGGATTCACATCGAATCATTATTTGGACGATTATAATCCAAAACCAGAGAGGTCCTTGTAGAGTCCTTACCTATTACTTCGATTCAAATAATATTTTGGTTTATGTACGTGTTGTCCTTGGATCAAGTTTAACGTAATTTGTTGTAAATGTGACGAAAAAACTTCTCAGACCAACTCCGGAATCTTGCTAGAGAAGTTTTCTTCTTAATTTTTATTTATTGAACGTGAACGTGTACGTGTTTGCGGCTATAATTTAATTTTAAGTTTGTTCACATCACGTGTGTATAAGCTTTTAATCAGCGTGTTATTAGCGTGAGTGTTGCATTCATATTCAAACTATAATTTGTAGGAAGTGAGTAGTAAGTGAATGCAATTCTTTCCAAATTTAACTGAAACTGCAACTTTGGTTCATTTATCGAGCTGCTTGTGCAGTGACATGTATGTACAGGGTGCACCAGGTTTTTGAATTTTGCCCATTAGGCCTAACTGTCAAATAATTTCTATTCATTCCGATTTTTAGTCAAACCCTTTTGGTAAATGTGGATATTTTGTGTAAACAATTTTTGAAAGGACGAAACTCGCTTTTCATCTCATTTTGAGCTTCTAAATTCGAATCGTCACGTCCGACCGGATAATCCTGAAACACCCTTTATACAAGAACGAGAAGAAAGAATCTCTCATTAAACACTTTCCCCAAACAATGGAAATTCTTGGAATTATTTCGTTTTGCAATATACAGTGTAAAGGCAGAGGCGATAGGCAAGTTCGTCGATACTGAAGCGTTATAAACGGAAAGCGGATGAATTAGGTAGTCATCCAAACCGTAACCATTGAATCAAAATTATCGTCTTGTGAATGACATGTCATTACATGTTGTAGTATTCAAGACAAACTGCCTACTTCTGATATCAAAAACTTAAAACTGGCCGCTCTCTGGTTATAAATGCAATCTAGAGATAATTTTTTTATGGCTATGGCTTGTTGCGATTTCCAAATCTTAGTATTTGTTGTTTTGGTTGTACTCGACAGAACTGCGGCGAGATGTTCGGAATGAATGAGGGAGCAAATTAAAAAAAAAGAAAGCCTAGACAAAAAAGAACACGAATTACAAACTGCCCGTCGCACGATGTAATGCTAAAAACATACCTGCCGTAGACACAACGGGACAAGCTTGGAAGAGCCTCGAAGAAGGCTTCAGGAAGGCTTAGGACCAAACATTTCTCTTTAAAGAACATCGCGATTTATGCATTCGATTCGCCCTTCATACCGTCTCAACCCTCTTCTAGATCAGGGATGGCGAACCTTTTTTTTTACCAATGGGTCAAATTTAAGTTAAAAATTTTCTAGTAATGAACCGTGGATCAGGTGAATCAGTTCTGATGTATTATACTTATGCACAGAACACGAATTACAAACTGCCCGTCGCACGATGTAATGCTAAAAACATACCTGCCGTAGACACAACGGGACAAGCTTGGAAG
This sequence comes from Dorcus parallelipipedus, assembly GCA_958336345.1. Taxonomy (NCBI): domain Eukaryota; kingdom Metazoa; phylum Arthropoda; class Insecta; order Coleoptera; family Lucanidae; genus Dorcus; species Dorcus parallelipipedus. Next base: position 47,757,189 of record OY284477.1, on the reverse strand, counting down.
AGCCTCGAAGAAGGCTTCAGGAAGGCTTAGGACCAAACATTTCTCTTTAAAGAACATCGCGATTTATGCATTCGATTCGTCCTTCGTACCGTCTCAACCCTCTTCTAGATCAGGGATGGCGAACCTTTTTTTTACCAATGGGTCAAATTTAAGTTAAAAATTTTCTAGTAATGAACCATGGATCAGGTGAATCAGTTCTGATCTATTATACTTATGCACAGGACGCGACGATGACATTTGCAGATTTCTTCCGAAAGGATGGAACGCTTCGTTTTACCTGCAATCCACCGCTGCGAATTTTTTCTTTTACTTTAATTAACGGGCTGTTATTTTATTTATTTATTATATTATTCGTTAGATGCAACTCAGTTTGAAGAGCAAAAAGAAACACTTTAAACAATATTTAAAAGTGCGACTTTTTACTTTCACTCGTCGCACTAAAGACATTTTCCTCTATTTGGCACTTGATTGCTGGAGCGCGTTTACAATTTTTACCTCCGAGAGCGTCTTGGATCTCTCTCACTCATGATTTTTAATATATTTTGCGTCTCACTCATCTGTTTTAAAACGACTTGTGTTTACACTATTTACATGACTTACAAGTGGAATGTGAAAAGTGCGTCCGTTGTCAAAGAAATAATGTAAACACAAGACGTTTTAAAACGGTAAGCGAGACGCAAGATACGTTAAAAATCGTGAGTGAGAAAGACGCTCTCGAAGATAAAAATTATGAACGAATTCCTGTTAAGAAAATAGCGACCAACGAAACATGTCACGTTGACAGATGACAACAACCGTTAAAATGACGTGCGTTAGAAACGTCAGAATGACAGACATCAAGAAACGTCAGGCAATGTCATATAAACAGATATGGACAAGGCGTCACGTTGACATCTACGTAACAAAGCGACGATGACGATCGTCGCCCCTCGACGGATTAAAGTGAAATCGCATTCGTTCATGATTGGCCCGCAAGTAGGATCGCATTCTCAAATTTGGTCCCTTAAGGCAACCCCTGGAGTGAACACAAAAAGACTGCCCCCTGAAGAATAAGATACACGCTCTGATCATCTGTGATTCGATTCACATTCAGACCAGTGTTGCCAATTCGTGAGAGTTTTCCCGATTCGTGGGAATTTCTTGCCTTAAAATTGTAAAAACGGAAATGTCTTGAGATGATGGAAATTTTTGAAGACAAAATTACTTTAAGCCAAAGCTTAAACCCTTAACAACAATTGTTGAAATAATCGTTGTTATGGGTTTAAGCTTCAGCTTAAATTTAAACTGGCATTGTACAAGTGGGCCTTAAAAGTAGAGTGTGAAAAGTGCGTCCGTTGTCATGGAAATAATGTAAACACAAGTCGTTTTTCTTGGAGGATAGTGGATTATTAAAGTAAAATCTCGAACAAACTTGTACGAATTGTCAATGAATAGTTTATTATTTTAATTAACATATGAAGAGTATTTATTAGATAACTGAAAGTTGTGTTGAAACTATTATGTATGTGTTGTAATAATATAAAGGTCTGGTAAATTAAATCTCCTACAGTTTTGAAACGGACGAGTGAGACGCAAAATATGTCAAAAATCGTGAGCAAGAAAGACGCGATTACACTCCCAAGACGCTCTCGAAGCTATGATTGTGAACGCAGCCAGAATGAACGATAACGAGCGTGAAGTGTTGCCAGATGGGAGGATTGATCCCTGTTTGGAGGGAATTATGTTTTAAAAGAAAATTGTCTTCTCTTTTTATGAAAAGCTTCAGAAACTTGATTCCTCTATTGTCTGCAATTCACTTTGACACTCTTGACAGTTACTAACAAAAAAATACTTAATAGAAAAATAAACCTTGAAATTTAAAATCAACAAAAAAAATAACAATAGACCGTGGTGGAAAATACAGATTCTCAAGTGGGAAATGTTATTTCCACCGCGGATTCAATTTTTAAAACTTTTCTTTACTTTCATTTTTTACTACATATTTAGAATCGAAAGTGAGGTTATGTGTATACAATTTTCTTTCATTTTCAACGATTTAGAATTGAAAGTAAGGTTATGTGTATACAATTACATAAACTGTCAAATTTCGTTATAATTTAGCAGTTACCCTTTACTGTCAACAATTTAAAATTATAAGTGAGGTTGAAGTTGAAGTTGAAGCAATTCGCTACATGATGTTGTTTTTGTTTATTTGACATTTCACTCTGACAAGTTTGACATTTAATACAAAAATATGATAGTATGATAATTAAGTAAACTAGCTAGAAACAAAAGGGGGGTTAGTACTTTTGATTTATTGTTTTTTACAAAACTGCTTAAAAATAGCTTAAAATTGCAATTTGAGTGGAAAAATGAACATAAAAGGGAATTCTTGTACCAACTTGAGGGGTAAACGACTGTCAGTAGTTGGTATCACTGATTCAGACCAATGAAGTGAGCGCGGTAACCGCTCCGACTTCAGTGCGTCCTGTGCAGCCATTGTCGGAGACACTCACAAGCCTCCTGTGCAGCCATTGACACGAGCAACCCGAAGCCTTCTGTGCAGCCATTGCCAGAAGCACGCTGCAGAGTCATTGTCGGATGCTGCCACCACCACACACACCTCTTGTGCAGCCATTGTCGAGAGATCGCTCACACTCCACATATTCATCGTCTATAATACGTTTCTTTCTCTTCCTATCCGAATGTGAATTCCTCTTCGCGTTTTTTTTTTGTTTGTGGTAGGACAGGTTGCTGCATTTTTAATTTAATTATTGAAGTCAATTTATTGTTTTATGAATCGAAGGGCGTAAAAATATGTTTTTAAGTGAAACTGATTTAAGTGAAAACTGATTAATTAAAAAAAAATGTTGCAAGTCGGTTTTGATTGCAGTGCAGCTGTGAAAGCTACAGCTGTTTCGGCCCTATTTGGAGCCTCGTCGGCAGAAGCGTACATCAGTGTTGTTATTTATATTCAAAGCGCAATTTATACTTATTATTTGTTGTTAGACGAGACATTGTTTTTAGCCCTTCTTGAAATTGTTGGTTTATTAAATTGTTGCCGAGTTATTAAATTAGGTTTTCAATGATAGTTAATATTTTTTAATGTGAAGCTCATTTTAATCTGGTGACGCCATCTACCCCTCGATTGTTTCAGTGAGTTTCGAGTCGAACGCTAGATGGTTCTGGACGTTTGCTGGAAAATTCGAGAAGGAAAGTGTCTTTACTGTATACCTAAGAAAGGGTCGGCGCGCTATTTGAATCAGTTATCATTCCGAAAGCGATAATGATGAATCGTTTAAGTTATGGAAGTGTTTTTTATTAGAGAAATGTTGCTGCTCACTTTATTGTGTTAAGCGAATGTGGACATGAGAGTGTTTCTAAATTAAACGACGATTATTTTCTGTGAATATCCCCACATAAAAGTGTCAAATTTAAATGAACGAAAAATAAAATTTTAATTAATATACGTGCACAAGTCTCTTGTATACAAAGGAATTGCGCCTCGCGAATTTCCTGCGACGAAAATACTTATCCGGCCACGTATTTACATTAAAAAAAAAACGTCCACGCGATAGTTATATTAATTGTTGGCACGTACGAGCACTAAACCCGACGAAAATCGCATCATTTGTGTACGTTTGCGTTTTTTAAAACTTGACGACCGTCGAAGGCCATCTTCTTGTTCGTGTGGGAGAGGAAAATCGCCGCCGATTGACTCATTAAAGCGACAACACAGAGTGGGTTTTTGCTGAAAATCACTTTTAACTATAATAACTAATAATAATATAATAATACGTAATAGAATAGATGAAGTGAGTAAAATGTATAAAAATAAAACTGGAAATGCAAAGAAATAACATCGAATGCATGGAAGCGCCTTAAGGCTTGAAAAACTCCCTCCGGTACTATCTCACCCAGGTTATTATTAATGGCGCTTGCTGAAGATAATTTCCTTGCGAGCTATAATCAAACAGCTGATTTATAACTGATTTTAAACGATAATTAAAACTTACACTTTACATATCAGTTAAAAGTTGAAATTAATTCCCCGTTTGACAAACATTGTACGGTTCATTGGTTTCGTTCTTATCGTAATTTGTATCTTCAGTGCAAAGTTGGTCGAAACTGGTCAACTCATTCTGCAATATTTCGCTTCGTAATTGCCAACGGCGTTACGCAAAAACTGAATCGACCTCCCAAACCTGCTTACGTAACAGGATATCCGCCGTTGTAAACCGGCACCGAAATTCCTGCTCTCGGGAAAAGGACGAGGAGGGAAAAAAGAATCACAAGATGCGATTCAATTTATTCACAACTTTGAACTCTTCCAAAAAATTTTGGACACGCCGCAAACTCTATGGAGTTAAGCGCGCAATTTATTCAATTAAATCAAGCCTGATGCATACAATGTTTCAAGCACAATTTTCAATTTGCTGTAGCTATTAGAACTATGTTAATGACTCCCCCTCAGCTAACGTTAATGCATTTACCACATGTCTTACTTCTTCGCTTGGCGTGAATTCAAAGCAGAGAAATTCTTTATTTCACTTAATTGGAAGGTATATGTATACGTACATATAGAAAAGTGGGTCGTTTCAAAATGAGGTAAATTATGAATTTATTATCCTGGGGGGTCGTTCTTGATCTATCGTTGAAATCACCAGCCGATGAAGTTTTCAAACGAATTTAACGCAGTCCTTCCCGTGCATCCAAGTGAAAGGCATCACGCGTTATTTTTAGATGTTTACTTATGACATATTTAATCTAGCACATACACACAAGAGAGACGTTTTGTCATTAGGTGGGTATAGAAGTTGGACGTCGGCACTTTCGATTCTGGCCTCACACACGCAATCCTTCTAGGCAGGCAGGAGGTACAGTTATTTCGACATGAGATGGATTTTCAGCTGAAACGCTGAATCACAGTCGGAATTTTCGTGGATGACTCACAAAATATTCCTCCTGAGCAGTTTATGAACAAATATTGGTCTTTCGTGATGGCGTCGATTACGCCACACCTCACTGCCAATCATATTTGTCTTGTAATTTACAAAAAAGAATTCTGCGGTTCTTGACCTCGTTTCAAGAGTTACTTTTGTAATTGATTCGATAAACAAAGTCACAGTTACAATCTGTAAAGTAATCATTCGGATTCACGTTGTAGTATTGCTGTGATATATCAGTTTTGAAGCCTGAAAGTAATTGTAACAATATTATTTGTGTTTATGAAAGGAAATTATGATCCCAAGGGATTTAAAAAGGAAATCAAACGTGAGGAGAACGATTGAAAGGTGCAATCGTCATCCCCAGACTGACACGCGCACACACTACTCTGAAAGCAGTTCCGATGGATGTACACCATCGTGGAGGATTTGCAGGTCTTTTGAAGGCACCTCCGAAGTCAAATTTCCTAGGCCGATTAGCCGATTTAATAATTTCGCCTCCCTTGCTTGTCGGAAGCGAAAAAATCCAAGTGGGAATAAAGAAAGTGAATCTTTAAAGACTCTCGGCAACCCAAATATTTATAACTCTGGAGAAGCTTTTTGTTGTTCCCCAGAGATTCGAACGCTTCATCTTTCATAAGTTTTCTGATTTGAGGCCCAACGAAAACTCCTTCCTTCAACTTGGCATGTGATAACTGGATAACTGGCATCTGGTAACTCTGAAGAAGAGTTTCCAGTATGGACTGGTAATGTTCATCTTTGTTGTTCCCCTAAAATCCATGTACCAATGATTTGAAGGATCTCCACCCCGCCAGTTCTTTTTCCTCCGACAGAGATTCGAACGCTTCATCTTTCATAAGTTTTCTGATTCGAGGCCCAACGAAAACTCCTTCCCTCAATTTGGCATCTGATAACTGGATAATTGGCATCTGGTAACTCTGAAGAAGTGTTTCCAGTATGGACTGGTAATGTTCATCTTTGTTGTTCCCCAAAAATCCATGTACCAATGATTTGAAGGATCTCCACCTCGCCAGTTCTTTTTCCTCCGACAGAGATTCCAACGCTTCATCTTTCATAAGTTTTCTGATTTGAGGCCCAACGAAAACTCCTTCCTTCAACTTGGCATATGATAACTGGATAACTGGCATCTGGTAACTCTGAAGAAGTGTTTCCAGTATGGACTGGTAATGTTCATCTTTGTTGTTCCCCAAAAATCCATGTACCAATGATTTGAAGGATCTCCACCTCGCCAGTTCTTTTTCCTCCGACAGAGATTCCAACGCTTCATCTTTCATAAGTTTTCTGATTTGAGGCCCAACGAAAACTCCTTCCTTCAACTTGGCATCTGATAACTGGATAATTGGCATCTGGTAACTCTGAAGAAGTGTTTCCAGTATGGACTGGTAATGTTCATCTTTGTTGTTCCCCAAAAATCCATGTACCAATGATTTGAAGGATCTCCACCCCGTCAGTTCTTTTTCCTCCGACAGAGATTCGAACGCTTCATCTTTCATAAGTTTTCTGATTTGAGGCTCAACGAAAACTCCTTCCTTCAACTTGGCATCTGATAACGGGCATCTGGTAACTCTGAAGAAGTGTTTCCAGTAATGTTCATCTTTGTTTGCTACGTACCTGACGGTTGGCAAATTTGGAGAGTGCGAATTAAGATCGGCTAACTCGTTGTGATGGGTCGGGGGTCACACGTAATCCCCAAAACAAAGGGGTAAATTTTACAATAAATAAAAGTCACCAGTACTGCACACTTTTGTCTTCATTTGTATCAAAATTATAATGCCACTAGGTCAACGCAGATCTTAAGTAAATTAGCGATAAATTGAACGAAGTACGGATCCGTTTTCCGCTCACAAACTAAAATAAATATCAAATCTAACCTAAGTAAAAATCCTTAATATTTCGTGGCGCAGCGATTTAATTGAATTAACGATTTTAAACGTCTGGGCATTGATTTGATGCGTTCTCAAATGGATTTTCTCTTAAAAAATTAAGCAAGTCAACATCTTCCTCGTTGGTCATGCTTCTTTTTCGTCCCGTTCCGTCTTTTATTTTGACGCTCTGCTCCGCCTCCCATTTTTTTAAAATTCTTCCGACGGTACTCTTAGTAACGTTAAAATTTTCTTGTCCTATGCATTAAAAGACCAGCTATCCTCCAAACCTGTATTATTCTTGCTCTTACATCTTCGCTAGCTTGACGATACATGATGTGATGAATTTAATTTGCAAAATAAATTTGACATTAGTGACGTAAGAAACTGTACACATTTGAATGCTGCTGATTATTTAAATCCAATATAAATAGAAGTGGTCTAAAAAAGCTCCTATGGGGCACACCAAGAGTAGCATCCCACGAGGTATCATTGAATAGAATTAAAAGTAAGCTAAAACGCTGTACTTAGAGTTGGCATTTAATCGATTTCCAATTCTCAAAACTGAGAGATCAAAAACTGTTTATTAAATAAAATTGTTATTAAATAAAATTGTTTATTAAATGTGTTTACGCCTCCTTCTGATTGACCCTGAGAGATAATAGCTTCATCAAATTCTTTGGCTAGCTCTTTTTTTTTATTAAACTTCACTCCGCTAAGTATACTTCCGATTATTTAACATTCTCGAGGAGAAAAAGAAATTCTGGGATATGTGGTTTGAATCGCCCAATTGATTTTGCAGAAATGAACAGGATCTAAAATGGCTCAATTAATAATAATAATAATAAGAGAAGAAGGACACAAATTAAGTTGCCCACATAAATAACGGTATCCTAATCGATTCAACCAATGAGAAAAATCGACAATCTAATTAATTGCACTCGATGTCATTACCATAATTATCTTATTAGTCAGTGGGCGATTGCTCAATGCAATCGGCCAGCAAAGGTGATCCGGCAATCGCACGTTCTTAATCCGGGTGGTCACTTGCTTCACGAATCAAGGATTCGTTTTAAATTAACTCACAAGATTTCAGAAGAAAATTAATATAATTTTCCACCGCTAGATGGCGCTAAATAGATTTTCCATCTTTAGATGGCGCCAAATGAAATTTGTAAATATTTCAAAAACCAATAAGAAAAAGACAAATTCGGTTTAGATTAATTCACAAAATTCAATAAGGACATTAATACATATGACTTTCCATCGATAGATGGCGCTAAACATAATGGATTTCAAAAAAAAAGAAAAAACGAAAAGGAGAAAAGAAATCTAATTTTCTAATCGCTAGAGTAAAACTTCCAAAGAAAATCAAAATCAGAGTTTCAGTTAGAGTTGACCCGCAAAGCACGAGAAGAAAGTTAAAATCATTTTCCATCGCTAGATGGCACTGAACACATTTTCCGTAAGTCTCAAAGGGAAATTGATGTAATTTTACATCGGTCGATGACGCTGAATAAATTTTCCATCTAACCCAAAAAAGGAAATTAATGCCTTTGATTTTCCGTCGATAGATGGCGCTAAATAAATTTTCCAGAATGCTGAACGGCACTGAATAAAATCAGTAAAATTGCCAATGAAAATCAGAAAAAAAAATCGCTTTGAATTAACTTACGGAAAGTACAAATAAAATTAAAGTGATTTTCCATCGGTAGGTGGCGTTAAACAAAAGAAAACAAAAACGAAAGAAAGTAAATTTTATGTCGCCAGAGGTGCTAAATGTAGTCGGTAAAATTTCAAAAGAAAATCAAATTCGAAAATTCGTTTTAAATCAACTTAGAAAACACCAGAAAGAATTAAATACAATTTTCCATCGCTAGATGGCGCTGGATAAGTTTTCCGTCTTTAGGCGGTGCTAAATTAAATTTGCAACATGTATTTCGAACGGCAGTCGAAAAGAATAACGAAATTAAATTGATTTACAAAATTTAAAACGAAGATTTGATTTTTCACAGCTAGATGTCGCCAAATAAATTTTCCAACTCTAGGCGGCGCTAAACAAAATTTGCAATATGTATTTCAAAAATCAATAAGAAAAAGACAACTTCGGTTTGAATTACGAATTTACAAAATTTAATAAGAACGTTGATGCGATTTTCCACCGCTAGATGGCTCTAAACGAAATGAACGTTTTGAAAACAAAACCGAAAGCAATTAATTTACAAAAATCTTACAAAATTTTCTGTGTAGATGGCGCATTAATAAAATTAATGAAATACGCACGGAATTTCGAAAATAGGGAAAAAAATTAATGCGATTTTCCGTCGCTAGATGGTACCAAATTAAATTAATATAATTCCAAAAGAACATCAGGGAGAAAAATTCGATATAAATTAACTTACAAATTCTGAAATGAAAATCAGTAAAATTTTCTGTCGCTAGATGGCGCAGATTGGATTTTCATCGTCAGACGGCGCTGAATAAAATTAGTGCAACTGCAGAACAAAATCAGAAAAAAAATCGCTTTAAATTAATTAAGTTAATAGGTACCTGAAAGGTAAATAATGTGATCATCTATCGCTAGATGGCGCTAAATAAAATGAACAAAATGTCAAAAGGAATCAAAAAAGAAGAGAAAAGAAAACCGATATAATTTTCCATCAGTAGATGGCGCCGAATAAATTTTCCAACGGACCCACGAAGAAAATTAATGCCTTCAATTTTCCGTCGATAGACGGCGCTAAGTAAATTTTCCATTGTAGAATTGGGAATGTAAATCAGAAAAAAGAAAATCGCTCTGAATTAACTTACGGAAACCAGAAAGAAAGAAAAGCGGTTTTCCCTCGCTAGATGGCGCTAAACAAATGAAAACAGAAACGAGGAAAAGTAATTTATTTTCTGTCGCTAGGTGTGCTAAACGTAATTGTAGTAAAATTTCAAAAGAAAATGAAAATCAAAGATTCCGTTTTAAATTAACTTAACAAAACGCAAGAAGAAAATCAAGAAGCTTTTCCGTCGCCAGACGGCGCTAAATTAATTTTCCATCGCTAGATGGCGCTGATTAAAATTAATGGTAAAACCTCAAATGAAAATCGGAAAAAATCGCTTTCAATTAACTTACGAAGTCTAGAAAGAAAATTAAACGCGATTTTCCATCGCTGGATGGCACTCGATGTAATTAGCTAATAAAGTTTCGAGAGAAAACAAAAGAACAAAATAAACCTAACTTTCTATCGCCGGAAAATTCGCTGAGATGAAGGAAAACCACCGAGTTCTTACTTATTGACCTCCTGTGAACCCCCTGAAGAGTTTTAACGTTTGCAGGCGACGACGACGCGACGTCGACGTATGGCAACACGACTATTATTATTAGATATCATTTTATTATTATTCTAAGTATAGTTTCTTGCAACAGCTGTTGTATAACAGTTGCTTTACGCGTTCAGGTTCAACTAAAACCAGCGCACTTTCGGAGATTTCAATGCCGGATGACGACACGAAGCTTTTATTCCCGGCAAGCGCGTTCCCGTTTCCGTTTCTAGAAAGTCCTAGTTTCTTTAGGTGATCAACAAAATCGCAAACTGCGTTTGCTTCTTGTATGCGCGCCGCAGACGTCGTTTTAATCCATCGGGAACAAAGCGAGCGTAATTTCTACTTTAAATGCAAAACGCTTTGATTTATTAACGACGGCTCTAAGTGAAACCCCGATTAGAAAGTACCTACCAGCAAATGATGTGTGCGGAGAAATGCAAGGAGAAATAAACAACGAAATAACTCCAACAGTGAATGCTAATGGCCTTTGCAAGGTCACGAGTTAATACTAATTGAACACCGACGATGAGTTCACGATTCGGTTTAATTTGCAATTCGTGAGCCGAATTCTCGTCCACGTAAAAGTGCGCGTTTTCTTAATTGTGCGAATAACCAGTCTGCGGGTCCGTTTGGTAAAAAGTAAGAAAGGAGGTTAGTGGAATGGGAATGGGAATGGGAATGGGAATGGGAATGCGAATGCAAGCCGGACAAGACAGGACCAGCTTACATAAATACATGCAATGCTTCATGCTCCTAATTCAATTAAATGAAATTTAACGGCCGCTGTTCAAAATTAAAATGCTCATTGACCGTGATGCTATGCTAAATAATTTCGTGCCTGTTGTTGTGGCTTCGGATAGTGTCAATGTCGTTGTTAACGTAACAGTTTTTTTTTTATACACGGCGACGATAAACTGCGTCGCAGGGGACTTCCGTGAATTCGACGTTAACATTCGAAGGATGTTCGATGTAAATGAGGCGCGACGAATGATTAATTAATACGGTAAAGTTGAGCCTTTTCCTCTATACAGAATTCCCTCCTCGTTTAGACCCAAATCATCGAATTGCAACGTGAAACATGAACTCGCTCTCATCATTCACGTATGACAGAAGGGCTGTCAAAATGTTAGGTTAAGAAAGCGCCCGAGTACTAGCGCCAAGCGGGGTACGCTTGAACTTCAGCGCCACAATCGAACCACTGTTAATCCAATTTATTTAACAAACGTAAAGGGCTTTTAAGGTCGACCCAAACAGTTCTACGAACTTGGAAAATGTAGGTGGACGTCGTGAGTCGTGATTGTGTAATGGAAGGTAGGCGAGTGCGTTAATTAAAATAATTGCCTCACTTTGCATTCTTTTTTTTTAATTCATGGACAATTCTTACAACGCTGATTTTTAGCTTCGCTGGAAACGCTCTTGCTCGTCGGAGACGAAGTGCTAATTATTTTTTTCTTCTTTCAATTGCACCCAAAGCACATAAAGCGTGCGCCGTTGATAAACGTGGGATTATTGGCTAAGAATGGAACAATGGACCCGGCGAGTTTCATTTCGACGATTGTTCGGAATACACACACACACACACGGACGGCATCGCCGTTTTTCTTCTAACTTTCACTATTATGTTCTGGCCTGTTGCGAAAGCAGGTCCATTCTTCTGGGTAATTGCGAACGAACGTTTCTTGCCGGTCTAATAAGTGGACGTGAGTGTGTGGTTTGGGATTTGGCACGGAATACTGTTATTGGGTAACGAGCTCGAACAGGACCAATTAATTTAGGAAGTTGTTCTACATTTGAAAAGAAAAAATCATATTTAGAGTAAAAAGTGATGCCCCCGGCTTGGAAGCAGAAGGAAGAATTGCAAAGGTTCACCATTTCTTGGTTAAATGAAGAAAATGAGGATGTTAGCTGGCTGGCTTTGTTTTTAGTAAAAACAGAAGAAGAAACTGAAAACCTGAAGATGGAAAACAGAGAAAATAAAAGGAGTAAATCCTATTTTTAGACTGGTCGCGCCACCTATGATGCAGACGAGATTCCATTCCGGACTCGCACCGAACGATGATAGAGTTTGCTGGAATGTTCTAGGTTGAGTAGCGTGAATTACTATATATTTAGAAAGCGATGTGTGTAGCAAGCGAATTAGTAGAACGATTAAGGCTCGATATTATTTGTGCTTTCATTGTGTTATATGATCGTAGACATTAAAGTATCTTTAAAATAAACAACGATTATAATTTGGAATTCCTATGAAAATGCTGTAAAGTGAAAACCAGTACGAACCAGTCACATTCCGTGAATGAATTAGCAATTAAATAACGAAAGAAAAAAAATGAATGAATGAACATTTTTCAGAGCTTACTTAATAAAATAAAAAATAGAAGCTTCAAGTTTTAAAAGTCCTCCAATTTCTTGAATAGGTAAATCAACAATTCCAATAATTTCATTATCATATTCGCAGTTAACTATATTGGTACCGTTATGATTGCGCCAGTGAATTATTATTACACAAACTCTGTACTTAGTTTACCGTAGCAGGCACCTGAACACCTGTAAAAAATTTCCGGTTTGTCGGTAAGTAATAACGAGTAACCTTCGTCGTCCTGTTTCAAAGCCAAGTCGGATACTTGTACGAAGACACATTGCGTACAGCACGTAAACAGTCGGACTCAAAGTCAACTGATGCCCGAAGGCTGTGTCGTAGGTAAATACGGATTTGCATACGAAACGGCGCGATTTTTTTCTCGTCGGATAAATCCGCTTGTGTTTACGAGGGACGTTCAATAATTTATTCATCTACCACAATGGAGAAACATTTTTCGGTACAATTTCCTGACAGTTTGCGCAACGATTTTACTTGGCCTCAAGCCCAACGGACAAGAACAAGAAACATTAATAAAATCTTTGTCTGACGTAAGAAAAAAAACAAGATGATTTAAGAAACTAAGAGAAGTGAGTATAAGAGAAGGAACTCCGGAGATCAAAACACGTACATTAAAAGAACCGCAAAAGAATGGTGTGAGGGGGAAGTAGCAAATAGGGCAACAAGCCTGACAGAACTTGATAAACAGAAGCAATAAAACAATAAGGAGATAGGGGAAAGAGAAGAAGATAACTTGGAATCAAAACAAATTTCAAATGACAGAACCAAGAGAAATGGAAAGAAAGAAGACGAAATAATGAATAATTAGAGGGAGCACTTTGTAAGGTCATTGCAGTAAAAGAGGTAGGTAATAAATGCAGACGAATTAAGGTTGCATTCGAAAGCCAAACACTATGGTATAGAGGTATTGAAGAAGGAAACTGTTGTAAATTTGTTTAAATATAATTTTCTTCCTTTTAAAGGCTCCATTTTGCTCAACATAATCCTAAACAAAGTACTGAATGAAGAAACGGCCATTGGAATATGGAAACAAGAAAAATGACAAACAGAAGCGTTGATGATATGAAAACAAACAAAATTTACAGCAAAACATAAATACATTGAATTAAATTGATAGTAAAAAGAAGACAAAAGGAGAACACATATGTAGTATACAAAGATAGACTGCAAGTAACTAAATTCAAATGCCAAGGACGATTAAATTCAAGAAAAAAAACAAAGAAATTATTTGGGCTTTGCCAACGTTTCGTCCATTGCTTATGTTATCACTACTTCTTCTAATGTACAGTTGATGATAAGCAAAGAAAAAGCAGCGACGATAACAGCCTTCAAATCAAGTTAACAATGAAATTGCTCAATTTAATAAAGACAAGAAAACAAATTTAAAAAAAACAGTTTAGCTTGTGACATCTCGCGGCCAAAACTGTTATCCAGAACAGGGCCGAGCACGGTAGGGGAACAGTGCCATCACCCCTTATACTTCTCCGTAAGTGTTTCGCGCTTATTCTAGTTTAAATTGAAATTGGCACGCAATATGCATAATGTTTCGACGAGTGGCGAATATTTTCGACTGTCGCCGATTATAGTGGTGGTTGTGGAGGGGATGACTCACCAGGACTCTCGTGCCCAGCATTGATCCAGAAGATCCTCGAGGATTCCATGTAATTCTAGAGAAACGAAGAATTTGTTGTGTTTGGCTTCCAGGTTGGGGCTGCATTACGTACTTGGATTTTGGCAACGTTTCGTCGACTACTGATATCGTCACTACTTCTTCCTCTTCTTCATTATGCTGTGGTAATGTATATGCGTTTTTCGTTTACCCTGGCAGGACGATTGCCCGGACAACAGGCTATTATGAACGCTTTGAAATGAGCTGTCAAAACGGTCAAATAGTGAAGATTGATGGATAACATTGTTAGTATTATATATAATAGTATTAGTATTATAGGTAAAAAGTTGTTTACCGGACGAAATGGTGCGTTTATTATGAACCGAACAACTTGTTATCTTGAGGTTATTATGAACGCGAGGGGTAAAAAGTTGCACGCCCGACGTTTATTCTGAACGCACCCTAGGTCTTTTGCAGACGATTTTCCGCGTTCAAAATTTTGCATTGATTTTATTTTGAATCTTACAGCAAAATCTCAAACGCTTTTTATTATTTCCTTTCCATTAGGTACTTATTCACAGCCTTTCATTTGCCATTTCTGTCTATATACAATTAATCATTAGAGAAATTTCGAAAAGAACTCGAATTTAAAGCACAATATGAAAACGGGGTCAGTTTAAAGCATTCGTGAAGCAAGCCTAAATAGTTATTGTTTATTATTCAATTGATGATGTTATCATCAAGGAGTCGAATTCAATAACCGAATTGAATAGTAGAAAGTGACCTGGATCCTGAGGCTACATACATACAAACGCTATTTACTTTTTTTTCTATCTCTGAAAGAATTTCCCATGGCATTTTTCAGACAAGTTTAATCGAATTACAGAATAAAACTCGCTTGAGTGAGTGGGTTGGCGTTGATAACAAATAATCACGTAAAGTCCATTAAAACAGAGTTACGTCACTTTAATTACAGTTTTTCAACTTGAAAGGGCTATTTATTTATTTTAGAATCCGTTCGTAAAGTAGGTAGGTATAAGCAAACAATAGAAAAATTTGATGTGTCGCTCGTTTAGGTCCCGCGACCAACCCCAATGCCGTTATTCTGATTAGGAACCTTCATTAATTATAAAACTGTAAGTGCATTTTTGACTCGACAAAATATTTAATAGAAAAATAATTTCACCCTTGCAAGGGTTATTTGTTTAATTACTTAGAGTTCCATGGAACATCTGAGTCTGCTGCATCTAACTCGTTGTTCCATGGTGCGTTTAATTCGGTTCACTTTAACAAAGCTACCATTTATTGCCTGGAATTCAACGACCATAACGTACCATGTGCTAATGCACGCCGTGAAATATGTGTTATGCACCGTAGAATGTCATTAAGGTCGTTGAACGTTTCATGCTTCGTCTTTCTCTGTGCACACATGCACAGTACAAATGTGTAGGGTATATGCGCACGGTCTCTCCATGAAATTATTGTTGCGAATTTGTTTATTCTAAGACTTTACTCAAAAAAATTACCCACGCACACGTAAATCTTTAAATTAATGGTGATTTACTGTTGCGGCGCTCGGAGATTTTAATGCTCGATTAGACGAGAAACCTTTAATGAAATTGACGTATGTAAATAACCCGGGGCACAATGTAAACACGAAGGAACGTGGCAAGGATGTTAAGCTCATTTCCTTGTGTAAAGATGAACCGTTAAAAACGAAATAATATTCTACACAATTTCTGTTAGTATCCAACAATACAAAGTAGGTATATGTTAATTGCAACAGATGGCGGATGGCCGTGCATTTAGAAACAGGAAAAGGAAATCTGGTAGATTTTTTAACCGCCACGTTCGAATTGCTTCCTTCAAGCAGCACAGAAATTTCAAGGCAACTTTATTCGTTGTCGGGTCGAGCTTAGTACACAAACCATGATCTATGGCGTGCACAAGATGTGGGGGATTTCACCTTCGTGTGATTAACTTGTAAACAACGAACAGCTATGAGTAAATAAATAAATTATAAATAGTGGATTTGACTTTTCTTTGATAGAAGAAATCGATTCAGATTTTGCAGTGTTTCAACTGATTGTAAGACATTTAAGATCCTGCGAAATGCAGGAAGTCATTAATGAATGCCGTTATGACTAAATCCCGGCCGATATTTTGATAATTAAAGGTATTGTACAGGTTCGCTTTAACCATCGGATAACAGTAATTTACCAGCAGGCTCATTAACATTAACTGCACATCATTTATAGCAGCACGTATGGGAGCCAACACTCCGGCATAAAACACGTTCACACGTTAGGACTTGCAAATTACCGCTCGTATTTCGTAATCAATTCGCTCGCCAACCAATTAAGAATCTACCGTAAAGACGGCGAACAATTATTATTGTTTATAATAAATTCAGTCGTCTCCTCCAAGGTTGTAACCCAGATTTGTCGAATTCACCAAACACGAAACGAGTTTTTACCTCCGCCGAGCCACAATGGGGCTCGCCCAGCAGCGTCGTTCGTTTCTTGGTTTTTTTCTTTGAGTCATCGCCATTACGTAACCCAATTCCTCACGTGCGCGAGTTTCTACATCCTTTGCATACAATGTAACATAGGAGACTCGTGAATAAAAAAAAATAGAAACTATTTTTGTTATACGTTATAAGTAGGGAGTCTACGTTGATGGTAAATCAAACCGAGCTAAACGTGAACTGTCTAGTTATAAGATGCGATCTAAAATTGTCTCTAAAAAATTTCAGGGACGAAAACTAATCTACTGCAATCACAAGAAATATCCGCGCATACGTCCAAGCCGGCGGAGAAACTGAAGGCCATGAACATGGTCCACGAGGAAGAACAAATGGTCTTCAGGCCGACCATCCCCACGTTCCCAAGCGACGAACCAAAAGGCAGATCCCTGAACTTCACCATGGACGACGAAAACAACCACGATAACGGCCTGTTGTTAAACACGACCAGGAACGGCACGAAGAAGAAGGAAATCGACCTGAGCGACGTCGACATGGACAACGACGACGGTGATGACGATGATGAACTCGACTTCAGCAACCTACACGGCGATGTCTTCCAAGACTCGAAAATCCCCAAAAATCTTACTACTTTAGGTTAAAAGAACCCCCCACCCCCATTTAATCAACTCCCCCTACAATAATTGCGTTGCAGGAATCTGCGAAAAGGGAGGACTCACCTACGACAACGGCGAAAGGCTGGAAGTGGGGTGCGATTCGATTTGCACCTGCGTCCACGGAAAAATGGATTGCGTGGACAGGTGCTCGAGCCCTTATTTCAGGAAAGGGAAAAAAATCGACGACCCCCTTTGCATAGAACAACCGGCAGAGGATCACTGCTGCGCCATCCTAACTTGCGCAGATACTGGTGACTAAACAAACCAATGTATTGCAAATCCCTTATTTACTTATTTACTTTCAGCCACCGAACCCTTGGAAATTTGCTCGTACAAAAACAAGACGTACAATAGGGGCGATAAAATCAGATCCGACTGCGTCGAGGTATGCAGCTGTGACATCGGAGGGAAGATTTCCTGCAAGCCCAGGTAAAGAAAAACCAACTCGCTTCCTTGAAGGCAAAACTGAAATTCTTCTTCTCCTTCATCAGGTGTCCATCAGTTACGAAAAGCTCCGATAGGTGCGTTGAAATCCAAGACCCCAAGGACATCTGCTGCAAGACCGTCCTGTGCGACGTCACCCTCGAGGAACACGAAACCGAAAAGGACCCCGAAATGATGCGCAAGCACAGAATCGTGGGGGCCAAATACCTCAACCAAACCACCATCAAAATCGACTTCGAGAGCAAATTTGGGGCGACCGAGGTCCTACCCCTCGTCGAAGTGAGCGCGGATAAAATCGGCTGGAGCGCGTTTCGCCTCCTCCCGGGTGACCTCGTGCAAGGTTTCGACGACCCCGTGAAATACGTCCGATTCGAGGCGGGGGACGAAGCCACGGAAGTCCAAAATTTTTCCTCCGTAAGCAACGCCACGGGGGGTGATTCGAAATCTTGCGCGATCAACGGGAAGAGCTACAAGTTGAATGAAGAATTTAACGTTGCCTGCGAGTCCTTGTGTGTTTGCCAGGAGACTGGGCCTAAGTGCTTAAAAATCGATTGTCCTACGTATTTCGGATTGGACGTCGTCGACCCAACTTGCATCGATTGGGAGACCGTACCCCCAAATTTTGTTCCCACTCCTCCTCATTGTTGCCCGGATAAGCTGCGTTGCAAAAGCAACGGCTCTTGCGAGTACGAGGGTAGGACTTACCCCAACTGGCATGAGATACCATCGAATTTAACCGGGTGCCACAGGAAGTGCTACTGTGAAATGGGGAAAGTCGAATGCCAAAACATGTGTCCCCCGGTTCCGGCGGTGCCCCCCAATGACCTGCCTTGCCCTCCGCATCACGCGATTTTAGACCACATCCCAGACGATGATTGCTGCATGTACTGGGTGTGCGAACCACCGAATCTACCCCCAGGTAAGTAACCGTCTGCAAATTACCACCGGAAAATATATAAAAGTAGCTGTGGTGCCAATCTGTAACTCAACTAGGCGTAGAAGTATTCGACTGGGACGGGGACTGAAACCAGACTGACTAACATTACCCACTCTTGTAAATACTTTGGCTTCCGAAGGTTATGGTTCTGTAGATTTTTGGCCGTTGAGTGGAAATTGACTCAAAGTTTATTTCAGGACAACAAAATCTGACGGCGGATAAGACCCTCGATTCCAAAAACCAGACAGACTTTTCCTTCTTTAATCCCGGCAAAACCCCCTCGAGAACCTTGGGGCCCCTGCAGATATACGAGAACGACGACAACAAATTCCATTTGCCCAAAACCCCAAACATTTCGCTCGAGGAAAATCACTATTATCATAAAGCCGAAAACCCAGAATATTTCGGACCATTCAATCCAGATCCCCAATCCCCAATTAAACCCGAGCGCAACATCAGTGCTGAGGCTAACGAACAGCCCCACTTGGAAGAGAACTTCATTTCAGGCCACAATTCCTACGCGCCGATTTTAAACAAGCCACTCCCTCAAAGCCCCAACGGCATTCAAATTCACGGGAAAGGCACCCCCGAAGAGTTGTTGCAACTAATAAATCAACATCCAGATTTTGCCAACTACCCCCCCGGATCTATCCTAGAAATCCACAACATCCCCCATCAAATTCTGCCCGCCAAAACTCAGTACGTAGATCCGAATGCGATCATCTCCCCCAACAATCAACACCAACTAGTTCCGTACATCGTAAATCAACCCCAGGCGCGCCCCCCGCCTGCCAATTTACCCCCCGGCTTCACCTTCGAACACATCTTGCAGGACTTAAACAAAAAGGCCTTCCCCCAATTCCCCCAAACCCAATTTCCCTCCCAACCCAATGGACTTTTACCGAACGGTGGACACGCGTTTGTACCTATTTATAATGCGCAACCCCATCGTAACATAACGCAAGGTTGGTCACCACCATTTCGCTGTTTGCCCTTGTTACCGCGAGTTTGTTTCGACTAGGTATCGGTTTCCCCGGCGGGGGTTTCTCCGGATTCCAGCAGCCCCAAGACGAGGTCGTCATCAACAACTTGGAACCTGTGGACGCACGCTCCGTCAGGCTGTCCTTCTCAATCCCCCCAGTCATCGTCGGGCTTCACGGAAGGGTCGAAGTCCGTTACACCCACAAGCTAAAGTAATATTCCCGCGGTTTATTAACAACGTCCTGTAAGGGGTTTGTTTCAGTAATGACGATCCGAGTTCTTGGGATTTGCAAGTCTTCGCCCCGCCCAACGATTTACTCGCCACCCCCCAAATGGAATTCGAGCTGTCCGATTTAAGGCCCGACACCGAGTATAAAATTAGGGTCACGGTGACGCTGCGCGATTTGCATAACACCCCCACGAGCAAGGTGTACACAGTGAGGACGTTCAGGGAATCGGCGTCCTCCACGTTGCCGCCGATGATCCCGATCGAACCCGATCTGGCCATCGGCGATATTAACTCGACTTGGGTGATCGTCTCCTGGAGGAAATTCACGGAGTATGAGCTTCAGTTCATCGACGGCGTCCAGCTGCGTTATAAGGAGATCGACACGAAAGTGTACGCGGCGACTCCTCTGATCCACAGGGCGGTCACAAGTTACACCCTCGAGAACCTTAAGCCGAACACCAAGTACGAAATTGGGATCTACTTCATCCCCTTCTCCGGGCAGCTGACGGAATTGCACTCCGAGCATATGATACACTTCACGACGGCCAATGAAGTGGATAATTATGGCTTCAACGTTTCGCTGGATATAACAATGGTCAAGCCGACGAGTGTTGAGATAACCTGGAACGGCGTTCCGTACCCGGAAGATAAATACGTGAATATATACAGGGCGATTTATCAGAGCGATTCGGGCAAGGGAGACTCCAGCACGTTCAAGGTTGCCAAGAGGGATGCGCCTTCCAAGACTATCATTAAAGATCTGAAGCCTGGGACGAGGTATAGGTTGTGGTTGGAGGTTTACCTCACCAATGGAAGGATTAAGACGAGTAACGTGCAAGACTTCATTACGAAGCCGAGATCTGCGCCAGTTGTTGAAGCATCTCATGGTGAGTTTCTTCTTCTTTCCCCGAAATTAATCGATTAAGTAAGGGGGCATTTTCGATTGATTGCAGATAAGTTATCGGGGGATTTATCCGAAGACCGGGGAGACTATTACGGCCCACTAGTCATTGTAGCAATACTGGCCGCGATAGCCATCCTAAGCACCCTGGTGTTACTCTTGATCCTGGTGAAGCGTCACAATCAGAACAAGGCGTCTATCACGACGCCCCCCAGGGTGAGTCAGTCGGCCTACGACAACCCCACGTACAAAGTCGAAATCCAGCAAGAGACGATGGGTATAAAAATGTAGATTACGGGTAGTCCGGGCAAGCATAGTAATTCTGTTTGTTTTAGATTTGTGAGGGAGAAGAGTTTGTTAGTTTTTGTACATAATTTATATACTTAGGTTTAAGATGTCTATTTTTATTGTAACAGTATTTTAATTTGTAATATAGCTTTAATTTAATACACATAGAACCTTTTTCTTCCCCCCCCTCTACCAGGTCTTTCGCTTTCGTTGAATCAATTAATTTCCCAAAGGAATATTCAAGAAGATCATTGAACCTGGCTGTTGCGTATCTCTAACGTTTTTCAAAGTCACCTTTTCAAAATTCAGAACGTACAGCTGGAGATTCGCGTGACAGATAAACCTGCGACTTTAACAAATCGTTAGTAAAGTACAGTCACGCAAATCTGTGGACATGGGCAAGCGAAAATCGGCTCTAGGTGAAACCTAATTTGGTATTTCAATTAGCTGGACATAAACTACGTACTGATTGTAATGAATCATTACAGGTTTACGAACTTGTACATCAGATTGTTAAGGGGAAAAAGAAGGATCAGAATATAATGGGAAAAGGAGACTAAGGAAATTTCCAAGAAGAAACAACCCTTATTATTTTACGATAGACATTAACACCAACGGAAACAACTCCTAAACATTTCTAAAAGAAAACGTGATTTTCAAATGTCGTGCTGTGATAAAAAAATGGATTTAATTTTCTTCTTTTCCCCCGATGACCTCGGATTTTAACTTTTCCACCAGGGCTTTGCGTATCTGTAACTGCTGCGGTTCGATACTGGCGGTGTTCCCTTCCAGAATCGACTCGGCCGCTTTCTTGGCCGATTTTGGCCTGACTTTGGACTTATCTGGCTCGACTTGCAGCTGCTTCTTGCGCGCTTCTTTCTTCAAAGCCACCAGTTTATCGCGCTGGGCACGCAGATACTCCTGGCGCTTCTTCAGCTCGACCCTATCAACCTGAAATTCATCCCTTGGTTAAAACATCGATTGCGAAATCCCCCCCCCCCCTCCCAAGTTACCTCTGCAGGTGGCTTTTGCTCCAAGACGACCTCTTTGCTCGGTTTCTGCACGTTCTCATCAGTCTTGATCCCCTCGCTTTCAATTTTTATAACCGGAGGCTTTCCCAACTTTTTCTCCGCAATTTGGGCTTGAGGCAGAATGTTTTTCTTTAAGGAATCTTCGAGTATTTGTTTCTCTTCTAATATGTACTGAGCTTGCAGATGAGTATCTTCCACGTTCTTGACGTCGGGTGGAGGAAACTTCCTAAGGAATAGGAAACCTAATCTAAAATTTAATTCAGATCTACTTATACTTTACTTGACGACTTCTTTCATTATCTCCTGTTCAAGGGCCGAGGATGGCCTTGGGGTGATCTCTGCTTTCGTTTGTTTGCTGTACTGGGCCTCCTCGCCCTGTTGTTTTTCCTTGTGCGGCATGAAGGACTCTGGGGTAATTCCATATTTTTGTTCTATCAGTTCGAGCGCCTGCAACTGCAGTTCCACGTTTCTCTGCGTCATCATCCTTTTGAACATTTCGTAATCATTTGCCGCCCAAATTTGTTCGAAAATATTCTGAGAACAAACAATACAACAAATGTGCCAATGTTTTGAAACAAATCTTTAATCGTTATTACACAAATGGTGGCAACGTACTTGATCAAAGTGAAGCGATATTCCTCCTTCCGTTCCCTTGGCGCACGCACCTTCAAACTGTTGAGGGGTAATCCCAATGTCTTCCATGAAATTCCCCAACATGAAATCCACCTGCGAAATGCGATTTTATAAACGGAATAAATCAATAAAAAGCGATTCTTACCAAGTTCTTGAATTCTTCGAAAATCTTCTGATACTCCGGACTTTCCGGGACGTTAGTTTCGAAAACTGGAAAAAAGACGGTCGGTGAAACAGTTCTGCGAAAGGAGCACTTACTCAGGGATTTCTCTTCGATGAAGCTCTCCAGCGGAGCGCTCCAGATGGGCCCGTTCAAGAAGCACACCAAGGAATCGAACACCCAGCCGTTATCCTCCTCGTCCATGATGATTCGACGTTGCCCCGTTAAAGCTGCACTGTGTATTGAGTTAAAACGCAGTCATTTTCCGCAAGGTTTACCTCAGGTCATGTGTGTATGCGGAATTTCCATGGAAACAAACAATTCGATTCAATTTTGAATTTGCCGCCGCGATCCCGACTCCTAGCGGCATTTTCTGAAACTAAAGCACGAATTTAATTTATTTACTCCAATTAATTTAAAACTGTAGCACAGATCTAATTAATACGATTATACTCGGAATGCTTTCTACAATAATACAATGACCGTAATAGGCGAAACTGAAGAATAAAATAAATATATATCCGGCCCTTACCCTAGCGGCGCTTACGTGAACTAATCGATCATTGTTTACAATAACTTATTAAACGTTAATATTTAAATAAATTATATTTAAACGAACAAAAATTGCTTAATTTGTTTATTTTCGGTAAGTTTAATTTACCCATTTCTCAATTATACTTAATATAGGGGTTTTTCTTTAGGATAAAAAAGTGAGGTTATGTTGATCTGTCATCTCAGGTTTGAGGCATTTTCAAATTAATTTAGCATCGCGCAGCCGATATGGAAAGCGAAAACGACCAGATATTCACATTCGACAAAGAATTTCACGAGATCGTGAGCAACAAGGAAGTGCTTCGGCGTACGACCGAACGATTCTTGAATAATTTAATCGACGACATCACCTTGGGCATTATATTCGACGCGCACCGCAAGTTCAAGACGAACGGCTTCAACTTGGACCGGGATGACTCGCCGACGCCCGTCGAAGACACGACCCCCAACGTCGACATATTTGGGCAGCACAGTTTAAAAAAGAACCAAGAATGCGTCTGCCCCAATTGCGACCGAGCCGTCGTAGCCACGAGGTAATTTATTGCCCTTCACTCTTTCGAGCGCATCATTGATTTCAGCCTGTATTAAGCAGATTTGCTCCGCATTTAGAGTCGTGCATGGGCATGGGCCGAAGCCGATCAAGGAACGTCAGACGCATCGTGAACAACAACAAAGAAAGAGACAGCACCTCGTACTCGGGAATAACCAGCGACGACGAAGATGATGTCGATTGGAACTCCGGGGACAAACGCAATAGGAAGAAGAAGGATCGAAACGGAAGCAAGAAGGGAAAGGGTATGCGGAGATTGTTTTGGTCGTGGTCACGTTTTAGAGTCAGCTTTTATTAGGAACGCCCAAGAAGACGAATGAGCCCGAACCGTTGGAGAATGTGGACGTCGAGGGTGAAGAAGACGGAGATCTGGCATCGCTGAGGGACATTCTGCAGGATCATTCGAATGGGTCCTCGCCTGTTGATTCGACTTCGTCGAGTGGTTCTAAGAAGCGAGATAAATCAAAGAGCAAGAAGAGCAGTAAGAGGGATCGAACATCTCCAAATGTCAGCAGTAACACAGAGTAGATTAAATTAATATTATGTATTAACTTTCCTATAATTATTTTTTTTTATAAAATAACGAGTTTTTTATCTAATAAATTGAAACAATTAAAACCATGGAGGTTCATTTAAACTATTCTTTGAAACCGTTAGAAACACAGTAGTTAATGCCCTCTGTGAGCCAAATTTGAATGAACTTTCAATTTAATATGCTTGTTGAATAAAAATGAAGGTTATTTCTCAATGCTCAAAATGTTACTTCCTTTAGATGTGTTTCGATTGAAAAATGCTCTGCAACAGTTTGAAGGCAAGTTAAATACGTACAAGAAACCGGAAAATGATTTACTTTGAGTGCTTAGGGGGTTTATAAAAATACAGTTGGTAACGCTGATTATACGTTGTTTCTTTGCACATAACCTGTCTTTTCAAATTTGTTCTAAGAAGAATAGCTAAAGCAAAAAGAGCACAATGTCAGGTAAGTTAATCACTGAATCATTATTTTTTAAATAAAAAAGAAGCTATTTCTCATCATCAGATGAATATGTGGATATCAGTACTGTCCAACTTCGTGTAGTAGAACTGAGAAAGAAGTTGCGTCCTGTGATCCAAAAGGAACTGGTAGAAATAGAAAAACAGAAAGTCTACAATTTGGTAGGCAATAAGTTTTGAAAAAAAATGGATTTTATACTTTACAAATATTTTAGCAAGCAACCAAATTCGTTACAGAATTTGATGCCGTGGATATCCCAACAATCAAGGACCCTTTCGATGAACTACCTGAACAAAAAGAGGTAAAAAAAATTAACACATGCTTTTATAATATTTACATTTACATTACATCAACAGGATGAGGGTAAATTACTGGAAGATCTGAAAAATCAAATGTTACTACTGACGATTCTAAACAGGAAGAAGTCTTGCCCCATATCACAAGTCATAGACTGTCTGTAACTGAATTAGTTTAATTTATTTTGTAAATAATCATTGGAAATGTAATAATAAATATTTGCAACACAATTGTGGTTCTTTTCTTGGCAGTTTTTTTAATATACTGGAAAAGGTACATGCGCATTTAAAAAAAAATTACAATATTTAAATAAATGTCTCAATATTTTGGTAAATTACTTCTATGCACTTCAGTCTTGGTTTGGTCGCCTAAAACACACAATTTCAAAACGAATTCTGAGTGATGTGATTTACTCACGGTAAATAATGGAATGAGATATGAATTCTTTGGTTCCTTCAGCCGCAGGCTCAGCACAAACAAGACTCTATGCTGCAAACTACAAATATATTATTAAAGTCGACGAGTCATGTTAGAAACATACTCTAGAAATCACTTCGTTGATGAAGATACCATCGATAATACTGTAGGGAATAAACCGAAACGAACTGCCTGCAATTCGATTTACGTTCACTTGACAGCCTAGGTTTCTCACTAACAACAACGATTCTGAAACAAGCCACATTAAAAATAACATTACAACAAGAGGGCTGACTCACCGTACTTAACGACATGGAACATTTTGTACAGAATAAAGATAACACAAAGCAATATAACTAAGAGGTAATTTGTACTAACTAGATTGTAA
Organism: Dorcus parallelipipedus; assembly: GCA_958336345.1. Classification (NCBI taxonomy): domain Eukaryota; kingdom Metazoa; phylum Arthropoda; class Insecta; order Coleoptera; family Lucanidae; genus Dorcus; species Dorcus parallelipipedus. The sequence continues at coordinate 47,731,140 of OY284477.1, read as the reverse complement.
TAAAATGCAGCTACGTTTATTGATACTAGAAGCAATATGATTAGGCTTTTTATATTAACATTTGCAGTCCTGGTGTTTTTTAGCACGATTTCTGTTGCATTTGTGTATTTGATAATTTTCAACTTAACGATTTGTCCGGTGATGTTCTCATGGTATTGCTTAAACGTAAGAGCCTTTCTCCCCATTTATTTGGGTTTACTTTAAATAAATTCTGCATGTAAAGAAAAGTAAGGCTAAGATGATATTCAACAATGTTGCCAACCTAAAGTAGTTGACTTGACAGTTGAAAGTTTTCTCTTATGTTATACCGGATGTCCCACGAGAAAAGGTCAATACTTCGTGGGGGTCTAGAGTGGGTTATTATAAATCAAAGAGTCAAACAGGTAGTCTCTTATTAATGATTTACGAGATACAGCTTATGTTTACCTCAGCATTCCCAGCTGCTGATGTAAATTACGATATGCGTTTGTAAATTGCAAGCATTACATCCATCAACGATTTAACACGAGGCACTGCATTGTTACCAACAGAGTACAATGTGTTGCCTATACGGCGGGCGGTGTCACATGAGTTGAGATCTTTTGTGACGTCCCTGTATATACGTAGGAAGAAGTCGAGGGAATCAGCAAATAAGTAAGAATGAAATAAACAAAGCAAGCAGAAATATCAGGAGAAACGTGGAATTAGGAGATTGTTTACACTTCGCGATCCAAAATAAAATTATTCAGAGTAGGTCGTGCTTCGGTTTTTCACGATTCCTGAAAGAATAACTTTCAATGATGAACGTATTGAGTCCCAACTCGAAATTCTTGAAACAATTTTAAAATGTCACTGTCAAGTACGGTTATTAAATTCGACACACAGTAGGTATATTCGTTTTAGGAATCCTGGGTTTGCCACAATAACGTCATCGTCAAGTAATTAGTGCACATATAGGTCAAACTTTGGTTGTACCAGAAATACATCTAAAACGAATAGATTTTGTGTTGACAAGTTGACATTAGGTTTGTTCCAGCAATAGTTCGTAACTAATTCAGAGCCGATAAAAACAGTTGCCCACCGAAGTAATGACCGATTTTAACGGCGCCGTCAAATGTACAATTTTGATGACTGCATGCTTTTGACGGTTCGAACTAGTTCCAAACTATTGCTGGAACAAACCTATTAATAACTACATACGTAACCTCACTAATTTAACATATTAAACTCATTTTTATATTACGACTTTGTATTATTTATTTTTATGAGCATAATGGCCTACGCTGGTTTTATTTAAGGAAATCTCAAGAAAGTATTATGAATTCGGACATGGAATTTTGTAGTTACTTATGAACATATACAGCGGGAATGTTTTGGCAGCGAATAAATACATTAATCGCACTATTTACATATGTGATGTCCGTAGTAACAAACAACTGAAATAAAACTAAAAAATTAAGGTTAACCTGCAGCTGACGCAACTAGACCCTGCTCTCGAGTAGGTGCGCATTACGTCAACACCAGCGTTGCCGTAGTGGCAATTAAAACGAATGTCAATGTCAAATTCGGGAGGCCGAAAATCTAAAACGAATGCACATTTCGTTGACGTAGGTGACTTGGGGCAGTCTAAGTCATCTAAAACGAATATATCTATTATTGCCAAATTTATTTCAATATTCACGGCCTACTCTGATAGCGTTTTCGATTCACCTGCACCGGTTGTACTCAGTGTATTTGCATCTTCTTTTAACCTCATGCAATAACATGAGATGAACGTACTCTGAGTGCGCACTAGTGCGATGAATCGAAAACGCTATGAATCATTTTGTTTTCGATCGCGGGGTATTAGAAACAAGATGCAACAATGGGATTAAGTAACGGGAGGGAAAAAAGCAGCAACACGTTTATTGTTTGGATTAACTTATGCCAATTGTTTCATTGAAATTTGCTCGCTAATGGCGTTTTCGATTCACCTGCACTAGTTGCACTGAGAGTATTTGCATTTTGTTTTAACCTCATTTAATAGTATGAGACGAAAATATTCTGAGTGCACACTAGTGCAGGTGAATCGAAAACGCTATAAGCCACATCTCTTTAGATGCGACGTGCACTCCAATGATATTTCAAGTAGTAGATTCCCTGTAGACCAAGAGGTTGACAGTACTGTCTATGGCCGCGTTCAGGTAACTGCAGCAGCTGAGTTGCTTACTAAGCAATCGTTTGTGATTGGCTATTACTTTAATTTGAACCAAACACAAACGATTGCTTAGTCAGAAACTCAGCTGCTGCAGTTACCTGAATGCGGCTTATGTTTAGGACAGTATACTGTGGTATACTGTTGGAGGATTTAATCAAGTGTACGCGCAATATGCGCACACATTTCCAAATCAAAACGAAACATACGATATGTATTAAGAATGATAAATCGAGTGGAATAAATAAATAAATAATAATTTTCATTTGATAAGAACCAAGAGAGATTGAGGACAAGAGACAGATCACAAAGAACGTGGAAATAGAAGTAGGATATATAATATAAAACGAGCTTTTATATTAAGGAATGGATGGAGAGAAAGCGCTGACAAAAAGGCTTGCCAAAACAAAACAAACTTTATCATCTCTACCTTTGAATAGAAAACTACAGGAAGGGGTACGTATTATATTAAATGAATATGTGTCCCGAATGGAGGTTGCAAATGGTGGAGAGGGAGAGCTGTTTCCGGAAGACAGTGGCGCACTGTTTCAAAAGGTTATTCATGAGAATATAAATTCAGTTAATCCGTAAGAATATAAAGAATTTACGCGTTCGATTCGTGCTGGATTCACCAGAAACGAAACTGATTCAAATCTGCTCTAAGTGATCTACTGATAAAAACGAATTGATATCGAATGCAGTTACGCCCACTTGCATCATAACCTCATTCTTTGTTTATAAATACTTTTAAGTACCTTAACATTCAGACAAATTAAACGAATTCTTTATTCCTTGTGGTAGGGAAGAACCACAAGCCAGGCCCAGTAAGAATTATTATAAACACAACTACCATTTTTGTGATACAACTACCATCCAAAACGTCAGCAGTAATGAATCATACGTGGAGGTTCAACATGGTTACTTCCGTCGCACATTTCCATATAGCACTTACAGCAAAGACCCTTTCCCCATGATAGTTTTATGTTCAAAGATCTCTACATAAACTCCGTTCACTTTTGTATGAGTAACTAATGGTGATTTCTTTGTTCTTATGTTGTCTTACTAAAACGATTGGTATTGCATTTAAAGTTTTATTAGGTAATCAAATTATCGTTTGTCACAATTTAGTTGTCAGTTGCAAGATGTAATTTTTAAAATGAGCCAGAAATCCATTACGAAACAAACAAAGAACCACATTTATAGCGTTTTCGATTCACCTGCACTGATTGCACTCAGCGTAACTGTATCTTCTTTTAACCTCAAGTAATTCGCGACTTAGGCCTGGTTTATCAAACGCAAGTTAACATTAAGTTAAAGTTAACTTTCAGTTAATTACCTTAACAACAATTGTCTTCGTAGTAGTTATTATGGAAACAAACTGAAACTTAGAGTTAAAGCCGGTTGCACAATGGATTTGCATAAAACATAAGACATAAGACATAAGCCGTAAGAAACACATAAAGCCAGAACACAATGGATTTACATAAAACATAAGACATAAGACATAAGCCGTAAGATACACATTTGCGTTGTTCTCGTTACGGAGCTATTGTGTTACAGGTTACAGCGCACTTCTTTACATAGGTCGAATTACTATTACGGCTTATGTCGTATGTCTTATGTTTTATGCAAATCCATTGTGTACTGACCTTAATTGTCTCAATGGGTCTTAATTGTCAAAGCGAGAGGTCTCTGTTAATCGCAAAATGGCGCATTGATTGGTGCATGTTTTCTGATGTTTTTAATGTTAAACCAATCCGGTGAAATGTTGTTCACCCTTTCGACGGTACCAGCAGTTGGTACCAGATGGTACGCCGGTTGCGCTCAGTGTATTTGGATCTTCTTTTAATCTCATGTAATAACACGAAATGAAGATACTCTGAGTGCGCACTAGTGCGGTCAATCGAAAACGTTAAAAGATCCAAAATAACAGCACAAAATTGAAACCAACATAACCTATAAATAAAAATCCCATTTACAAGATACGGGAACTAAAAGAAGTCAGGTTTCAACGGTAAAAGTTACTAAGGCTGCGTTTAGTTGACGGACGAACCATCGAAGTTTAACGAGCTTGGTCCGACTGTCTTCTAAACGGAACTCATACCCACCGTGGTTGCCTAGTGGTCGCATCTCAAATCACGACCACCGTGACCACTCAGCTGATTAGTCAGACAACGTAAAATAACTACGAATTAAACAAAATCAACAACGCCGCCCATGAACTAAACGCAGCCTTAATCGTAGTCCTTTAGTTACTCATTGCAAAAGTGAAGGTGTATACTTTACTTAAGTGTGTTTTTCACTTTCTGTTTTCTTTGAGATTTAATTTCCTTGTCCATTATCAAGTCGCAACTTCTATTTGAGTAAATTGTACGATTAACAGCAACTGTTCTGAACTCTGCGTTCTTTGCTAATCATTTCATTTAATTTATTCAACCAGAAAATATTACAAAAGGAAGTGTAACACCTACAGGGGCAAACTAACAGCGTTTTCGATTGACCGTACTAGTGCGCACTCAGAATATCTTCATCTCGTGTTATTACTTGGGGTTAAAAAAAGATGCAAATACACTGAGTGCAACCGGTGCAACTGAATCGAAAACGCTATAAGTTGCCTGTCATAGGCCTAGTGCATGGCCTTCTAAATGAAAAGCGAGTTCTATCTGGCCTGCGCAAAAGGGCAGTTCAGGCGTGCTCCGCCAAGCACTACTTATGGGGCGCTTTTTTAACCTAAAATCTTGACAGTTCTGTCACGTGTGAATGGTGAATGAGTTCGTGTAAGAACAATTAATGTTATTATTGTAAAAATTTGAACATACTGAATATTATTTACGTTAGAATAAAGTGGAGTATTTATGTCCAATTTCGACAACTTAATTTAGCACTAAACTATTACGATTTTAGATTAAGATCTTACCTGCACATACTCAGAATTTCTGTGGTAAGTTACAACATGTATAATAAAGCTTCTTTTCTTACTGTGCGAAATTATCATCGCCCTTTTTAACACGTTCATACTTCACTTCGACGTGATCAAATGATTTGTGCATGAATCTATAAAGTTTATACCATATAAATTATGTTGTATTACGGTAATTACAATATTAATTAATTTTGAGTGAACTCATAGTGAACTCACTTTGATTGACAGTAATGACAGTGCATTTCACTCAGTGCCGTCAGCATAGGCCGTCAGTGCCTAATATGGTGCCTAAGGTATAAAGGCTGGTTAATTGTGATTTTCTTGTTCTTATGTTGTCTTACAAAAGCGATTGGTATTGCATCAAATTATCGCAGTGCTGCCATCTCTACCGATTTTTCGGTAGATTTACCGTTTTTGAACTCAACATACCGATCTACCGAATTCAAATTAATTCTACCGACATTTATATAAAAGCTAATTGGTGTTTAAAAACGGACAATATTAAAAAATATTAACTTTGTTTCCGTTTAATTTGTATTTATTATAATGCCATCAGATAGGTAGTGAAAAACAGTATCTATTTACATGAAGTTTTTTAAAATCCTCCTCCTTCTGCGTCTCCTTCTTCCGCCATTGTCATTGCAACTGCGCGATATTCTTCGTCGAAGAATATCGTACGGCTGTAATGGCAATAGCGAAAGAAGGAGACGGAGGAGGAGGAGGATTTGAAGAAGCTGCATGTAAAAGAAAATATTAATTAAAGTACACGACAATTCTTTTAATCCGAAATAAATGCAGTTTTTTAAACTGCAGGCTGCTCCTGTCTCCTGCTTTCGCCCTTGCCATTGCGCGATTTTCTTCTTCTGCTGCCTACACGTTCTCTACGACGTCTACACGACCTGGTCTTATCCATAGCTTCCCCAAGGAAATAGCGACCCTTCAATTTTCTGATGGCTCCGAAGGCGACACTCTTGTCGATGGCTTTAGTCAGATGGTTCCTAAACTTGCTGTTCGGAACGGCGCGGCGAACTCATTCTAGATGTGGTCTGTTATGTTATGGCTTCTATTAATTGTCATCCCCTGCGAGTCTTGTAAGTCGTCGATTGCGACTAGGACTACATAGTTTTGCGGTCTTCAAAGTGTGGGGATTCGGAGGGGCCATTGCAGTTTTAACTTTTGTTACTTTTTGAAATTTTGTCTTAATCCAAACTCATTTGAATTTATATTCGAGGAACAAAAATTTTACAGCTTTCGTTAGTGAGACATTTTTATTTACTAGATACAAACATATTTTGTTTCAGTTCACTTGCTTCCTCATAGAATAACCCCAATATAGAAAGCCATCTTGTGCAAAAACATCAGTTCTCGAAATGCCGCCATCTGTTTTCCCGATCCCGTACTATATTACATTAACGCGGCAATTTTGAAATACTTGTTTTTATTTTTCAATTATATAATGGGATTCAGAAGCATTCGTTTAATTTAATCATTCAAAATAAACATTGTTATAGCTTTAACTATGTAAGTATAGTAATGTTTACTTCGAACAGATGATTAAATTAAACGAATGTTTGTGAATGTATGTATATAGTATGTTATCTGCGACAATAAATAAAAGTCAAATAGTTTTAATAAATCTACTTATATTTTATTTTATATAAATTCGTGTGAACTACAAAAATACGGTAATACTAAAAAAAAAATTCTTAAAAATAATAATATGAAATTGATTTGACACAATATCATCGCAAAAAGTCGACTTTTAAAATAAAATAACCATATTAAATACTGATTTAAGTTAAGTGATGGTTTTGCTCATTGAAATGATATGAAAAATAAAACTCTAGTAAAAGAATAATTTATATTTGAAACCCTTACCCTTGATAGACAAAATTTAAAGCATATTGTTTCCGGTGTGGACAGGCCCATCTTAACATATACTCCAGTATTCACTGTATGGGAAATCCTGGTAAGACCTAACTAGAGTATGTAATGAAACTGCTGTAATTATTAGTATATGTAATTAAGTATTAATTAAATTAATATTCATATATTGCAATCTTTTTTTTCCGTCATATTCTCTTAAAGTGATAAATTTATGAAAATAGGGATCAGCTTCTCCAAAATGCTGTATTTGCTATTCATCCTTCCAGCTTGTCGTCTTAAAACTTCAAAAATTGGTTTTGAAATTCCAGGTTCTATTCGCACTTTATTTAATGCCGCTTTTAAAGTTGTTGTAGATGGCAGAGTAAATAATTTTGATAAAAATTTATAAGATTTTGGTCCTGCCTTCCAAATTGCTATAGCATCGGCTTTTTGTTGAAATGTAAACCTGTGTCCTTTAAGTTTTTTCCCAGTATTTCTAAACTGACTTTCAAAAAAACGTTTTTGAATAAGATTAAATTTCTCTGCGAGTTTTTCAAACTTATTCGATAACTTTTCGGCTGCTTTTAGTGATTGCGAAATCTGTGCTTTTTCACGTTTTAATCGTGCAACTCTTTTCTGGAGATGTTTTGCTTCTTGGTACAGTGCTTGTTCTGTAGGACCCAGAGAGTTATTTTTCCTATAATGCTTCAAACTCACCTCCTGAGCTATTGGAAACCCTATAAATATATATCAAAGTGTAAACACGTATAATATTTAGGACAAGTACATTCTTACTGCAGTACAGTGACCCACTAGAAGATTCTTATATTTCTCTCACATCAGTGAATGGTGCCACTAAAGCTGGCTCCTTGGAAGAAGAAGGTAACATGGAAATTTCCATCAATTCTAGTGAAGTACCTACAAAAAAATAATAATAAAATCTCTTAAGAGGCTAACATAATGTTGTGTAACTTTTTATTGTATCTCGTTGAACAAATCTGAATCAAATTATTAATTCAAAATTATAAATGAAAATTAATTTAAAAAAATTGAATTTTACCTGATGGCTGTAAATGAGGTGCATTTGAAGTTGAAGCTGATATGTTTGATTGCGTATGCACTTGCGTGGGGATTGGTGTAATTCTTTTCCTTGGGCTCCCATTTAAAATATCTCGATATTCTTTAGGAGGAGTTGAAATATCTAATACTATTGTTGCAGTACGAGATGTGGAAGGCTCACAATCTATGTTGATTTGTAGCACCCGGAAGACCTCTCTATCAATTAGAAATCATAATTATTATTATTATTATTATTATTATTATTATATGATTATTGTTATATCACCTCTTGGTAAATTTACAGTAGGTACTGCATTTCTTTTTAATTTTACCGACCCATCAGTGACAAAATCTTCAGTACTCCTAAAATGATCCACACATACAAATGAACGCTTGAAAATTTCTTCACTGGTTAAGTGCAGATGTTTCGGATTTGCAACTGCACTTCTCCAAGCTTCAAATATATCCAAAAGTCTTTTTAGATTTGAAAATTGGAATGAGGGCTTTTTTTTATGTCCGCACACACAACATGAGTGGGATCCCTTTGGAATTTCAATTTTCAACAGCGACTCTAAAATATATCAGTTTAGTTAATAATATGTTATTATTCTTGGAAATACATTCTTATTATAGTTTCGAATTTTATTTCAGACTTCAGATTCACTAAATATTCAAATGTGTTGTGAATGGCTTACCTGCGACTGTACTTAAGAAATTTCTGTTAAATTATATATAACAAACTAACACACAACAGCAAAACGAAACACAGCTAACAAATTAACAATATTAACTCAAATTACTGCTATTATATTACACATAAAACACAATCCATTACACAATCAGAAAAAACTGACATTAATGACAATATATTTTATGCTCGACCATTCCACTTCCTTATAATTTTTTTTACCCCATATATCCTTGGAGACAATTGTATGACAATGGTTTCGGTGATCTGTGGTTTCCATGAATATTACAAGATCATCGGATCTTAAAGGAATTCTATTTATCGGCATAATATATCGCAACTACTGCCGCGACACCCGAAGTCCCGATCCCGTACTAAGCAAAAAAAAATGGAACGACCTTGGTAATTCAAGACGATCGGCCTGTTGCTTCCTTAGATGAAATCTAGGCTTGCTTAATACTGATTACACAGATTAATAGCTTTGTTCGTACAGCAGCTTCTGAGGGTGCGTTCGACATTACGCTCGAGGCACGCTCTGAGCAAAAGTGTGAGGGAGATCGAATGAGTTTGATGCCCGTATGCATAGACAAATCTTAGGCTTAAGCCAAAGTAAAACTTTATTTTGAACAATGTAACTATACGACGCACAATTTGATATGAAGTTAGCTTTAAGTGTCACTTTTTCCTTAAGCCCACCCTGAGATTTGTCTGTGCATACGGCCGTCAGTGTATGTAAGAGTGAGACAAAAGAAGACCCCGAGCACTCCTAGCGTGATGTCGAATGCACCCTGATTAGTCCGAAATAGGGTCCGAAACTGTCAGAAGCATGCATATCAGTAGCAGTTAAAGATCTCATTATTAATGTGAATACGAACACTGATAAAACTGATAGTGATTTTGTTTTTGAAAGTGAGAATTATTGAAAATAAGCAGAGATTTTGGCTATTATAAAACTGCGACTCTAAAATCTGTTCTAAAATAATGAATGTTTTTAAATGTGTTATAATTTTCAACCCTACAATGGCTAGACCATCTCGAACACGTGGTTAAAACCAGAACAGTAAAGGAAATAGTGTTGAAGGTGCCACTGGGAGAGAAGAAAAGGGGCCAACCAAGAAGAAAATGGAGAGAAGCTGTGATGGAAGACGTCAGGGAACAAGGGATGGACAACCCGAGAGAAGCGGCGAAGGACAGACAGAGATGGAAAGTAAAAACATGGCTATTGCAGTTTGCAGCTAAGCTTTCGCCATCTGGTGTCAACGAAACAAACCCTTGTATGCTACATAACATCTCGTGTTTTGGCGTCGATTCTCTGTATATGATGTATCAGGATTGTATAATATATGATATTTACATTAAATCAACTTGTGTATTTGTATTGGTACGCACTTAAACACGTGCATTACAAAAATTCCGAATAGCTTATAGAGGTTCAGATTTATCCGCGGTAGCGCTGCGATCTTAAAATCAAACGCCTATAGGTCCCTAGCAAGCTAAGGTTATTGTATTTAGACGGTACCGCCATTCATTTCCGCGGCTTGGTCCCCCAAATTAAAAAGGAAGCGATGAAACGCTAAAGAAGATACATAACAACTTACCGTTGCTAAGGAGTTTATGAATGAATTTGATTAACCCCAAATTAAAAGAGATAGAAAGTTGGCGCTACCTTCTCGATATAGTAACCTTATAGCAAGCTACCTAGGCCTGAATTCTCGAAACGAGAGAGAGGGTTCGTTTTGCAGGAGTGACGTCAAAATGACGTAGACTCTCATATAAACCTATACAAACTTTTCGAGAAATGCGTCATGTTGACGTCATTTTCGGGAGTGATCACTTCTCTCCAGTTCGAGAATAACCCCCCTGGGTGGTTATTCTCGAACTGGGGAGAAGCGATCGCTCCCGAAAATGACGTCAAAATGACGTAGGCTCTCGTATAAAACTATACAAATCTTTTGGAAATTGCGTCATTTTGACGTCATTTTCGGGAGCGATTGCTTCTCCCCAGTTCGAGAATAACCACCCTGGTGGTGGTTGCAACAAAGATTGTAGGACGCGACTTGAAACCGTTATATTCATTTATATCATTTCGAAGAAGATTTGAACGTGTTTACTAGTATTTTCTCGATTTGTTTTAACGTATGGAAGGTAAAGATCATCCTCGTAACTCCAGTGACAGTACTGACAGTCAACTCTGAGTCAACTGACAGCAGTGTTGCCAACCTTGATACGACTGTTTTCCCTATATATTTTCCTATACAGTCTTGCTACATTGACCGCTAGTGGCGCTCGTGACGCCGTTTGCTTAAGGTACTAAATCAACACTCCGTACAGGTAACGCAATCCCATTCATCTCGTGAGAGGATTGAGAAACAAAGATAACAAATATAATTGTCGCAAGTGCAATAAGGAAGACAACAGTTTTAGGGAATTCTGTTTACCGCAATGTCACTGGTTTCAATTTAAAAGTGTGTTAGGTTATGTCTAGTTAGTTATTTACCAATCAAAAAGTTGTTATTTTGAGAAATGCAGAATGTTTCTTTTACGAAAAGGGCGGAATAATTAAATGTCATGCGATAAAAGTTTGGGATGCGATATTTAGGCTCAATTTTCTTAACCACTGACAGTAACTTTGACAAACGTCACTTCAAATAATATTTCCAACTGTTTTTTTATCCCTAGATGAGAGGAATGTGCGACAAGGATAGATATAAAAAATCACTACATGCGTTACCTCTATACGAAGTATGTTGATTTAGTACCTTATCAGTGCGCCATAACCAGCGCCAAAGTGGCGACTTTTGGCGTTTTCTCGAGCACAAAAATTCAATGTAAATTTTTCAAAACGCCCAGGCCAGTTAGAACTCGCTTTTCATTTAGAAGGCCATGGCTTGGTGCGAACTTAAAATTAAAATTAGGACTACAATCACATAAAGTATATTTTTTCTGAATATTTTCTCTCTCTGCTGTTTTCATGTATTTAAGTTTTCCATTCAACTTAAGATCAAATTTGAATTTTTTAAAACGCTCAATTTGAAATTGGCGGCTTCGCAGGAGCGCCACCATAAATTCCGGCGGCTCATAAATTCGGCTATCAATTTGTGATTTCGATTTTATTAAATACATTATCACTCTTTAAAATTACTATTTGCATTTGGATAGATTGTGATAAATCGATTCTCAATTTTGAAAACATTTAATTTCAAACTATGTACAAAAAGTAAAAAAAGAAAGTAAGTGCTACCAACGTTCTTAAATCTTAAGTTTATTTATTGCTTTTTATTGTTCTTTAATTTGCCTCTTTTTGCTCTGTGAAAATAAATGTGTGTAAAATTTACGTGAGTAAACTATTTTAGGGTACGTGCTTATCAACTAATGAAGCCCTTGATTGAGTTCACTGTAAATTTTTGAATTTGGCGGCTTTTAGTAGCGCCGTCCTTGCGTTTGCCCTTGTGAACCCCGTTGAGCGTTGTTGTGATCCAATATGGCGATAATTAGTATTGTGACCGTTCAAGAAAATGCGTCAATATATCGCCTCCAGTAAAAGTAAATAATGAGAGTCGGCTTAATCAGGCAGTAAAGACGAGTCCTGGCGTTTTGGTAACGATGTGACTTCCCGAAAACTGCGTGCGAACGTTTAATTATCCGATACAGCGTGTTTGCGTTCATTTAGTAAATTAGCCAAAATCGTACACAAAGGTTGTGATCACCGAGTTAATTTAACGGACTGCCGAAATATCTAGGTTAGTATGCGGTTTTAATCATTTCGCACGTCGTTATAACAGCACGGATCCAATTGAGGTTATTTCTGATATTTTGACGTTTTGTTTATACTGGAGCAGGTCCTAGCGTTTGTCACTGATCTGACAAGTCTAGTTTTATTTATCTCACGAAATACACCAGTGCATATCTCCATCTCCCAAGCTCACGCTAGTAATATTATATTCTGCAATCTTGTTGCAGCCGGCATGTGGGAAATCACTTGGCATCTCCAATCATAAATACGCCGTTACAATTACAATCATGACCGACACAAGGCGAAGAGTGAAGCTGTACGCATTGAACGCAGACCGGCAATGGGACGACAGAGGGACCGGCCACGTGTCTTCGTCGTACGTCGATCGCTTGAAGGGCATCTCTTTGTTAGTTCGTGCGGAAAGTGACGGCTCACTTCTGTTGGAATCGAAGATCCAACCGGACACGGCATATCAAAAACAACAGGACACTCTAATAGTGTGGTCGGAAGGTGATAATTTCGATTTAGCATTAAGTTTTCAAGAGAAAGCGGGTTGTGATGAGATCTGGGAGAAGATCTGTCAGGTGCAGGGCAAGGACCCGTCGGTCGAAATCACCCAGGACATCGTCGAGGAATCCGAGGATGAGCGCTTCGACGATATGTCGGATTCCGCTCCGCCCATCGAATTGCCCAGCTGCGAGCTGAGCAGGCTAGAGGACATCAGCGAACTCATAAGTAACTGTCTGACATCGCCTATGCGAAAGGAGAAATTAGCGGCTGCGATCGAAAGCGAGGGTTACATACGGAAGCTGCTCAATTTGTTTCACATGTGCGAAGACCTGGAGAATTACGAGGGGCTACATCACTTGTACGACATTTTCAAAAACATATTTCTATTGAATAAGAACGCCCTTTTCGAGGTTATGTTCAGTGATGATGTTATTTTTGATGTCGTCGGGTGTTTAGAGTATGATCCGTCGTCGCTCAGCCGAAAGAAACACAGGGAGTACTTGAAGCAACAGGCGAAGTTCCGGGAGGCCATTCCGATACGCAACCCCGAATTGCTGTCGAAAATACACCAAACTTTTCGAGTACAATACATTCAGGACGTCGTCCTTCCAACGCCTTCCGTCTTCGAGGATAACATGCTGTCGACGCTGAGCAGTTTCATATTTTTTAACAAGGTCGAGATCGTGTCGTTGGTGCAAGAAGACGAGAAATTCCTCACGGAGCTCTTCACTATGCTGACGGATGTGAACACCCTGGACTCTAAAAGGAGAGATCTGGTCTTGTTTTTGAAGGAGTTTTGCAATTATTCTCAAAACTTGCAGCCTCAAGCTAAGGAAACGTTTTATAAAACCTTGACCAACTTGGGGATTCTTCCTGCGCTTGAGATTACGCTCGCCATGGACGACCAAAAGACTAAGACTGCCTCCATTGATATACTTACTTACATCGTAGAGTACTCTCCTTCATTTGTGCGAGAGTACACCTTACAGCAGGCAAATAACACAGACGAGGTTTGTACAAATTTATACTTATCCTGCTAGAACTAATAACTGTTCCTTAAGTTCGCAGTCATGATCAGAAGCCGTTTCAAATTTATATTGATAACAAAACCAATTTAATTACAACTAATTATAAAGAGTGAGGAATAATAATTGAAGGTCACTTGGTTCAAATTTAATTAAAAGAATTGAGAAGTCATGTGACCTTAAATAACTGTGCTGATAAAGTATCAAAACACGCGGTGGAAATATAAGATGCAAATTATTTTCTTAACTTTATCTCTTGACAGTTATATCTATCGTTGAAACTAAAATATTTTACACCTTGTATGATCTGTTTGTCCTCGCAATTATGTTATGGTTAGCACAATTGTGCAACATTTTAATTTGTGCTGGGTTCTATTTTTCTTAGAATCATACTTTATATGGCCACAATATAATGAATTAGCAGAAGCTATTGTATTTCTAAATTCGAATTTCATTTGTATTCGAGGATTGTTTCCTGTAATTAATTTCAGAAGTTTTAAATGTTTAAGTCGCTACTGTTTGGCCAAAGTATCGAATGTGTCACTGTGTTATGTCTTTAATTAATTTGCATAATTTAGATGTGCCCATTGTTTGTTCATTCCCCTTTAGATTTTACTTAAACTTTTTTTTAACATAATTTAGAAGTTCACAGCTTTTGATTAATTAATATCTATTCACTCTTTATCCTTGTATCAATAGGCCGTGTTCTCGTTTTGTTAAGTTGATGCCCTGAAGTTTGATAGATGCCAGAATTTGACATGAAAAATATTAATGACAATTCCACACCACTAATCTGACTATGTTGCTAAATATTATACGAATGAGCACCGACTATCCCGACTATGGCACCGTGAAATATGCACTACAGTCGAGCTGGCAACAACGTCTCCGTCAGTGGACTTAAATTATAACCATGAAATTAAAAATAAACATAACCGTCTCATCTGACGTCTGTTTCATTGTGATACCAACAAAAATGTCACCCTAATTCGCCTACTGGGACAAGGAAAAAGAGTGAATGGATTATACTAAGGGCCGGTCTTGTCTATGGGCCGGTCTTTCCACCTCTTGATAAACTAACAGATGGATAACTACCATGGAAACAATTCATAAAAATCAAGTTATTTGCCAGATAACTTTGATGTGAAGATGGAAAGACTGACCCTTAATAATGCATTCATTACAAGTCCACTGTTTAAATTTTTTTAAATATTCTACAGGACCAAATACTACTAAATATAATCATAGAACAAATGATATGCGATACAGACCCGGAATTGGGGGGCGCAGTGCAACTAATGGGGGTACTGCGAATGCTTTTGGATCCGGAAAACATGTTGGCGCAGGTGAACAAGTCCGAGAAGACGGATTTCCTCAACTTCTTCTACAAACACAGTGTACAAATTCTTATAGGTGAGAGAGATTGAAATATTTAGTGTCTTAAAAACAAATAATTTGGGGCAACCACAGAATCAGTGTTATGCATGACAAATGAAAGTAGATTTTCTCGTTTCAGCACCGCTATTGGAGAACACGGTACACGGCGAGCCTCAAAAAGAAGATTACCAAACGGTGCAGCTCCTGGGGCTGATACTCGAACTGCTTTCGTTCTGTGTGGAGCATCACACCTACCACATAAAAAACTGCATCCTGAACAAGGACCTCCTCCGCCGGATACTGGTGCTGATGAAGTCGACGCACAAGTTCCTCGTCCTGTGTGCGCTTCGCTTCATGCGGAAGCTCATAGCACTCAAGGACGAGTTCTACAACCGCTACATAATCAAGGGGAACTTGTTCGCACCTGTGGTCGACGCGTTCGTGCGCAACAACGGCAGGTACAACCTGCTCGACTCGGCCATCATCGAAATGTTCGAGTTCATCAAGTTGGAGGACATCAAGACGCTGTGTTTGCACGTCGTCGAGAACTACAGCAAATGCTTAGATGACATCTGTTACGTGCAGACTTTTAAGTCACTAAGGTCCAGATACGATCAGCACCAGGATAAGCTAAAGGATCGCGAGCGAAACGCTTTAGAGGGGTACGTGAATTTCTCTTAGTTGTTTTTTTTTGTTTTTATTCTCAAGACCTCATTGTAGTGTTCCTTCAATATTAAGGAACAGCAGGTATAGGAGGGATCAACGACAGATGGAGGAGGAGGAAGAGATGTGGTTCAACGAAGATGACGACTTTGAAGATAACGAAGCGATTGTGCCTGCGGCAACGACGGATATCCTAGCGAAAAAACTGGACACTGACTTAGATAGTATAGGGAAAATAATGGACAAGAAGGCAGAGGCGAATGGTCCTAAAATGAATAATAATTCGGCACAGAAAACGTCAGTCCTTAACAACAACGCAAGCGGAGGTGGTTCACCGCCCACCCCCGTTCCTACAGACACCACCAAGTCGGCGTTGTTTAAAAGGGTGAATATTAAATGTGTTCGCGGGTAAATGCAGATTAAACTGACGTGAAATTTTTAGGGCCTTGTGGATTACGAAGGTGGTGATTCGGATGAGGATGAGGAAGAGACGACAGGCGAAGTATCTAAGAGGGCACGACTGTCATAGTATGCGATACGCCGAGCGACGCAGGTAAGTTCGCTAAAAACTCAAGTGTCGCGGGGCTCGGAGTGATCTCATAGTGCAGTGCAGTTCGAATGGTCAATTAAGAAAACAAGCAGTGCTACAACTCAGTACAGTTTGTTGTAAAATAGATAATAAACAAAATATCAAATACTTTTGACGCAATGTCTGTCTAAAATGACTGAAACTTTCGGATTGGTTCACCGAAACAACCAAAGAATTGCCGCCGCTGTAACAGCCGCTGCGTTTGGGAGTTTTTTTTTGTTTCTTTTTGTTGGCGCTGCTGGGAATGCAACTAATTTTTTTTTTCTGTACCAGTTCTTTGCTTGTTTTCTGCTGGTAAATGTTTTTATTTATTTTATGGAGTAGTAGATTTTAAGTGTTTTTATAATTGAGGCAAATTTGGAACGAGACCGAAATAATTTCTGTAATTCAAAATATTTTTAGAACCTCACTACTCACTACTGACGAGCAATTTCCATGCTGATGCAGATTCATAATTTTTAAATTAAATACAGCTTTGCTCTTTCGACTCACAATGAAATGAAATCCCAGTTAAAAACACTTAAAATTTATTTTGTAATTGAATGCCTTCCTCAGTTTTTAATTTTGTACTGGAACAATTTGACATAGCTGTACAATAAACACTGAATGTTTATAGCACAATTATTGTTACTTCCTCTTTAGAAAAGCGATTTTCAGTTGTACAGCATATCGATTTGTTTTAAGCTATGATTACAGTTCCATAAGTGTAAATGTGTTCCGGATTTCTAGCCTTCGAAATACCGCTGCTTTTTATTATTGATTTAATGTACTAATTCATATTGATTAATTTTTGAAAGGCCCGTCACGTTAAGTCATGCAGTATGAGGGACTGACTTTGACGAACGAACGAAATTCACAATGAAGATTTACCAAAAATTGTAAATTCGTAAGAAGGGGGGTGTAAACAAAACCGGAGTGCCTCATTATTCCGTTTATTTATGGAAATTATCAACAAATCAATTTCACTGGAAGAGAGCCAAGATTTCTTACTATTATATAAATTATTTAAAAAGTAATAAAATTAAAATAGTTACAATCAGATATCTAGTCACAGGCGTGCCATTTAAAATCACTTTTTTTTTTAAAATTATACTTAACGAAGAAGAAGTTATGGCACTTTATAAATAATTCATTTCATTTTGATGTGGACATTAGGAAGCTTGTTTCAGTTCTAGTAAAAAAAATTTAAATGCATCAAATCGTGTGTATATTGTACAAAGTGTGAATAAAGGGGTAGAATTAAATATGGTTATGTTTACACCGGACGTGAATGTAAATTGATTTCTGCGATTAAATAATTTTTACTGCCTGTTCCTCATCGCCTGTTTGTAAATTTTCGCATAACTTCCGTGACCGTCTTCTTGTATTTACCATGTTTGTGTAATGCTCCGTTACAAATGCATTCATCAATTTGTTGTAAAGTTCTCCGGGACTTGACAATGTGAATTTACATGTAGGCTAAGTATATCCAGTAGTCGATAGAGCATAGTATCGAATATATCTTATAAACAAAGTGAGTGTAGTGTCATTGAAGTGCTTAGATTGTGAAATACTTCGTACTGTTAATATCTGTATGATTTTTTGTGATAAATTTTATGTCTGTATAAATATATAACTTTACGTTCTTTTTATGGTTTCGACTGATTGATCAATTTATTAGCAGTTTTCTTTTCATCGTAATAATAAAATTTATTGTGTTTCGCTTGGAAATGTGTACGTTGGGCATTTTTTTTTTTTATCGTGCTACATAAATTGATCAATTAATTATGAGAGATAATTTATTACGTTTTTGATATTTATTCGTAACATTTAGCAGTATGAAGTTGAAAATTGAAAATTAAAAAAAAGGTTTCTACTGTCCACTTCTATATTTTTTTTAAATAAATGTGATGAATAAATTTTATTATATATAAATAATTTAATACTAAGGATAATAATATATTTTAATTTTTTTCAGTTACAAATCTGAAATTCTTCTAACTTTAACTGGTGATGCATTCATTGGATATGTAGATTATTGGTTTTTAGAGAAGTATAGAGAAAAATATCATACAGATTGTAATATATTTTATTAACCGTTTATATGTATGTTCGCTCAAAATTTATGTAAGTAATTAATTAAAGAGGGCTCATCACTCACCAGCAATATGCGAGTTCCATCGAAGGAACTCTAATTAATTGTCGAAGCCGAAATGTGTACAGATGAGCGAATGTATTCATAAATAAGAGTCTTTCCTAGGAACAATGTTGTTTTTCTCCGTAAAAATTATACAAGTGTTTTTTTAAGTATCGACGTCAATCCGGGTGGGTACTTAACTTGTTTAAGAAGGTGCAATTGTATAACTTTTACAGGACGTATTATTTATTAATGACACTTTTAAAAAATGGCAGCCTTACCATATTTTTTATACAGACCATCAGTTTTGAGCAGACTTTCCAAAGCCATACGTTTTTTCTACTATTTCGTTTCGTACAACAAATTCATGTTTAAAAAAAAAATGTAAAATAAAATTGTATTCGTTATATTTAGGTAATAAATATAAGTAAAATATAAGTGTGTTTCATTTAATTAGAAATTAATTTGTACATATTCAGTTTGAACATAATAATTAATTTTATTTTTGCCACCATGGTAGCATTGATGGTAGGCAACGAGTTAAGCTAGTTTTACACGGTTATATAACCTGTGAGCAACTAAAAATCAGATTAGAGCAGGCAGTGCAAAGAAAATGTATGTCTGTGATTATATGAAAAGTCAATAAATTTGACAGTCCATGAATGTATTACATTAATTAATTCAGTTAATCACAGACATACATTTTCTTTGCACCGCCTGCTCTAATCTGATTTTTATTTGCTCACTTTTTATTTACATGTAATTCTACGTGTATTCATCAAAATTGCATATTTTTCCGTGTAAAGAAAAATCAAATGGCAAAGTAATTTTTATTTATTAGATATCATTACATAGTTTTTTGTCTATGGCACACTAGCGCTGGATTTCACAAACGTCACTTAACTTTAATCATCGATTAAGAATAATCATTCCTATACCTTCAACACATGTAACCATGGCAACGTTTACTTTTAACGAATGATTAAATTTAAGTAACGTTTGTGAAATCCGCCACTAACGTGACAAGAAACGAACTTTTTTGTAAGCTACATGAAAAAGTACAAATCACATTGGCCATGCATAACAAAAAATTGAACGTCGATGCACGCAATAGTCACGAACGCTCGCCGAAAGCGTTCAGGCGTTTTGTTTGAAATTAAAAATTTTCGCGTGCGGAAAACTCACGTCGGAAAAAAGCGTTTTATTTAGTACAATGACACGTGTGTTCCGTTAAATACGTGTGTGTGTGTGTGGAGTGTGTGTTGTATGTACGAGGGCAGAAAGAAGTTGATGAATTGTTGGAATAGGTCCTGTAGCATGGCGGAGGAAATGCGAGGATGAAAAGGTAAGTGCTTTTTGATTCTTTAATTGCGTGAAACTCGTGATTTTTCCGTGTGAAAACCTTAAAGTACTTGTAAATAAAAACGGCGTGTACAGGATGAGTTTTTAAGCGCCCCTTCTTCCATAGCTCATTTATAAAACGAGATAACAAGTGTCTAAATAAAAACCTGGTCAAATAGGCTATATTTAGTAATTCTGTTATGTAAATGCAATGGATAAATTCTCGATCACAACCTACTTGACCAAATTTTTATTTAGACGCTCGTTAGAATTTTCTCTTTCACAAGGACATTCTACCTATAGAGCAGAATTTTTTCTTTCACAAGGACATTCTACCTGAAGCTTAGGAACTACATCGAATCAATTTTAAAACATTGTAAATTACAACAAAGCAAAGAAACTGTATTACAACTTACAACAAAAATACGATGATTATACAACAAAAATACGATGGTTATAATTAATGTAATAAAAGTCTGTAATAAATTGTAAACATTGATATTATTCATCTGTCTTTATGAAATAGAGGGCGCTGTGTTAAAGAAATAAATATTTCACTTGTTTATTATTTCTAAACAGGATTTGGTCTTTTTTTCTTTGATAAGCGATTTTGTTTTTTTTTTTGTACATAATGAAATTTTGGTTTTTACTTTCATTTTCATCGAAACAATTTCCAGTTTCTTGCGAATTTCTATTTTTTGCGTCTTTTGTATTTAAAAAAAAACAAAATACAATTTTGTACTTTTGCTTTCGTTTTGATGTCACGTCAAAGTTCTCGTTTTGAAACGATCTCGATCGCCTTTTGTTTTCACTTGAACAGAATTCTCGTATTTTTGCGAGTTTCTAGTTTTTTTTTTCGTTTCTCTTTTCGCATTTTTCGACGTACTTTCAAGTTTTTCGTTTTTCATTTTTATTCATTATTATTATTTCGAATTGTGATTCTTTCTTGTTTTTCACTAGGTAGCAAGAATTTCTGGTTTTCTTTAAAAAAGTAACTAATAAATTCGCGATTTTTTTAAAAATATATAAATTGTTTCGAATTTTGTTCAATAGATGGCGGGCTTCCTTTAAATATTTGATTAAATAAAAATAAAAATAAAAATAAAAAAAATTCAAAATTAACCTTAGGATTTTCTTAAATTCCCTTTTTTTTTAATTGTTGGGTTTTTGTTAGTTTTTTTTTTAAAGAGAAACTTTAGAAACTTTCCTCATCACTCAATAGATGGCGTTTCAAAATCAACTTTTTTTTTCTTCTAAAATTCTCGTTTTTTATAAATTGTTCATTTTTTTGTTAAGTTTGTATCAATGAAAATTTTAGTAATCGCTCAATAGATGGCGCTTCAAAATCAACCTGGGTATTATTTTTTTCCTTAAAATTCTTCTTTTTTGTTCGTTTTTTTTTTTTGGTTAAGTTGGTATTAATGGAGACTTTCCCATCGGTCAACAGTTGGCGCTTTAAAATCAACCTGAGGATTAGTTTTTTCTATTCTCGTTTTTTTTTTATACATTGTTCTTTTTTATTGGTTAAGTTTGTATTAATGGAGATTTTCCCCGTCGTTCAATAGATGTCGCCTCAAAATCAACCTGATTGTTTCTTTTTTAATTTTCGTTTTTTCTATAGATTGTTCGTGTTATTTTATTTTTTGGTTAAATTTGCATTAATGGAAACTTTCCCCATCGCTCAATAGATGGCGCTGCAAAATCAACTTGCAGATTGTTTTTTTTAATTCTCGTTTTTTTTTAATTAACTAAATTGTTTCGGTAACAATGTTTTATTTGGAGGTTCCTTGTCACATATATTTCACTGTTGGTCAATAGATGGCGCTTCATACAGCCCAATTTCATGTAAATATTCTTTGAGAAAATAATGGAAATCAGACTAAAAAAAATGGTTCTAGTCTGTTTTAAATTGTTATTTTGGGTCACGTTTATTTTAATAGACGTTTTCGCCATCGCTCGGTAGATGACGCTTCAACGTCTCTCGCCGTAAGGCACTAAATCAACACTCCGTACAGGTAACGCAATTCCATTCCTCTCGGGAGAAAATTGAGAAACAAAGATAACAAATACAATTGTCGCAAGTGCAATAAGGAAGACAACAACTAGTTAAGTTATTTATCAATCAAATAGTTGTTCTTTTAAGAAGTCCAGAATTTTGATTTTACGAGAAAGGCGGAATCATTAAATGTCATGCGATAAAAGTTTGGGATGCGATATTTAAACTCAATTTTCTTAACCATCGACAGTAAATTTTTCACAAAATTTTTGAATTTAATAAATTTATACCGTTGATTGGGCGGGGAGCGTTCAGGTTTTATGGATAGTCAATGCGCCAAGACGATCGATTCTAACCGCAAATTACGTTCAAGTTTGAGGTTAGGTTTTGTGGAATAATCAATGCGCCAAGACGATCGATTTTAACCGCAGAGTACGGTAAATTTAATAAATTTTTAACACTGATTTTAGAGTAAAAATCTAAAAGGTTTATAATAACTAAAAACTGTAAGGATAGAGAAAATCTATAACAATTGAAAAGGAACATGAATACTGTCTTGTCGTGAACAGAGGGGGCGTTGCATTAAAAAAAAATTGAATAACGGCAGTTTGAAAATTTGACAGTTGCATAGAATTGGAAATTTGAAAAAACAAATAAAATTTTACAACAATATACCTAATTATGGACATCAATACAAAAAGAAAAAAATTAAAAAGAATTTATATCTAGGTTATTCTTTATTCTTTAATTTACTACACTATCGACTTTTATTGTTGGATGTCAAAAGATAAGTTTATAGTAAATATTTAAAGAGAAGTAGAAAATCAGATCGTTTTCAACAAAATATTAATTTACTTTTAATTGGTTAAACAAATATAAGTATTTTCTGTGCTACTGTTAAAGAATCAAGTGTTATGTCTTCCTATATGAAAATACACAGGGTGTTACTTAAAAAATAACCTGCTGCATGTTGCCATTATTTTACGGATCACATTGCATGCGTCAAAAAATTTTAGGTTATAGTGGGCTACGGAAGAGAGGTCGCTTAGCAACCCACCCTGTATACTTACCTAATTAGAATTTTCTAATTAATTTGATATCGAATACACAACAGTTTTTCTTTTGTTAATACAATGGGGTTTAAATTTTTTTTATTATTTCATACTGTTTTCACTAAATAATTTTTTGTTCCTTCATTATCATTGAAAGTTCAATGTACCGATTGGCTTTTGTTTTTATCCCTTTGTAATTGTAACCTTGCTTTTTTCTTCATAAATAATAAGCATGTAATAATGAATTATTTATTATTGTTCTTGTTATTAGTATTATTTCTTGACTGAAACGTTTTTGTTTTTTCTCTCACTGGTTTTTTCTTCATTTGCAAATTTTCGCTTGCTTTCTCTACGGAAAATTTCCATCTCTCTCTCAATTTTATCTTGAATCTGGCGATCGTCTTTTATTATTTTACTAACTTATATAATGAAATTTGGAATTTTTTTTCGGAGTCACTCGGCAATCGTCGATTTTGACCTCATTAGCATGGCGCGAACTTTTATGGAAGTTATTAAAATGCAACTGACGTGCATACAATACTTCGGATATGAAAGGAACTCGTAAATTATGATTTATGAATAAAAGAAAAATGAAACAGTAGAAACAAATCCTGTCGTTCTACTTACATTTCAAGGTTCACGGTGAGTTAAGGCCATGCTGCTTTTTGAAAACAGACCAAAGTTGGCCTTGGAATCTTAAATAAATAATTTACTTATGACAAGAAATAATTAATATCCAGATTTATCAAAGAACAAGTATTAAAATATTTTAAAATTGTGGTCAGAATGCTTTCCAATGAGCGGCAAGAAAAAATCCGTTATAAGACAATGACATCACAACCTTAGATTTTATTAACTTTGGGTTAGAATGGCGTGCACTAAGCATTGATGATTAATTATTTAGAAGTTGTTAGCGACATTCCAATAATTCTTTGTGTCTTCGGTCTTATTCAAGGCGTTACTACTAAAATCAGCTCTACCAACTGTTTCATTCATGTTGGCTCTCGTAGTACATATAAGCATCACAGTTAATAGATGTTTCCAGATAGACTTAAATTGGATCACTTTATAGATAAGAAAGAGTGTGTTGTTGACATCGGGATGCCCATGAACACGACGACCTATCGTGGTTCTCTTTTCTTTAGTAACGTGGTGTGTGTATGGATCAGAGAGGGAATATTTTTATTTAAATGAGTAATTGACATACCTACATTTGAGAGAGGGGTGCTTGGTAATAATTGAATTGCTTGAAATGTAATGTTGAATAAGTTTACTGTACCTACGTTACTATTCCGCGTGCGTGGATCTAATTATTTCGGTGGCTTCTAAACACTGACGTTTACGAAGCTTTCTAATTTACATTGCTTGTAAGCCGGAGTACAAATAAAGCAATTATTAACGGAAGCCTATAATTTCGACGACCCGGGTTTTCGGTGGGCGTTTACATGTTTATATTACATATGTCTGCGTTTTAATGATTTCTACAAAAAAGGGGATCGATATAAAAGGCATAATTTTGTCGGCCGAAGGAATGCCATTTCATTAACATTAAATAACTGGTTACTGTCAGGCATATCGCGTACGAGAGAGGTAACTGAAATTATTTGACGTTTGATTCGTTTGTAATTTAATTTTTATAACTTTATACAAAAATGTAACTTGGAAACTGCCTGTAAAAGTTTTCCGGTTTTAAATTTGTGTCAATTAAGTCTTCGGTTTGGTATTAATTAAGTCTCGCAGTTAGTTTCAGGGAAGTTTTCGTATCGCCTCAGCAAGAAACCGGATTAATAACTGGGGGGTACTATTTGTAATTTTTCGATTCTTAATATTTAACAAAGGGAATTCGAAAGTCCGAGGAAAGTTTCCGGGCGCTGTCTCAGATGATCGATTCGGATTTAAAGCAAACAGCATTATATTCCCGGATTATAAAACTTAGATTAATCTTCGAGTATACGGGTATTTGCCTACCTCAGAATGTTTATTGAGCGTAACTTTTATTATTATATTTATATACGAGCCAGGGTATCTGGGTCGATGCCGGGCCGTGCTCGCCTCATGTTAACATTTCCGCGCGGAGCTTCATAAAACATTCATCCTTGTGTAACTTTTATACGTGCGCCCCCGCTCGCTAAGTTTTAATATTCGCATATATTTTTTTTAATTAAACGCTTTTCATTTACGCCACGTAGTTTTTCAGAACGTATCCGCCTCACATACAGATTTCATGCTCTTGCTTTTGTAATACTTCCATCTTGTATACGTACGTATAAACACGCTACGTTTCCTGCGAAGTACAAAGAACTAAAAAAGAATGCATTCTTTTATTTATTAATCTGTTTATCTTGATTTAAAAATTGATCATTCCTAAAACTCTGCAGAGATTACTCGCTTCTTCTGATTCCGGTTGTTTCTGTTACCGTACAGCTTAGTACAACAATCCTTCGATTAGGAATTCCAGTAAATCAAAAAAAAGTTTGACGAGAAGTTTAATTTCATCTAAGAAGGAGGATCAAGATGAAGTTTAATACAAACCGAATTGAAGAAGACGATGAGGTTTCTTTGTTGAGCTTTTTATTTACGTTTCGTTCGATGTCGTTTTAACTGATTTGAAACAAACGTATAACGGAATTGACAGTAAATAAAAAAAGAACAAAGTTCGCGTAGGATTACATTTTTAAAACCGACAAACATCAACAGTACATAAAAGTCCGAGAGTTTCGGGTCGTGAATAATGCATCGCCGACACAGTTGTTTATGTCCCACCTGAAAATGTTCATTTTATTAGGGACAGTAAAAGAAACCGCCGGAGTAACATAAAGCGAAAGGGGGCCCATATAGCAAATTACTTTAAAATATATTTCGGAACCCGCTCCGGCGCAATCTCCTCTCGTTACCTTAACCGTGATTTCTCATCCGGCGGAATGTCGTGCCGGGCGCCGCAGCAGCACCGATCGATCGTGATATAATGGTTCAATTATCGAACGTTCCATATATTGCACGGTTAAATGTAGCTTTCGCCGTAATTATTCGGCCGCCTTAATTTAATGCACGCTACTGCGATCACTCTAATGATGATGATGTAAAATGCGAGGCGTGAGAGACTGGCTTGAATTCGAATTAACGATGGGCGTCGAACCTAATACGTATTTTGCGTCGACGAGATGAAACCAACGGTGATTGCTACGTGTGAATAGAACCAAAACGATATTGAATTATTTTTTTTATCCTTTACTTTATCACACTTGAAACGCAAGCACAATCTCCTGAAATTATTATCAAATTAATTAATTGCATTTTAATTATTTTTTCGTTGGGTATTGATCCTTGGCTTTCGACAACGCAACGTTGTGGCAACGTCTCAAATACATATAGCATCAAATAATTCAATTTAAGAAGGTCCTGTCTTCGTTTGTAGAGGGGGAGGATATCGGGATGCCCACCAACACAACGACCTATTATGAATTGCTACCACAAAACTCTTGTGGGAATTACTAATTACTGTCTGAGTTACTTAGATCGCGATCGGTAACAAGCCTGCGCGATGTTTTCATCAGCTTTCCCCTCGACTAGCAAGTCAGTGTTGCCACCCGTAGCGGAATTCCGCTATTGTAGCGGTTTTTTACCCCTTGTAGTGACGTAGCGGCGGAAACACCATTTTTTCTTTAAAGTAGCGGATCTGATTGGGAGACCACCATCGGTCTACTTTAATTTATATTAACGTTCTAAGAATTCAATTAAAAACAAAACATTTTGTAGTATGTTTATAAAAATCGGATAAAGACTCCATATATGTATGTTTATAGAATGCCAACAACGAACGATTGTTCTAATAAATTATAAAATAAAATTATCTCGCTTATGTCATTTCATTTCACGTTCAGTGTAGACCAAAAATCTATATTCTAAGGCTGCGTTGTATAAAAGGTTTGAGCCAGGGTTAAAGTTAATCCTAAGTTAGAATGTGATACTTGTTATGACGTATAGCATTTTGTGTGTCACATTCTAACTTAGGATTAACTTTAACCCTGGCTTAAACCTTTTATACAACGCAGCCTAAGTCGACGGAATAACGTAAATAGAACTATCGAAAAATCGCATCAACGTCTTCAATGTACCACACTTTAAATCATAAATAGGAAACTAGAATTATAGAACTTAACATACAGCAACTTGCATTGTGTTTACCATTACAGAAAACTCTTAGCGTAGCGGTTTTTTTTAATATAGCGGAATTATCGGATCACGGTAGCGGCAGGATACGCTAGACAGGTGGCAACACTGCTAGCAACAGTGGAGCGGGTAAACAGATGTTAATATACGTGCCAGGGTGAACAAAATATCCAGTTGAACCGAAATAGCCTCGACAGCCAACGCAGGAGATTTTAATTTAAATTCACTTGTACGTTGAAGGTAGTGACACAAGTATACAAAGAGCTAAAATAATAGTTTCTTTAATTATACACACAGAATTGTCACAAACATGACTTAAATTGGACATAGCTTAAGAAAGAGTGTGTTGATACCGGGATGCCCATGAACACAACGACCTCTTGTGGTCTTCTTTTCTTTGGTGTCGTGGTATCACTTATAACAGCGTTTTCGATTGACTTAACTAACGGATAACATTTAATACTGTTATATTTTAAGAATACAAATTCTATGTAATTTTGAAGTTTCAGTTGTGAACTTAGCGTGCACAGAATTTAGGATTTCCAAGTATTATTCAATTTAGCGCTAGAATAAAACAGGAGAATCAAAATCTTAAAAGGCAAAACACAGCGTAAAATATCGCCCGAATATCATGAAGTGCTTCGGGGTAAGTCGTTTCATTTGGCTGGCGATATACACGTGCACATCGTAAGAGCATCGTAAGCCTCGCAGTACCATTGGTTTTTGCCTTGCGCTTTGAAGAATGGCTCTTCTGCATAATTTAGCAATACCTACACCACGGTGCAGTTCGTTCGATTAAAGACGATTTTAAAACTATAAATAAAGTCGGTCGTCTTTGCGACTAAGGAAGTCAGGCACGAAGATTTCGTTTCATTTTAATAAGGACTTCAAAAAGTCTTTATGTGAATTTGTAAGTAAAGAGGTATCCACACTTATGTTTTCTCACCCAAACCATGGTACTACATGCAGAGACGGACGGATTAAAAAAAAAAACAAAAATTAAGGGGAAACTTAACTATCTCCTGTGAGGGACGGGTGGTTAAAAATGATAAAATAAAGGGGATGAATTAGAGTTTGTTCGCGCACTAAAACATTCCACTTTCTATTTATTAAATCAAATTGTGGGGCGTTCCTATTTAAACGTCAGTAAACATGCAGTTGGTATTGTGGTGTAATTAGTGAGTCTCCTGCTGTTCCTCGTGGAATTTATTCCCAGTGTAAGACCTCGATGAGCCAAGCTAATCAGGCAGCAACCTAACATCTGACAATTCAATTTGCCATCACCTCGATTGCAGGCGAGCATCCACATCCAGTTCTTCGGCACATACGCGCTGAATGTGAATGTGGAAACAGGTGTAATTCCGGCCATAATTATGGCGTCTGCGGGTGAAGGGCGCGCTTCGTTACGTAGGCACCCTAATTAACAAGGCATCGTAATGTAATCAACATGATTGGGGCGCCGATCATGCCGCATAATTAATTAATAAAGCGACGTGTCTCTTAACGTTAACTACAATTTTTCTGTAATTACTTCTTAAATAATTTCTTATAATACAAACAAGGTATCTTCCAGTCTATAATCTATGTATGTAGTTGGCCTCCACTTGAGACGCAGCTCTGCGCCGGTGCATTATTTAGCAAGGTGAGCTAGCAACGTAATTACATTATAGTTTTAATGAAATCCTCTATGACTCGGAAGGAGCAAGGATTCATGCATTTTAAAGTAAGTGCACGATGTCCGCTGTATTTATCATAAAACTAAATTAAAAATCTCCGGCGAGCGCGGAAAATCTGGGCGTATAAATTTTCAATGACCTAATAGGGAGGAGGTAATGCGGAATAGCGAACGCTGTGAGCGGTGAATCCCCGAAAGTCTGGCGGAAAACGGTGTAGGTATTTGCATGATTTCGTAGTTTCACTTTTCGAGATTGGAATCGATTCCGCGAAAAGAATTGAAGAATTCATGTGGAATCTCAAAAACCAGTTTATAAGTTGTAACAAACCTAAACGAAGATATTGAAAATAAACTATAACAATATTTTTACCAAATTTTTAGTCAAACCGTATGTTACCTGTTTTCAGCAGCAAGATGTGGGTGGGGAAATTAACTTACGTCCCACGCGCCCGGCTAGACAATGAGACGGGGTAGGTTCAAACGAAGGGGTGCACGCTTAAACAAAAGAGTCACCACTTGTCTTTATTTTGTTAATTGAAATAAATAAATCAACGTCAGCGAGTGCAAAAATATTCAAAATAATGAACGCACGACGTTAAAGTTAGACTTACGTTGCCGCGAAACACGGGGCATGTCTACCGCTTACATGGATTAAAAATAATAAATAAATACCGAATCAACGCGTAAATAAACTATCGCCAAACGCTTTACGTAATAATAATCCGCCCTTGCGTTGTTCAACCGTGCGACTATCCACCACCTCGGTCTAGGAGGTGACGTCCAGCTAACTACATACTACAGGTCTGGGGGCGGGGCAGCACATTAACCTACGTCCCCTTGTGAAGCCTCCCTCGACTACGAACAGTGGTACTGGTATCGGCAGTGAAGTCTATTCTAGATATCAAATAATTTCTTAAGAACATCACCAAAAGTATTCCAACGAAAAAAACCTTATTATTTCGCAGTCGTCAGGCTTCAAAGAGCAGTAGCTTATATTACACGTAGAGTGCTTATTTCCAAATCACGGATTAATGTTTCCGTTTTCACACAACATCACAGTTTGGTGAAATACACAGAATGGCTTCTAGCAATCAACACATAACGAAACGGACCCTCCCGTGCATAGAGGAATGTTAAAATACGTCTGCGCGCGACTAAGATACAAAGTACGGAGGGGGGGTCACCTGATCTAACATTGACCAATCACAGACGCCTTCTAGAAGAATCTATAATGTCGATCGACATGGCCAAGGCGTTAAGACGGCGACCATATTGCGACTGTAAAAGTAAACTGTAAGGCCCAAGGCGCAATTCTTTTGTTTGTGCGATCCTGGATTGAGTTTTAAGTAGCCAGGAATCGTTCTCGGTCCCTTTTTTTTACATGGAATGAAATTTCGGCCCTTGCCGAACCGCTACTGTGAAATTTCGGGATTGGCTCTTTTATGTCTTACGAATTATTTTATCCAATAAAATACTGAACTTTTTAGAAAGTATGTACCCAATCAAATTAACATAAAATTCAAACAAACAAAATTAATTCGAGGAGAGAAGAAACGGCATTCTGTACCACATTCAAAGCTTTTTTTAATCTCTGAATTCTAAGCGGATGAATTTCTACCACGGAACTCTTGTGTGTTACGTATTTAGATCGGTAACAAGTCTGCGCTGTGTTTTTCATCGGATTTCCCCTCGACTAGCGACAGTGAAGAATGGGGTGGGTAAATAGGTGTTAATATAGGCGCCAGGGTGAACAAAATATCCAGGTGAACCGAAATAGCCCCGACAGCATTCCAAAATTGTCTCAATTTGTAGTTGATATTTCGAAATGAACGCAGAAGACTTTAATTTAAACTCACTTATATGTTGAATGTAGTGGCACAAATGTACAAACAGCTAAAATAATACATGCTTTAATTACGCACACAGAACAATTACAATTGTCACAAACAGGTTAAATAATATTAATATTCAACTATTTACTCCTATTCAAGACTTGAAGTCTAAATCGTCTTACTTTAACTGCAACAATTACATCGGTTAATTAAAGGCGCAAGGTTTGTCGAAAATTCGCTCTTTAAGAAAAACGCAGCGTCACGAAGCAGTTAATAAAGAAATAAGGTACGAACTCACGCAATCCAAGAGTGTGTCCTGTAGGTCGAAGGTCGTTTGCGTCTTTCATCATGTCATCCGGAGCACTCGTAAACACAGTCGGACACAAGCAACTGCGTCCAAAATATAGGCTAATTAACCGACGGCCAAAAGGGTATCTAAAAGTAGAACTACCAAGAGAGGAATCCCGAAAGAAATATCCAAACGTAAAAAAATAGCAGAACGAAAAAGACTGAATTAAAGAAGAAACAACGTCATTAGTAATGTAACGCTCAGTCCAGGGGTTAGTGGCGATGCCTTTAAAAAGGTGAGGGGTAGCTCAGCGGTATTAGGCGGTCCAGTAAAAGAAGGTGCGAACAGTAACAAGATGGCGTCACGTTGGTAGCCTAACATTACCTGGATATTTAGATAAACCAGGCCCTGGCAGGGGAGTGGAAATTTGCCCTAATCTCGTTTAGCGATGCGCTTAATGGAAATTACGACCACGTCGTATACCAATTTTTGGCTTTCGACAACGTCTCAAATAGATATTGCATCAAGTAATCAAATTTAAGAATGCCTCGTGTTCGTTTTTAGAGGAGGGAGGACATCGGGATGCCCACTATCACAACGACCTCTTTCCTTTGGTATCGTGTATCGTGGTACAGTTGCGGAATTTTTCCTTAATCTCGTTTAGCGATGCACTTAATGGAAACTCCGACCACGTCACGTCATATACCAGCTTTCTTTATCAAGAACTTTACGATATTTTACACATAACGACACAAGCACCGCGAGAGTTAAACGAGTAATGAAATGTCACGACAAGTTGAATCGGGTGACGCGGGATGCTTGCGGATGCCATCAGCTTCGACCAATCATAATCATTGTTATCGAAAATGCCCATGAAAGGACTCGTCACGTGGCGATCGATAATCGCACGCGTAATAATCGTTGACAGGGTTGCCACAACAAATTCTAAGTTGAGTAAAATTTGCGAATATTAATTCTTTTCGTAATTCAAAATAGGGGACACTTCAATAACGACTCGATTACGGTGTACTTTTAAACTAATTAAAATAGAACGGAAAGCACTAAAAAATAAAACGCGAAAGAGAACTTGTAGAAGAATTCGCGCCGAGAAACAAACGCGCAAAGAGAAGTTAAGTTCACAGTATTTAAATAATCTGTCCGGCGCGGCGTCACTAAGATGGGTAAAACGACATCACCCGTAACATTCAATTTCGAAAAACATTTCGTCTTGATTTCTCTTTCTCAATGTTTCTAACGCGCTCTCGTTTTCTTTGTCGTGCTACAAATGCTCGAGTATATATAATAAACATGCAAAATGAAATTCAAATCTAATTGGAAGAAGCCCGTCCGCATTTTCGAATGCCGTTCAAATTCTACATTTTATTAAAATTTATTCTTGTTCCCTGCCACCGCCGCCGCGCAAGAAAGAACCTTGAAGAACTTTAAACGCACCCCGAGTTTATAACGTTCCTTTAAAACGCGGACGGTGTTTTCGCGATACTTTACGGCCCTCCCCGGAATTTATTCATATAATTTTGTAACCACCTCATTCTTCCGGATCGCGCGCAAACTTCGGCGACTTTTTCCTTTGATAAACAAATACGCGAAGTGCGCGCCCCCTTTAATCACCTCCTTCCTGTTCTGCATGCATGCGATCGAAAGTTTTAATTAGTCTTTGCGAAACATCGCTGCGATGAGATGATAAAAAGAATAAGAGGAAGACCTACCAATACGTTGCGATTTTTTAAATTTAATTTTTGGAGGATTGAGCCGATCTATAGAGTATTCAAGAATTTACAAGGGCGAACTGTTTAATCTGATACCTTTGTCCGTCGTCAACCCTTCAACAATGGCGTACCTACTCTAGCTTAATTTATTAATAGGTCTATTGTATTCAGTCCGAGCTTTGACTAATCCACCTGAAGGAAGAATCCGAATCCGATCCTAATCCTGCGCAATGAAAATGATTACTTAACGACGAGTCCTTGCTGTGGCTTTAAAGTCGTCGGAAAGATCGATTCATCCCGTCCCCCAGTTTACGACAGACACTGCGTTGAAAGAATAGTTCTCTGCTCGTTACTTCATTTAATCAGGCTAAGTACCGCCGGCGAATTGACTTTTAACGTTACTTTATATGACGTATAGAACTAGGAAGTATAAATGCGATGGGATCAATTCCCGTCGATGTGTCAGTTAAGTTTATGGAGAGGATTTACGCTACTCCGGACAAGACTACGTTACTAGTTGTAAAACGCACGGTCCTTAGACGACGTAAAATCTGTATTTTAATTAAAAATTATCAAGGAGACTTTCCGGAGTTTAAGTTCCGGGCGCTCCGCTTAAGCAAAACTCAAATAATAAACCCCGGACTCGCCGGAGCATCACCGGCGCGCGGGCGGCAATAAGAAACATTTCGGAGATAAGTTCGGGCGTGAATTAAAATACTTCAGCGTGTAATCCGCCGCGATTGAAATATTGTTACGCCGAATGAATCTTCCGGGGTTCCGCCGGAAACTTCCGGGGGGAGACGTACTTGCAAGCCGGAACCAAGTTCTGGCCGAACAACATTCGTTAACGAACATCAATATATACAATTATGCAAATGCATGCAAAGCCGACGTTTTCGCGAACCGCCCTCCTGGATTTGAATTCATTAGGAGAACAATAGGAAGAGAGATAAGAAAACTGGCTCTTCCGGACAAAATAAATCTAACCTATCGCTTGTCGTGCCTTCCGTTTAGGTGTTAGTTGTTGCTTTCGAAATAATTTAATAATAATAATAATAATTAATTCGATGAGAGAAGAAACGGTATTCTGTACCACGTTTAAAGTTTTCGTTAATCTATGAATTCTAAACAGATGAATTGATTTGATATTGCACCCGGGTGTACTCTATTCGACAACTTCAAATCTGAACCGTCTTACTTCCGCAACAACGGATTGAATCGGTTAATTAAACGCGCAAGATTTGTCGAAAATTCGCTCTTTACGAAAAACGCAGCGTCATGAAGCAGTTAATAAAAAAAAATACGGTACGAACTTACGCAATCCAAGAGTGTATCCTGTAGGTCAAAGATCGTTTACGTCTTCCGGCGTGTCGTCAGGAGCACTCGTAACGAAACTACGTCGTAAAGGATATCCAAAAGTAAAAGTGCCAAGAGAGGTATCCCAAGAGGAAATATCCAGACTTAAAAACTTGAATTACAAGAAAAGAATAGATGTTGGTAATTAGATGTTAAAGTAGGCACCAGGGTGAACAAAATGTGAAATCGGCCTTCCGGTGAAGTACAAAGCATGCACCCTTCAGCCGCGCGCGTGCGTCGTTTTCGGCAGTGTGCGACCACAGGACGAATATGGTGAGTTCCGAAAGCACAGCTTCCAAATTATCGGTTAATTTAAGCTTGTGTTAAGATTGTATCCCAAGGGGAAAAAGCCTGAGTTGAACGGAAAAACAATATAATTATTGACAAGATGGCGTCACGCGTAACGTTACCTGGATTTTTAGATAAACTAGGCCTTAGCAGGGGAATGGGAATCTTCCCTTATCTCGCCTGAAAATTCCGACCACGTCGATTATGAGTTTCTCTAAATTTCTAAAATTAGCACAACTTCGATAATTGTAATCGCTACGATATAAGCATCACGAAAGTTAAACGAGCAATGAAACGTTACGACGAAGCCAAACAGGATGACGCGAGGTGATCGCGGATGCCGTCAGCTCCGACCAATCAGAAACCACTGTTATCGATTGCTACGCCCATATAAGGACATGTTACGCGGCGATCTATAATTGTATGCCTACATTCGGATATCAGGGTTGCCACGTCACAAGTTGACTAAATTTTTTTGTATATTTCCAACCTATTCATTAGGCGGTATCGAACTGGTAACACTCGACTACGATTGAACTAATCAAAACTAAACAAAAAACACTGTTTCTTTTTTTAATTTTTCGCGAAACCGAACTACTAGAAGAATTCGCGACGAGAAACAAACATGCACGCAGAGAATAGATGGAAACTCCCTTGTCTTTAAGATCCATAGTATTAAAATAATCTGTCCGGTGCGCGGCGTCTCTAAGAGGGGTAAAATGACATCACCCGTAACATTCAAATTCAAAACATTTCAATACATGCCTTCTCAAGTGTGCACTTGTGATATCGCAAGTATATTCTTGGAATGATGTAGTGAGTGACGTAGTGATGTAGTGAGTAACATTTTTCCAGAATATTGTTTCGTAATAAATTGTTAAAGGTAATAACAAGTGATAGACTTACATGATTCATATTGCATAATAGGAGGAGGAAACTTTTCTCTGACCAGAGTGACACTCTAATGAATTACAAATGAAATTTAAAGGTTTACCTATCCATGATTTTAGTGACTAAGAAAATAAATGTTGAAAGATATGCCTTAAGTCACTATGAAAAAGAATCGAAGCTAGGTTTCCAAAATCTATTTATTCCTTAATAAATAATCATTTAACACAAGTTGAGTAGATGACATGTTTCGCAAGCACCGCTATTTCTAAACTACTGACTTCGATTCTTTTTCATAGTGACTTAAGGCATATCTTTCAACATTTAATCACAAATCAGTTTGTCAAGTATATAAATAGTTCGATTTTTGGAAAGTCTGCCGGAGGAGCTTCTGCAATCCCGCCTTGACGTATGAGTCATCGGAAAATCGTCCTAAAAGGTGACTCATGCTTTTCCAATGACTCATACTGGTAATTCCGTGCATGGAAAGATCGTCTTATGTTAAGCATTTTTCCTGGAAGCATGCAGTTGGTTACAAAATGTACGACAACATACGAGGTTTCTTTACTAGTCCTTCGAAATTACATAGTAGGTGATACTATAAATGATAAAATTAAAGCGTTCTTAAAAAGTTGAGTCTTTTTAAGTTCTTCACTTGCGAAAGGTGTTAATTGTTCTGCTTGATTAAGCAAGTCTGCCTCGAGATGAAAGTATTGCAAATCGAATTGACAATTTCTCGTAATTACAAGTCAGCAATTTCCAATTCGAATTCGAACGGTCGCGTATTAATTATCGTTAATTTCATTAAACGGAAAACTTGGCGGAACAAAAACTTATTAAATCCGAGAGAGGGACGTGAAATCATAACGAAACGGCGCTCGTTCGGTTTTATAATCGATTCCGGAGCCCCACCCACCGAAATCAATTTGTACCGACCACTATTTATACTTATCGCCGGTGCAGTATCTGAAATGATGTCGGGAGGGAAGGCCAAAAAGAGAAACAGGACGAGGACAAGGGAGAGCAGCTCGCAGACGGCTTCTTATCGTGTAATCAATTACCTCTTGCAAGAGCCTGTGCACGGTTGCGGCCACCCACGAAACATATAATTACCGGAGAGAACTGTCCTGTTCCCCCAGTTACTCTTCGTTCTGCGGCCAAGATGGGGGTAGCACGGGGTGATGCTATGCACGCATTAATATTAATGCTAAGAGCTGGGCTACTGTTCTTAGTATTACTATCTGCATCGTTTGTCATCGCAGAAACAACGTGGAATATTTCTTGATTATATAAAACCGGGCGTGTGGTAAATTCAGACAAATTTTAGAAGGAATTGGGGTAAAGAAAACACCACCTTCCTTAAATACTCAGGACCGGCACGAAATTTTTTTGTGAAACACGAGTTTATGATAAAGATCGCTCTACGACGTTCCTGCATAAATAAATAGTGCGAAATATTCACATACTATAAATTTATAATTGAAATGAGAGAGTTTTCTAATAACATATTCCTAGGTTGATTGCGCCTTCGACCTATAATGAGTAAACATAAATGGAACTTAACCTAAAGAATAATTGAAAATTATTTAAAAGACATGAGTATTTGTGAATCTAAGTTTCTGATTTCCGTTGCTTGAAGTATCAACCGAATAAAGTTTAACAATTGTATAGAAGTTTGTTTGTACGTGCTCAACTGCTCATAACAAGTTGATATTCTCGTGTTTTCTTTCGGCTTATTTCATAAAAGTCGTAATCGCATTTATTTGCGGCATTAGACGGCAAATAAAATTAAACAAGTTGAAAACTAACCCCAGAAGAACTTTGAACAGTGTCAACGTTCGGCGAGCCGGCCAACAATAAATTGAATTCCCGTCCAAAGAGGAACTTACTTAAGGTCACCTTATCTTGCGTTCGATCTTAACACACCGCCTTCGGCGTGTAAGGGCTCCTAACACAGATGTAAATGCAAATTGGGGTCACTAATGGCGCCCCGCCGCGCCGACAGATGCACCAGCTTTGTTCCTTCGGATCACTGGGGCGACGCTGACCACCAACCGAGAATTAAAAATGATTTATTTGCGATGTCCGCCGCCATTATGAAAGGCAAGCGTGTTCGTGAGACCTTCGTTTATTAATAATTTAATTTATTTGCGCACGGCTTCGCTCCGACGAACGGAAATCGAGTTTTGTATTAACGAAGAGCAAATATTGGCTTTATTAAAAATTCAGTGAAACCCCCGTCAGTAAATAATTTTAATAACAATTGTTTTAACACGATTACTGGGAATTCAATCATGAATAATTCATTAAACAAAATTCTATAAACATTCTTTTTCAAAATACTGTCACTAAATCGACAGATTACTACAATTCTATATATGTGTATGTCCGTTCGTCTTGAAATGATTTTTAAACTCTTCGTTCGACCTTCCTGAAATCACCTTGGCCTGAATTCCCGAGTGCCCGAGCGCCTAGGTATCTTCAAGAAGAATTGATTACTTTCTTTATATTTAGTGACGCATTTTCGGCGTGTTCCCTTTAATTTGATTTATGCGGGGGATCACGTGTACGGCGCAGCGCCTCGGGATACGGCCTTGTTTCACGTAATACCGTAATTAGTTTTACTTCTCACGCCGTGCTGCGTTTGGCGGAGAGGAGCATTTCGGCTGTCTAACGTGGCATGGCCGAAAAGACACGCGAAAACTAACGACCGCGAAAGAACTCACAAAAATACGAACCATGTTACGTAGTACATCCAAGAAAACGTAGGATTTAGACAAAAAAAAGCAACGTCATTTCCTATTAAATAAATTAAAGAAAAAATGCACAGTAAGTATTGATATTACAACGTGCGTAAACGCAGTCGATTCAATTCTAATGAAGCTTGCATTTGCATTTTAGTTTAAATAAATCATCGTCAGTCGGTGACGATCACAATATACGAACGCTCTCGTCAATTTACAAGAATGCCCGACAGTAAAGGAAAGCTTGCGTCTTTAAACGTCGAAGATGTGAGTAGAATTCGGGAGTACTTCGACGGGAAGACCGTCCTCCTCACCGGTGGCACGGGCTTCGTGGGAAAACTCATCGTGGAAAAACTCCTGCGTGCTTGTTCGGGCGTCAAAAGAATCTACTTGCTCGTAAGGGAGAATAAAGGGGTGGATCCGCACGAGCGCCTCAAGCAAATGCTCAACGTTCAGGTCAGTTGGCCCAATCCAAGATCTTCCGGCAGCTCTGTTCTTTGGTTTTAGGCTTTCGATGCCTTGAAGGCACAGTCGCCTAATTTTTTCAGCAAACTGTCGATTTGCTTTGGAGATTGTTTGCTGCCCGATCTAGGATTGAGTCCGAAAGACTTGGAGGTGTTAAAGCAAGAAGTCAATTGCGTCCTGTACAGTGCGGCGACCGTAAGGTTCGACGCGAGCTTAAAGGGGGCGACTTACACCAACGTCAGATCTGTGAGAGACTTGCTGAAGATCATGAAAGAAATGAGGAGTTTGACGGTGAGGCGACGAGGTGAGCGGCTCACCCCCAAAAGTTAAGTATTTAAATTTCAGTCTTTCGTGTACGTATCCACCGCATATTCGAACTGCCCGAGAAGTCACATCGACGAGGTCTTCTACGATCCGCCGATCGAAGCAAACAAATTAATTGCTTTGGTGGATTCACAGGATGATGATTTATTAGATGCCATCACACCATCGTAAGTTTGTAGCATAGGATTTGGTTCAGTTTCTGGAATAATTTAAATTGTACCGATTGAGCACGCGACGACTTCCGTCGTGAAGGGGAAGGACTGAGGTACCTGTTCCCCAGTCCTCCCCCTTTACTTTACTGAAAATTGGAAATTGAACCAAATCTTGTATGTATACGTGTAAGAAATAGGCCGTAGGGCCACAATCTCATTAAATTGTAGACTTATAGGCCAGTGGCCTAACACGTATTCGTTTACTAAAGCTGTGGTCGAAGATTTGATTAAAACCGAGGCGGAAAACTTACCAGTGGCGATAGTAAGACCGTCGATAAGTTAGTATTAATAACTAACAAATTGAGCATTGTATTGATAAATATAATTGCAGTAACAGCAGCGAGCCAAGAACCTCTGCCCGGTTGGGTCGATAACATCTCTGGCCTAACGGGTGCACTACTAGGCCTATCACTGGGACTTTTAAGAATTGTTCGCTGTAATAAAAAATACGTGGCCGACATAATCCCCGTCGATTTTGTTGTTAACGTTATTCTAGCTGCTGCGTGGAGTTCGAGTGAAAAGTAAGTAAACTATACAATCTAGTCACTAGTAACGTAAGTAATTAATCTTACAGATGTAACGTTAGTAAACCTGACAACATTGTAGCTGCAAATGAAATTCTGGTTTATAATTTCGTGAGCGGTTCACAAAATCCAATGACCTGGGGTAAATCGTTTTAAAATATGTAGTTTTACTCTCTCTCAATTTTTATTGTAGATGAGTTTCAGAGCGTTGGCTTCAAGTATGCCGACGAACTAATAACATCGTCAGCAGTGTGGTATCCAACAATAACCATGACAAACAGTAAATATTTATATTTACTGGGGGAATTTTTTCTCCATACTGTTCCAGCTTACATCGTAGACTTTTTCCTCTCTTGCATGGGAAAGAAACCTTTGTGAGTATCACCTGCGATTAACTAAACGGCTCCACAAATTTACGATCTGAATTACAGGTTGGTGAAAATCTACGTGAAAATCGCCTCGTTCTCCAGAATTCTCGAGTACTTCTCCATTAGAGAGTGGCACTTCAAAAATGATAACACTCAGCAGTTATGGGGCGAGCTGACTCGAAAGGACAAGGAACTTTTCAACTTTGATATTAGCAAACTTAGCTGGTCTGATTATTTTAGAAGCTACTTAGCGGGAATCAGTATTCACTTAATCAAAGTTCAGCTGTACACGGTTTCTCAAGCGCGAAGAAAATATTTCGTTTTGAAAGTTGCCCACTTCACTCTTCTAACCATACTATTACTCTGCTTAGGTTTCTTACTGAGAAAAATGTTCACTGCTACCTTACTAATTTAAAAGGAAAAAACTAACAAATATACGAACAAGAAATTGTACTGACTTTCAATCGAGGTTAGCCCAACACAACAAATTAATTTAATTCAAAATTAGTAGAAAAAGTTTTGCTAATTCCACTCAGATTTATTAAAATTGCTACCTACCTGTGTAGATAAGTAGTAGTTTAACACCGGAGCGGAATTAATCCGGTGTCGCCAGCAGCTTCAGTGGGACGGGGGGATTCTTATTCCATTACGCGAAGGCCAAACCAAAAATAGGCGCCACTTAATTTTTTTTTGAAAGGGAA
The DNA here is from genome assembly GCA_958336345.1 of Dorcus parallelipipedus. Taxonomy (NCBI): domain Eukaryota; kingdom Metazoa; phylum Arthropoda; class Insecta; order Coleoptera; family Lucanidae; genus Dorcus; species Dorcus parallelipipedus. Next base: position 47,690,466 of record OY284477.1, on the reverse strand, counting down.
TCGCATAAAAAATTAAGAAAAACACGATACGTCCAAAGCACGAAACAATTTATTAAATAAATAAACGCAAACAATCAAAATTAGTCAACAAGTACGTAATACAAACAAACGAAAATTGCAGCAAAAATTCCTAATTATTCGGATCCGAAATCATTACAAAGTTAAGTCAACATAGAAGGACAACATTCGCTTATACTAATGCCGAAGAACTCATTCACCGAGTTGCGTTAAATAAATTAACTCAAGATACCGTATAAGTTCCTCCGAAAGGGAGTTTACCTTGCGAACAATACGCAAAATCACGTGCACAATCGCGGCTACATCAAAGTCACCGTAAGCATATCAATAAAAAAAAAATGTCCGACCTGGTTACGCAGCGTCCATGCGTCTGTCGGCGGCTTCAGAGATGGCCAACAGTAAGGCACTTCCATGGATGGCCAGCCTCCTCGGCGTATATGCCGGACGACTCGTAGTCGCCAGTGGGAACTGAGACATTTTTGCTTTTTATCAACGCGTTATGTTACAGTAAATACAGTGCGATTGATAATTGTTTAGACAAAAAAGAAACGAATAAGAAGCGATGTCCGAGAGTATGGGACAAATTCTTTCTACTTTAGTTTTCGAGAAATAATTACATAATCAAAAATTAGCCCCAGAAAGACGATGGGCCTCTGGTTAAAAAATAGAGAAGCAGATGAATCAAAAATGCCCTCATATGGTGCTGTGAGGTCTTCATTTATATAAATTTTTAAAAATATTAGGCCTATTGAATTATTGTTGAACGATCTCCGACACTGCACGAGGTTCGTATGCGGTGACAGAAAGATGAAATAAAAAAAAATGAGACTGTTTATATAAATTACAGAAAAATGACAACATGGACCAAAAGAATAACCATTTTACAAATAAATAAACTCAACGTGCGTATCCTTCGATATTTTATTTCAAATACACGGAATAACACAACAATATGGTAAGCACAACGGCGTAGCGTCGATCGTGAACTTGACCTTTAAGTGCAATTTCACGTCGACTTCGTTTTTAGGTCAACGCCCGACGCCGTGAAACCACTACAAAATATTTACTTGACAAATGCATGCATATCACCTGAAGCAGATTTTTCTTCCGTTTTAATTTAAATTGTATTGTAGATACAGTTTATTCATAAACATTTTTCGACAAACAGAATTTAAAACATTTTATTCGGTAATCCGTTAATTATTATAACTTCGTTTCGTGTGTGACGAATTATTATTAACACAAATCTATTAAAAGTTTAACAAATTCAACACGCGTTTGCAATTGCATTTCCTGTGTTTTTAGCGCACTGGCTGTAAATCGTCCTTCGTTCCGCTTTACGCATTCTTTTCACTTTGAATTAAATCCTTAATTAATTATAAACTGTTCCATAGATTTTTCTAAATACGATCGCGTAATCTGTTACGTTCTTCACGTACACGATTTGATTAAAAAGCGTACGCATATCACCAACGACGTTTAAAACAGCTGTACTGAGGAGGTCTAAGGTATTAATGTCCATCAGGCAATTTGTCTTTTACATTTTAATTTTTTGCTTAATTTCTGTTGTAGGCCAGATCATATCTGATTTATTCTAAATTCGTTTTTCTTTTATTTTATTTTACTTACTTGGGAAACAGTTATTGATGAGTTTCTCGTTTTTTTAATATATTTCTTGCTTTGGCACTTACTTAATTGATCTCTCTCTGACTTAAATATGAATACCCAAGACAGACAGACAGATCCGCGGCATTAACGTCAATGAGTAGGTCTCCGGTAATAATGTCCATTAGGAGGTCTAGGGTATTAATGTCCATGAGGCAATTTGACTTGTCATTTTAAATTTAGTTTAATTTCTAATGTAGGTGACATCTTCTCTAATTTGAAGGCTAGGAAATTATTTAAAACAAAACTTGCCTTTTTTAAATTTTATTTTAAATTCTAATACGTATACGACTTATTTTATTTTTTTCATTTGTTTTTCTTTAGAATTTTTATGTCTCTTAAATTCAAATTGAGTTTACCTTTTGTTTCAATATGTTTTGAAATTATTTACTAACCAGGCAATCGTCTTTTGTCTTTTTTTTTTTAATTTCGTTTTTATACTTGACGTTAATATTACGTCATTTTTGCATTAAAAAAAGATTGCGTTTTCCGGACTTTTGACATTTCAATTGTTGATGAGTCTTTAATTTTTTTCTTTGGTTTTACACTTAGGCCCAGTTTTACAATCGTGGAATAAGGACGGAATAACCGTTCGCCGAATATCTTTTAATTGTCCTCCACATCTACGTCACACCTAAGTCACGTTATTCTAAGAATAATATTTATCCGACGATTGTAAAATCGGGCCTTAATCGATGTCTGATTTAAACATTATGTTCCAGTCATAGACAAATCTGAAGTATTAATGTCCATGAGGAGGTCTAGAGCGTTAATGTCCATGAGGCAATTTATCTTTTTCATTTTAATTTTTGTTTAATATCTAATGTAGGCGAGAGCTTCTCTAATTCTAAGAGTATGAATTTATTTAACTTCCAAATTTATTTTTCTTTTAATTTTCATATGCATTAAAAAGAACCTTGTTTCATTTTAAATTTTATTTTAGTTTCTGACATGGAATTGCGTTTTCCGGGAAAGTCTACTTTTTTATATTTCAGATGTTTATTCGTAAACGATTAAAAATTATGCTGTTTTTCACGGTCATCAAACTCACCGTACTGAATACGTAACGGATGAATAATTAATTAATACGTGGGAAACAGTACACAATGGAGATTTGCATAAAACATAAGACATAACGGTGACAGTAATTCGACCTATGTAAAGAAGTGCGCTGTAACACAATAGCTCCATAACGAGAACAAAGCTTATGTGTTTCTTACGGCTTATGTCTTATGTTTTATGCAAATCCATTGTGTTCTAGGCTTTAGACCTTAAACATAGACAGATCTGAAGTAGGTATGTATTAATGTCCACGAGGAGGTCTAGGTTATTAATGTCCATGAGGCAATTTGTCTTTGTACTTTTGTTTAATTTCTAATGTGGGTGGGGATCTCTAATTTCAAGAGTAAATTAATTAATTTTTTCGAATTTTAGACGGATCTTTAAATTTTAATTTATATTTCTTCAAAATTTACACGTCTTCTAAATTTATATTGAGTTTATTTGTTTCGCAATAGATTTGAATGTACTTGCCGACAAGGTGATCAATCGTCTTTTGTCTTTTTGTTTTTATTTTTGTTTCTAGGTACACATGACTTCACTTTTGCATGTTTTTTAAAGATTGCGTTTTCCGGATAACTTTAGCTGGTGCAAGTGAAATTGGGGGTTGTTTGATACTCTTTACATTTCAGTTGATTATTTTATTTATTTGAGAAATAGTTCTTGACGAGTCGCTCGTTTTTTTTCTAGCTTTTTGTTTTCGCACTTAATTGATCTCTGACATAGACATTATTACTCTAGACATAGGCAGATGTGGGGTTTTAATGTCCATGGCCTAGAGTCTAGACTTACTTAATCTTCAGCTTTCCTACCTTTCGTTGAAAAGCTATCTCGGAGTTGAGTATTCGGGCGCTGCTCCTTTCCACATCTTCCTCCACCCCTTTCTGTCTGTTGCTTTGCTCCTTTATTTTCTCCCATTTTACTCCTCTTTTCTCTGCAGCTAAGCAAACTTCCTCCTTCCAGAGTTTTCTAGGCCGGCCTCTTTGTCTTTTTCCTGTTCCCTTAGCTTCCTTCACTAATCTGTCTTCCCCCATTCTCATTATATGTCCTAACCATCTAAGTTGTGCTTCTTCTACTGAGGTCTCTACGGAGTCTAGACGTCTAGGGTATTGATGTCCATGAGACCGTTACAGTAAACGCACGTAACAGTCATGGTCATGTTTTGGTGTGATATTAGATAAGATGCAACTTCACATTTAATTTTGTCTTAAAGATCATATGAAATATGTACGTGCTTACAGCCTAGTAAACAAAAAAAAACTTGTTGGTGATGAATTTCAGGTCTAATAAATCGTTTCACATTTTTCAAACAACCCCAGCAATTCATATTTACTTGTACATAATCTGTGATATGCATTCACGTACGCGATTTGATCAAAAACTCGAACAGTACTGACGTTTTAAACAATTGTCTCCGATGGCGACAGCTGGTGCAAGTGAAATTGGGGGGGGGGGAGTTGGACATACTCGCTGAGCGTCAGCTTTGTTTAACACATATAAACAGAGAACAAACAATACATAAGGTGCACTTTCGGACGTTACAGGCGATCACCAGATTTAAATTCCTGTGATTTTGTTTTGTGAGTGAAAAAATAAATAGTAATAATAATCCGCTAGTATTAACAAACAATTATTTACGAATTTGTTACGGTAATAATTTAAGTAACATGAAATAAGGGGTCGTAGCTCAGTATAACAAAACATTTATTAATTAATTACAACTACAAATACTTACATCTTATTTTGGTCACTTACAGATAATTCAGACTACATGACACTCTCACTAGATGGTACCATAATGCCTTTAACGTTCTGCTTGCCGCCTTTCTATAGGGGTTTTGTTCCCGGGGTATTACGTAAATTGTTACCTTGACATTTGTCTTTGGACTTGCACACGGCTCGACTTTTGCCTTCGGATCTGCACGCGGATGAGTCATACACCTTGACATTTACACTTGCACACGGGTATTACATAAATGCAAGTGAATCATACTTATGTTTATGTTTTGCAGCTGCATATGCGTTGGTGGTCTTCTCATCCTAGTTACAATATGCAATTCCAGTTATTTTAGAAATTACTAATAATTACGTCGCGTAAACGAAACAATTCAGACTTCCGTTCCCAGCTGTTAAACGTGTAATGAAACGAAGTGAGACGTGTGTCAAGGTCGCATTGTGTGCAAGCAAGTAGCCAATGAAAACTTTATGGTCATATTTCACTGCCGTATTTATAGAACGTGGCGTCGTATTTTGTACGCAGAGGCGGAGCTTGATTTGTGGTAATTTTTTAACTAATTATAAACTATTCAAAAGAATTTTTAAATAGTTTTAATAATTATCAAGGTTTAGATGTAAGAACAGGGGTTGGTTTTACCTTCCAGCTGAATCTCACCTTGTGATTGTGTCATGGTTTGCTATTTTCTTATTTCTTTTTTGTAGTTTTCTTTTTTATCTGACACAATAAAGTTATTATTATTATTATTATTATTATTAATTGTCATTCATCCTATAGGCGTTTGATTTTAAGATCGCAGCGCTACCGTGGATAAATCTGAACCTCTGTAAGCTACACGGAATTTTTGTAATGCACGTGTATAAGTGCGTACTAATACAAAAACACAAGTTGATTTAATGTGAATGTCTCCTGATACATCATACAATCAGGATTAGAGATGTGTCATTCATGAATGATTTGATCTTCGGGATTGGATCACTTGAAAGTATTGAATGATAGAATCTTGTTTCAACGAAATTGCGACATCGATTGTCCGCTCTTGCTTCATTCGTCTCGGTCTTTCGATATTGGAGTCGGTGATAATATATGATTGTATTTTTTCTGAAGGATTAACCCGAGCAGTTTTAAATAATGCTCAGGAATATGAACTAATAATTATATTATTATTATCATGTCATAGTCAGCAGAGTTTTTTTTTTACATTTTCCGCATCTTTCTTTTTGTTAGCCTGTTTTGAAGAAATGTTGATAATATAATAAATAAATTTCAAATGAGGGCCAATGAATGAAAAGCGTGTTAAGTCTAAAACGCAGCCTTAAAATACAATGTTCGATCATAACCGCATTCCTAACTATCATTCAGATTCTGTATTTACCTATATTGATATATAATTTCAATCACAATACTATTCAGTCGGAGATACTATTTCAATCATTCATCGTGGTGAATGCGTCGCATCTGCGTGTTGAACGACAGGAATGATCGAATGATTGATACAAAAGATTCGATCTTTTTGGATATCAATCACCGATCGATCGGATCTGTGTAAAATGAACGAATGACAAATCTCTACTCAGGATCGACGCCAAAACACGGTTTGTTGTGTAGCATACAAGGGTCTGTTTAGTTGACACCAGGTGGCGAACGCTTAGCTGCAACCTCCAATGGTCTGAGCCACTTTTTTACGGAGCTTTTATAGGGACGTGTCAAATTCGCATGTATGGTTGCCTACCGTGACTCTTGCTAGGCGCTGGTGGTTGCGTGGAGTTGCGATAAAGAGGGAGAAGCGCGAGTTTATAAACAGAAAAGGTTTCACTAAACGCGCTCGTTAAAGTTTTCTTCTTGTAACTTTTTGTTTAAATAAATAATAAACGGATCAAATTCTCGCAGCCGTCAATTAGCGAAAATGGGTTCGGAGCCGCCGGTATGTAAAAAAAACTTGGCAAATTATAAGCTCGAGATCGATAAGCACCTACACGGTGAGTGTGAAAACAATTTGCGCCAGAGCCTCGCAGACTTGATTATACACCGCAGCAATGTTTAATTACTCGTCTAGGCAGCAAAAATTAATGCAACAACAAAGCCGTCGCCTCACACAGGCGGCATAATAAATTTCCCGCCCTCGAGCAGCGTAATATTTTAATGCTCCGCCGGCATATTTACTCCTCGCAGTATTTACCGGAACTTAATTTAATCGCTCACGCATCGCATTGTCTTCCGGAACTCGGCTGAAAACTTAAAATGCGGTCCCGGCTTATTAATTCTACGAAGGAAGCAACCCTCTTATTTATCGTTTCGCCGTTTAATCGACTACGCCAAGATATATCGGTACAAATTACAGGTATGGTTTATGTGGTTGGGCCACTTATAATTCATAGGTTTAACACTTTCACTGATCGATAACACCTTCGGGCAACTGAATGCGTAATACAGGTATAATGAGGTCAGAGATTTTAACTATGATGAGTTACGCCGCGCCGCAAGCATATTTAGACGTGGCGAAGCGCGACTTTTCATTGCGCTTCAGCGCGTCACGCTTCACCTAAGTGTGTGACTCTCATTATCCTAAAGAACAAATAATCAAGTATGTGGAAATGTGAATTATTGAACGTTAGTGTTAACAAGCACGTAGCCACGTATTTAATTAGTGCGAATAGCAGCAGATGAAATGCCGTTGTTGTAATTAAGCGGCGACAGTATCTCAGCCGGGTGCAGCGCGGTATAGTGATGCAGCCTCGCAAATTGCGATTAACAATAAAACTACGGGCCGCAAGAGCAGCTCGCTGCTTACAAATTTGAAACTTGGAAATGTCCGGTTGTTAAATTACGCTCTATTTCTTGTGCAAATAGGTCGGTATATTCCGGTGTTTATTCGCAATAGCCGGTCGTATTTATACAGCGCGGGAGCTTAAAACGCTATTATCTTTACCTAATTTAATACGTTTCCTGTTGATGGTAGTTTACAACAATGGTGGTGCTCGGGCTCCCTGGATGCTTTATGTATTTGCACTTGCCGGGGTGCACTCCTCCGACGGATTATTAGCGAACTTGTAGAGCGACTTTTACGGTGTTTAAATCTCGGAGCACAAAGGGCTCTCTCTCTTGTGTGCATGTGCGCAGGCAGGTGTTGTCTTGTTAATTCTGTTGCAAGAGAAATTTCACGCTCACGACGCTGATAATTAATTAAGGTGATGAGAGAATGGAAATGTTGTTAACGTTCGTGGTGGTAGACGAGGAAGTATTGAAACGAAAATAAAGTGATGACGGACGACACCATCAAAACGTCACACTTTTAACCAAATTCTCTCTCTTTTTGAGCCATTCCATTTCTGTGAAAATGAACGAATAATTTTTAAATAGTGCTACATAACTGCATTTATGAAAGTGTAACTTGATATGTCCATGGTGCGTGAGCATTGAGAATTCCTCTGTTCCACCACGTCTTCAGCGTCCACATGGCTCTTCTCCAAATTATACGCCCGGTCCAAATTACAAAATACCAAAGCGGCCGAGCTAATCAATTCCCACTATGTGCAATTACGAGCGGCTCGAAACGTGGGCGAGCTCGGAGCATAAGTCTGAAAATCCGTCGACGCCCATTAATTTACGGGAACAAATAGAGATATCACGGCCGCTCTCCGGGCGTTTTATGCAGATATTGAGTAAATATCGTTTATCAAATCGCGAATTTAATTAAAACCCTCTTCTTCCTTAAGACGGGAGAAGTTGTCGCGAATTATTGTACGTGAGTTGAGAGGAGGTATCACATTCACCGCTTTCAGCGTAAATTAAGATGAAATATTATGGGTTCTCAGACTCGAGGTGGATCAGTTTGTAAATGAACTTTCCACTAAAAATCGATGCTATTACGTTTCAGAACGTCTTCGATTACTTACTCAATATTAGAAGCACATAATATAAAATACGATGGCATTTTAAGAAAGTAAATTTTGTTGACGTGAAATTTAAAATCGCAGCAAACAAATTAACGAAACTCTAAAAAAGACTTCCAATTATGAAGAATTCTTTTCGGATAATTTGCGAGCAAAGCTCCGTGGAAACGGCGACTTGCACGGCGCGCAAAACAAAACCTGCGACGGAAAACTTGTAATTATTCAAGAAAACAACGGTCGGGGCATTAAGACCGGAGATAGTTTACTAAGAAAAGGAGGTAAAAGAATTGCGTTGTGCAAGCGGCGAAAAATGCAGGCAGGGATAAGAGGAACGCGCTGAAATAATAAAGTAACTTCTTGCGCACTCCTAACAAAGGTATAGAATTTCAAGAAGTTTTCAGTCTCGTGCTCCGTTTATAATCGTGCTCTCGTTTCTTTTGGATATAAATTGCAACGGCTTCGCTGAAATTATGAATACTTGGAGTTGTAATTAGGAGAAAAAAAAATCGAGAAAATTCTAAAATAATTAGCCTTCCTAGAGCTTACAGAATCATAAAAGATTCTATTATATGTACACAATGAATCTTCACCGTATATTATCAAATGTTGCAAGGTATTAAAGCTAATTTTATGTACAGGGTGGCTGACAGTTGTTCCGACAAAAAAGGCAACACGATAAGAATCGATTTTCGAGAGTATGAGAAAACCGTTATAATTTCTTTTCTACTTTAGTTTTCGAGGAATAATTAGTCTCAAAACGACCATGCGCCTCTGGTAAAAAAATAGAGGAGCAGATGAACGAAATGCCCAGTGGAATTTCACGTCAACTTCGTTTTTAGGTCAACCCCTAACGCCGTGAAATACAAAACTACAAAATATTTACTTGACAAATGCGTGCAAATCACCTGAAGCAGATTATTCCATGCAAAAGATCACACCTGCTTTGACAGGTAAACAAATAAATCACTAAAACGAACAACAGTTTAAATCTACGCGTTAAGAATTCCTAGTATTTTTCTTTCATTTTAATTTAAATTGTACTTGCAAATAAAATTTATTTCCACAAGAAAGGTGTACTCCAAAAACATTTTTTGACAAACACATTTTAATCAGTAAATGCTCCCATTGACAAATTTGATCAGTCTAATGTAGTGTACAAAATTCCTTGTAGTGAATGTGACAACGTTTATATTGGTCAAACTTGTAGATATTTGAAAGCTCGTATTTCTTCACACAAAAGTGACGGTAACAATGAACAAAAAAAAACTGCTTGTGCTCTGGCCCAACATTTCAAACAAACCAAACACAACATAGCTTATCATGACACCTCCATTTTGAATGTTGAATCAAATTACTTCAAACGTTGCTTTCTTGAAATATACCACATTTTTACCACAAACAAACAGATATCTCTGGTTTAAGCATCATTTATCATAATTTATTGCGAAACGGTAACAATAACATTATTAATAGGTCAAATTTAGATGAATCAAGTTACGACAATATGACTTTCTAAGTGTTTTGAGGTTTGTGCGTCAGAAATTTTCCAAAACAAACAAAATTTAAACAACATTCAACTTCAGGCAGGTTTCATTATTTTTAATTTAGATAGAATTGTCAAATCATATTGTTGTTAGTTACCTTTACAGTCAGTTGCTAATTATGTTGGTACCAATGTGTTATCGCACTTGGCGTTCTGGCCTGTCAGACATGTCTGCTTAACTTAAGTTTTATCCTTTTTAATCGTTTTTAAATTTTCAAAGTTCATTGTAATGTGTTTGTTATTGTCATTATTGTGATCAACAAGCCTTAAAGTTTTCATTATTGGCTATTTCATGTTAAAAATGTTTTCCACGTTGGCGATGTTATTGCAATTTTATTGAAAACTTAACCTCAACCGATGTAAATAACAGATTGTTAAGCCTTAACTTTTCTAATTTTGTTATTTGAATCTGTAGCAGCCCTGATGAAGGTAATAAACATTACCGAAAGCTTGGCAAATCGAAAAGAGTAGTTCTTTTTCTGCCCTAAGTTGACTGCTTCCTGCAACACCAATTGGTTCCTTAAGTTCGCAGTCGCGATCAGAGTCTACAGTAAATGCTTTCGTAATCCATCAATTATTATAACTTCGTTTTGTGTGTGACGAATTATTATTAACACAAATCTATTAAAAGTTTAACATATTGTTACGGGTGAAACTCTAGTTGAGATCATTTTTAGTATTGTCAGTCACCCTGTATTGCGAGTTAACAGAAACATTCCGTTATTCTGCCATGCGCGTTTCATAATCACGCCAATAATAATAATAATGATGGCTTTTTATTTAAATAATAGTTGTACGAACAAATGGTGTACAATAAAATAAAAATCTTTACCAACGATGGCCTGCAATACGGAATACGGATTTGTTGCCATCTCCCTCTGACCTGAAGTGAGTTAATTCGTTAATTCTGTTCTTCTATCAACCCCCCTCTTGATATCTTACATGCACTGAAAACACTTGCACGTTAGCCAGTCCGTTGTAGGGTGTAGACGTGTTATTGCCTTGAGTGTGCTTTGCGAATTCATTTGGCTGAAATCGCCTGGAGATGGATGTCTACGGTACTTTGATTACCGGATTTTATAAATCGTCACCCCTGCATTTGTAAGCTTTGTGTAACGCTTGTCCAAAACCTAGTCGCGGCAGTCGGTGATTAGTTAAATATGGCGCGTACGGGGGCGTGGTACAAAGTGTAGGTTTTTCTTCCTTTCTTTCTTATGTGTGTTTATTTGGTTCTACATTTTGCTGAGTGTTGCTCTTTCTTCTATCCTTTGATATAGTACACACATCAAAATCTGGAGTTGCCTTGTGTTTGGTGTTCCCTCGCGTCCATCCGTTTTTGGTGTTAAAATAAACGGAGTTAGAATGTTCAACTTTACAAGGTGTTAACGTTGTCTTCAAAAGTAGCATTTTAATCCTTGCGGTAGTTATTTCTATCTTTCAAGGAGTTAATATAGTATCATATTATATTAATATAATTTTTTTAACACCTATGTTTAGACGCATTTTAATCAGGAAAAGATTATAATATCACTAAATATGATGAGCTTTACAGCTTTTCAGGTAAAACTCTATCCGATTAGGAGAACAACAATTTATTCCAAAAATTTTTATGTGTGTACGATTACTACGAACATCGAATCTCTGGCTACCCGAACCGTAAATCCTCATCCCTGCATTTGTAAGCATTGTCCAAAACCTAGTCGCGGCAGTCGGAGATTAGGTAAATGTGGCGCGTATTGGAGCGTGGTACAAAGTGTAACGCATGTGTTCTTTTTTTTGGGCTCCTCTTCCTTTCTTTCTTATGTGTGTTTATTTGGTTCTACGTATTCCTGAGTACTGCTCTTTCTTCTACCCTTCGATGTATTACGATTACTACATCTGTGGCTACCCGAACCGTTGGAGTTGATTTCTTGGGCCCCTTCATCTTTAATTAACCGCAAGTGCGACAACGGTTATATTATTAACGATGTGAACATTTGAAAAGAACTTATGGAGGGTGGTGGTGGAAAGTCTCGCGTTGACGTTCTGCATGTTGAATGAGTATTCCATTTGTGTAACCGGAGGGCGTAGAGCAGAATGTGAAATTACATAATTCGCGATGCCTTGATCTCGAGATAATACGACAGAAGAGAATGAAGTGGCAAACGCGACGACGACCGCAAAATCCGGCATCAAACATGTCCCGGGGTTGTAGGACTGCGAGGATCGTCTGAAGTCCTGGGCTCTCGTCCACACTAACCGATTCGGCGAGGAAATTGGGGGCCGTATTGCTTTGTCATTACTTAGCTTAAGGCGCGTCTTTATGCTCCTTACGTTCCATTAAAGGAAACGACGCCTCTATTTCCCGTCAGCGCACGCATTTCCACTTTGCAGGACCCTTTTATACCCGGGGCAGGCCGATTATCAATAAGATAGCATTGATGTCGGATCCCACCTGCGCCCCCACCCGGCCGGCTACGCAAACACTTTTTTCCTTTCGGGTAAATCCCCGGTTTATCACCGCGATTATTACGCACCCGCGCGATTTATATGAACTTCTATATCAATTTTTTATGTCGGGACGTGTGTTTGTCGTCGCTTTTACGCCACACGTGATGAAGCGCCCCTAGCTTTATTGCGGAACGTGTGAACCCCCGCGCATTATTTGCTCGCCCCAAATTAATGCCGCCAACGACGCGCCCGTTTACGTACTTTGGCGTCGCCGGTACGTTACGTATAAATAATACGCCGCAACCGCAGCGAAATTTATATATTATTATCTATTTCCTCGCCTCGATGGTATAAACATGAACGAAAATCAATTATCGCTCGGCGGGCGGGTGTTTGCATAATTTATTTACAAATGCGAGCGCATACTTGCCGTAATTGCGACTGCAAAATGTGATTTCGCGCTATTAATTCGCCCTGCTTACCGAAATCAAATATTAATTTTGATTTTGTATAAAATTCACGTGCACTTTGCAAACCTACAATCACACAAATCAATTATTTCGTTCCAAAAAAAAAGAAAAATCTCTGTGTGTACATTAAACCACCAACGGTGTGATTTGGAAGCAGGTGGGCCGCGCCGATATTCGAAAGTGAAACCTGTTAAGTGAGTTCTACTATACTTTCTGATAACCGTAAATTTTGTTTCTTTCATTATACCAGACCCCGCAGTACACAGTGGCTGGGTACAAGGACTTTTTACTTTTTTTTTGCAATAAATAATTAATTAAATCTAACTTCATATTTTATTTAAAGTAATTAGCTCCTCGACTTATTTCCCGACGCACCAAGAAGAACAGGTTATCACAACGTAGGTCCAGATTCACAGCGATCACGAGCCGTATTTAAAAGTATTATTATTTATTGCGGATTCCTCGCAAGGGTCATTCAAACGTAACACAATCCGTAGGTATTAACAGCTTAGTTTCTTAGCGCCGGCCGGCAATAAATCACAAGTAATCAGGTGGCGAAAGACTAGAGATGCATGATCAGCTGTAGTAAGAAACATCTGGCTGACCCTTCTCGGAATCCCCAGAAATAAGCGTTCGGTCCAGTTATTTAATTTGGCAATAAATTTAATTCGTTTGTTTGAACAGTTTTAATTGCTTATTTACTTGTGCCTAAAAATAAACAAACAAGGATTTTTAAACGGGCGCGTTACAAGAATGACTGACATATTGTTCTGACAAAAAAAGACGAATAAGAAAATCGTTGTTGTGACTTCGTAGAAACAGCCTGTAGTCATGGATTAAGCATATTGAGGGTATAAGGGTAAAAATGAAATACCTAAATCACGAACGTCTATGTGACATTTTGCAAATAAAAAACGCGTGCAGAGGTCGCTCAATTCCACGCGTTGTTTCGTTGCCTAACCGCGGACAATCACAACAAATTTCTGGCTATAAAAAGCCTGCGCGTTCAAAAAAAAACATTCTCTCTTTAGTCTCTAACGAAACAAAGATAGAATTATTTCTAACACACTCACACGTACACATATTTCATGCCCTTAAAGCTATCAGGGGTGGATTTGGGTGGGACGTCCTATATAATTTCAGTAATTTTTGCAGTCTTTTAATACTGAGACCAGTGTTGAGACAATTGCACAACAACTAGAAACCTTTAGGAGAGCAAACTCTGAAATCATAGCCTACTTTGGTTAGAAATTTTATTGAATGTACGGTATTTGGGTGGTCTTATTGAGGTTAATTAACATTTATATTGTCACGATGTCATTATCTGGGAAAATAAGTAAATTAAAATTCGTTTCGTAATTATTGCAATTGTGTGCACTTCAAAACTATGCAGGATCAGCACCCATTAACAATTACTAGGGCAGCCGCGTTACACACGCTCACGTTATGCAAGTTCTGCGAAATGTAAGCGTGTATGTTTACATGTGCCAATTAAGATTGAGGCAATTAGAACGTTTGTAAGAAATAAATTTGGCAAGGGTTAATTGATGCCGACACTTTTAGAACTTTGTGCCTTGGACCGAACCCCAGCCACCAGGACAAAACGCGACAATATACATATTGCAAACACACATTTGCTGATGCGCATGGGTACGATAGAAATTGTGTCTTGCTGCAATACGAATTGCATCGTGTAAAGTCGCAGCGTTTTCCAGCGCGCGTTTCGCATTAAACGGGAACATTCCAGCGAGCGTAATAAATCAGAATTTGTTCCTTATTTAACTCGGCGAAACGAAACTCCCTTAAACGACGTCATTACTCAGCGAACTCGTCCGCAAACAACAAATAACTCGATCGGTTCGCCGGCGTCGCGCAACTACTGTTTCGTAATTTAACATCCCTCGAGGTAAATATGACTTGTCGAGATAAATAGCTCTGCCCCTGCGGGCATCGATTTCGCATTGTTCTACGTGGTGTAACGCAGCAGTTCTAATTTTGTCTCCCGTCGAACATAACGCGGGATTACCCGCAACATCGACGGAACTGGTGCAACTGCATTCGATTACAAAAAAAAAGGAAACTCAATAAGAGGGTTGTTTGATGCCATAAACGCAGGCGACGAGGATTGATTGCTCACAGAAGTATCGATGGCCTGTTAAGAGGACGATTGTTTATCGCTGGGAATTCTCTTCGGGATCGTTTATATGCAATGCAATTTCCTTAGGAAATTCCAGGATTTGATCATATTTTTGCAAATTTGTTTTAAATTCGACTTTCGAGCGAATGTTTTTTTCTACCCCCGTACACTCCAAACGACAGAAATCCATTAGTCTTTCGGCGCGTTTAATTAATAAAAGCGTCGGCGAATAATCGCACTTCACGTGAGCTACAAAAAGGATATCGTGTTTTGGCGGGCCGGAACAAGGGGGCCCTAAAACAAAGGCGCGATTGTCTGTGCGAAAATCCTCTCAACATTTTCATAAAAAAAAAATAACCGCCTCGCCCGCCGTGCGCACTTCAACCTCGGAAGATATAAAGCCAACGGTTTTCGAGCACGTAAACCGATATCAAGAGATTTCCGCGCATACCTGACGTCCCGACGTTCAGTATTTAGCTTGTGCAAAGCTGAACATTCCTGACAGATACGTATGATGTTGAACGTACCGTATGTTATACACTTGATTTTTGTATCGTATTGCTTCTGCTCCGTGTGCCGCGCTTCACAAATCCCTTCTTGTATTTCAGATTTTCAAACGTTGAGAAGCCAAGATTGAAAATTGTTTCCAACCGCATCCGCTTCATATTCGTACAGAGAAATATTACTAAGTTCGATTTTCAGATTGGCCTGTTTTAAAAATAAACTTTAACGAATGAATTTGATTTAAACTTCTGCATGAAATTCAAGTATTATAAACGTACTGTGACTTGTGAAGTCTATTTCGATTGCAATGGATTTGTCGGGCACTCAATTTCGGCCTCGTTTGGGGTCCTCTTCAGTAGTAGAACACCACTGCACTCTCACCGACCTGTCCCAACTAAGCTTACGTATAGACCACAGGTTAGATAGCGACCATTTTTTAACCTGAAATTGTGTGAGAACTGACAAATAGTAACCAGTTTGATAATTTCCCCATTGCTATTTTCTAGTTACGTAACGTTAACGATAGGGTACTTCATCCCCCAACTTATTTCGAGTCTGTAATTACTCAACTTAATAACAATAAAATACATAGAAAGGAAATATTACATCCAACGGAAAGTCAATTTTAAGTGAAGATTTCGGGGAACTCCTGAATAAAAAATTCTTCTTCAATTAAGTATTGAAATGGGCGCGGATTTTGTTTTCAAGACAAAATCGGTTATTGCGTGTTTAATTTCAAATAACAAACACGTGTTCAGACGTTCGGACCTTGCAGCAGTAAAAAAATTTGGCCGGATGCGACCGATGGACGCCGCGTTCCCTTTCAAGAGAATGGAACACCCAGCGAGTCTTTAAAATTCTATAACGTCGGGCACCACTCAAATTGCACTACGATTTCACAGACATCGTAAACCTGTCATAGAGTAACCTTTTAGCTTTGTGTTCGTTCAGATTTGTATGGGCGGGCGCGCGCTAAAAATTGTAGTTACATGTCAGTTATAGGAAAGAGATCAAATTACGTTGCAAGTTAAAGTATATCGCTTTAGTCTGTTTTGTTTCAACAAGCACAGGATGTGTTAAAATTTCAGCCTGGGCACTTGTAGAGTTAAGGAGTTGCAGACGGTGAGAGACCACCGCGATAAGCTAATTGGGGTTGCTTAATGTGTGCAGAAAATCTAGAGTAGGCGTGATTTGGTGCTAGGGCCGCGGTTGTTTCAACAAATATCTTGCGAAGTCCGAGGGGTTGGGTTAATGTTTGACTTGGGAAGGCAGGAGCTACGGAAACAGACAGACAGGATTCGATCTCTCGAGCGAACGATCGAATTCATTTTAATTTTGACTTAGCGGGTTTCTTTTCGTACTTGCAGTAATTTGCTCATTTTCTAGCTAAATCATTTATTTCGGTACGGTTCAAATACAGTGTGTTAAGAGAAAGGGCAATTAAACAAAACCACGAATACGTACGGCTCGCGTTGCGGGTGTGTCTAAACAAGAGTAGGTGCGTTCTCTGCCAAGTTGGAAACATGCTAACGGCTGTATTTCGATTTGTGCAGGGAAATCGCCAATTTGAATCACTGGTCATAGGCAAGTTAAATCTGCCGCCGAAACCAAGTGTGCCAGTGCAATCTAAACCCAGAAATCAAGGCCAATTAATTGCTCGTTACGAATATCGTAATTACGAGGCCGAACAATTTTAACCACCTATTCATAGCCATCTTCTTAACAAAGTTTCTCTCACACCCTGTAGTGAGTGAACCGAGTTGTGGTCTTTGCCGAGAGATTTGCAGGTTAATTAGAAGCGATTTGCCGAAAGGCCATAACTACCCATAGTGGAATGTCCAAAACAGTCAATTTGGGTCCTTGCGCAATAAATTAGTTAGATAGGTTTAGTCGACGAAAAAAGAGAGGGATCTGAAAAAAGGCACCACCCTCTCAAGGCGATTGGACGTGGCCGGGAAAGGACCCTACCCATTTGACCTTAATTAATTAGTTTGGATAGCGTTAGGGTTTCCCATCACCTCCAAAAGGAGTCCCTGAAATACCGGCGATTGCTATTGATTTTCTTGCAAATTGATTGCCGAGAACGGCACTTTGTATCACATACTTCCCTAGAACGTCTGATTGATTAATTAATTACTTCCATTGATTGAGTACATTGTAGACCCACTGTGTCACACTGTGCGTTGGTTGATTGAGCAGAACGAGTCTTAGAGTACGATCTGAAGTGGCAAACACTAGTACCAAGACCAATCTAAGTTAAACTTAAATTAATTGTTAATGTAATTGAGGAGTAGAGTTCTCCAACAACTATTTGCGTGTGCACGCAACCACCAGCTGTGTGATTTGAAGTCAGTTAGGTCGCTCCGATATTCGAAAGTGAAATCTGTTAAGCGAATTCTTCTGTACTTCTGATAACCGTAATTTTGTTTTCTTTGTATTGGTTTAACGCAAGGGTTTTTTCGCCCATTATATCAGATCCCACAGTGGCTGGTACAAGGAATTTTTACCTTTTTTTTGCAATAAACACAGGCCTACATATGAACATTTTTTGAACATTGTTTTCGTTTTGATAGCTGTTCTTATCTAATTTACATGCTCTGAATTCAGTAGTATTCACAGATTTTCGCGTTACGATTATGTTTTTATAGTCTGGACGCTTGTGTTTGATATTAGTTACAAAGTTCCACTACTGGACTCTGTAACTAATATCAATCTCTATTTGCCGCTAACTCTATTCTTATGAATGGAATTAGCGACAAATAGCGATTGATATTGATACTGATACGGATGTGATACGATAAAAATAATGTCGGATTCGTAATCAGCGTCTCCTAATTAGTAAAGATCACCGACTATATTCAAAACAACGAAAATCATGTCGGCCTGATAATTAATTAAAATCTAACTTCCGCATTTTTATTTAAACGTATTTAAGTTCCTTTAATCTCTCAAGTTTATTCGCCGACGCACCAAGAGAATTGAGTTACCACAACGTAAGTCCAGATTTGCAGCGATTACGAGCCATATTAGATATATTATTATTTCAATATTAAATCTTAAGTAGCAGGGCTGTAGCTGTAGACAGATAGACATGCCTAATTGCAGTAATAAAATTTTGGGCGTCTTTTCTTGGGAATTCTTTGCAGGTAAACTGCCGGTTCCGTTTCGGTCCAGTTATTTAATTTGACAATAAGTTTAATTTGTTTTTGCTTGGACAGTTTTATTGGTTATTTAGTTGTCCGTAAAAGTCAACAAACTAGGTGACACGTCGCCGTGTCTCATGAATAATTATTCTGTAACCGAAACCTCTGCGGTGTGCAATACCATTATTAAAAAGGGTGAGATTAAATCTCGTAAAAATTATAAGACCGTTTCACCGCGTTTCTTCTTTAATGATACAAAGCGTACGCGAAGCATGTATTTAAGCTCAATCAAACGTGAGATCCATCGTTTACACTAATCTCAGCGGTGCCATCAAGAACCGAGCAATTATGCCGTCTGAGTTTTCTATCTTTTTTTTTTATTTATGCTCATATCAAAACCGAGCGGTTCTTTAAAGGCGCAAAATGCAGTCGTGTGACGGAAAGACTTCGAGTTTGTTAAGTATTAATAATTAATGAATTTTTAAGTGTTCCACGAATCTCATTGTCATTTAAATGAGGTTCGAGTTCATTTGCGGCGGAATAAATCCGCGCGATAAGCCTGATTTATTAAGGGGGCGTCAGTCAGAAGATGAGCGATATTTTAATTTCTTCGCGGTTTTCTTTCCACCCGGATAACCCGAACAATTAAGTAATTAATTTTTCATTAAATACCTACCCCGGCCTTCATACATTTTTAAGACGCCGCCGCCGCGCCGTTTATTTAGTTCTTTTAGAGCATGTTTTAAAATGAATCAATGTTTAAGTTAAGAAATTACGTTTTTGTTGCCCAAAAATAATTTCTTGGGCTTTCGGTTTCAATGGCTGCCGTAAAATTAGATTCCGCTAATTTGGTTCCCTCCGTGGCGTCGAACCGGTTCGCGCAAATTAATTCGTCAGATTGGCAGGTAATTTAAAAAGGCGGCGGCGGCGGCGGCGCAGCAAGGCGTGGGCGGCGATCGCAGAAAAAATTCCGCGGTGCCCGCCGCCGAAAGCTCAGGACGCAAATTAACCCGCCGGGCTTCGGTGCGCGGCCGGGGTGCATAAATTACGAGCGTCGAACTTTCCGCAACAAACTATAAATAGACGCATATTTCGGGGTTTTTACGGTCGGGGGTTGTTTCCCATTGCTCGTCGTTTGATGTGGCGATGATAGGAATGCCTCCACTAAAACATGGTAATTTGTCTTTTAGCATGTGGTACATAAATAGAAGTGCTGATGTGTTTTGCATGTTTTCAACCCCGGCGCATCTACATTTTAGCGCGGCTTTAAGTACCTTCGTTCACTTCGTTTCCGAACTGTTTTAAAAAAATAAAATAAAATCGCATAGCTGATAGTGGATAAAATCCAAAAAATCTAAAAAGTTGAAGTCAAAAATTAAAACAGTTAAAGACAACTATTGAAACTACTGAAAACTCGTAACAAAGAATAATTAGCATGAAATTATGTGTACCCTTGCTTAAAGAGACATGTTTATTCTAAGAACATTAAGCGCATTCGCCCCCTAATGTAAAAAGTTTCCCCGTTACGAGGGTAAGCGTATTAAACTTAATATCCAAAAAAACCTGAATAACAAATCGAATGTGCATGTTACTGATTAGGGGCATACACACATACACACGCATAAAATGAGAGAAGAAACGCTCTTCGAGGGGGGTGGTTGGGAGATGAATGGGGAAGGCGGCGCCGCCGTCGCCGTCGACTCGAAAAAAGAAAACTAATATTATCCCTGAAACTTAATAGCTCCTAAGCCGATACAGGAGGCGTACATCATTCTATTAAGTAGATAGCGAAATATCAAAAACAATAAAGCGAGCTTTAGACCTTTCGACGGACATTAACGATATGAAAGAAGTTATGATTCTAGTTTACGAGTTCCAGCAAAGTACGAAAGAGAATTATTGCTTATTTGATACAATAAAATACGTATACCGTTGAAATTATAACACACGGTTACACGTATAATATTTTCTTGAAATGGCCGGGAGAGTTACTCCCGTTTTTATTTTTCTCAGCGCGCGGGTAGACTCTCTCGCTGGCGGTGGCTTTTTATTTCCGCGTAACGACAGTTTCTACTTCGAGCTTTATCTACCACTCACTACAAATTATGAGATTTATTGTTAGCGAATTACACGTACCTATAAATTTTTTGAAAAAATCGACAAGAAACTTTTTTGTTCGAATCTTGTTGCATTTAGAAAGCCATCAAATAAATAAATTATTTTGTTGAAGTTCAAATCGAATCAGAATCGAAGGTATTTAGAAAGCACATTGAAAACACAGGTAAAGTCTAATAGGCACTTAAAAAAAATGTAGGCGTTTAATAAGTTTTCTTTTTCTCTTTTGTAATTTGCGACTGCGAGGTGACGGCATCTGCGCGAGTCCCCCTTTTGGTCCCGCTCATTTAAATCATTTAAATCACTGGAGTGACTTAGTCACTATATGCTCACTGTAATTTTACCACCTTTCAACTCTTTAAACTTTTATAAAACCTCTACTTTTTTGTCTCATTTATTGAATCTAAAAAATTTTCTAAGAACTAAATAGAAACCCAAAATCATCTATACATCTTTACATAATGGGAAAACCAACGTGAAGGGCAACAACCCAGCACAACACTTCAAAATTGGCGCCCATCGTGGGCAACAATCCATCAATCAACATTGTAATATGTATTAAGTTTGTTAATAATAAAGACTGCAATGTGGTGGGGATGGCAGCTGTGGAGAAGTTGGTTGTTGCAGTCTTTGTCTTGACTGTATTTACTCCAATATAGTTCCTGCTTCGTCTTGCTTATAATTTTTTTAAAAATATTTTATAATCCTGAATTCTTTATAATTTCTGGTAGCATGTCCTTGCACACTAGTACAGAAGCTGAAACTAATAGATGTTTTAATTCAATTTATTAATTTTAAGACCACAGAAAATGTTGCCACATTTACCCACATATTTAATTAAAGAAGTAAACATAATCTTAGCAAGTGATGAGAATGAAAGACAAAAGTTTACAAAATGTCATAATGCTTGTAGCATAACTGTAACGTAACTGCCTAAATACGAACACTGATAATGATAATTCACACAAAAAGAAATCGAGTAACCTATTATAAACTTTCAGCAAGGATTTACTACGTATTATTACTGTACCTATGTCAAAAGAGTTAATTACAAACACAATATCTAACATACCCTGTATACAGTGGCCGCCAAAAAATTCGCACCACATATTATTATTGAGTTTTCTAAAAAACTTTTTGCGCCAATAGTTCGTGCATGTTCGATAACCAAATATAAGCAAGACAGATCGGGTGAACAATTCTTAGTGTGGCTAAAAATGACACCTATTTAAAATACGAAAATTTAAAAAGTGTTATAATTTGAAATTGTTGGACATATTAGATACATTTTTAGTAGGACCCGATACGATATTGCAAAATGTATCGCTTGGTACTCAGACAAAATTTTCCGCGGCATAATATTTCGAAAAAAGAAGATTTTTCGGTTTTGTTCAAGATGTGAAGCAGTAAATGGGCATTTGGAGTTTAACTCTTAGGAGTAGATAGCTTAACCATTTATATCCATAAAAAAAATTTACAAGGACCAAATTTGCTCTTGCATAAATGGGTATATGTCAGATCTTTATGTTTTTACGAAAACGTTATTACACAAACGAACACTTTGGCTCTGACAATGATCGCAGCGCAATTGAAATATGCATACATAGAGAAAAATATGTAGTGAAAAATGACACAATTGTCGTTGAAATGAAGCCAGTAACAAATTGTATGAGATATTGACACAGTTGTAGTAAAATTACAAACAAGTATATCATCATGCGAAACAATTGTGTCAATATTTCATGCAATTTGTTACTGGCTTCATTTCACCGACAATTGTGTTACTTTTCACTACATATTTTTCTCTGTTTAGTTTTGCATGCGAACTTGTGGAGAGGGGTTTTTGGTATAACCTAGCAAGTGTAGTTATTTTAACTTAACAAAATGGAATTAATCGAACGTTATGTTATTGATTTCTGAAATGACGGCTTTCAGAGACATTTCTTTCCTTGTGCCATTCCAATCGCGTTGATAATTTCTTTTTAATTGGGAAACGGGAGAATAAAAAATTACGTCATTTAAAAATAATCAGAGTCCTTTATGCGAATCATTAACAGATTCGAAAGAAGACAAGGACAGGATAACATAGGACAAGGACACATAGTCTATAGTCCATAGTATTTCACCCAGATTAAAATAAAGAAGGCGAACATTTGCTGGAGAAATACTCACTTGTTTAACTGTACGTACACTGCTCGACAGTTAAAGCAAAAGAAAAGAAAAAAATTGTGCCTTAACTCTATCACTCATTTTTAGTGCTGTACAAATTTCCGAGCGTTCTCTTTTCAGTGTTCATGACTGTACAAACTTATCATCAGTGAGAGGACCTGCAATGTTTTTGCGGTTTCATCCACTTTCAGACTGCGTCGGTCGAGACGAGAATCCTATATGAAGTGTCGTTAATATGGGTTGGTCGCTCGTTTACGGGTCAATTAAAAAATTACGTTAGAACCACGAAACTCTTTATAATATACAAATTATTACATTAAAATTCATACATTTTTTAGTTTTCTCTAATGTTAAGTCATAACTACTTTTTGTTAACATCCTTGATTTTCATTTATACACCAAATACACATCATTCCTCCCCCTCTATTTTTAACATGGACGGTATCGAACAATTGGTTGTCGAAAACGATTAGACCGGCGGAGAGGATTATCACTGGGTTGTAGTTCAGCGGTTTGTTGATCATTCGGTGACACAGGAATGGACGTCGGTAAAACAGGAGGTTCTAAAATTGATAAATTTGGTACTGCTTGCTGTACTGTTCTTGTTAGAGCTTCATTAAGAAGAAAATCTTCATAAGAATCTGGAAACGTAGAATTGTCCTCAAAATGTTTTCCCGGTCGCATTTGATTTTGATGCCTAGTCACGCTGCGACAATTGCCAGGTGTTCTGGGACCTAAATCAATGCAATACATCATTGAACCTTTTCTGGCTGTGATGCGACCAGCTAACCACTGGTCACCATGTTGTGAGTAGTTTTTTACAAAAACGCGATCACCAATTTCATATTTGTATTTTAGGTAGTCTGACGATTTCCGCTTCTTCGGCAAAAGTAGAGACAGTTGAGTCCTAAGCTGACGTCCATGTAGTAACTCAGCTGGTGACTTCTGCGTGATCGGATTAGGCGTAGTACGATATGCAAATAGTAATTCATCAAGAGCACGAGTTTTCGTAGCTCCTCCCTTCCAACATAGTTTCTTCATAGCCGCTTTAAATGTGCGTACGAATCGTTCTGCTTCGCCATTCGAAGCAGGATGGAAAGGAGCAGACTTTAAATGTTCTATGCCATGTGAAAGGCAGAAGTTCTGGAAAGACTGTGAAGTAAACTGGGTTCCATTGTCTGACACAATAGTTTCAGGAAATCCTTCATGAATAAAAACTTTGCTCAGACCTTTTAAAGTAGATTCTGTAGTTGTAGTAGATGTGTTAAACACATATGGATACTTTGAATATGAATCTACTACTATCAACCAATATTGGTTCAAGAAAGGACCAGCATAGTCAATATGGATCCGTTCCCAGGGTTTTTCTGTTTTAGGCCAAGGCTTGTATTCGTGTTTGGGTGCTGACTGATTTACTCGACAAGCTTCACATTTTTTACAAAGCTCTTCAATGTCAGAATTAATGCTTGGCCACCAGCAGTGACGGCGTGCAACTTGTTTCATACGAACAATACCAAAGTGACCATAATGAAGTAAATGTATCAACTTCTTGTGCAAAGACGGCGGTACAATGACTCGAGTAGAGTCGGTTTGCCAAAGAAGAACGCCATTGTGTAATGTCAAATCTAATCGACGTTCAAAATACGGTTTAAGTGCATCATTTTTGTGAGATAAGGACTCTGGCCATCCAAACTTTATGAATTTACACACACGTGACAAAACTGGATCTTTTGCAGTCTGCAGTGCTACTGCATCCGCGTCAATTGGAAAATCAAGCACAGCATCATCATTCTCTAATGTAACTTGTTGACAAGAAGCTTCAGAAAAATCAAAAATAGGATCTGAACCTATTGGAAGGCGCGAAAGCGCATCTGCATTTGCGTGCATGTCCGTCGAGCGATATTTAATTTTAAAATTGTAGGCCATTAGAATAATAGCCCAACGCTGCAAACGATGAATGGACAAGACTGGAAGCTTCTTATCTGGCGCAAAAATTGCAAGCAATGGCTTGTGATCTGTTTGAAGTTCAAAAGAGCGGGAAAGACCATACAGATATTGGTGAAACTTCTTTACCCAAAAATGATAGAGAGTGCTTCTTTCTCAATTTGGCTATAACGTTTCTCTTGCTCCGTCATTGTCTTGGACGCAAAAGCAATTGGCTTCTCAGAGCCATCGGGAAAGCGATGAGAAAGAACTGCGCCAATGCCATATGACGACGCGTCAGTAGCAAGAATTATAGGCAAATTTGGGTCGAAGTGCACGAGTTTGACATGATTTATAAGTGCATCCTTAAGTGCAGAAAAAGCATTTTGCTGAGCTGCCCCCCACTTGAAAACACTATTCTTTTTTCGCAAAATATTCAGAGGCCCAGCTAATTCTGCGAACTTCGGAATGTACTTGTGGTAATAATTAATTTTACCTAAAAATGATTGTACCTGAACCAAATCCTTTGGCCGTGGTAACTCACGAACAGCCTTGATACTGGATTCGGATGGCCGTATCCCATAGGCAGATACTATGTTTCCTAAATACTCTATTTCATCCTTGAAGAATCCGCATTTTTTACGATTACAACAAAGACCATGTTTATGTAAACGTTTGAGCAGCTCTTCGAGTGTACGTAAGTGTTCTTCTTCCGACCGTCCAGTTATGATGATGTCATCTAAGTAATTAGCACAACCCTCGAGGCCTGCGGTAATCTGCTCGATAAACCTTTGAAAGATGGCTGGTGCACTGGCAATACCGAAAGCAAGGCGTTGGTATTGGAACAGCCCGTGTTGCGTGTTGATCACAGCTAATTTTTTCGATTCGTCATCTAATTCTAACTGCAAATACGCATCGGATAAGTCAATTTTCGAAAACTGACGTCCATTCTGTAACTTTTGGAAAAGTTCTTCAGGACGAGGCAGTGGATACTGCTCGATATCAAGCTGTGGATTTATCGTGACTTTGAAATCACCGCAGATACGAACTGCACCATTGGCTTTTGGTACGACGACGATGGGCGCAGCCCATTCACTAATCTGTAGTGGCTTGATAATTCCAGCTTCAGTCAAACGATCAAGTTCACGTTTGACAGCTTCCTTTTGAGCAAATGGTACTGGACGTGACTTGAAAAACTTTGGTCTGGATCCTGGACGTAAATATAAGTGAGCCTTATAACTGTTGCAAGCACTGTACACAGAAGAGAAAACGCTGTTATACTTATCGCACAACGCATCAACTTTCGCAAGACGCGCCAGGACTTCAGGAGTTTGTACTGGTTCTACCATGTTTACAATTTCAGGAGGGACTGCATTGCCTTGAGTAATTCTAAATCCGAAAGCGTGGAACCATTGTGCACCAAATAGATTTGCTCCATCAGGCGTATTAGTCACCAAGAGCCTTAATAATCTGGTCATGTTACCCAATTTGACTTCCACCATGGTCCAACCCTTGACAGGAATGTTCGCAGCACCGTAAGCCCGTAGGCACGTACTGGCAGGATTTAGCTGCGGAGACCCTATGGCGGCGTATCCTTCTAATCCAACTATACCGCAGGTAGCACCTGTATCCAACAAAAATTTTATTGGGTGATTATTAACAAACAAGTTTATCATAAATCGATCTTTTTGGTCTTCAATTTCCACATGCTGCGCCGATTCATCAGTTTCATGTGAACCATTCTTACGTTTATGGTAAGTACTAGCAAAACGTTTATCTTTATTAAATTGCTGGGTGCGATTCTTAGACATGCAAACACTAGCGATGTGTCCCTTTTTATTACAGGCATTGCAAATGGATTTAAGATATCGGCATTCAGAACGATCATGTTTTGAAACACAGCCGGGACATGATTTGACCTTGGACCCCTTTTTAATTGAATTAGACTTATTCTTCTTGTAGTTGGACTGCATGGCGTTTATATCCGACTCGACTTTCAACGATTGACCCGTAATGGCATCATTGACTGCCTTGGACGTTTCAAATAGCAAAACGGCTTTGACTACAGTTTCTAGAGAAGGATCCTCTTGAGTAATCAAAGAACACCGAAGACCAGGGTGTGGTGAATTAATTAGAATCATGTCACGTATGAGTTCATCAACGTAGAGTTGACCGCAACCTTCTTTCTTGCAAATGAACTGACAATGTGTAGCCAAACCTCGAAGTTCCGCAATCCAATCATTATATGTCTGGTTAGGTTGCATTCGACACTGGGAGAACTTACGACGAGCGTCGATAATAAGAGTGGACTCCCGAAAATGCACGGATAACTTTTCCGTCAATTCGACAAAAGTGAACGGCTTAAGATCTGTGGTACCGAATAGTTTCTGCAACTTTTCATAAATAAAACGGCCTACCCATGACAAAAAATAGGAACGTTTCTGAGAGTCATCCTGTACCCCATGAGCGTCAAAATGATGATTTAGGCACTTTAGATACAGTTCCCACTGATCAGAATTAGGATCAAATACATGAAATGTAGCAATACTGACTTTGATTGAAGAATGTGAAGGCACTTCACTTGTCATAGCTGCAGACGACAACGTTCCTTTAGCCAGTAGTTCCATGAGTTCGGTTTGACGCTGCATTTGCTGAAGGACTGCTTCCATAAGCTTTGAAGTCTCGGTCATGACGATAATCGTTACTTCGAAAATATTCTGTAATCCTGAATCCTCGTCGCCACTGAAGTGTCGTTAATATGGGTTGGTCGCTCGTTTACGGGTCAATTAAAAAATTACGTTAGAACCACGAAACTCTTTATAATATACAAATTATTACATTAAAATTCATACATTTTTTAGTTTTCTCTAATGTCAAGTCATAACTACTTTTTGTTAACATCCTTGATTTTCATTTATACACCAAATACACATCACTATAGACGTTGCCCGCTTGTACTACCTTCAAGGGATTGTAAGGAGTTTTTGGAACGTGGGTAAAGTTTTCACGAACTTTATCGCGTGGCTTATTTACTGATTAACATCTTAATGGCCACGTATCACAAGAACATTCAGTATTTCGGCTAAAGTTTGTCCGCTTGGTCCGCTTATCGAATGGTTCCAATCTTGAGAATGATGAAAGTCACCTGTGCAGTGCAAGATTGTAAATTTGGTTTCTTCAAAAATTTAAAAAAAAAAGAACGAGCATCTCGGTTTTATGACGTTCGCTTCCAACATTCGAATAGAACTTACTGACAGAACAAGGAAGGCGAAATGCAATATGGCACAAATAAATATCTCGAAAGCGCACTACTACTACTTAGAAGATTCCGTTCGCGAACGTTGATAATAAAGCACACATTGAGGAAGTGGGAAACTGCCCCCGCCGCGAAAAATCGTCTTCCCCCTTGCGAAAGTAGTCGCAGATTCCGGAACAAAGAGCGTCCGATTTTAATGAGCAAACTATCGCCGGATGCTAATTAATTAGCGCCGAGGAGAGTCGCTGGCGTTTGTCTTTCAGGGCCGCCTTAATGACGCTAATAATTAATAAAGCAAATAACGGCTTTCGGCGGAGGAGACGCGCAGTTGTAAAGCCAGAGCCCGTTCGTTCCTTTTTGGGCAATTAAAATTACACCTTAAAAACCTATTTACTATATACCTCAGCGGAATGCGACCGGAAATTAATTTAACTTACCCTAAGCGTAACTTTTAATTTACGTACATTAATGCAACATGAAGTATCGCCCCTATTACGTGCAATTCCAAGCCCAATTTTTGTTTAGGGACACTCGAAGTGATTACGTTAACAATAGCGTTAATAATTAATTACAGGCCTGATGAAGGCTTGATAAGCCGAAACCGGTAGCTGTTAAGAATAAACATTACACAAAATTAGGAAGTATCATTACTCACTGCAATTACAATTCACCTAATTCGGATATGTCTCAAAATTACAATCCTGCTAATACGCCAGACATCCTCAGACAACTACAATCACTGGAGAGAAGGAGAAGAAATCTTAAGGAACACATATATTTTCTAAATTCATATATCTGAGAAAATCTATTACCGAACTTTACTAAAGTTAAAATTACACAACTCAATAAGAATGATGTCTACAATATACGAAGAAAGATTCTCAAAAAAGGCAGAAATAAAACATATTCAAAACTGGCAAACATAGAATCGGAACTAAGAAACATCTACTTCAACCTCACAAGACACAATTCTAACAGCAGAACAACTAGAAAATAGAAGAAAGAAAAACATAAAATTACAAAACCTAAGAAATATGAAAACCAACAACCAACATAATCTGACATCTAACCATCAATTCTACCCGAGGCTAACCAATCTGTCATCTCTACAACTAATCGATAAAGAATTCTCTCTTCTACAACAAGGATACAAATATTCTATCCCAACAAAACCGAACGTCAACCTACTTCCCATAGAAATGGATGTAGCAATAAATGGACACCCCCAAGAAAATGAAATAAGAACCAAATGTACACAACTTCTGAAGAATCAAGAAAGAAGAATAGAAAATCACAAACCTTCACACAATCACATACAAGAACACAAAACACTCAAAACTTTGAAACAAAAAATCCAAGAACACGACATCATCGTTGTAAAAAGCAGACAAAAATGCAGGTATGATAATGATAGACAAACACGAATACATCAATAAAACCGAACAATTTTTAACAGAAAACAATTTCACAATCATAGCAAAGAATCCTCTCAACAATTGGATTAACAATACAAAAAGGCCCCAAACGCCTTTTTAATAGCAAATATTTACATGGATCACATAGAACATAAAATATTTAATACAAATAATAATTTCACAAAACATTAAATACTGGAAACGTTATGTAGATGACATAATCTGTATATGGACAAGTGACATAGACACCTTAAACAATTTTCACACCCACATTAATAACATTCATGAAAACATTAAATTCACACTCGAAATAGAAAAAAATAATTCAATAAATTTTCTTGACCTCACACTCACAAAAGTCAACAACCACATACAATTCAACATTTACCACAAAAACATTCAAACAGATAAACACAATAATCATTCCACATAATTCACACCATCCAAATAAACACAAAAAATCAGCATTCCACTACTATATAAACCGTATCATCAACACCCCACTATCACAAGAGGATAAAAATACAGAAATTAATATAATAAAACAAATTGCCACAAACAATGGTTACAAAACAAATTTAATAGATAACATTTATAATGACATAATACATAAAACTAAACCTACTAACGACAACAATGATAAAAATTACAAACTATTTACTTATCAAGGTAATATTAACTACAAAATAGAAAAATTATTGAACAAATACATAGGGTTGTAAAATGTCCGGACATTTATTTTTTGGACAGGACACGAATTTAAATGTCAGACACTGTCCTGACACTTATGACATTTAAAATTTCATAATGAAAATCTCATGAAAATCAACCTCGAATTTTTTAAATGCAAATAAAGAACTTTTTCAAAAATATGCCGCTCCTATATTGTACTTTTAGCAAACAGAATGAAAATTCGAAAAACAAATATTATAAAAATATTATTGCACACAAAGTGTAACTACCATTTGCCAGCACCTTGTCACATTTGACGTTGTTACAAAATTAGTGGGAAAAGATAAACAAATGCCCGACATTTTTAAAATTAATGCGGATTTACATGTCACGGACAGTATCCATGACACTTTGATGACAAATAATATTTGTCCTGTCCAGACAATTGTCATTTTTGACATTTGTCCGAAAGACATTTACACTCACTCACAACCCTACAAATACAACATTAAATGTGCTACTTCACAAAAAACAAACCTTTTAACCATATTACAAAATAGCAAGGACAAAATAAATCAATTGGAAAAAAACGGTGTATATCAAATAGAATGCAACAATTGCGACGCAATATACATAGGCGAAACTGGACGCAACTTAAATAAAAGATTAAAAGAACATATCCGCGACAAAATCAATTCAAATGTAGGTAAACACATTCACGAAACCGGTCATAACATTAATACCAACAGCATAAAACTAATTCATGAACAAGAAAAAGGTTACAAACTCAATTTACTAGAAACATATGAAATACATAAAATCAAACATAATAATAACAAAACTTGTCTCAATGACCAAATTAATCTCAAATTTAACCCTATTTACACTTTTTTAAATACTTAACACTGTCAACTCACTTCACTCCACGCTTACTTTACAACTTCACTCCGTTGAAATTTTACGTACGATTTTTTTCTTTTCTTTCTCTCCAATGATTATTGTTATATATGATATTTAGACGTTTAACAGTAAGTATCTTGTTTGCCTAACATTTCCATACCAACAAAACATTATAACATTTTCACCACACACATAACCTCACACACAAAATTACATTTCTCCTTATTACTTCTATGTATTGTTACAGGCCTGATGAAGGCTTGATAAGCCGAAACCGGTAGCTGTTAAGAATAAACATTACACAAAATTAGGAAGTATCATTACTCATCGCAATTAATAATTAACACAAACATTTACATAAGACGGTCTTGCCATGCACAGAATCACCAGTATGAGTCATTGGAAAAACATGATTCATCGATTCACGATTTTCCGATGACTCGTACGTTAAGACAGGGTTGCATAAGCTCCTCCTCCAGTAGGCTTTCCAAAAACCGAACCTTTTAATACTCGACAAACTGATTTGTAATTCATCAGAGCGCGCGTTAGTCTAGTCAGAGGGAAATTCCTCTTGTGTATATCGTAGTGTTAGCAACTTTCAATCTCTGTTTCCTTATCTTTACGGAAATCATGTTTTTACTGGATGCTTACTTGAAATTCTCCGAACGGACCTCTCGATGATCATTCATCATCCTGAATTAATCGCGAC
The DNA here is from genome assembly GCA_958336345.1 of Dorcus parallelipipedus. Taxonomy (NCBI): domain Eukaryota; kingdom Metazoa; phylum Arthropoda; class Insecta; order Coleoptera; family Lucanidae; genus Dorcus; species Dorcus parallelipipedus. Next base: position 47,658,710 of record OY284477.1, on the reverse strand, counting down.
AAATATAAAACAAAAGAAAAAATCGTTAATAATTCAAGTCGCGAGTCCGCCCGCCCCGGGTATTTCCCCAAGCTCGAATCCATCCGGCAAGAGAGCTCAGCGGAATAAATCCCGCGCCGGCTAAGAAAATATCCGAAGATATAGAGCGCGCGGACTTAATTGAATCGCAATGACGACGGCGAGCGGCCAGTTCATGGGACTCCGATGATTTACACGTCGAATCAGTCACTATTTAATTAAGGCGAGGTCTTCTCCTCCGTCGGCACGTTATTGGTTCTCGGTGCAGTGCAAGGGAAGCTTAGACGGAAACCGACTCTATTAACTGTATTTTCCGGACGACTTTAATTGCCTGGACTGGCTCGGGATTAAATACAGTACGGCGATTAAGATGGAACCCGATGCATTGCAGCACATACTCCCCCCCTCCTCCCACCACAGAATCCAATTCCTAATTTAAGGTCTTCATTGAAAAGCAAAACTTATTATAGATTAGTTTTGGTGGAGGCGCCGGAGGTGTCTCCATCTAATTATTCATATTTAAACTTCATACAAGAGAAAAGGTTAATTTCGATAATTAGGAGTCTTCGCAACGTATCTACCTCACGTAAGGGAATTTAGGGGTAGGTATATTTTAAAGCCGGTTCTGTCTTTCTAGGAATTCTCCGCCCGGAATTTGCGCCTGTTGTTTGAATCTAGGGGCGAAATTAAGCAACCTGATACAAGGCGCATTATTGCTTCCTTAGGTTAACCGAGATGCCGACTTGCTCGGCAATAAGGTGGGCGAATTAACTAATTTCTCTTAGGGCGCGTAGGATACGAGCGGGTATACGTCGTCAGCCGGGCAAGTCCATTCCGTTCATAATGAGACGAGTCAAGCATACTTGATCAAGTCTTTGTGCTGCGCCCCGAGTACTACATCCTGGTTTGCTTTCTTGTTACGCACTGTGAAAAGGAATCAGATTTCGAGATGTCGGTCGCACTCCATTCGCGACGGGGTAAATATTGCAGTTGAGGAGGCTACGTGCACTTCCATGCAGTGGGTGAGGTGGTGGTGGTGGTAGTAATTCACGAGATGTTTAATTAAATCGAAATAGCTACCCCGCGGTAACCCAATTTGCGTAATAAATAGGGGTTATAGTCTAATATCTGTGAATCAGAAGGATTAATAAAACATCCAGTTGAATATCGTAAAAACTATGCGATGCATAATTCGGATAATACGCCCACTTAAAAATAATCTAAACAAATGTTACAGCGACTTGCTTTATCAAAGCATGAGGCTAATAAACTGCATTCAAAGAATACCAGCTGCATGTTGCATCATCAAACAGCCGCGGTGACTCATAAAGGAGGCCGCCTTATGTAAAAAGATTTTTTTCTAAATTAAACTAAACGTGATTAAGAGTTGATCGATCCAGGGAATGCCTGGATAACTCATAAGGCAAGTCTGCACTTCATCCCACGTACAATCGGAATTTCCGGTATGAACCATATAATCATGATTGGGCATGATGTGCATGGTTGTGCACATCACCCAGAGTCCGAAGGCGTAATTATCATGTCAATTAGGCAAGTAAAGGAGGAACTACACTGGCGCAAATTAATAAAGTGAAATTGTTTTCACCCTACAAGCGAGGATGAGCTTACGTTTAATGCAAAACACTCCCCTTGATATGTTTACGTGCAAAATTAAGCAACAACGTCAAAGGTATGTCGTTAAGGCACCCGACTTCCTTCCAGATATACGCCTAAAACATACTCAATAAAGAATCAATATAACATAATTAATATTCATTGTATTAATTTAGATTTCTTTACACGTATAGTAAACATCATATTCTACACGGGGCTGCAGCTGAAATATTGAAAACAATAGTTTAAAAGCTAATAATTTTAATTTTAAAACGTATATTTGTAGCAAAATTTGACAGGAATTCAATATTTTTTTTCTAAATAAATTGGGTCTTTTCATAAATAATGACGACAGCCCCGTGTCATATAATCCTTTTACAAAAGGTTTACGTTTTTTCCTAAAAGAAAAACTATAAACTATTTCCTACAAACGTATTATTGTCAAGCTATGATTTTCATTTAACTCGATTCTCAAACCGAAACATAGATGTCCTCTGAAACTCACATTTCTAGCAAAATATCTGATTGGTGGTTACGACAAAGACCAACCCCTTACATTTTATGCGTGATTTTGTGATTTATTAAAGCAGACCCACAAATAAAGGAATGCAATCCATCAAATATTCGCGGGAATTTTAAATTTGGAAAAGTGGCAGGTGGGTTGTGACAACGTGCTAAGCGTTGATGAGCACTAGTTTCAATAGTGATAATCAGATAAAGTAGATCGTGGTTGAGTTTAAAAGTGTTCTATGTCTAAAGTGATGTTAATTTTGAAATAATGTCGGTACTGTTTTATATGCGAGAAAACAGCTTAAACAAACATAGTAAAGCAGTTTACGATACTGCTAAATCTCAAATTATAGAGTATGCATCGAAAGATATAAATGGCATTAAAGAGTACATTTAAAAAAATTAAAAGAATTAAATCTAAAACATACAACAAAGAAGAATATACTGCAGTGCGAAGTCACATCGTAATCGTATGATTATTATAAACATAATAGGGATGCACGATTTAAATCGATACTTTTGGAAGATCGATATTTTCTTTTAAAATATCGATTTTTTGAATCGACATTAAACTTCCGATTTTCAGTACATATCGATACGAGTATGTGCGAATCGATTCACTAAATAATTTCGGGACAGTCGGCGATTTAATTGATATACCCAAGAAATTTGCAATTTTTTTTCAAGAATTATTTTTGTCATGAAATAAAATCTGTACTTTACAAGGTGACCCAATAGATTATTATTATATTTTAAATCGATCTTTTCTAATAACGATATTTTTTAATAAGTATCAGCGTCAAATCGATTTCGACTCGATTCGAAAATTCGATTTTTTTAAAATTTTGGTGCATCCCTAAAACATCTCCTAACTTTTTATATCCATTTAATACAAAATGGATAATAAAAGGCAATTAATGAATTAAAATATTTATTTTATTACATAAACCTCGAAGATGTAAACAAAGCCTTTGACAGTTAAAGTTGACGCTGTTGACAACTTCAAGGTTGCGACATACGTACTAAGCTAGAGATGTTCGATTCAGAATCGATCTTTTGGAAGGTCGATCTTTTTCTCATAAAAATCGATTTTTTAAATCGATTCTGTTTGCAACTGATTTCTTAGTGAATCGATTTTTAAATTTGGAATTGAAAGCGTTTTACGGCTTTGACACCGCGTAAAAAATGCTAATCTGACTGCGACTCCGAAACTCAACCGCGTATTTTGAGGATTATTTTTGACACTCGATAGATTTGGCATTAGACGTGATAACCTAAATAGAATAAATTTTGCTAGCACCAAATTAACGCAGTGCTCTAAAAAGTAACTGTTCAGTATTATGTATTGCTGTTTTAATATAAAACTTCCCCTATTCATAGTTTTTATTTGTGTAATTATGTAATTGTGTAAGCTATATCATTGGAGGAAAGTTTAAGTTTGATCGAGTGGTTAACTTATTTTATACAATTGGCCCTATGACATTCAGCGACCATATTGAGTAACCAATTTGGATGAGAAACTACTGTTAATGTAGCTCTCCTGTTATTCTTAACTCATTAGTCAACACTGAATGCAAAACTTCAACGGCGACAGATACATGCATTTGTCTCCGTAAAAATTTTTGGTAGGGGTTCATCAGCGACACGCCTACTGACTGTTCCTTCCCTTCACCCTTTAGCCCCTCAGAAACTTTGGGATTGCAAGGCGTCAGCCTTAAGAGCTCAGACCCCGCGCTTTTGGGACATTTGCCACTCCATTTCAGTATTAGTCATAAACATTTAGAGCAATTACCGCAAAACTCTAAAACGAAAGAGTCCTGTTTACTTACTCCGATCGGTAACAAGCCTGCGCTGTTCCTTGCACCAGCTTACCCCTCGGTTAGCAACAGTGTAAAGAATGGGGTGGGTAATTTGATGTAAATAAAGGCGCCAGGGTGAAGAAGGTACCCAGCTGATCCGTAATAACCTCCCAAACCGCCTCGGTTTTGCAGGTAATCATTTGCAACGACCAGTTGTCCACTTGTACGCTGAAGGTATACACACAAATCACAATATTTTAATTTCAAGAAAATGCACAGTGAAATTACATAATGTCAAATGACGAATGCACTTCGACTAACACTTATAACTTATAAAACTTAAACACAAGACTAGTCGAAATTCGTTCTTTGGTAAAATGCCGAAGCGTTAACATAAAATTAAAACGATTCAAACCCGCGGCATCCAAAGTGTGTTCAGAAGATTGTCAGTTTCCGGTGTGCTTGTCAAACGTTGACTGGAGCAAACTGTGGCAGCGCCTCATTTGGCCGGTCTACGTAACTGCTTCCAAGGGCTGATTAATTAACCAAGGGCGAAAAGGGTATTTCACATATGAGAATACCAAATCGTGCCCGTCAATAAAAGCCCGAATTAAAGAAAAAACGCGCAATTAGAAATCAAAATGGCGTCAGATGTTTGCTTAGAATTTACCTGGGTTTTAACGAAAAGCCAAGCTTGGACAGGGCACCAGCACAATTATTAGGCGAGAAGTAACGCCGTGCAACAAAACGAAACGGGTTGACGTGAAGTAATCGCAAATGAGATCAGCGCCTACCAATAGCAATTTAATTATTTTGAAAGCCGGGCCCGAAGGACGTGGGTTCAGTTCCCAGACCGGCGGTCGGTTTTTTCAATTGCGGATGATAAGCGTAAACATGCCTTCTTTTCGGATAGGAAGTATACTGTAGGCTCCGTGTTAATACGATCTTTGGCACGTTAAAAATCCCTCCTGGGGATGGAATTGCCCTAAGGTTTTTTCGCGTTCGCACAAAAACAGTCCTAGAACCGTCAGGAGCATGCGCATGACAAAAAAGGCGTTCGAGTTTTTTTCAGAACGGTCACGCTGACGTAATCCGCTGTTTTCGGTTTTCTGAGGACTGTCCTGAATTCTTGAAAACCTTGTGAAAGTAATTCACTTCCACACAAAAACTGAGTGATAATGTAGAGAGTACAGCAGAAGAGAAGTCGAATTTATAAAACATTTAGGAAATAATAATTTAAAAGTTGGCGTATCTAGTTTCGCCGTCTACATGCTATTTTATAAATTAATTGAAGCGTTTTGGTTTTATCGGATTTTCTCGCGTTCTGAGACAGCTTAGATTTTTGTTCATTGCGCTTACAGTTCTGCGCAATCCCTGAACCATTCTGAAATTTCGGACTCGAACAAACCTCTAGATTCGACTAAATTCTAGTAGGGTTGATCATAGGACCTTAGCCTAAAGGTGCGAGGCGTATTCCGCAACCCGATACTTTGCCCATTAAAGGAAACAAAATCACACACGAAAAAAAATTATGTTCATCAATTAAAACTGTATTTTGTTACGTTGAGTAATAAAGGCCTTTATTATTATTATTATATACGCACCAGCACAATTAGGCGAGAAGTAACGCCGTGCAACAAAACGAAACGGGTTGACGCGGATTAATCACAAATGAGGTCAGCGTCGACCAATAGCAATCGTTATTTTTCCCCCATGCCCATATAAGGAGTGGACGGAGGGGTCGGTTCTGGCGATCAATAATTTCGATCTTGCGCCGCAGTGCCTGGGAAGTCAGGGTTGCCACAATGAACTTTAAATAGGCCGAAATTCTGAAATATTGCCAATTTATTTCGTGCGAGATTTTGGAACGTAACAATTTCTTCTCTCCTTGGCTTGCCCATTACGGAACTTTTATTTATTACCCAAAACGTTCTTTAAACTTAAATTACTATGTAGAAAAATGTGTTGAATTTAAATTGTTTGCAATAACGTAAGGAAAGAAACTTTTGCCTAATAAAGTTACAATGTTGCTTGGATGTAATTGCGACATCAGGTTTGATGAAAAGTATAATTTAATATATTGTAACCCGGAAGGTTGAGAATTACGACAGTTTTATCCGGAAAGTTCTTGCTTTATGTTACGTCTTTACCTTATATTAGATATAGTATTTCTTTTGGTCGGTTATTGTTTTATCGTAACTGGCCGCGGTTGCCGCAAGTTTTTGCAAAAGTTGCCCGGTCGCCAGATGTGGCCGTTTCTTGCAGGAACTCCGCTAAATTTCGCAAATTGGCCCATTTACATGCAAAAGGAAATTTTCTCCTTATTGCCCCTGATGCAGGGACGTCTGCCATAAGCGCCCCCTTAAAAATACTGGTTTATTTACAGAGGTTTCCGGCGCATGAGCGCGTACAAATTCACTCTAATGTCGCAATATTTAACTATTTTATTGCCTCCGGTGGTAGCATCATAAAAAATATATTTCTTGCGGAGTTCCCCGAAGGATTTTATTATTGCAAGAATTTTTTGCTCCGAAAGTCCCGAAGTTTTTCCGAACACGTCGACCAGGGAAAACTCCTTTATGCTATACTAGTTCCTTCGAGCTGCATGAAACTTTGTTTTTTAAATATCTGAAAATTGCAATATTTTTTATTTATCGTCCCATTCAAAGTGTAATTAAAAAGAAAACTTTAAAACGAAGTGGACTGTTGCAGAAGCAAATTGAAAAAGTTCCCGACGCCGCGCCGACGTTAATAAAAACCGCCCCTGCGAAGCTCCTCGCCAGATATGTCGTTAGAATATGTTCGCCTGAATTATTGTCCTCGGAAGTCGCGCTCGTCGACGAAGTTGCAAGACATTATCTGACCCGAGTTGTTGTCTCACAATTAAGCGTGCATCCGAAACTTTACACCGAGGGAATTATTTTCCCTTAAATCTGTCGGGGCGGCGGCGTAAGTTCGGATTCGTTTTCGGGGGGGAGCAAATAAACGCGCCGAAACGCCGCATTAATGCAGTTTCATTTGAGCGGAATTATTCACAAGTTTGAGCGACGATGTTCAACGGGATTCATCAGAAAGTTTCATGTCGTCTACACTTTATTATGACATGCAGAGAAAAAAGCTGACTACTAACTCTGTAATCCCAAGAAAATTACTAGTTCCTTGACATATAACTCTAATTGTCAGTTATTCTTAAAAGCTCTGCCCTTCACAAACGCATACAACACACCAAACAAAACAGAAAGCATAAAGTTAAAATGTTTTTTTCCGTTGCGTTTTGTTTCATTGGAAAGCAGATAAGCGTTCTCTCTCTGCGTTAAAATCTGTAAAACTTGTAGATTTATAAACGCGTAGCATAGCACATCTTTAGCGAATTAAACGATGCTTTTTCAACGTCCTTTTACAAAAGGCTGAATGCTGTTTTCAGATTATCTGTTTTTAAAAAAGTCACATCAACTAAAAGACCTTACAATTTCACAAAAGCTCCATTTGTATTTCTTTTGCGGCCACTTTACAATTTCAATAGAGAGAGAGGGAGGGCGTGCTGCATTTCAGGGGGCGAAGCAAAAAGCGCGTTTCACGGAAACAAAGCTGGCCAGGTCCAGAGGACTCTTTGGCACATGCACGCGAGGACGGCCTTTCAAAATTGCATAATGCGCCGCTGCTGCCACCATTCATGTAAGACTCGTTAGCTGAAATGGACAGAAATACGTAATTGTACGTGAAAAAGTTGTTTCATGCAAATTAAGCTCGCCGCGTAACGAGCCGCGAAACTCGCAGTAATCTTCGTTTCAGCAGGACGCAGGAATGAAACGCGTGTAGGGGGGGCTCGATTAGCAAATAAATGTGCAGTTAGTTTATATGTAAATTTATTGCAAGCCGTGCGTTATAATTAACAAAGGGACAATTTTTTTTCATGTTTTAGTTCGCCCCATAAAACAAAATTTAGTTTAAAATTGAAACATATTCTTGCAATTTTTTTAAATGAATTTATTAATGGCGCGCGTAATAAAGTAAAAAGTCACTTCCTGGAATTTGAACGGATTTGTAAACGTATCGACGTGGAAAATTCTGCACAAAAAAATCGTGTTTTATTTCCGAAGGGACAATGGGGCAGAATTAGCAAAAGTTCGCGTTACGCATTCAAAAATCATAAAAGTTTTTAATCAAAAATCGCCCGTAATCGAATAGACGCGTTTCGAACGAGCGCGCCGGTTTAATTTTAATCCTGTTATAGGCCCCCGCCGTTTTTATTGTTGCAGTTTATGCAAAGCGGAAGGCTTCCGCGAAATAAAATCATTTTCAATCCGCAAACATTCGGCGTTTCACAGAATAAAAATCATCTGGGGCATTAGCGTCAGTCATTAATCCACTTGCACAAGTAAAATTGAATTATTTTGTTCCGTTCAATTTGTGGCGTGCATTTTTTGAACGCTCGAAAATTTAGCGCCTAAATAAAATTATGACAAGTTTCTTGCTCACTGGAGTTGGAAATACAATTAAGTTAACTCTGAGATACATTTTACTAATACTGTTAATCTGCTACCACAAAACTCTAATATTAGTGAAGAATAGGTCTTAAGGTAGGCGCCAGGGTGAACAAAATACCCAGCTGATCCGAAATAGACCTCGACGGTGTTCCCAGTTGATCGTTCGCAACAATCGCAGGAGATTTAATGAAACTCATTTATCCGTTTAGGGTAGTGGCACAAATACACAAATGGCTAAAATAATAACTGCACGAGATGATTACAACGTCCCGTCAGCGACATAATGTCGACTAAATATAACTAAAGCGACGCAAAATTGTTGTATCTGAGTGTACAACTTATTAATCTACTTGGCTCGATATTTCATATCTAGTCCGCCTTGCTGCTACTACAATAGCTCACGTCAAATAATTACCGGCGCAAGGTCTGTCGAAAATTCGCTCTTTAATAATGCAGCGTCACTAAATAGTTAATAAGAGATATTAATTAAACTCGCGCAACCAAGAATGTGTTCGTTAGATCAAGGTCGTTTACGCCTCCCTGCGTGTATTCTGCACGATGTCCGAAGCGGTCACCTTCCCTTCACCCCGGGAGCCCGCGGGTTGCGAGTGGTGAGCTTAGATGGCAATTGTATTTTTGTAGCTTTCATTTAATTTTTATGTACAGGGTGACTGGTTAGGCGACGTATTCTTCTGAAGACGTGTTAAAGCTAATTTGTAATCGATTTAACCGTAAAAGCCATTACGTCGCGTGATTTTCTAAATTTTTTATCTACTCTAAAGGAGTACAATGACGTACTTTTCACTAAGCTAAGATCTCATAACAAGAGTTGATAAAAAATTTACAAAATCATTCAATAGTTTCTGAGAGTTTTAAATTTTTATGTTTTCCCTAGAAATACGCTTCCGACTACCGTTTATTGAAAATTATTCGAAACTTCTTTTTAATACTTAAATATATTTAGGAAACTTATGGCTTGATTTTCTTTTGAATGCGATCTTACTTGTATAAATAATAATAAATAAAGTTAATTTCGTAGTTTAAAGTCGATAGAACGTCACCAACGCGACCTCGGATAATGCGCCCACCTAAAAATAATGTAAACAAATGTTACATCGACTTACTTCATCAAAGGCTTTGCCGTCATGATAATGAGACTGAACTTTGCAATAAAACTGCAATCAAGGAATACCATCTGCATATTATATTATCAAACAACTGCCGAGGTGACTCTTCAATCACAAGTTAACTTTGTAACGGTCCGTCTATCATCGGTTTGGTCTGTAGTTGCTGATCGTTGCTCTGCTTGACGGCGGTTCGGGTTTGCTCGTCGGAGTCCAGGTTCAGAAATAAAAGCGTCGATCACTTAGCAAATGTAGTTTTATTTACAAAATAGTTCATATACACGTATCCACAAATTGGAATGTTTTTACTGTGGTAACACTCATGGACAGGTAAACGAAATGTTAAACTCTCGTACGGTATTTTCGGTAGCGGTAATATACGGTGTGTCTCGAGGACAACGGTAAACTACGGTGTGTCTTACAGACACTAATCGCAGGACGGTAGTTTCGGAAACGGTGTGTCTTACGAACACTAATCGCAGGACGGTAACGCACTGTGCATACTTTCCCACTCAGGGTCAGGATATGCGAGACACCCGCATTGGGATAAGAGAGAGTGAGACACCCACTCTATGATCAGGAAGTGCGAGACGCCCGCACTCCGTAAGAGGGAGTGAGACTCCCACTCTGGGATCAGGATGTGTGAGACGCCCACACTCGGTAAAAGAAAGGTCAGGATAAAAACAGGAGCGGTTGCAGGTAACGCGAACGTAGCACAGATTGTTAAACACGTTTGGGTCAAAACATCGACGGATGAATGACTCCGCGAAACAACTGCATTCGAGCCACGTCCGGTGGCTCGGAATGCCTGGGGTGTCACTAACTTCAAGCCACGTCCGATGGCTTGATAGCGCGGCGGAGCCACGACCATCGGCTGAATGAGCCGGTGAGCGACTAACTCAAACTTGCTCGCAGTGCGCTTTTATAGGTGGATGGGGAGGCCTACTCCTTTCAGTACTCCCACTCTGATTTGTACCTTTATGAGTCTGCGCGAGGCATCCTAAATATACAGACTAAATAATATATACAAAACTTAACTAAATATGTACAAAAATAGTAACGGAGTGGTCACTTCGTTACAACTTTAACTGTCAGTTTATTCCCATGGTAACAATTATTAAAACAATTATCCCTGCGGCAATAAACTGAAGGTTATAGTTAACTTGTGATTGAAAAATCGGCCCTAAGAGCGGTCGATCCAGGGAATGCCTCGATGACCCATAGGCGAAGAGTGCAACTAAAGTGAAAACTGTACAGGTCACAAGATGCAATGCGGTCGATTGATGTTAACAAAACCGCACTAAGCGGTTCATGAACTCCGTTTACATTCTCTCCCCGAGTTTATAGAACGCATCAAGTCTTGCGTTGAAAACGTCTTTATAGTTTGACCTTTAGTTCCTCGTGCAAGGTCTTTCTTTCTTAATCGGAATTTCCGGTATGAATCATATAAAAGACGGCTGGATATCATGAATCATCATCACACAGCCAGAAGTCTGTTATCGTCCGCACTTCACTTTGTTTTTTCACTCACTCTTTGTGCAGGTGTCCTTCAAGCAGTTTTTGGTAATTCACACCTTTGACGCTTTAATCCTGATTCTTCTGCCGTCATGCGTCAGCTAGATATACAAGACTCGCTTCCTGCCCGTCTCCTACTTCTGGACTGGCCAATATCTTGCCGTCTGAGGTGCTGTTGGTTTTTGTGATGTCTTTGCATGGCTTCCAAAATTCCACGCTGCTTGCAACAAGACCCCATCCGCCCACCGAAGATCTTCCTCGGCAACCACAATCTCTACGTCTATGTTATTTTTTTATTTTATTACTTTTTTTGTTTTAACTTTCGTACTGTTTTTCAACGTTTCATATTTTGTTGTTTACTATTTTTAAAGACCCTATCCTACATATTACAGCAATATGTAAATATATTTTCTTTTTAATTGTAATAAATTTCAATTAAAAGAAAAAAAAGAGAAGAAGAGGTATAACTCGTCCCTGCCATTTGGTGGCAGCGGTGGGATTGTCGAAAAAGAATAGTAGGATTTGAAAAAAATTAGACGAGCTAATAAATATTTTGAAAATAAGATATTTGGGGATTGAATTTATACTTTGCGTCGTATTAATTTTGGTTGAACGTTATGCAATTATTTACTCCAGACTTGTTAGCTTCGAATCCGGTCACGATTTCCCAATTTTGGAGCATTTGCAACCGCGCAGGTGTTGCAAATTCCGTACGTGTGTGCGAACAGCCATCAAAACTTAATTGAAATAGCGTCTAGCCCGGCGCAATAATAATATATCACGGCAAACGCTGCGATACATCAGGCTAAATAATGTAACTCATTTGCCAGTCCATAACGGGGCCCCCCAGCTATGTAGGTCACTCCGCCATCCATGAGAAGTTAATACTTTACCAGCACGTCATTAAAGCGTGAATGTTTAAAAATCTCCCGCCAACTTCCCCCAACATAAATTCCGGCATCTACAGTTGGCGCGTCGGAATTGAAGCTGTCTCAGTGAGGATCATTCTTTCAAGTTTTTACGCGGCAGGAGATGAAATTTCAGAGCGTCTCCTTATCCCGGCGAACTTATGAAACACACTATCGCAAATTGAGGCAAATATCTTCGGATAGACACATTTGCAGAATGATGCGGATATATGGCAGATGATATGTAGGAACGATGTCCCCGCAGAATATGTTCTATTCTATGCGAAAGCAAACGAGAAATTTACATCTAGAAAGATTTCTATTTTACATAGAGTAAACTTTATCATCATACTCATTATAAACTTACCCACGTAGATGAAAAAAAAAACGCACAAAGACAGATGGGGGAATATAACAGGGAAAGGAAAAGCAGCAGCCCATTAATCATAAAAAAAGAAAACACCGCTACTTCTGAGGGTCGGTCGGTCAGTTAAAAAGGAGCCGTCCCGAGGGCCTTATTTATAATTAATGTAACTGTGATCGTGCTCGGAAATTACACACAAACAGATAACCCACGCGCCGATAGATAACCCACGCGGTATTCGTGGGTGCAATTAAAAAGTGCAATCGAAGATTTAAGAAGACGTATCAACTCGCTGTCAGTCCATCCTGTTTTACATTCACACGCTTGACAGGCCGGGGTTACTTCGGTGGAAAAAAAAATATCCATCGCAATATTTCCGGACAGTTGAAGGGAGAATTGATCGCGGTCCCTTCGGCGCAGAACCGTCGATTCTTTTTCGGCGGTTCGGCGTCGTTCGCGAGCGACTTGTTAGCATACAGAATAAAATAAGAGGTTTATCTGGGCGGAAGATCACCGGAACCATAAATTTCCCATGGCATATTGTTCGGGTGATACGCCCACTAAAATCGTCTTTGTCCGTCAACCATATGGTTAGAATTATTCACGGTTTAATGGGGGGATTATCGACGATCAATCCCCCTTCGACTTCTCTCTAATTAATACCTCAATAATTAAACGCACTACGCACTTCAATTATTTAAACAATTTAATTTTTTGGCTTTCTCGGAAAATATTTTTTTGTGATCTGCAAAAAGCAGTCGTTTAATAATGGATATGTTACATTTCAAAACCGCGTAATGAGAATAGATTGATACTACTCAGAAATTTTTAGTCAACTTAGAATTTATTGTGGTAACCCTGACGCCCGAATGTAGGCATACATAGACACTGGGCATTTTCGATAACAATGATTTCTGATTGGTTGGAGCTGACGGCATCCGCGTTCATCTCGCGTCATCTTGTTACATTATTCGTTTAACTTATATCGTTGTGATTACAATTATATCGGAGTTCAGCTAAGAAAATTTGTATTGTGGTAATCCTGATGCCTGAATGTAGGCATACATACATACTGGGCATTTTTGATAACAACGATTTCTGATAGGTTGTAGCTGACATCATCCGCGATCATCTCGCGTCATCCAGTTGTAACGTTTCAGTACTCGTTTAACTTATATCGTTGTGAGTACAATTATATTGGAGTTCTGCTAAGGAAAATCAGAGAAATTCACAATCAACGTGGTCGTCTTTTCACTAGTGCATCGCTAAACGAGACAAGGGTACATTTCCACTCCCCCGCCAGGGCGTGGTTCATCTAAAAGTCAGGTAATGTTAGGCTAACAGCTTCATGCCATTTTGTCATTAATTACCTATATTGTTTCTCTTATCAACTCAGGCTTTTATCCTTTGAGATAGAGATAGGCAATCCGGATCATTTTCAAGATCCGTCTCACTGAATCTGGATCAGTATAAAGATCATACAAAAATTAAGTTAACCTTCGTATTTGTTTTAATTAAAAATATAACCTTTTTGTAAACATGTAGATACACATTTTTAAAATTTTATATAAAAAATAATATGTTAATATTATATATTATTATATAATAATATGTCACATAGTACATTGATACTACTAAGTGATATATATTTTCTTTAATTACAGCTTCTTTGGATTATTAAAAGTAAAGTAAAATTTTTTTACGAATTGGTACTGCTATTTCTTACAATTCAACTCATATCAAGGAATTCGTACCTGATTCGAACAAACTGAAAAAATAAACTAAATGCCCAACTGAATGTAAAAAGTCTATACTCTTAATATTAATTTCTAATACCGAAACAATGTCTTATTGTCTTATGTAGCACCGAGCCACAGACTGAACTCATGATTCGCCTCACGCGGATCTCTTAAAAGATCCGGATCAGTGAACTGGTTCATCGAGAACGACTCATTTCCACTTTGGGATAGACGGTTAATTTGAGCTGTGCTATCGGAACTCATTATACTCGCATACTGCCAAAAATGATGCCCGGTTGAAGGGTGCATGACCGCTTTGGATTTCGTGCAGACGGACCCACAGGAAAAGATTTTTGATTGCGCGAGGTTCCTTAATATCTAACTTTTATAAACTGTCGCGTGACGCTACGTTGCATTAAGAGCGAATTTTCGACAGATCTTGCGCTATTAGTTGATGGATAATTATTGTAGTAGTAATGATCTGATTTATCGAGTAAATAAACAAATAAATAAGTGTGCACTCAGGTATAACAATTTTGAATCGTTTTAGTGATAGAGTTTTAGTCGAATCGAATTAACCGCTAGTAACTGTTGTAACTATTTTGTGTGTGTTGTTATTGTAGCTGTTTGCATATTTGTGCCACAACAAGTGAGTAAATCAAATCGCCTGTGTTTGTTACGAACGATCAACTACAAGGCCGAGACTATTTGGGAACACAGTCGAGGCCAAGCTGGGTATTTTGTTCACCCTGGCGCCTACTTTAACATCTAATTACACAGACCCATTCTTCACTGTTGCTAGTCGAGGAAAACCTGATGGAAGATACAGCGCAGACTTGTTACCGATGCAAGTAATTAAGTCAGGCTTAATTCACACTCTAGAGTTTTGTAGTAGAAGATGGCTTGGGTACGACTCAGAGGGTTCTAGGTCTCATAAGTTTATTAACAAATTTATCTTATAATTTTTAATTGCTTGAAGTTGACGGCATCATCTCGCGGCATCCTTTTTCAATACTCGATGCTTATATCTTTGTGATTACAGTTATCGGAGCTGTGCTAAGGAAATTTAGAGAAACTCACAATCGACGTGGTTGGAATTTTTACTGGTGCATCGCTAAATGAGATAAGGGAAGATTTCCTGGTTTATCCTGGTCATTTTTTCAACTCATGCTTTTTCTCTTCGGTACCCTATTTTAATGCATGGTTAATCTAACCGATATTTTGGAAGCTATGCTATCGGAACTCATCACACTCACCGAAAACGACGTACGTGCATTTTGGCTTTCGATTTTGATCGTCCGGCGCGTTACGAAATTACATTTCTGCGTTACAAACGCTGCTGCTGTAATTTAAAGCAAGCGAAGTGTGAAGTGAAAGAGATTACAACCGAAGAATTTTGGGATCCAATGCGCGCATAGTTCGAGCGGGGGGCAATAATTTCATTATTGCCCGCTCGTGATGCGTATATTTATGGAGAGCGCGAATGATTGATTCAATAATCAACGGGAAGCAGCCTCGGATTAGATAGTCCCGTGCAGTATTTATCGGTGTCCGTTAATTAATAATTTTCAGCGCGTAATTAACCGCCGGCCGAAATGGAACTGACAGGAAGTGATCTGCCCATATTATTTTGCCCCCTTCCCCCCGCCGTCTCGTTTAAAGATTTGCAGGTTAATTTGCCAATGGGGTACAATGTGATTAATTATGGTATGGTCGGTAATCATCCCTAATTTAGCCTGACATTGAAAGGCGTAGATTAGATTCCGGAAATTCCACCAAAAAAAAAAAACCATATGCGACGCTTGGCTTGGTTTGAAGCAATTGGAGAATTTTGCTCAGCGTTAGCCTGGATTCAAATTAAATTCCTTCAATATTCCGCATATTTTTCTGTACTTTGGCTTTTAAAAGATTGTATATAGTTTTCTTTACCTACGCTCCTCTACGTTAAATGGAATGCTTTTAGAATCCTTTAAAGCAACTTTAATAATAGTTCCTGAATTTATATTATATTATTATTATTTTATCACAAACTCTTTTAAAGTGTCCGTTTAAAAGAGTTTGTGATACAATTTTCATCGGACAAGAGCCAGCTTTAATTATTATTATTGTCAGCAATAAATTGTATAAATATATATTTAATTCACAACCCCAAATAATATTAAAGGAATAGACAAAAAAGACAGTTCCAGTTTCTCTCGTATGTGTTTTTGCCGTCTGCTAGTTTCGCCAATATTACCGAAATAATTTGCATTTGCGGTGGTTCTAATGCCACGAAAAAGCCGGCGTTCAAACGCTGCGAAGTTCGGCGGAGCACTTGGAAATTCGTTCGTTCCGGGTCCGCTCCGCCGGCGATTTAAAGATGCACTTCCGCCCGCGATACATTTCCGGGGGCAGGTTGCAGAAAAACTGGATTTGCGTAACTAATAGTTTGGGGCGTTTATCGAACGCTTCCGGCCGGTTATTACCCCGAGCAATTTTCCATTTTAAGGCGATGAATCAGCCGGAAAATGCCACCCTTCCTTTGAGATAATAAATACAGTACATTTGGAATTTATGACACGAAATGTATCGCTCCGACGTGTCTCGCTGCGAATTGCTGTCTATACGTTCGGTATATATCATTCATATATGCACCTTTGTGTATATAACGCCATTAGAGCCGGGAGGGGTGAGCACGTATTGTGTTTTGTGAGTAATACGGCATACCTAACGCATAACTAATAATATCCGTATTTCATCGTGTATTATATTCCCTTGCGCCATATGCTCATTAAGGGCGAAGGCCCAGGATAGTTTTTAGCTCGCAGGATATCACTCTTTACGAGCTATCGTCGATGAGTTTTAAACAAAATCCTAAAAATGCACTTAAATCCTTGCTTTAGATATCAGTGATATCTAAAGCAAGGATCAACATGAGTCATCTTTTTAGGTCAGGCGTACGCGTTGTGGAGTGATGACTCATGACTTGAAAACGTGCCAATCCATGCTTTAGATATTAAATTTAAAAAAAAGGATTCTCCTTAACTTAAATCCTTCTTTGATTAAATCGAGTATGCACTCGGGAGTGTTCGTAAAACAAGCGTAAACGAAGAATTTTTGCGGGAAAATTCGGCTTTCCGCTCAATTTGGGAAGCGCATTAACATGATAAACTGTCTTCGGTGCATATAAGTAATTCCGAGTGCGATTAATAACAACGGTTCGGAAGGTCATAAAATACAATTCCGGAGACGTGCACGCGGAGACAAATGTAAAACTGGCGGTAGGGGAATAATTCAAATTGATATTTCAGCGGATCCCGAGCCGCGTGCCATAAATTAGTTTAATTGATATACCCGACCGGGTATCTGAAACGCTCCGTGGATCGGGCGAACGAGATTTTTTCGATTGTCGACATGATCTTTTTGGCTGATCGATTTGGGGAGGAAGTGAAACGGACTGTGAGGTTTTTAATCCAAAAAATCAACGGAAATCATCATGTACACCCAAAGGTCTTATGTACTTACTAATTTTTTTTTAAATGTACAATGAGCATCTAAAATAGAAAATAAAGTCACCTCAACTATTTTTTTAATTTAATTTTCCCTGTGTTAGGGTACAACCTATTGATATTCCACAAAACTTATGACTGTCAAAATGTTTTGAAAAAAAAAGGTATTTTGGCCTTCAATGTTCTTCATTTTTGTTTTCTTTAGTTTTTATTTATTTGCCTTTTACTGTTCATTATTTATTTTGTCGAATTAATTTCGAAATAACGCAGACGTTGGTCGCGGTTATTGTTTTTTTTTTGCAACCAGTTGGAGGATCGCCGATCCTCTTTTTAGATTATACTGACATATTCATATAGTTTCGCTTTTTGTTGTTTCTTTTCATCGAATTATTGTTTTTTCGTGCAGTTTCCTTTTTTTAGTTTCTGTTGATTTTTAATTGTAAATAAAACAAATGAACGTCGACTGTTTTATAGAGGAGTGTTAAGGAATAATTATTGTTCTTCATTTTTATTTTATTTGGTTTTTAATTTGTCGATTGATTTCTGTTGTTTTTTCATTTATTTCCGCGCACTCAGTTAAAGAATCGTCGATCCTCTTTTCTTTTCGAATACAGACAAACCTGTCTAAGCCAGAACCATCAGGGTCTAAAATATCATTCCGGCTTGAGCAGGTTTCCGTCTTCTAAAACAACCTGCCTATGGCGGAAAATAAACCTCTACAAAACGGAAATAATTTTTTATTGAAATAAAATATCAGAACAAGAATAAAAACGTGAAATATGTAAACAAAAAATATGGCATTTAAGTACATATACATATAAACGAGTGTTTAACAAATAAACAAAAATATTTATTTCCAATATTAGTCTTCTGCGTCTATTTTAAACACGGCGGCGCGTCTTCTCCATTATTGTGCGAAGCTGCAGAAGGGTTTTCAACATTGGAGTGCTGTGACCTTTTTGAAGGTATTAGAAAAACAGTTATTTTTTATTAGTCTCCAATATCCATTACTAAAACACATATCAAATGCAATTACATAACACATCATCACCGTTTTCGATATCATCTTCTACTTCCATGTGTCTGCTTCGTTTTGTAAGTCATTCAATGCGTTGGTTAAAAAATTATTTACTTCTATGTCATCGGTAACTAAAAGCTCTCGGTCTATCTCATTGTAATTTTGAGGAGTTACTATTTCATCATCTCTATCTCTTCCATTAGAGATTGAATGTCATTTATATCTTGCACTGTATCGGATTTTTCATTGTCTTCAAAAATGAAGCCATCTTTTTTAAAACAGTTTTTTATGCAGCTAGTGGGTACATTTTTTGTGCATTAGATATCCAACGAACAGCGTCCAAAACGGAATTTTTTTAGACAACTCATTTGCACAATTACAAAATCCCATATTCGCACAATCAAATAGACTGCAGCAGGTGTTTTCTTTAAAATTTTGAATATAATCTATTCACGGTCTTTTTAGACTCTAGAGGGCCATGTTTTTTTTTCGTTAAGTTATGTACATGATTTTTGATAGAACTCAAAATGTGACAAATGTAAACTTCTGACACTTTAATGTCAGTCCCATCGACTATATTGCTTCTTATACTCTACGATGGCATGAAGAAAGTAAAATAATAGCATTAAAACAAATAATTACTTGTGACTTTGTAATACTAAGTCAAAATGCTCAAAATCATCAATGTTTTTCGGCGTCAGTTTTCAAAAATATAACCATCAAATTAAAATGGAACATATTCACTTGGAGGTACCAACAAAAATGTCACCCTAACATGGCCTACTCTGAGTCTAAAAAGATCGTGAATGGATTATAATACCTTGATCCAATGGCTGTGATACTGATAAGCTAGCGTCCATTAAAATGGAAGTCATCCATGTTTTCTTGTTTGCACGCCAAGTAACAGAAAGTGCGTGAATATATAGATTTTTGAAGCAGCAGGGTTTGAGACTTTTTCCAATTACTGATGGTTTTTCCAGAAATCCATCGGCAAAGTTACACAAGAGAAACCAGTCGTTCTTTGGGCACGAAAAAATAATCCCGTTTCATCACAATTAGCTACGTTTTTTGGTTCATCGTCTTTGATTAATTCGCTTAATTTTCCAGGTCTGTTTTATATCGCCATTAGCCTCTCCTAATTTCTTTGAATAATAATAATTTTTTTGTTGCCTGATAAGTGAAGTTAAGGTATTTCTGTAGTGTTTATAAAAATTTCTTAATTCATTATCATTTGGTCTATTTAACAATAGTTTAATAGTGTTATCTATGGCTTCAATTTTTTTAATTTAGCATTGTGTGTTACTATTACCGACGCATTTTGAATTTCTAGCTTGAGTTTATTCTTGAATATATTATAAGCTACATTAGGATAACTAGTACTGTATAAGATTTGCCAGTCAATATTCTCTACATTGTTAATAAATAACATATGATTTAAGCGTTTAAATTTATAGGAATTATTTTCAGTTTCATTAAAATTGTGATGAGTCTTATATGTATAAAACTGTAGAGAGATGATCGGTAATAAATGACTTTAATACTTTAGTATGTTACAAGTGAATATTATTAGATTTAACAAAAATATGGTCAATACACGTGGCAGAACTTTCTGAAACTCGTGTAGCTTGAGAAATACTTTTCACCAAAACGTGAAACGTAATCATTGTTTGTAATTTTGAGGAGTTACTATTTCATCATGTATCTCTTCCATTAGAGATTGAATGTCATTTATATCTTGCACTGTATCGGATTTTTCAGTGTTCATTGTTTCATTGTCTTCAAAAATAAAGCCAGCTTTTTTAAAACAGTTTTTTATGCAGCTAGTGGGTACATTTTTTGTGCAATAGATATCCAACGAACAGCGTCCAAAACGGAATTTTTTTAGACAACTCATTTGCAGAATTACAAAACCCCATATTCGCACAAATAGACTGCAGCGGGTGTTTTCTTTAAAATTTTGAATAATTTTTCCTTGACCAAAGTGGCACAGTATCCCGCTTGCTGTACTACTTTCATCTACAAGGACTGAAAGGTAGACCATTAAAGATCATTTAAAGGGATGCTAAGAGATAAACAAAAGTGTACTCAGAGAAATAAATGGGATGACCTTGAACGACACAACACCCCTGTTTAAGACCAACAGCCACCTCTAGTCAAATTAGGGCATTTAAATGTATTCTGTAAGCACCAATTTATTTCAGTTGATAAGTATCTAACAATAGTTGAAGAAAAATGAATTGCCATGTAATCAATATGCAGCTTCAATAAATTGAAGGGAAAATCAAACATCAAATGTAACAATTAATATGAAATGCTTACAGAATTGTCGACATTTCTTCAGATACAAGAATTAAAAGGTTACTTCTACAGCACAAGACAAAACCGTTCTAGAAGGGGGTTGACTACCTACCTGAAGGTTTCCAGTTTTAGGGATGGCAAATTAAGTGCGTCCCGTCGTCGGATAACT
This sequence comes from Dorcus parallelipipedus, assembly GCA_958336345.1. Taxonomy (NCBI): domain Eukaryota; kingdom Metazoa; phylum Arthropoda; class Insecta; order Coleoptera; family Lucanidae; genus Dorcus; species Dorcus parallelipipedus. The sequence continues at coordinate 47,637,659 of OY284477.1, read as the reverse complement.
CAATGGGACAGGCGGGGCCAGGGGCCACGAAGCCCCAGTAACGAAGGGGACAGTAATTAAAAATAAATAAAAATTACCAGTTATTACCCGTTCGTCTTTATTTCACAATCTGAGATCTAACAAAGAGCACACGCCAAGAAAAAAAAGACGATTACGTTTATTAAAATAAATTACGCAACGTAACGACAAAAGTTTAAAACAAGAAGCGCGCGGCCCGATATTCGTTCGAATAAGTTAAAAATGAAAATCCAGTAACCATGTTACGTTTCAGTTTTCCCGCCAAGAAAACGCGGAATCGAGACGACATCTGAGCCGCCTTTCGATACAGTTGGCAAGCTTGTATCCCTCCTTTGCTTTCTAGAAGCTTATTCGTTGCGCTACACCACGTGACAGTCTTCGGGTCTGTCATAGGTTAACGCTTGCAATGTTCGCGCGTATCTTAGCAACCACCATCATCTTCAATTTCGTCGCGATCGTCCTTTTGTGTTCGGACCTTGGTTGAGTATTAACGTGTTTTACGTGTGTTGTGAAATATCGGAATTCTTGCTCCTTGGGAGGAGAAATTCATTAGCGGCTGTGCCGGAACGTTTATTGACACCACCGAACGAATTTGGGGGACAATTTTAACCCTCAGCCTGGGGGCTTAGAAATTCTTAGGTAAAATATAACGACGAACGCCGATGAACAAGCTAATATGGTCGCTAACGAAATCGTTCCCTTTATGTAGGTTTTTCTTGCTGGAGATTTATTGGCGGCTTTCCTTAATTCTCCTTGCATTTGGGGCCCGCTACATTTTATTTCGAACTCCCGCTTGGAGTATTACATCCAATGAACTCTCGAGTACGGCCTCAAAGTATCCCGACGAGAAAAGCCACAAGTAGAAACTATAGATAAAAGAAAAGCGTGAATAGCAAAAGTAAAGCACACGTGCGACTTAAACTGCGCAGAGAGCTTGATCCAATGGCTGTGATACTGATAAGCTAGCGTCCATTAAAATGGAAGTCATCCATGTTTTCTTGTTTGCACGCCAAGTAACAGAAAGTGCGTGAATATATACACTGCTCAAAATTTGAAGTGGGACATTTAGTTGTTGTTTGTAAAATTATGTTTAACTCGAAAATAAGAGGCAGAACTTTTATTATAACTTTAATTCTGGATTTAAGTACATATTCATTAAGAAAAATGGCATTAAGTATAACAAAAGTTGAATAATTAGCATAAAAATGAAAACTGACAAAATATTGCTTCGGAATAAAATTATTTCAAAATGTAATTCTGTTCTTTTTAAAACTTCCTGATCATTATTAATATCTAGTGGGACCTCCTCGAGACCGAATTAAAGCTTGACACCTTCTTGGCATACTTCTGATGAGAATGTCAATAGATTCTTGTGGCATTGCAAGCCATACTTCTCTCAATGCACCATCCAATTCATTCAGTGTATTTGGCCGATGTTCCCGCTTTGACAACTGTCTTTGAAGGTATTCCCAGACATGTTCAATCGGGTTCATATCTGGCGAATTTGCTGGCCAGTCCATTCTGGTAATACGCCGTCTTTCAAGAGCTTGGTTTACAAGAGCGGCTCGATGTGGCCTAGCATTATCATCAACAAATACAAATTCTGGGCCTCTTCTGACCGCCAAAGGTAGTACAATGGGCAAAATAATGTCGTCATGATATCTTTGCGCATTAAAAAAGATAAAGATACCACCCCAAACCATAATGGAGCCTCCTCCAAAAGCGACTCGTGGGATCATACAATTTTCATCATATTTTTCACCTTCCCTTCTCCATACTCTTGATCTTCCATTTTGATGATTTAATAAAAATTTTGATTCATCGGCAAAAAGACAATTCATCCAGTGCTCAACTTGCCATTCAACATGTTCTCTCGCCCAATGAAGCCGTCGCCTAGGATGTTGTGCAGTAAATGGAGGATGTTTTGCAGGTCTTCTTGCATTCATTCCAACCTCTTTCAGTCTATTTCTGACAGTTTGTGTGGAAATGTCTACACCAACTTCATTAAACAAATAATTTCGCACCATTGTTGCATTAAGATGCCTGTTCATTACAACATTTCTTACCAATAATCTATCTTGAGCGGCAGTTGTTTTGCGCATTCTACCTCCTCCGTGTGTATATCTCGACGAATTATTACGTTGAAGTCTTTGAGATACCCGATTCACCACACTTTTTGAAATTCCAAGCCTTCTGGAAATTTCTCTTTGAGAGGTTCCCATCTCTAACATTGTACTAATCCGGTACATATTGTGGTGTTTCTTTTTATGCAGATGTGGTAAGTATTGAATTTATATGATTTCTCTTTTAATCTTATCTTATCCACCACACAATTATTTAGTCTAGTAGACTGATTTGAAATTTTAATTTTAAATGTCAAAGTGACATTTCAGGGTGGGAACTCTCAATGTCAATTATAATCCAGTTATTTATAAATTTTGAAGAAAATTCCTTTGAAGATAAATTTGTAAGTAATTTAGATGTTTAATTTTGTAATGTGTGTTTAAAATCCTAAAGATGTACAAGAAATCCTTCGTTTGCCAAGTGTTGCTACCTGTTACGCCCAATCGCGAAACAAGCGATAAGGATCCTTTTACACTTTAGAATCTTATGAAGTATAAATGTAGTGTGATGTTGATTTAGAAATTCTTATTATTGTTACATTTGAAGCCTCATTTACCAAGTGTTGCTACCTGTTACGCCCAATTGCGAAATAAATGATAACTTCTCTATAATAATAAGAATTCTTTGTAAAATGAGTGTTGAAAGTATAAGTGATTGATGAATGACAAGACATTTTATATGTGGTGTAATTTTTTAAAATCAAAAGAATTTTTTTACAAATCAAAAAAATAAACTTACTTTATTGTTACATAATGAAACATCTCTGGATTAGCTTCCGATAATTAATAGTAGATGAATGAAATAGATTAAATTTTTTAAAGTTATATTCAAGATATGAGCAAATTTATAAGAGCAAAATTTTTTTTTAATGTTGTTTTTATCGTTGCTATTGAAAGATTCACGTTTTGTGTACAAATCCTCTCCATTACACCTCGGTTTATTGATTCTCTTAGGTGATCAACCCCTCCATGTTATTTATAAATCCTTCACTCAATTCGACAGCTCCTGTCACACAAAACGTCAATCTGACAATTAATTTAAATATTTCAAAGTTAAATCTAAACTAAGTATTTCATTTTAATAACATTTCAATTCTAATTTTTTAACAATTAATAACAATTATAACAAAATTCTAAACATTAATCCAACTAAACTAACTGTATAAAGTAAATTAATCTCTTGTTTCTCTTAGATGTTTTCTCCTTTTTTCTGGACTGGCCAATGTCTTGCTGTGAGGGGATGTTGTATACCTATACGGCTCTCGTGCATCCTCTCCATCCAGGTAGAAAAATCCATCCAATCAACAAGTTTCAAAAATTGGTAGGTTGTCTTCTTGGATTCTAACTTGGAATTTGTTGTTGTACGAAACAGAGACATTTGATTTGATGTGAGAAGACATATTTTGAAGAGGAACGTTGTAATTTGTAAGAAGTTATATGAAGAATTTGGGGTATTTTATATATATGAGGAATATTATTTGAAGAAATTTTTTATTTTGGATGTTTTTTATAAGATGCGAAGTTTGTGGGAAACAGCTTACGATGAATAAACTTCTGGACGTAGGTAAATATCACTGCAATATATTCATCAGTAAGTCGTTGATTAGGCATTTTTTAAACAAAATATCAGAAAATTAAATATAGCAGACTCCTTGTTGAAAATTACAGGACTTGCTGGTATCAGTAAGCAATATAAGCTATGACGCCACAATTAATAAAACAGTTTTGACAGTTGTAATAAAGGGAGAAAATTGGCATAGGCGACTTGACTAATACGCAAAAAACTAGATAAATTATATTTATAAATATCCAGAAAAAAAAACGTTTAATTAGGAAGATATACAAAAATTATTAAGTGTCCCACTTCAAATTTTGAGCAGTGTAGATTTTTGAAGCAGCAGGGTTTGCGATTTTTTCCAATTACTGATGGTTTTTCCAGAGATTCATCGGCAAAGCTACACAAGAGAAACCAGTCGTTTTTTGGGCTGTTTGCCCCCCATGCATTTATCGCTTTTTAAAGCTAAGGTTTTACTTGGGAGGGCACGAAAGAATAATCCCGTTTCATCACAATTAGCTACGTTTTTTGGTTCATAGTCTTTGATTAATTCGCTTAATTTTTTTTTTCAGTTTGCAACGATTGTTAGATCAACCGCCACAAATTCGTTTAAAATCGATTTCATGTCGAGCTCTAAAGCTCTCCAGCCATTAGAAGCCTTGAATGAATCATTGTTTAGACGCTTTGCAATCATATTCGTCTTTTCTCGTAAAATGGACCCAGAAATCGCATTTAAAAACTTTTTTTAGTATATACAATATTTTATTAATAGTTTCGTTACCAGTTTTCCTTAATTTTCGTATCGATGCTCCATGTCGCTTACCGCTTAACCATTCTTGTCTTATTTTCTCTTTATTTTTTAAAATTTTGAGATTTACCACATTTATATTTTTTGTAAATTTTTTTTGACACTTAAATGCTGTTGTTCTTTAATGAGGTCAATTTTGGATTTTAATGTCAGGGTGTTTTTCTTTCCGACATGATTACCAGCACCACTATTACGAGAACTACACGACTGCACGAATAAAACAACCCGTGAACGTGTAATGACGTAATATTTTGTTTTGATTAGGGGAAAACCGCACAGAAATGCAATTTAAACCAATCATGTTAGTAAAAGATTGCACAGAATTAACCACCGCTTCCGTTTTGCACAGGCTTGTTTTACCTACGCGGACCTAAACTTCCCTTCCGTTTCTGCGTTAAACAGTTTCCAGCTTATACAGATTACGTATTATACATAGTGGGGGCGGTAAAAATTGTTTTAAATGTTACCATCCCCCCCTTACTTAATTTATAGTCTTACTGGATACAAGTTGATTGCTGCTCTTCTGAATTAAACCAGTTTTACATTTTTTTAATTATTTGAATTGGTCTTAAATCTACTTGTGTATGTATGTATGATAAGCTGTTTCAAGGTCAACTGTTTTAGACGGACAAAAGCCAACTTTAAATTTACAAATTAAAATAGTATTTAACCAATTTAATGTGAATGCAGTGAATGCACATACTTCTTCTTTTTAGAATAAATCGGTCGAAGGATGTCGCGACCTAAACTACTCTTCTTTTTAGTTTTTCAAGCTTCTGTCTCTTTTCGTTCCGTCAAGGACGGTGTTGTGGTTTCCGGTGACACCACGATACTCTTTCTTTTTTCTTTTAAATTACAAAAGGATTTTTGCTGCAGTTGTTTTTGTTGCTGCCACTGCTGATGTTCTTGCCGTCGCTTGTTAAAAAATCGTTTCTCATTTTGATAATAGATGGCACCAAATTCGTGGATTTAAAGGCTGCGTTAAGTGAACGGTGAGGTTGCACTAAATCCATCCAGAGAGCAATCCGCCTTTGATTGGTCAGCTGTTTATTTTGCAATTAATCTTCACGTATTTACTATCTCTATAAAGGACTCCAGCTTGCAGTGAGGAGTAGCGGCGTCTACTGTATAACGGAGGAATAATTTCATCACGACCGCATCATTCTCGCTTCCCTTGACTTTTAAGTTTAAACTCTACAGTTTGTTTCCTTTTCTTCCTTGTTCAGGAGTTCTTGTTGAACCTACCACTTCATGTCTTTACTATCTCCATAAAAGACTCTAGCTTGCAGTGGAGAACATCGCCATCTATTGTGTAATGGTGGAACAATTTCGTCACAACCGCAATACTGTCATTTCCTGCCGACTTCTAATTCTTACAATCTACAGTTTTTTTTGGTTTTGTTTATTTATCTGAACCGCCAGAATTTACTAAAAAAAAAATTTGACCTCTGACTAGGCTCTTGGTACTTTTGGCTTGTTTTGTGAACTTCGTTAAAATGAAAGCAAATAAACTGGGATGATCAATAAGGATTATGACGGCCGAGGACTTATATGCAGACCAAAATCCTGTTTCATCACGCCGAGAAAATCCACTAAATAACGGCACTTGATATAACGTATCATCTAGTGCTTTAAATCGCCTCTGCGTCGGCTATCGCGGACGCCGTATTTTACGGCGTGTGCAATCTGTAATGATCATTTATCAAGGGGTGAAAACGGCGGGCGACGGCGGGGGTTGAAGATGGATCGATTGTCTTCGGTGTAAAGTGGCGGTCGCTCATCGTTCACGTGTCTCGGGGCTTCTGATTTCTTTGTCGCCGCATCGACGTCAGAAGGTTCCCCGAAAATTCTGCAATTCTCGAGAGGACGTCATTTCTCAAAGTCCAAAATAAACGGCTCTTTTTCAATATTCATTCCGCGGTTGCGGAGTAGGGGGGCGGCGCCCCGCCGATACATCCATCTTCTCGGGGGCATAATTTTCGTGCCAGGCGGCTCACGTGTGCAGGGTGGATGGAATTCGGCTCGCGGAAATAATTACTACGCCCCGGTCGGTTCCTGATAATTAAACGGTGATTAAAAGGTTTTAACAAAAACGATGAATTATGGGGGCCCTCTACTTAGCCTTCGATGGCCCATTGTATGTAATTCGAGTGCGGGAACTATTTGGATTTACGAAAACTTCAAAGTAAACTTATCGATTATACGTGAAATATGTTACCTCATCCCGGGTAGTAAATTAAAAAGATTCGATTTTAATTCTATTTGAGTTTGAATGGCTCGAAGATATTGAACGTTTTGGGGGGTATTCTGGTTCACGTACGACGTCGTAGCAACTACATTAAACATTCACGGGAAGCGTGCGCCTGTTTCACTTAGTTATCCTTTATGCATTTAGCAAATAATAAATCAAACTTTGCGCGGCGTTCAAGTAAGTTTAAGTATCGTACGTGAACGTGCAGTATGAAAATTGTCTCGCTCGTGACATATTCTTATACGTGGCGCGCATAGTAAAATTTACCCCATGCGCCATGGCACAAATGTAATATACGTACTACGTATGATATCATAAAGTTCCCACTCGGAATTCAATAGGAAAATATGAAGTAACTTTGCGAAATGTACGAGCGGAATTTAGCTCGAAGGAAAAGGGAGCAGCGCCCAAATGTAATAGAAAATATTGCGCCGACTGCGAAACGGATTAACCTCCCCCCCCCGGAAAATTTCCCGGAGCCCTTTTCTCTCTAAATAATTATCGTTCGTTATTATTCTATCTGACTGTCTAAAAACGCCGCGCCAACTTAATCGGTAAGTTTAAGATGGCGTGAGTGTTACGTTAAGAACTCGAGTGGATAATTTTTCTTTATGGAAATTGTCCTTAATAATAAGTTATGACGGGGGGTAATTAGGCGTAAGATGCCATCGGTTCCTTACATATTACATTTTAATTTGCACGTTTTACGAACCACTTCGTACAAAACATTTTACATGTCGCCCTTCTAAGACACGCAAAAGAAATAATTTCTATTATAACAACTATTTTATCGGTACTCACCCTTATTTAAATTAAAAATTTATCGATAAGTAACAGATATGGCATTAGGTACGTATAAAATGCCCTGGTGCTATTAAATTATTTAAATATTTGTTCATTTGTAAGAGTAGGTGCGTATAGTGGATTCATCGGGTCGGAATTTCCGGTGTAAACCATATAAAAGGGAAGTAACTGACTTTTATGATAAATATCAGACAGCCAGTACTCGATGCTCGATGAAGTCACAAAAGATCATATGAAGTCAAGTGATGGAAGAAGAAATTTGACACAGCAAAACTATACGTTACTAATGATATGGTCATAATAGTCAAAGATGAAAAAAACACTTAACAGAAATTTGGAAAGTTACAGAAGAGATAAGAACCATGGTATTGAGAATGAAAGCAGTGCCATACACAATACAAGTAGGAGGGGAAAAATACTTACAAGTGCAAAACTTGAAATCAATGAAGTAATATAGAAAAACGTAGGAGTGAAGGAGAAAATACGAAGAAGAATAACAGCTGGAGGTAAAATAGTCAATAGTATTCAAAGTACTTTCCTGGGAAAGAAAGAAGTCTGTAAGGAAATAGAAACAAGTATTTAAAAAATGTAACACCAATACTTACGAAAACATGGACTTAGTTATATTCATTGTCAGTGGCATTCGACTTTAAAGTTGTTTCAAATCAAAAGAATTTGAAGTAGGATCAAATAAACAAAGTCTAACGACAAGCGGCAAATTGGACAAAAGACAAATATAAATTAGAAGAAAACGTGGTGATGGGGGAGGGATATACACCACAAAACATAAAACCATCACACTAGAAAAATGTGTAGAAATTCCAGAAAGTAAACTTAGAGTAAACAAAGTTGAGGGCTGGAATCCCAAAAGAGAATCAAACGTAGATGAATATAAACAATGGTTAAAAGATCTATAGTAATATGTGAACTGAGGAAAAGGAAGCGATTGAAGACTATTTACTGCGCGAAGAATATAGAAGACACTTGCATGAAAAGAACAGGCAGAGAACTGGGCCATATTTGGAAACTTAATCGATAAAAGAAGAAAAGGGAAGGGCAAAGATAGTCTGGCTTGCGTGAACTGTGCATTGAGTGAAAGAATAAACGCTGGGAAAGGAAGGAAAAAGAAATGATGGAAAGAAGAAATGCTAGAAACGAAAGAAAATGATCGGAATTGAATGCTGGAAAAAGAAGGACATGATGCGCAAGGAAGTAGTAGAGAACTACTCATTGTGAGAAAGAGGCAGATGATGCCTGGATTAAAAAAACAAGTAGAGAATTGGACCATATTTGAAAATCTAATCGATAGAAGAAGAAAGGGGAAATACAAAGATAGTCTGGCTTGCGTGAATTGTGAATTGAGTGAAACAATAAACGCTAGGGAAGGAAGGAAAGAAATGATGCCAATGGAAGAGTTGAGGCCTACCCATTATGAGAACGAGGCAGATGACACGCAAGAAAAGGGAAAATAGGACATAAAACAAAAATGGATAAAATTAGAAATGTGACGTATAGACAGAATTTAAAAGTGAAACCCTTGGAGGAAAAGACAACTAAGATGGTATTGGCACGTGAAAAGAATAACGGAACATAGAGTAGTTAGATAGGTATTTGAGGCTAAAGCCGGAAAAAAGACAACATGAGAGGGAGAGAGACTGAGAAGATTGGAAGAAGTCAGAAAAGAAGGAGGGGTAAAAGGAGTGAAACCAGAAAGACCATGGGCAGAAGAAAGAGAATAAACAGAGTTACAAAACTGTGGGAAAAAGGAAGTGGAAGATACAAAGAATGGACAGAAAAATATTTAAAGAGAGAAAACGTTAAAACATGTTACAGTGTAAAATTCCGTTAGACGTAATAGATTCCCAAAATGGTCGCTAAAAAGGGCGTTTTCATTTCAACAACGCCACCGGCCACGATTTTTCAAAATAATTTTGCGATTGGTCAATATGGATCAGGTGCAGAATCGCGTTAGTATGTTGTTAGACAGTTGAACTGCTGTTGCTTTGTTTTGGCTTGGAGCCATTTTGTTGCTGTTTACTTAAGTGTTGTGCACTTGTAAGGGAAACCGAGCGGAGAACGAATCCGTGATCTGGGACGAAGCACTCTCCGTGTTATACAAGCCTCTTCAATTAAAGCCTGACTTCTGCAAATAGATCAGATATTTATTGCGAGCAAATTAGAAAGTTGTTTCGTTTTTTGTTGTTAATTAGGGGATACCTTACTGGTATATTTCGGTGCCGCATTAGATACCATCAAAACTTTTGCCGGCCAGGAACACAACAGGAATTGTGGATAATTTTCTTTTTGTAATTAGTTTTGCAAAGTGAATTACGATATGGGATTTGGGGGTAGGGTAGTTCTTGTAAAATTGACAAATTCGAAAGTAACAGTAACTATCATTTTGAACCACCCGTCCCTCACAGTTCCAATAAAGCTGTCATCATAACACTCTATAGAAAAGTAAAAAGAAACTATATAGGCATGGATGTGAATGCAAATGATTTGCGGCGTTTCGTAATGAAAGTGTTGTAAAGTTTCTTGTTGTAAACAATTGATACTCTTAATGGAGGTGAGAGCATTTCCTCGAGGAATATTAATCTTCGTGTACACACAGGTACTTTCGTAATTCCATTCCTATCTAAATTCGAGCTCGTCACGAAGACATAATTAGAGAAATAATTTTCGGCACGACAGAGTTAATTATGCGAAATTAGAGTTAAGTAACAGAAACATCAGACGCTAATTGGCTGAAATGTCTCCTCGCGAGTGCGCACCTTCACCGTGCACGTGAAATCTGAAGAAGTTTAAACGGCGCAGTAAATTACTGCTCAGGCCTCCCGAATTTATTATTTAGCGTAATTGCGAGTGAAGTCCTTCTTCCTGGTCCTCCTCCCCAAAAAAGGGGGCGAAACTTAAACAATCAATAATGGACCACCGTATCCAGAAACAAACGCATTACATCTGCGGATCGTTGAGCTGAAAAAGAGCAAGATCATCCAATCAAGCCCCACACCTGGGTTGTTCCAATAATTAATGAAGCTCTCTCCGTCACTTCAGCACCCCCTATCGAACGTCGACGCCAGCTGCTCCGATCAACCACAAAAACCGCCAACTAACCGTCCCAATGACCGCCGCACATTGATTCAATTTTATGCTGAACTGCTCTTTAATAATTTATTAGCTTGCGGGGGATACTTTAACGACATAAATATTCATCCCATTAATTTTCGAACTTCGCAGGAAAGAAACACTCTCGCTTCACCCCTGCGAAATTATCTACACGGTTAATTTCGTACTTGCAAATGGATAAGTATTTATAATCTATTAAAGATGGACGATGTTACACACACTTCATTAATAAATTATTTAGATTTAAGCATGTGCATGTGACACGATGTAATGTACTCACATGTGTTTAGTATAGTCGTCCCAGTTTTGTATCGGTTTTATGCTCTTGCTATATAAAGCAGTCTCTTTGTCGCCTCTCCGTCGCTAGAACCGATACAAAATTGGGACGACTATAAATCACGTGTTTGTATTACAGTTTTATAATCGATTGATTGAAAATTGATTATTTGAAAATCACCTACGTGGTAAGGTCAGAAAGTCTTGGCGAGTATTTTGTTACGTTATTAATTTACTTCGTGCTGATGAATTATTTATTTATGTGTAATTAAGAGTGAGGCTGTAAAGTGACCTTAAATCATGTTGTGAAAGTAACATCGACTTTAGTTAATTAAAGCGGGCAATTACAAGCAAGCTATCGAATGATATCCGCTTAATTGAATCGAAATTGCGGCGTATGTTAAAGGACAGCCCAATTATGCCGCAGATGTATAATCACAGGTTAATACCGGCGCAAAAGCTTGAGCAGCGCAAATTACATTAAAGTCGTTACCTCATCTGACCCCGACATTTACTACCTACTATGTTGCGGAGATGTGATGCATCTATTACCCGCATACTAGGCGGGTCCCCTTGCGCACATGTGCATATGAAGTACCCAGATCGATAAACTAATTAATAAATTGGCTGGGCATTGATGTATTGCCAGGTAAATTGCCATTTTCACTCGGTACGACGCGGAAATAATTTCATAATTGGTCGGTTTTAAGCTGAACGTTTTCATAGTGCTCTTAATTAATTGAGAAATTAAAAAAAATATGTTTGGAAACCGATTTGAGACACATAACAGTGTAATCTTAATCTTAATCCAAAAAGACCGATCAGATCGCCACAGCATCGCTGCTTCCTGGACGACTCTTACACTAGGCCGAAGACATCCCTTGCTGCCGACGCATCCAAAAGAACCGGCCAGATCGCCACAGCATCGCCGCTCTCTGAACGACTCTTGACATCCCTCGTTGTCATCCCCATCATTTCATTGGATCTACATAACCCCCGAGGCGTTCATTGAGGTCCACGTATCCGCACTGTTGTTGTTGATATTTTAAGTGTGTCCTTTCCTTACATACCAGTTTTTTGAATGTCCGCATTTTAATTTTAAATTCTCTTGTCGGCGTACTTTCATAAAATAAAATTAACATCACCTCGAGCCGTCCGGCCGCCATGTCATTATAACTTTCCGTCATCGTGATTACTGTCTGCAATGTCCGGCCCAGAGCTTCATGCATAAACCGAGCGAGTTTCAGTTCGTTCCCGTCCTCCTTCGAGTAAATAAATTCCGGTCTTATTGCATTCGCCCCGGCGACCGCGCATTACTTGATTCCATCAAGAGCTCAGGGGTTATTTGCAACATCTTAAGGAACTTAGTTCGCTGCATGTGACCGACCGGGGCTTGCGGTGTTTGCCGCTGACGTATGCAAATAACTTAAGTTTAATAATGGGACTTGTTTCCTAATAAATAAACTTAACTCCGGAGACCGTTGATTTCGGAATTAATTTCGCGCTGGTAGTTCATTTGTGTAATTAAACAAAACGTCCCCGACTCTACTAATTTCTTTGTCGAACATCAAATGGTCATTACACTAATAATAATAACCAGGCCGCGGGAGAGTTGTGGGGTTCAAAGTCCGAACGCCTACTAAGATACGGTGATTGTTGTTTACGTACTTTGTATAGTTTGTACTTTAATTAGGTGATTCGTACTGCAATCCCACAAAGTCCCCGCGGACTGATAATAACACAGGCGCAACGCTTTGCGTCACTTCATCCGAAGAAGTCAGGTTAATAACAGTCATTAGAACACACCCATCTGAAAAGACGGACCGTGTTTTTTTTTCTTTTTTTTTATAATAAACACTTTAAACTCCCAATTAGGTCAATCGTTTCTATCATCGTTTGGATTATCGACGATCGGTTAGCGCTGCGCTTAATTCAATTTTAATTCTATAATCGACCGATTATTTTTCTACATCGATTATGCGTGACCGGTCATTAGGAGTTTAATTGAAAAATTTCTTGTAGTTTGTGGCTCTTCCAGGTGCAGAGGTACGCTATGGTTTCCGAAGGCGTGCACGCCCAGGTAGACTTTTCAATTTAACGCAGATTAAATCCTTAATATTAAAATTTGAACTTGGGAACCAGTGATTACGGACACACAAGACGCGTTTGTTTAAGGATACGAATTAAATTCTTGAATCTAAAAGTTCGCGGCAATTTGACATTTATTCCTTAATTGTACGGACTTGACAGAAAACTGATCCAAAAGAGCCGTGCGTCAATACGGGCAAAGGGAATTCAAACATTCCGATATTTACCCGACAACGATAAATAAAACTGACGAGGTCGACTAATAATAGCACGCCAAACAGCGATCACTCATTTTAGCAATTCCCCAGCAATGTCTGCACGAAATTTTCCATCCGGGGAAGTTCACGTCGGCGTCGCCTTCCTCAACATCATCGTGTGCATTCATTCAAAGCAACTTACAAAAATAAAAACCAGTTGATCGCAATTTAAAGTAAGAAATTCATTTGACGGTAATTGGAAAAAAATTAAACTAAATGTAATTTAGGCGCGTGAAAAAAAGCGTTTCAATATAAGGGTTGAACGATGCCGGGGAAAATAAATTTTCCTCCAACGTAAAAGATCATAATATATCTTTGAAACTTCGGGCTTGTTAAAATTCAGCATGTGTAGCTTTTGTTATATTATTTCGAGGTCTTATATTTATAGCCGGCTGACTTTATTTCGTTATTTTTTCGTGCCAGATTTATAACAAACATCTAATAAGTTACTCCCCGCAGCTTAGGGTCGGTGGTCGTATATCACGCCCTGCATAACGCGACCATCATACGAGAGACCCATCCCGTTCCACCGATAGACAGTTCGAGATAATCCCGGCGACGTTTCGAACTCTTCAAGCTAATTGCTGCTCGCGTCGCCTATTTTTAAGACCACCCTCTTGAAAGCGTAGTTTACGTTAACGCCATGCAAATGAGCGTCTTAAATATTCTAGTGAGTTTAATTAACACTAAAGGAGTGCTTTTAACACGTTTATTATTGTGTTGACGGCCCTCTAGCTTCATTTCTTGTAAGCGAACAAAATTTTATTCTATATATTCTATAAATAAATGCGTGGTTTAATTATTATGATTTAAACGAACACGAACGGGCCAAACAAAAGGGTATTAATTTTTGAATGGATAAATAAAATCGTTCCACGCCGAATGTGTTGTCGGTTGTGATTAATAAACGGGACAACAAAAAAACGCAATATAATAATAAAAATATCAAAATTCCGGTTGTAACTTCGTTACGCGATTGCAGTTAACAACCACCGCGATCCGCGTACGTTCCCAATCAACTAATTAACCTCCCCGTTAAAAGGGTCGACTTTAAAATCATTACTTCCAAAACAAACACCGCAGAAGTACGCGGGTCGTACCAGAGGTTTTGCTTTCGTATGCAAATCCAATGCAAATAAAGGACTCAGCAGCTAATACGTCGAACTCTCTCTCTCTCTCTCTCTGAAATCACAACAAAAACAAGAGGGGGAAATTAATTAGTCTCTAGGAATTGAGGACAAGATAAAATTATTTTGATTTAGTTATGATGTGTTTGTTATTAATTTTTAAATCGTACGTGCGACTACTCCGAGGACTAAAGGTTAGCCTTCACTTCCTGTCAATGAACTTTAATATCCATCACGTTCCGACACGTTGTCACCGTTAAACTCGAGACGTAAATTAAATTCGATACAGCGTCGCCTACGCGATCGCTGAAAAATTCACCTACATAAGCAAACGATACAGCGACTCGTTTTATCATGAGTCATGACTGAGTTTTGCAGATTGCATTCCATCGAAGAAGCCGGGTATTATACAAGCATATGAGCAGACGGTTCGCAAAATGACGACTAATCAGTGCAACTGGCCCACATGTAAAGTGTTACGTAATCGGAATTTCCGTTATGAAATCATATAAAAGCAAACTGCTTTCCACGAGAGATATCAGACAGCTAGAAGTCGTTTGGTCATGTGTCACCCAATTTACTTTAAATTGATAGCCTCAACTTTACCTTGACTAGGTGAGTAGGTGACAAATTTTGCGCTGCAATAACTAATAGCTATTCCCTCGGCTAGCAACAGTGAGAAGGGAGTGGGTCGATATAATGTTAAAATTCTTGAGGGCGCCAGGACGGAAGGCCTCAGCCGATAGTTAAACAATCCCCGAACTGACTGGATTGGGCAAAAAGTCAAAAACAAAATAGAGGCTACACTTTACTCACTGGTGCATGAATGTAGAAATCAAAATCGAATCTAAACTTAACAACTTTGAACTTTATTGGATACTAAAACGTTGAACAAATAGTGGATACACCTTGCACGAGTTTAAGCCTGTGCTTGTTCAAAACAAAATTTAATCAAATCGCAAGTTCTTAATAAAGCTACAGTTAACACAGTTATTCACTTTCTATAATTTAAAACTATACGTGCAACACTGCATTTAGCCGAAATTCGCTCTCCGGTAAGGCATGCAATAACCGTTCACGAAAGAAAAATAAATAAATAAAGTTAGACGTCAAAACTCACGACCGTGCTGTTAGGACGCGGCTACGGAGTGAAGTTGGCACTCAAGACGCCATCTGTGGGTAGTTTCTAACACCGGTGATTCAGTTCAAAGCGGATTCGCAAGATACGTCGATTGGCTCGATACAATAAGTCGAAATAGTACTTCGAGTTGTCCCAAACTGATACTTGAAAGTCGAAGTCGAACTAAAAGCTCGAACTGAAAGCCTTTACTGGAAGCCTGA
The DNA here is from genome assembly GCA_958336345.1 of Dorcus parallelipipedus. Taxonomy (NCBI): domain Eukaryota; kingdom Metazoa; phylum Arthropoda; class Insecta; order Coleoptera; family Lucanidae; genus Dorcus; species Dorcus parallelipipedus. The sequence continues at coordinate 47,621,882 of OY284477.1, read as the reverse complement.
AGAGAAATGAAATCCGTTAGCGTCCCAAAATGGCGTTGGCCGGTTTGTTCAATATTTTACCTGAGACTTGTGGGAATTCCAAGCTGGGAATGGGGCTGAGAATACCCCAAAACTCGCTCGGTGGTGTGTATTATATTCCGGCAGGGCCGTTGTTAAATTCTCCTTACTTTCAGAGCACGAATTTCGTTATCACAAAACCACACAACTATACAACACGAGAGCAGATTCAACACTGAATAAGTTGCTAACGTAAAGCGGAAGAACGCCAACATATTATTACGTCATAAGGGGTAACCAATGGCATGATTATGACGTCACGAGTTCTGAATAAAAGAACCAATACGAAAGCAGGACTTCAAATAGATGCTTCCGGCACGGGTTAACAGTGTTGTCAGATGTTCAGACAACATATAGATACAGGAGATGTCGCTATAAAATGCCTTGCAAATTCTGTGCGATTAAGTTTGGCTGTACCACGTGAACACCTCCCCAAGTCCGCAGGTGTAATTAGCATTCAAGGAATGTCATAGTGAGTGAACAAAGTCCGAATATCCGTCCGTCTCTCTGTATCTAGTACCATGGTTTGGGTGAGAAAACATTAGTTTGTTTGCCAATTAGCTATGCTACTAAAAACTAACAACTGCTTTATTTGATTTATGAAATTCTGTTATTTTTCTCTCTCACTCTTGTGAGCAGCATCGTGTATCGTCGAGGCCTTGAAAGTAAAGGATAATTCGTCTCCTTTCTGTTATCATTTTTAACCACCCGTCCCTCACAATACGTTCAGTGATAGTAATTGTGCGCAATGAGTCCATTGACGAACGAAACTGTCACTGTGACGGATAAGTGTGTAACAACCTTTCCATTACACGCATTGAGTATGACGGGATGGACAAATGGGTGGTCATTTTCAGTTCATTTTTCTGATAAACGTCGATCATTCGGTCGATAAGTCAAAGAACTTTTATATAGCCTTTGTTATGTCATGTCATTTTGTTCTAAATTTTGTCGTATACTTTCTTCTTTCCACGAGAGATATCAGACAGATAGAAGCCGTTTGGTCGTGAACGCCTGCCCGAGTCCGAAGGTGTAATTAGCATTCGAAGAATGTCATAGTGAGTTAACACTGTCCGAATATACGTCCGTCTCTGTGTACCATGGTTTGGGTGGAAAAACATGTCATTTTGTCGTATATTTTCTTAACTCAGACTTACGATAGGCGTATAAAAAAACGATCTGTACATGTGTTTAATCTTGATCGTATTTTGATGGGACGGTTAAGTGTGCGGCAACCTTAATTACGAGATAGCTAATTAGAATTGTTTCCATTCGTTAATGATCGTACCAAAAACTCTGTCATAGTTAAGGGCCTATTAACAGCTGTCAGTCGGAGTTCATTAGCGTGATTCAATTGCTATTTGCTTTTTGTAAGAAAGCTTTTTTAATTAACGCGTCCGCCCCCGACGAAGAACACTCGTTTCCTTATGTAATATTGTTATTATTATTATTATAGAAATAACTTGCTTGCAACTCCGAAGGTATTCGTAGAAGCATATTTTTAGCTTCGAGCTATCGATTGCTACGTCATAAATTCAAACGGACGCCCGAACAATTTCCAGGACAATTTAAATACAGCGTCGCCGACTGAACTCCTTGTCATTCGCAGTCGTTTCTTATCTCGACGAATCGCGTCACTGATGTATTGTTTACGCCGGTTACTTAGAGCTCCGTACGGAAAGCTCCGGGCCCGGGGAAAAGTGCTCACCGCCGCCATTAACTTATAATGTACAATTTTAGAGCTGCGAGCTTTAATAGAACGTAAATTACGTCGGGGAAGCGTGCATGCCGAACTCTAATACATTTTCTGTGTTACCTTAATGTAAGACGCGGTATTGATGAATTTAAATTGTCGAGGTGCACCCCATAAATCATAGGCCCCCTCCCTTTTGTGTTACTTGCATTTTACGAAATTTAAAGATTTAGTGTATTACGTTAATTCTTCTCTTTATGTAAATCATCTGTCGCAAACGTTTTCTGTAACACGATGAGGTCTAAGGGCTGCAATAGAATGAGGCAACGGCTCGTGCGTTGCTGCCAGCTATTTTTTCGCGAAAAACAACGCAAAACGTAAGACGATCTTCACCAATCTATTCGTGTGTTGATCCACGAAAGGGGTGCAGCCTTCGGTGAGTGCTCTATGCGGTTCGGCAGCTCGTAACAGAGGTCCTTCTCTGCGAACACGATGTCAAAGTAGATAGGATGGCGAGATTCGATGGCATCAACTCATTCAAGCTCATTCGAATAAGACTTACCCCACAGACCAGTGGGCTAATTAACGAAACGTGGCTCGTCGATCCTCGAGTAACGTTAACAAGCGTTGGAAACTAAATCTTCACAGACGTTAATAAAACCCCTTATCACAGGACGACCTAAACTACCAGGCAACACACAAGGAGCACAAAATATTCGACCGTCGTTTGCGAACCGTACTTGTGATCTACTCAAGATGGATGGCAAACGCAACTAAACACCGCAAAATGGCGAGTCCCTTCCTCTAACTCAGGGGAAGACTGTGCCCCAAAGTGTTATAAAAAGTTACCAAAGACAAAACGAAAGAGATTTCCGCAAACGGTTACGTTACAAAAATCTGTTTACACATGGTACATGAGTTTGTTAAACCTGACGACCGTCACCGCATTTAGTAAGGAACGTCTCGTCCGGGATAATTCAATAACGCGGGTCGTAAAAAAAATGTTCCCGAGTTTCTCGAAGTGTGAAGCGTGCGTGTAGTTTACAGTCAAATATCTTCCCAACGATTCGTAACCGAATATCCGCCGCGCGTATCTGTTTACTGATGTTAACGTTCAACAACTCGAAACTATCTCTTTGACATAATTGGCCCCTAGAGATTTTCGAGTAGTATTCCAAATATTTTGCGAAAGCCCGAAGAGCGAAGTAAGTGCCGCATACCGAATAACCCCGCCGCGCCGTCGTCGTTCTCGTTATCCCCGGCATAATCTAAAACGGGAAGTGGATGCGTTCCCGTACACAGTATCCGCACGGATCTTTGATGCGCCTACAACTCCCTCTGAGATGTGACACCGGGACTATCTCTTGCAATTTACGTCAAATCCCGCTGTGGAAATTCGATTTTGAAAAGTAGAAATCGAGGGGAACGTTTTATGTATTTACGAAGCCGGTGGATGCGCCGATGTTATTCAAATTTATTAATTGCATTATCCACTCCCTTGCTTTCGAGATCCTAAAAAAATAACATAATTTTTAGACAAGAGTGAAAAGGAGAGTAACTCCACAGGTATACTTGCAGGGGAAGTAAAGGTGGAAGTAGGGCAAGTAAGGATGGATCCTGTCAATGTATTTTTGGTTCCTAGATAATTGTGATTGTCCTGAAGACCCGCCGGAAAATATAAGCGACCCACGATCTTTATTAATCGCTTCGTCACGCTGCATTTTTCTATAAGAGCGAATTTTCGACCGATCTTGCGTTTTGTTTGTAGTAAGTGTCAGATGCTTTAGACTTGAAATGTCGAATAGAATGTTTAGTTAAATTGTGCACACGGATATAACTTTCGAATCGTTTTGGTCGTAGTGTATTCGCATGTATTGATTAAAGGAGTTGTTTGTGTCTCTTTTTGTACTGCCACCTTCACCGTGCAAGTGAGTGAAGTAAAATCTCCTGGCTTCATTGAAAAAACCATTGCGAATGCGATACCTTTCGCATTAACGTCTTCATTTGGGTAATTGTTCACTCTGGCGCCTATAATAACAACATCTTTAAACCACGCCCATCTCCATTGGATTGTCCGGGGGCAACAGCCGACGAGAAGCAGCGCATAGGACTTGCCACCTAGTTAAGAGTACTAAGTAAAACAGGAGTCATTCATTTTAAAGTTTTGGTGGTGGCAGAAAAACGTTGCTGAACTTATTTTGCTTATTTTAATTACGTACGAGGCCCATGAGCTAGCTCCTGGTTATCCTTGAATAACAGGAATATGCAACACTAATCGTGGACATGTGGGAGGGGGCGGGGGGCTTTAATACTAGATCGTCAAATATTTATCCGTATTTTCTGCAGTTTGAGCAAAATTTCCCGACCGTCACCGTTTGGGACGGCTAAGACAGAAAGGAGGACGGCGACATGTAAAATTCAACATAAAAATAAAGCACCAACGGAAATTGTACGTACGTGACCAAACAGGAAGCGTTCAAAAGTCAATAACAATACAACGTGGTTGTGGCCAGGGCGATGGATACGTCGGGGAAAAGACAGGGGACGGTGACAAAGTGCATTTCCAGCAAGTACAGGATCATTTGAAAGTTTAATGTCGCTAACAGGCGAAACGCGATCGAAATAAGTATTTATTCAGTCCGTTGAATATTATAGGAACGGACAAACTAGATCTGCTCTTCACATGTCAATGATAATTAGACGTACGTCATTAAGCAAAAATTCTATTCTTTCAGAATGGGAAGAAGTCACGACATGACGTGCAACAAGTTCCTGAATTAGTAACAGTTCGATCTGTCATTGCAAGAGGTCAATTTACATTGTAACTGAGCTTGTTTACAATTACAACAGTTTTAATTAGTAAGTCTTACGCTATGTCCTAGGTGGACGGGCAACGCGGGCGGTGCGAGCGACGCGTTTAGAGCGGACGGGCGTTTTAAGAAACAAAACTTTGCAAACAGTTGTTAATATCCAATGCGAACGCAATTCAAAAGCGAAAGGAACGAGCGATTTTCAGTTGCGTTCAAGTTGGACATTAACAATTGTTTCTTAAAATGTTCGCCCGTTCTAAACGCGTCGCTCGCGCCGCCCGCGTTGCCCGTCTAGCTAGGACATAGCCTTAGCTTGCCCATATTTAAACCAAAAACGAATTAGACTTGGCGATGCAAACAAACGCGCACGTGTGCATTTAGTTCATCGGACGTGCCTTCCGTCACTTTTGACGTTCCTATTCGAACTTGAACTTCATTTGAAAATTAAACATCCAAAACAGGAAAAACATTTTATTTAAAAAAAAAATCAGATACTTTCTGAATTATATGAAAAACTGGGCGACTAACGTTAAACAGCATTCCCGGCGTGTTATTTATGTCACAATTGATTGGCAATTAGTAGGTGTTACTGTGACGTTATCCATTTAAATTCTAACGCCTACTCTAATTCGTTTTTATTTTAGAATCCGCACTTTTTATTTAACGGACACAATCGAAGGCTTTTTGTGTGTTAATTAGCCCATCGAATGCGTTCGATTTCGATTCTTTCTTGCCGATACGATCGCAAAAACGAATTCGGCCGCGCATCCAAAGCCCGGGCCTAATCAAGCGATTCGCCCCTCTATTAACAGTTTGTTTGCTAGTTGTCACATTCCAAGCTTCGGGGAGGATTGCTCGACTAGGGGGAGCCCCGCGTTTATTTCATTTCCCCTCGCGTTATGTCGTACACATCGTGGGTGGAATACGACCGGCATTAGCCTAAACGAGTCTGACTTTGTTTTATGCGTCATGCGTTTATGTGCACGGGGAAAGCAAATCTATACGGGGTGATCAAATACGACAGTTTTCGAAAAAAATTCCCCAAGTGATAGGAAAAGATTCGAACACTCGTGTGCAAAGTTAACACAAAAAGTAACTAAAATTTGGACTGGATAAGACAGTATTCGTTGTCTTCACCCCCTTATTCTAAGGTTAAATTTGCAATGATAACAGAAAGGAGACGAATTATCCTTTACTTTTAAGGCCTCGACGATACAAGATGCTGCTCACGAGAGTGATAGAGAAGTTCTGTTATTACGGAGAAAACATAGCATTTCATAAATCAAATAAAGCAATTGTTAGTTTTTAGTAGCAAAGCTAATTGGCAAGCTAACTAGAATGTGCGTCAGGACAAATAAATTAACCTTAGGATAAACACGGTGAAGTCGAGTTGTTGAGTTTGAAGAGAGTAATCAGAATGAAATCCACCGTGTGATCAAAAAAGAAAAGTTGGTTAGACAGGCGCAGGCGGAGGATTAACAAAATACGAACTGGATATGGCAAAGAACATTCGCAGGGGATTGTCAGGGGGTGACTATTAAACGCAATCGATCTCGCATGGCGTGACTAATTTTCGGTCGCTCGCCTATTAGACATCGGCGCTAGAAGCAGCTGCTCCCCCCCTATTTATCTGCATGCGTGCCGTGTATCATACGAGTTGCGGTTGTATGTATAAGCGCCATTCACAATACTTGTTAATGTGGGCGCCGTTTCTCATCGCGACGGCCGTGAAAGAAAGACGTCGGCACGAATGCAGAGCCCCCTGGCGGGAGAGCTATGTCGGTTATCGCTGCGCATATTAATGAGAGGAAAACCCGATAATTTTCCTGGTATGTGGTGGTGAAGAATTAATTGGAAAAACAAAACAGTTTCATGATTTTTATTGGCTCGTTTCCTTATTGTATTTTTCCTTTTTTATTCTTTGTGTATGAAGATGAATGATACTGTTGAAACGATAGCGAAATTGTTGCCAAAACAAAATCTTATACTGTACTTTCTGATAACCGCAAATTCTTGTTTCTTTGTGTTGATTTCAACGCTCATTATATCAGACCCCCCAGTGGCTGGTTCAAGGAGTTTTTACCTTTTTTTTAATAAATAATTAAATCTAACTTCGTATTTTTATTTAACGTAATTAACTCCTTTGTTCTTTCGACTTAATTACCGACGCACCAAGAAGAACGGGTTATCACGACGTAGGTCCAGATTAGCAGCGATCACGAACCGTAATTAAAAGTATTATTATCTATTGCGGATTCCCCCAAGGGTCATTCAACAGTAACACAATCCGTAGGTATTAACAGCCTAGTTTCCTAGCGCAAGTAATCAGGTAGCGGTAGATTAGGGACGCATGATCAGCTGTAGTAAGAAACATCTGAATGACCCTTCTCGGGATTCTTTGAAAATAAGCTCTCGGTCCAACTGTTTAAATTGGCAATAAATTTAAGTTGTGTTTGTTGGGACATGTTTATTAAGTATTTACTTGTACGTAAAAGTAAACAAACAAGGATTTTTAAACGGGCGCGTTGCACTGTTTAACTTGGCGTCGAGATGTCGGCTGAAGGATGACGCGACGCAGCGGTTGGTGCGATGGGTGTAGTTGGAGTTACCCTGTCAAGTCGGGAGATATCAACAGCAACAGTGCGGATACGTGGATCTCAATGAATGTCTCGGGGGTTGCATAGATCCAGTGAAGTGATAGAAATGACAACGAGGGATGTCTTGTAACATCTAAAGTTACAAAAGATTCATTATTTTACTAACCAGTGATTTTCGTATTATCCTTATCAAATATCAATAAAAATTACTTGCCTAATTTAAGTGCTGTAAGCATCATTTTCACTTTCGTTGTTCAATTTCAACTTTGTTTACATTCGTTAGAGCTATTTAGAAGCTAAGTATGTATGAGGCTCCAGTCAGAGTTAACCAATGAGTTAACCAGTTAATCTTTAACTTTTAATTAATTGTTGTTTGTGAACAGATACATGTGCTTTCGTCTGATACAATATTTGGGTGCTGCTTGACTTCATTGTTTAAACGGAAAATTCACGGAAATACCACAACTTTCGCTATTGTACTTTGGCGTCACTGCCAGCGTTGGGATACGTTCTTGAACTTCTCGGACTCCTTTCATATTTCCCGCATCCTTCTGATATTTTCATTGGTTCGATTAGAATGAGGGGCGGAGTTCAGGGACTGGCGCGGGAAAGGGGCAGTTGTCGTTGGATAGTGGCACAGATTAAAATGGTCAGCTAATTATTTTCATCTTATTTAAAATATTTTGAAATCCATCAATCATCCATTGAAAATTTAGTTTAACAATGTTTGTTTAATCCCCATCATTAACTAGGGGTAAGTTAGTTCTTCTTATTTATTAACATTTTCACTTGAAAAGTTCGCCTTTGTTCCGGACCTCGTGAGGACGATCCTAATTTTACTTTTCTTAGGAAAACCGGAGGGATGTTTCACTATCTCCCATTATTATAATTCACCGTCAGAGGCAAATGATCCCTCACATCATGAAATCGAATCTTAATTATTGAAGTTTCCGTCAACGTTTTTTTCTGAAGATGATGCACTTTTGCTGATCACCACACGTAGTTCTCTTCGACCATCCAATGAGGTGGAAGTCGTAATCATCTGGAGTGTCAGGATAAAGAGAAAAGAGAGCAGGTCGTAATCCTTCTATTTTTTTTTTTACTTCATCAGAAATTTACATTCAATTCAACGTCGCTTTCGCCGTTCCTATTTTTATTAAATTAGTTACACGAATAATTATTTTTATTGCTTAAAATTCAATCATTTAATTAATTTAATTCACTTTTCTTCTTAATTTCTTCTTAAGATTAATTCTCCTAAACTTTTATTACGATTTGTATATTTGTAAAATTATTAACTTTTCAATTTATATAATTCACCTTATTTATTTAATAATTTTTTTAATGAATTATCATTTTTGTCATTTAATAATTGAAATTTGTATTTGAATTTGTGAACGAAGTTGAGCTCAATATCGTGGTATGATAAAAAAAAGGGTAATCCTTTTTGTTTTTTTTGTCAATTACATTTAAAGTGCTGTATGAAGTCTTGCACATTCCTATTTGTTTTTATCATTATTATATATTATATATATCATCCCCTAATTGAATCGCTTATTGCTGAAACAACCCAAGTCATTTTTTGCTAGTTTTCAGGAGACGAAAAAAACGTTTCAATCAGTCACAAAGCAAAGTTTTTTGCAACCAACGGAACTAAAACCTAAGATGAGACTATACAATACCACTTATGCTGTCATTTTGCAAATAAAAACAAAATTAGTGCCGAAAATTAATTTTGAAAAAAGTGACTTGGGTTGTTTTTACAATAAAAAGAAAAAATAATTTTACCAATGTTTTTTATTTAATTTTGGAATACAAAATTAAAAAAGAAAACAAACAAGCAACATATTAAACATCTGAAGAGATTATTTTTTAGCTTTTTTGGCAGATTTTGACTTGTGGTTTTTTAGTATATCTTCATAAAAGTTTTTATTTTCATCATCTACCCATCTTAGCAACGTTTTTATGTTTGAGAGTTTTGTTTCTAAAATAGGAAGTTTTTCTTTATAGGCTTCTTGTGTTGTAGGAAATGTCACACTTCGGTTCGATGTTCTCGGTAGTTCTAGATTTCGAAAGGTTTCCCATATAAGCATGTTCAGATGCTTTTAGAATGCCAGGCTGTTCGTGGAGAAAATGATGATTTTAGTGCATTATAAAAATTTTTGGCCCTTCTTTCATGAACCATTTTTTCCGCCACGGCTACCCGTTTTGCTTCGATTCCTAATTTAGTACTTCTTATTTTCAGACTTAAATCTTCACAAGTAACACATGTATCGATTTGAGGTCTGCCGAAATGAAGTTGAAAATTTTCATTGAAAAATTTTATATAGTTGCTATATTTAATAGGAGACTCAGGAAACTTCTCTTTAAATAACTGATACATAATCTTAACATTGAGTTTACTATTAAGATATTTATAATCTTTTCCTGAATAGTGGGACTCTTTAACTGGGAATGAGAGAATATGAGCCCTAACTTGTTCTCTATTGTTAGTAGTTCCTTTAGAACAGTTTTGACCTCTTTTGTCTTTGGGAGTTTCACCTTCAGCTAACAGCTTCTTCAATCTCTTCACTCGTGCTTTGGTCACTCCTTGTATGCTTAAAAAAGCTCCTAAACACACTTTCAGTTTTTTTCCTTTTACAGACAGATAGTGACGAAAAGATCTCTGTTTTTCTCGACCAGAGCCATTACGTTTTCGTTTATGGGCTACGGGAACTATTTCTAGAAGACTTTGCAGATAAATATCTTGCTCGTTCTTAGTCGACATGGAGTAGAAATTATTAAACAAAGCTGTTTTTTCCTCTGAACTAAGTTTTTCGAAACATTTCATTGGACATCTATTAAAATTGCTGGCACAGTCTTTCCTTTGTAGTTCACATATTCAATTCCTTGTACTCTAGATGATTTTATAACATTTCTTTTGTAGTTTTCTTTATTTATAACACCTTTTCGTCGTTTTTGAGGTGGTTCCGTGTTTTGCTCCATTTTACTTCTTACGTATATGTTTTACTGTCACTGTCACACTACTCACACGGACAAACTTTTTAAGGTTATCTTTAGCGGAGAAATGACCCAAGTTGGCGACTTGGGTTGTTTCACAAATAAATGATGATAAAGACAGAGTAAAGTAGTGTATAATCGCAAGAGGAAGTTGAGATCTTTCTTCACCAAACGATCTGTAAAGGTTAAAAATGCAAATTCCCGCTCCAAACTAAAAATGGTGAAAAAGTGACTTGGGTTGTTTCAGCAATAAGCGATTCAATTATTTTTTTTTGGGAATTGTTTGCATGTGCTCTTTTAGAGCTGCTATTAAATATATTGATAGTTTACCATTGTTGAGTTTATTTAGTCTTGAATTACAGCCCGTATTTATCTATACACTTAAAATTTTAAAGAGGTTTCCAATTTTTGCCTCGTTATATAAAAAATTGGTGGCGCTTATATATATTTTTTTAAAAAACATTAGTTTTCTATTAATTTCTTTTTGTGAATCTAATAAAATCGAACCACAACCTTTGCTCTCCAATAACAAACTGGAAGCCGTTAGCAAAGTAAAACCAAATAAGAATTAATAGGTTATAGTCTTCGGCCTCGGGGTTAAGAGTTGTCCAGAGAGCAACGATCTGGTCGGTCTTTTTGGATGCGTCGGCAGAAAGGGGTGTCTTCGGCCTGGTGTAAGAATCGTGCAGGGAACAGCGATCTGGTCGGTCCTTTTGAATGCGTCGGCAGCAAGGGATATCTTCGGCCTGGCGTAGATGAATGGTCTGGAGCAGTTACTCAGGTCTCTCCCAGTACATATATATTTCGTAAAAATTCCTTTGAACATTTTTATCGTGCTGACTGGCGATTTTGTTAAATTACGTTAATAAATTCCGGACGCTAAAGTGATTTAAAAACCTGTCGACGGGCGCGTTTTAATCGCCCATTGAATTCCAGACGGAAGAATCGAAGCGTGCCGGTGTTCGGGGGGCGACAGACAGAAATAATAATTATTTGTCATGTTCAAGTTAGCGTAGGGGCGGGCCGTAATGCAATTATTATTCAAATTAAGCACTAAGTGCTTTTAATTACACGATCCCGGCTGCTTAAGTCGGTGTAACGTTACATTCTAAGGTTGGTAAATTCTCCCGGGTCAACAGATGGTGCCCCGCAAGTAACGTATTAAAATTGCGCTTAATTAAAGTACCGCGACCATTGAGTGTCTGTATTTTCGAGGAAGCAGAATTAATCCTTTACAAAACGACGGATTTGACCCCCCCCCCCCCCCCCGGTAAGAACAAAAAACGAACTACGTGCTACTATAACTCGAAAAAGAAAGGTCCGTAATATGATAACATTTTGACTAAGGCGATTGCTTTCTTTGAGGGCCCGCAATAATATTCCTTTCAGCTTGCTTGGAAAAAGCGCAAGGCCTTTGAGAACGGAACGGCGGAGGTTATTAAAATAAGCATCACACTCGCGTTAAGTTTGAAGACGAACGTTCTCGTACGCCGTTGAAATTTTACGCCTAAATCAACGCCGTGACACAGCACAGGCCGCCGGCCTTTTTTTAAACCCATATTTACATCATCACGATTTTAAATTTACGTCGATTAACATTCGTTGAATTTTTAATGGGCTGGAGATCTTCAATTTAGATTTTCTCTTTCAGATCATCAGATAACTATTTCCAGCTATTTGTAAAAATCTCTTTCTTGAAATCTATTGTTGAAAATGTTCTGAGCAAGTGAAGGATTAATTAAATTAAAAACGATTTTCGAAATGCTCCAAATAAACAACCAATAATAAAGGACGCGTGCATTACACGTTTTCATCAATTATGTTACTCATAACTCAAAACGTTGCTTCTGTCAGACAACGGTAATTAATGTTGTTGTAAGTGCAGATGCTTAAAATCTTCCTTAATTGATGAGTAACGGCCACAATAAAAAGTAATATTCGTAATTTTAAAAACTGCTGCACGTACCTTTTCTTTTCCATTGAACGAAAGTGCTCAAGTATCATCTATGTATGTATGTATGTATGTATGTATTGCGAAATTCTCGATCTTTTTATTTGATTTCTCTTAAAAATATAAAACCACTTGGGTATGGATCGCAGCCAAAGTACTCGTATAATAAAAGCAACACGCGAATAGAATTTAAAAGTCAGACAATTCCAGGAAAATGAACCAAAAAAAAAGGCCTGAAAAGATGTATTCAAATATGGAATAAATTCGAAGCGAATACGTTGGCAGATGGAAAAATTAATGTTAGTTTTATTTTAGGAAAAAAGGCTTTGTTTAATTAAAAGACTGGAGCCTATCAAGATAGTGGAGGAAACGGAAAATAGAGTGAAATTGATGGTAAAAAATAAATAAATAATAACTTAGACAAATGTTAAATATTTTTTTTTGAAGAGAAGAAACGGCATTCTGAACGTCAATTCACATTACCATTTGGCAATTAAATTTGTTTTTGTTTTTGTTACAGGGAGAGAAACGGAACTTGAAACTCATTACGAGCTCATGTTACGGTTCAAATTTTATTTGTCTACTTTCGGCTTCGTTGGCCGCTATAGTATTTTATACTTTAGGATTTTTACTTTTGCCAAGTTGTCTTTGGTAAGTTTTTATAACAATTTTCTCCAAAAGTTCGAATTCCGAAAACGAAAAAGGCAGCGGGGCTAACCATTTTTTCAGCTTGGTGTTTTTGGCGTCCACTTTGAACAGTTCACGAGCACGCTTTGCAAACGACGGTCGAATATTTACTGTACGCTTTCTGTGCTGTTGCTTTAGAGTCAAGGCCGCCCAATGTTCCTTTATTAGTAAGTCCTTTGTTAGTGGTCAATGAGGTAAGTCTCTTTCGAATCAGCTCCTTTCTTGTTATCGAATTTCTCTTATACTGGATGTTTTTGGAAGTGTGGCTGAAAGAGAATCCAGATGCAACTTGAAACAAATCTTTTCTTGTGTTCATTTTGAAATGAAAAATAATTTCGTAAATTTTCATAAATTTTTGAAAATTCGTTCACGGTACAGATTTTTCCATATCTTGACAATTGTGACAGTTTATCATTAGGTGTTGATATTAGTTTTTTTTTACTTCAAATTTAATCAAAACCGTAACGACGAGTTTTTTTTTAAGAATGCCGCGCTTTGGTCGTTTAATTTGTCAGAATATCTTAATCATTTGATTCCTAACAGACATTCAGTTGCTGCACACCGTGGAGTTAACATTACCTGGGTCAAACCTTTTCTACCCGAGCTCAGTGGAGACGGTCGTGGGCTAAAATGGGAACCAAATAGCCGTGACCACAAAACGTCGCTCGTTTTCGAAAAAGGGCGCCATCAGCGATTGAAGGTGACCCAAACACCCAAAAGGTGATAAGGGGCATCGAAACACGTAGATGCAGTTCCACGCTGGAAGGGACGGTCGAAACGTCGTTCCAAAGTTAAGAGAGCGACCGTTATAAGAGGAGGATATATCCGAAATGAAACACCGAAACGAGGATAAAAGGGTCGAAAGTCAAAATATTTAAATTAATGTCACAAAATATCACAGCTCGACGCAAAACGTTTTCAAAAATATAAAATTACAAACCGAAAATTTACCGTTCCCGATTAGTCCTTTTCGCTAGGAGTTTACAGACAAAGTCCGTGAATATTGTCTCGTTGAAAATAACATTAAATACGTGAACTTAATTCAGTAACAATTTCAGCAAATACGTGACTAATAATTCAGTAAAAATAACAGTAAATATGTGAACATTAATTGAACGAAAATGGCAGTAATTATATGAATATTAAATCAACGAAAATGACAGTAATTATTTGAATATTACCGCATTCAAAACAAAGCAAAAGCGTCCTTGATAAAACACAATAAAGAAATAATTTAGTTTGTTCCGACCTTAAGATTCCGTGATTGCGATGCCTGCCAGGCGCGAAGCCCTCTTAGACCGGTGAAGTTACTTTCGCCCGTCCTTCGATGCGTTCAGCGGCGAATTCGATTGGGCCGCGCGGAATAAGGCAGTCACAAATGCGAAACGCAAAAGTGTAATAATGCGTTAGAACGGAGAGGGGTCCAACCAAACCAAAAGAAGAAACTTCGATGAAAGCTGGTTTTCTTGACGAAATGCGATGAAGTCGTTCGAGTGCGAGTTACAAAAGTAAAGTTACAAAATCCGGCTTCAGCCGAGTCAAATGCTTGCTTTTAAGAAATGAACAACGTCTCCGCAACTCCAAAACCCCCAAATTCAGGTAACACGAAATTCAGAAAGCTTCAGAAATGGCCACCGTTTGAAGACGAAAAACAAAACTCGTACATACGGTTCGACGAACAACCAGTCAATCAATGGTCATCAAGCGTCTCTTTACCGCAAGGGACGCTGGGAAATTTTCGTATCCGAGCGACGAAATCCTCGATGCAATCCTCCCTACAGGTAGAGCAGAAGGGAGGTATACCTAACGGTATTATCTAAGTCGAAAATAAAATGTAACAAGAATTATTATCTTTTTGTTCTTAATAATTTAATTTAATTTAATTTAAAGAAATTTCCTTATTCACCAGTGCCGCCCGGGTCGGGACAAAAATTTCACATCAAACTGTTTTTGAGCAAAAGCGTTCAATCATATACCCAGTACATGTAAATATCAAGGTTCTGCACTTCCGAAAACAACCTGTATTTTCTGTTTCTTCCGTTAGCACGTTTTGCGGGTTAGAATCACCCCTTCGTTCGAGTCTTTGGGGCCAATTTGGTTCCTTCTGAACGAGTTTTGCTGTTGATGCCATCCTTTCTACTACGACATCGGGTTCGCAGAGAGGGACTCCTAATTACAGCTGTCGAATCTCATAGAACACGCTACGAGGGCTACACCCCTTCCCAGGCCGAAGTTATTAGCTCCGATTAATTACGATCAAAATCTGCAGGTTGAATCCAAACAGTTTACTCATCGCACACGTGTTCCAGAACGGACGCAAGTGTTTTGCGGCTGTTGCAAAGTCGAGCGAATTAGTTCGCTTACCTCACGTTTTGTTTATAATTTCCTTGGTTTCTTCCGAACGAGTTTTGCTGTTGACGCCAACGAATCTCGAGATCCTTTCTGCTACGACATCGCGTTCGCGGAGGAAGACTTCTGAATAAAGCTGCCGAATCTTATAGAGCGCGCTCCAAGGGCTGCGCCCCTTCCGAGGCCGAAGTTATTAGCTCCGAATTGAATTGAATTAAGTAATTTTCTCATCGCATACGTGTTCCAAAACGGACGCTCGAGCGAATTAGTTAGTTCACTTGTGAATAATTTCGTTCCATTTAGTAATTTTATGTTTTTAAGCATTTGTGGCCTGGCTGGCTCGTTGCAAATGTTACAAAATTTACTAGAGGCGTTCGTTTAGGCGTCGCTGTTTATTTTACTGCGAAGTTCGCACTAGTGTAACTATGATATGCTACGCCCTCCCACAGCTATCACTATTTTCTTCTTCTTCTTCTTGTTTGATGCGCTGAGAGGAAGCCTGCGACCCCCGTGCGGAGGGGATATTATTCGCCAGTGGAAGTTCGATAAGTGAGGCATCAATCAGTTGATGGTGGTTCGCGTTGTGTAAATGCATACTTTGAGGTTATTGTAATTTTGTCGGGTATGTTTGGTTGCCTGTTTACGTCAGTCACGTGGTTCTCGGTTTTATGCGAAGGCTCCGTATTTTTCCAAACGTACAACAAGAGATTCATCTTCATGAAGACGTCTAACTTCATAATTACTATTTGAGTTAATACGATAGAGATTAATTTAAATCAGCGGTGCCAACTCTTTTCGCTGTAACAACCGTATAGTTCAAATACTTAGAACGATTTAAAAAAAGATTATTTAGAAGAACAACGTTAACAGTATAATTAACTTTTACGATCAATAGTTCACTTTGTCTTCTGATAGATGTCGTTCTTAATGACGTCGGCGTCGTATTAATAATTATGTATTTGATGTTTATGTTGATTTAATAGCGATAGGTGTTTTTTTTAATAAATAAAACCAGTCAACTTTCTAACGGCTTTTTTTTTTAATAATCCGTTTTAATTTCTATAAGAATTCTGATTTACAAAACAAAGCGTGAGACAAGCTTCACGGGACGAGGAGCTTTCAAAGCGCTTGTTTATCGATTGTTTGAAGCTGAAACCCGTACTTCAGTTTTGAATTGACAAGATCGATTTCCAAAAAAGAAAAATTGTGGGTCACTGGGGAAAACACTGTCACTAGAATCGTGTGGCACGGTTAAATTAGAGCGTGTTTTTCTCGGGCGTAAATTGCACCCACATTAATGTGTTATTCAATTTCATTTACACCGTCGATTATCGCGAACAACGCGGCGTAGATGTAGTCGTTGACAATAATTAATGCGCGTCTCGGCGAAATATATTTAACTCCTAACGACAACGACGCCGACGGTGTTTTGTTTGCAAACAAATGCCTGATACACTCGAGGGCCGCCTGCATTCAGGTGGTCTGAAAACCAGTCCGTTCGGCGAGGAATGGAGGAGCTTCGTCGGGGGTGGATTGTTATTGCCACACAACGGAAGGCGCACAGGACCGGACCGCGAACAGGGTGTGAGTGGAGAGGGGTGATCGCGCACACGCTCGGGCTTTGCGCCGGTCGCAGCTTTAGTTTCACGCGAGCTTCGTTCGTCGTAACCGGGTCGCCTGAAAATTCCGGAGCGTCTTTCGGGCGTCAGACCCGCCCACCGGCATTGATATCGCGCGTGAATAATACATGTGTTCCCCAACTTTCCGACAGAGTTAGCATAAATTTCGTACCCGCACAGTGCGATTTACATATCTGACAATATTTCCGGGCGTATTTTAATTACCCGGAGCGCACCGGATTACGATTTTGCCCGCCCGCTCGCGAAACTTCAAATTGTAGATAAATTAACCCTCTAGGTGTCGCCCGTGGACTGCGAGGGCGATACAGTACAAGTATAATAAACTCGTTATAACTTTAGTGATTACGCAAATTGATTCAGCGACGAGGGTGGTTTTTAATTTCAACTTTTTTTTTCGAGAGTGCGCGATTATGAGTGCTTAGGATGGCCGCTCTCTATTATTATCATCATCTCTCTCTGATAACAACCGCCCTGATGCTGATGCCTCCGGGAATTATTGCCAGTCAAGGTAAGCGGCATCTGTGTTTGTGTATGTGACATCTTTGACCACATCCACGCCGCGCCGCCCCTGCGGAAATTACGTGAGGATACTGGAAAATCGACGCGTGAAAAGTTCGCCGGGTTGGGGAAGTTTTTAAATTCAAGTGCGCCCCGCTCGCTCGCACATACATATAAATAGAAATGTCTTATTATGATTCCGCTTGGAATACGCGCGCGTTTATATGACAATAGTCGCAACAGCTGCCTGAGACGAGCTATCTCGAAGCTAAATGCGATGTAATGTCATCAAAATGTGCCTACTCCCCAGCTTTTACCTGCGTCATATTGCCCGGATTTTACATCTGTGCTAAATGTATTCAAAGCTTGCCAGAAGCTTTCGTTTAGCTCAGCTTTATGTAAACCAACTGAAAGAAACCACAGGTTTTCTTTTATCAATAAAATTAATTAAGAAGTTTAAATTATTTTTTTAAGTATCATTATCGATTTGAGAGCCCATCTATAACTATTGTCTATTATTTATGGAGGGCTGGGTTATTTCATCGTGGGCAAACTGGCCACTCCAGTACTGTCTCCATACTTACCTTTGTCCTTCTTTTTTCGAAGTCACTATAGAAGATAATGATTTACAATTTTATTTAGGGGGACTTTAACTTGACCATTTTCTGTTATAATTAATTGCAATTTGAAAAAAAAATGTAGCAATAGTTCTTTTTTTAAATAACTTCAAAGATCTGCCCTTTAAAAAATCCTGTTGGAAATTGAAGATGTGTCAAAAAGCTCACGTCAAAACGTCTTCTACTTCCGGAGAAAAATGTACCTACAAATGTAAGTATATGGAGATAAATACACAAGGGCCCCCAGTTAATGTATCAACAAAGAAAACGCAAATGGTTTTAGGAACATTCGATTCGAAAAATAGAAAAAATATTTTCACAAGTTGTTTTTATATTTTGGCTTTCCTTGATTGGCATTCTTCTTAAATCAGTGTATCATGAACTAATTAGCAAATTTGTAATTTCTTGAACTTCTTAGAATTTATTATTTTATTGTGCTTGCATTTTTACGTTCGTTTCATTTGTTTTTTACACATTTTGCCAGTGTGGACGTGTTCTGGTATGTTTGATTCTATTCAACACAACTTGAAACTTTAACAACGAATAGAAATAAACGGATGAGCAACACAAAGTCAATAAGCAGCAATATGTGCGACGCTTTGCTCTCTCGGCAGGTTATCGTCTGGTAACATAAGGTTTGTTCCATTAGGAGGTTCTGACTGGTACGGAACCGTCAAAATCAGTTGCCCACCAAAGTAATGACCGGTTTCAACAGAGCCATCAAGTGCACAACTTTGATGAATGCATGCTTTTGACGGTTCCGAACTCTTCAGAACTTCCTATTGGAACAAACCTATAGTATCGAATGTTGAACACCGGGAACTATCTCAGGGTATCTTGCTTCCGCTTGAGTTCCACTTCTTCTCTTATTCCACGGCTGGGTTTGACGGCGCTGAGTATGAGTGTTGTCCTCGATAAGATAAGATACTCCTGACAATTGTTTGCACGGGGGACTTCGGATGCGCTTCCGACAATAAGTTGCACGGAAGAGGCTGCGTATTCGTCACCCTAATTCGCAAATCACATAAGTGCCAAACTGCAGGAGACACATAAAACTAAATTTTGTAAGTCATATTGATAGGAGATTTCAATTTGCACAATAATTGTATAATATGATAACGCTTTACAATCTTACAATTGTGCAAACTCAAAACTCCTATCAATATGACTTACAAAATTTAGTTTTATGTGTCTCCTGCAGTTTGGCACTTATGTAAGTATGTGATTTTCGAATTAGGGTGACGTATTGCTTCTGACAATTGGTTGTACTGGAGGCTTTGGATGTGAAGGCACGTCGCTCCTGACAATGGGTTGCACGACCGTCAGCGCTGCTTCCTTACGCAAATGTCAACGTTATGCTTCGCCCGCTATTTGTCTATCTGACATTGTCTGACGTTATCTATCTAACATTTTCTGACGTTGTCAATCTGCCTTTTCCTTATGTCTGTCAAATTGACGTTTTGTTGTCATCTGTTTTCGTGACGTGTTTCGTTGGTCGCTGGGCAACGTGCGAGCCCCCACACAACCGAATCGATCAGAAAATTGGATTTAGGGCGAAGATATCCATCTCTTAATAAACTGGCTAATAGTTATTAGACGAATAACTACCATGGAAACAATTCATAAAAAAAATCAATCAACAATTCAGAAAAATCACGTTATTCGTCGAATAACTTTAATAGGAGATGGATATCCCGGCCCTTAATTTTTATTTTTAATTATATTGCAATTTTTTTGACAGGTTTTATTTTATTTTAATTCACTTCGGTTTTTTTTTTTAAATAATAGAAAATACGTTATATTTTACATAAATTCACCCAGAGTTGCCAACTTGAGGTATTTATCCCTTTTTGGAGACTTTTTATACCAACTTAAAAGGAACAAAGGAATTTTTTTTATTAAAAATTATAATTTTGAGGAATTTTGGAGGCTTTAAAGCCTATAGTACTTCTTTTATGTGCAAAATTCAATTTTCGTGCAATCTGACATTTGTGACATTTCGTGACATTTGTTTCACGTTACCAGTGTTTGCCAGATAGGACGGTGTTACCCTTTTTCGTTTTTCCCTCATATAAATTGAGCCTTTGCCGTATATCATTTAGGGTCGAGATATCCATTTCTTATTAAAGTTATTCGACGAATTACTTGGTTTTTTCTGAAGTGTTGATTGATTTTTTATGAATTGTTTCCATGGTAGTTATTCGTCTAATAACTATTAGCCAATTTATTAAGAGGTAGATATCTCCGCCCTTAAACTATTAAATATTGCTAACTTCATTGGTACCCTTCAAAAATTAATGTCATTTTTTAGAAATTTTGTTGCAAATCGGTTTTGATTGCAGTGGATTTCTCGAGCATCATCTGCACAGCTGTTTCGGGCCCTATTTGGGGCCTCGTCAGCAGAAGCGTAGCTCGAGAATGCAATGTTAGGTCAAAAGGCGCTCGCTTTTCATTACTTTTTTTTTAGGTCAGACGTTCGTGTTGATTTTTTTATCATTTTTAAGCAATAATAAACATGAAATCCTAACAATTAATAAACGATAGTACACATAGAGCGGTGTATGGCTACTTGACAACATTTAACTTTAACAATTCTTGGAAGTAAGTATTGGCAAGTGGATTATATTCTTGGGTGCAAGATAACTGAACTGCAACTTCACGCGTATCAATCATTTTTGCTCGTGTTTTATAATGGAGCATAAAAGAAATTAGCTATTGATGAAGAGCTTTTTCTGCTTCACTTTATAATTTCGTATTTGCTTCAATAAATAATTGTTTTTAATTTCATTCTGTTCAGTGTAGAAAGGGACTTTCATCTATGTATAAAAAGGAATTTTTGTCACAATTTTACAGGTTGGCAACTCAGCCCCCCAAGTCACTGTCAATCGTCAGGTTGCGGCCCAACCTAGAAATCCTGTTGCCTGAATGTGTTATTAGCTTTGTTCCTAAATCAGTTCGGAACTGTACTGCTCATGCGCTCTTGCTAAAAATGCTGTGTATTTAGCAAGAGCGCATGAGCAGTACAGTTCCGAACTGATTTAGTACTGTGTAGGAACAAAGCTATTATAAACAATATTGAATTTAAATTAATTAAAATTATTCATTCTAAATTTTATATAAATAATTAAACTTTCACGTAATGAAGATGCATTCAAGATGATTACGATGCCAATTAAATTGCCGAATATCAAACGAATTTTCTTGCTTTTTTTAAGTAAACAATTTATTTTTACTATAAATTTTACGACTTAAAAAATGGTTACAACTTTATTTATTTTGAGCGAAATAGAGAAAGCAATTTCGGTCTTACCAGTCTTCATCAGGGCATGGAGGGAGCAAAGAGCATGGGAGTTTCTTGGGCAGTTGCTTCATGGTTGTCATTAAAAAGTAATATGTAATAATAATTGCGTGTTTTTTTCTAAAGGCCGCTTTACAGTTCGCAATAATTTATTGCATTTTGTATAAAAATATAACACTGCGCATGCGTGCAATACAAATCGCTGCAATTTTCATTGCCGCCAATAAATGCGAACTGTAAAGCGGCCTTTAATAATTTCTGTAGACATTATATTTCGATGTATATTTATTACATAATAAAATACTAACTATAATTAAATTGAATTGATTGAATGACAGTGTAGGGCTTAATTAAAAGTTCGTTCTGTGGGTGGGGGCCGGCCGCAATATGTAAATAAAAATAAAATAATGTTTAAATTTTTTTTTGTTTAACAAAAGATTTCTCAAATGCGCGATTTTTTATTACTATTTTTTGGTTAATTTTATACGTTCATAAATAATGTAACAAAAATTTACCTTTTATAAAAAAAGAACAAAACGGAATAAATTAAATGAGAGAAAAGAAAGTAAATTTGCTTAAAAAAATTGTGAAGCAGCAGAATTTCCTGCAAGGCAAGAGATTGTAAAATTGAAAACAGATAAAATATTAGAAAAAATAAATGGAGGTCGACATTTATTATTATTATTAGTGAGGCACACACAAAAAGCCTAAGATATTTATTTGACAGTGGGTTAGCAACAAATAAAGATAAATCAAAAAATATTATCCTTAAGCACTTTTAGGTTAAAGAAGCACAATTTTGACATAATATTTTAATATTTTGTAATGTAAGTTTTATTTTAAACAAAAACCCAGAACTGATAGCCCATATAGAATGCATGCTTGACCAAATGTCGATAACTTATCGCCAAAGTTCGTTTTGGAGCATAAACTCTTACTCACTTCAGATTTATCTAAACCAATACTTTTTGGTAAAATAATTTCGTTTAAATTCTAATTTATTTATATTTTTGATTATTTTGGTCCACATGTTCTGCTCATTGTTTGTTTCGTTTTTTTAATTTGCCCATATTTTTAGTTGAGGTTGTCGTCCTTTGTTTACGGTCTGAATTTTTAACGTCATTTCTAATTTATTATTATTTTTTTAATCAGGTCGTTCTGTTTCTTTTCTCTCTTCTATATTCTTTAAAATTCTCTCGTCTTTGATTCATTTCGTTGCTTGCCATCATTTTGATTTCGTTTTGAAAGAGTCACTTTCTAATTTGTTTCCTGTTTTGCGTTTCTTCTCCCTCCTTCTATTTCTTTTTATCAACCAAACCAACCGAACGGTTTGTTAATTGAATTTTTTAACGTCTGTCATTTCATCATTTTTTGATCAGATCTTGTTTTGTTTTTTCCTTCCTGTTCCTTTTAAAATTGTTGCATCTTTAATTCTTTCTTCGACAGCTGTTCTATTTAGATTCATCTCTGCGTTTGAAGGACGAATACCAAATATTTTTGACAAGATTAATTTGAGTAGGTTATTAAATTCTTAATTTGCCGATGTTTCGTTCTTCTTTCGTCACTCACAGGAGAACTTCCTCAGGGTCTTTGCGCCGTGCTGCCTAATGCAAAGAGAACGAGTGCATTCAAATTTAAAACGAACGCTAATATAATGGACGCTCGCGAAAATCTAATGAAATTTAAGAAAACGAAAACGGCAAAGAAAATGCGTGGTGAGACGAGATCACCCATCGATTAATTTCCCTTCACAGACTTCGCCGTTCGTTTTCGTTAACGGAAAAGCGGGTCTGAATAAGTAACGACGTTACCCGGACTTCGCCAGGTATACTGTTCTATTGATGAGCTTTCGCCCTTTGTAACACAAGAAGGTCCATAAAAAATTGAACGCCCACGAATTTGGAGCAAAGCGAAAACGATTTGGATCCATTTGAGACACATTTTTTTTTTGGTCAATCAATGTTTATTATTTTTTAATTCGAATGATGAGTTAGCTGCTTTATTAATTGTTTCGTAATTGAGGATCCACGAAAATATATACATTTTTTTTAAGTGAAACAAAAATATTTGTTTAGATGAAAGGATCCGACTTTATCATTAATTTCTTTTTTAATCGGATTTATGTTGAAAATGTCGAATATGATTGTCTCGGTTTTATAGTGGAATAAATTTAGAATCGTTGTATAGAGAAAATTTATGAGGGCGTAAGTTATTCATATGTGATTCGGACGAAATAATTTCGAATTGAATAAACACATTTATTGTCAGCTGCGTACGCCAAAGCTAATAAGTAGCGCGTCGTAAATCCTAAAATTATAATTTTATTAATTAGCGCATGATTAATCTTTGTTCACGTGACCGTCGCTAATAATTTAAAATAAATTGGCTCTCCCCGCAACATACGCTCCCCGTTTTGTTGTTAATTTTCAACGCGTTTAATTCGAATTCATTAATTAGAGTTACGATTAGGGAAACAAAAGTGCGCGCACGAACGAAACTCGAACAATACACGAAATTCATTCCGGCAAACAGAATTTTGTAATAACATATTTCATAACCGCGCGCCGAAATTTACATAGATACGACACATAATTACATGCTAAATAAATTATGCAAATTACACTGGTCTGGTCTACTACGTACAGCGTACGTATAAATATTAGTAGCGTTGTGTTGTTGCTGTCGTCGTCTCTCGCGGCCGTATAATCCACTTCGCAAAGGAGAGGTAAAATTATAAATGGCCCCCCCGAAAATTAATGCACGTTCAGTTTACGTGTGTACGTTGTACGTACCGGTTATCCCTTTTACATTATGTGGCTTCCCATTTTAAATTTCATTAAACGGAAATTTACGCTCCCACTCGAATATAATTAAAAAATCATTTACAATTACTCGAAATAATTTAATAAAAATCCTCTTCTTCGTCATGAAACCTTCGATAAAAGAACTTGCAATTACTTAATTACTTTATCGTTTCACCATTTTGTTCTATGTAGGGCGATGAAAAAGTTCCAGAAAGTTTTCAACTAAATAAAAAAAAACAAATCTAATTACTTTGCAAAATTAAATTAACGACATACAGGGAGACTGACAGTTGTTCCGACAGAAAAAAACCACGATTATAAGCGATGTCCGAGAGTATGGGAAACATGTTTAAAAAATTCTTTCTGCTTTAGTTTTCGAGAAATAATTAATCAAAACGACGGTGCGTCTCTGGTTGAAAAATAGAGGAGTAGATTAACGAAATAAGTGCCCTCATAAAAGGCGTCGATCGTGAACTTGACCTTTAAGTGGAATTTCACGTCAACTTCGTTTCTAGGTCAACGCCCGACAAACAATACACAGCGCACATCGTGCGTCCTCGGGCGTGCATTGACCCCCGCAATTACGAGATTAAAATCCTTGCGATTTTTTTGGCTGGTAAATAATCCGCAAGAATTAATAAACAATTATTTGCGAATTTGTTACCCTTATTTCATATGCAGTTACAATTATTTTCAGAAATTCCTAATAATTACTCGCGTAAAAGGAATAACTCGTACAATATTTTTTTTTATTATCTGTGAACGTGCTCGATTTGGTTTAACTTCCTTAGGCCCGGTTTCATAAACGTAAAATAAATTTACTGTACAGTTTAAGCCTTTGCTGGTATAGCACCTTCAGAAATAATTGAGAGCCACAAAACCATTGGCGTGCATAATTTCTGTTTGTTACTCTTGATGAAATTTTGACGGAATGAATTTTCTCTCGTTTTTACGTGTGAGGTTATGTGTTGGAAATGATGCAGAGATGCACCTAAATCCGTGCTTTATTTATAGCATTACTTTGGTCGTTGTAACCTTTACAAAAACGGCATTAAAGCAGAAAACAACAAGAGCAATAGACAGTTATGAAAACGTCATCATGTAATCATTTTCGGAACGCCCAATATCATTCGAAAAATTTTACTTTTGTGAAAGCTTAACTCTGAACATGTGGGCGGGCGCATTTAACTGTTCCAATCGTTTAAATTGCTTCAGACTGAAACGATTTTGGCGGAAAATTCAAAAATATCGCAAATATTTTATTCCGAATACAAACTTTTTTATACAGGCTGATTTACGGTCCTGGATTTTTTAAACAACTTTCTTATTTTATGTCTTCAAGAAAAGTTACGAGAAATCTCAGGGGCTGCAATCTTTAAAGAATCGAAGCTCTTTTTGTGACTGATTTCATTTGATATTTAAAAGGACATATGTAAAGTGTTCATTCTCATACATGCCACTGAAAATATTGTTACGGACCCTTGGAAGGATTCGTAAATGGGGGTCGTATCCCTCCCGGAAGAGTAGGTACTCGCTAGCTCGAAGTACCTTGTTGGAGTTACGAAAGGGCTAGGCTTCTCCTTCGCTTCGCTGTGGGGGTAGTAATCCCTTTATTCGCCTCAGCTCGGTTAAGAGGTCTACCCGGTCGCCCAGTCCACTCACAACCTCCTTCCTTATCACTCTTAGGGCGACTTGGTACTCCTCTCGTCTACTTTCCACCGACCACCAACAGGTGGCACAGGAACTGCGTTCATGGCAATTTCGCTTCCCCCAAAAATATGCCTCCTGGCATTTATTTATTCATAAGTTATAAAAACTTAAGGGCCTTGAACACGTCCCAGTGGAAAACACAGTACTAATGATATTATTCGCATTTGTTACGTGTTATTATGTTTATCCCCCCCCCACACAGAGTCATTGGATCAGTCGTGTTTTCCATATTCTACTGCTGTCGCCTCTTTCAAACCACTTCACATTGTAGTGCCGTTCTTCAGTATTTTCCATGTCCATGTGACTAATGTTGTCCATCGTCCATCATATCATAAATAACCATTGAAGTATTAATGTTTTTCCTGTGGGAACCATTCTTGGTATTGTCACGATGAAGGACGGCTGCCTCCACCATGTCAGGCTAAGGGCCTTCACCATGTCGTGCTAAGCCTCCACTATGTCGCGACGGTGCGTCCTTAGCCTTCGGGGTTGATTGGGGTGCGTAGGTTTATCAGAGGGTAGAGCTTTAAGACAATGATTTAAAAAAATTAATACCTCTTTATTACGTTTAAATAATTAACTTAGTTGAGGGTAGTTTGTCCGTTAAAATTGGGGGTGCGGTCCTGGGTCGTTCGCGGCGACTGGGGTTGTTGATTCGTCTAAGACGGAACAGCGGGCAACGTTTCCTTAGCCGGGGAAGACTGGCGAGGCTCGAGGCCGGTCCGTGACTGGAGTGGTTGGTCAAGGTCGGTCTCGGTGACAATGTTCCTTGGCTGGAGCACGACACGTCCTTGCTCAGCCTATGGGTGATCGGGTTGGAACAGCGTGGCCAAGGAAGGACTACGGTGGTATCTTCTCTCGGGCAGCTGGCGAGGGAGATGGTTCTCGTTCTCTTACGACTGGCTCGGCAATGTTGTCGGCGGCAGTGGCAGATGATGTGGCTGCAGCGACGCTGATGCTGGGGTGGCGACAACGGCGATGCTGGGCGGCGGCGACGGAGTGGTTGGTGCGTCGGCGACGGCAATGTTGGGGGTTCCCTCGTGAGTTGGCACTAGTGCCCACTGAGTCGGTCCGGTGGCAACGACTACATGACTACCCGACTACATGACTGCATCACTCGCTTCCCAATTTTGGCCCGCACTTTAAAAACACGTTTTTTTTGCCTATTCGAGCGTTGCATGTTTTCGTCACTTGCTTTGTGTCTGTTTGCGTCGTTCGCATTCGCTAGTATACGCGCGTGGTCGCGTTTGTAATAAATTCCGCTGATGTGTTATTATGAAATATGAACCTTTACGTTTGCGTTGTATCGGTTACTTCCTTATTGTGTTTACATTTCGACACGGTCGCAATTTGCCCTCGATTACACAAGTTCGCGTTTAAATACTTTTATGTTTTTTATTCGCGGAACACAGAAAAAAAAACCTCGTGGTTTTTAGAAAATTCCCCCTCGTGACAGTATGTTATAGTAGTTTTGCCCCCTTTGGCATTTCTTCTTGATTATCCTTTTTGGTGGTACAGATGTGCGAAATAGCTTAGTATGTAATAGTATGCAGCTTAGATATTGCCGATTAGCTGTAGACATCTTGGATATTTTAGATTGGCTGTGATCATCACCTTCCGAAGGGGTATATGCAACATATAAAGGCAGTATCAAAATGTGCTCTTTGTATTGGATTTCGTTACAGTTCCCTTTTCGCATATCCAAATTTCTTCGGCCACCTGACTAATTAATCTAAAGTCGTGGATGACTAACACCATGCCGCCTTCAAAATCATTAATAGCGTCAGCCAGGGCATCAATCGTTTCCGTATCCAAGTGATTGGTGGGTTCGTCGAGGAGTAATAGATGGGGTGTTTGTCAGGCCAACCATGCGAACACCACTCTACATCCTTGGCCATCCGAAAGCTGACGTATGGGATATACTTGCTGCCGATCTGTAAGTCCGTAACGTCCAATGATTTTCCTTATTTCTTCTCGCTCAGTCACCTGGGGAAAGCACTTCAGCATGTAATCCAGGGGGGAGATGTCCAGGTCGAGTAACTCGTGCTACTTGCACGACACGCAACCATGCCTTCGACAGGCATCATACAATAATTTAAGCAGTGTACTTTTCCCTGCACCGTTGGACCCTACCTCGTGTCCAAATCGATGCCAAACTCTAAATTCTTGTAAATCCGGGGACTGCGACCGTTGTAGCGAAAGCTCACATTTTGGAACATAATAACCGGCGCGGCGGAGGGACCTTCCTGCAACTGGAGAAATAGAAATTCAACACTGTCCCAAGTGACCTTCACGGCTTAGGGTTTACTAAGGAGATGCAGCAGAAGAAGATGAAGGACTTCAGCGGAGGATGGCGCATGAGAATTGCTCTACCCGGTCGCCCAGTCCACTCACAACCCCCCGCCCTTATCATTCCTTGAGCGACTTGGTACCCCTCTCGCCTACCTTCCTCCAACCACCAACAGGTGGCACAGGAACCGCGCTCATGGCAATATTATTTAAAAATAACTTTCTTATTTTAAGAAACCAAGCAAAGAATGTTTAAGTACTTTAAAGGAAGGAGCTGCACAATCCTAAAGAACCCCTGCGATTTCGATATTAAGCAGTCACGCTCCTTTTTCAGTTCTTGTTTGTTGTTTTTACTAGTTTGGTTTTATGACGATTTTTATTTGACATTCAAGTCTGTGTTAATCTGCGATACATTCCAAGAAAAGAAAAACAGAAACACTAGGATATTTTAACTGAACCATTCTTATTCAACCATCATTATTTTAGAGCAGCACCACTTCTCGTTCTTTTGCTTTTTACTTTACATATTTTTCGGATGGTGCAAATCACTCGTGGGGAAATACGATAGGAGAGAGAGAGAAAAAAAGGAAATTTTAGACAATGAGCAAAACGAAATATAATGCAAAATGATATAAATTCAATAATGATTCGACGATTCTGCAAGAAAAGTACTGACTTGGTGATTCATCGGTTTCTGCCGGCGTCAGTTGCAATAAGAGCGAAGTTTTTTCCCGCGTAACTCTATACTCGACACATTTCTAAATCACGTCGGAATACAGCCTGAGATTTCCGTTTCGTTTGGAATATAAACATTTTCTAAGGCACAGCCTTCTTTGTTTCGATTAATACGTGTGAACTTAATTTTTATGGCTTAAAAAAATGGTGGCATTTCCGCGTCCTTAGATACGTGCAATGAAACATATCTTGCCATCAAGTAAAGCAGCGATGTTCCTTGCATTGTACTGCCTCCAAGTAAAGCCTGCCTGAAACATGGCAAGAATTGATAAAAAATTGTAGATTGATGAAATTTGAAAGTTATTTTTGTTGCTAGTACTTTTGAGAAGTAGTTTTCTTCCATTGCAAATAAGGGAGGAAACAGTTTATACCCGTGACGTGTGGTTGCACTTTTATTTCGGCTTTGTCTGTTCAACCCCCTTACAATATTCAACATGACATCTATTTTTTTATTGATATGATTGTTTATTTGCCAGTCACGTGACTCTCAAGCATTTCTGAAGAAACTATACATATAATTTTATATGTATACTGTTCTGATTGTTACGCACGGCGATTTCTGTGATTACAGCGATTTTAGACAGAACCTTTAAAGGACAGGAAAAAAATATGTTTTCAGCATTTAGCAATTTTTTTTTTGTAAACGACCAGCCAAATATATTTTCATTACCAGTGTCTGTCCATATTCGAGTCGAGTCGAAATTGAAAAACCGATTAAAATCCGATGAACGTCAATTACCGCAAAGTGCTCGACGTTTATTCAAATTTAAAAACATCGATGGATCCCCCGCGGGGGCGGGGGGCACGTGCGGCGCGGCGTTGGCAAAATCGCAGCAAATATTGGATTTCTCTTTGCTCTATAATATCTCGAGAAAATTTAATTCTGTTGACAATTAGTGTCATAAATATTGATTCTGTTTCCGGAGCGGAGCTCAAACAGCTTAGCGTTTCAATTTAAGGTTTATAAATACGATTTCGCGGATTAATTTCGTACGGTTTATTAGCGATAAACGTCTCTCGCTTTATAAATAAACGGGATGATGCGTGATTTCAACCCCTTTTCCTTCGACGCGACGCGACGTTTCGAATCGTTTGGTTTGTAGATGTGGCTAACATCGATAATTTTCATAACAAATTATCTGGATGAAGCCCGTCATCGTACGGCGAAACGTCGATTTCTTAAATTGTTTACTTACATGTGGTCGAGGTCGATAATTTCGTTTGTTGAATCATAGAACGAACGCATCGTCAAGAGGAGTTAACACGGAAGGTCATAACTCTAATAATAATTATATTTGGGGCCGGGTTCTTTATCGATTTTCGATTCGTCGGGGAGGGGGGGGGGTTTCGACGATATGAGGCTTATTAGTCATGTGCGTTTCTGAATCATCACCCATTATAACTGTTGTCTTTGCTTTGTCCTCTTCGTGACAAGCTCAAATGAAAGGTCTTTCATTAACGTTCGTTAACTCATAATCGGACGGTTTTGCTTAACGATCGGGTTCAAAGGTGTGCACTCGATTGATTGATATGTAAGAATTACTAGAAATAACCTTTTGCCTTTTCTTTTAATCCTAATTTGCTCAAACAACTCAATGAAACGTTATTTCAACGAAATACTTTGAAAATGAGAGAGCGACGAAGTTCGAACATTAACACAGTTGCCAACTCTAATAAAAAATTCAGCTGCTATAATATTCAATTTATGATAAACAAATTATTATTAACGCGAGTTATAAATTGTGAAACTCCCGTCAAAATAATAATAATAGTAATTTACGTTTGTTTCACGTGAAAAACAATCTGCATAATAATTACGTGCACATTCGGCGTTAATTTATACCGGCCGTAAAGTAAATTTTAATTCGAAACGTATCCTTAACGTTCGATTGCGACACGCGTTCGCATCGAATTCGATTATAATATTTAACGGGCGCGCACGGTAACTACGGGCGTGACAAAATTTATACCGACGCGTGATTTATCGCCCGACTAATGGACCACCTGAAGTTTACGTAAACCCGAAAAAAATTATAATAATTTACGCGCGTTTCAAAACAATTCTTTTGGAGGTCAAAGATCTGCATGAATATTGGAACTTAAAGTTAACGCGAGTCAAACTGACACTCGTCAGTGGCGTGCGCTGAAACATTCATCTTGTCGAAAGAGGAGGAGGAGGAAGTGGAGGAAAAGATCCGCAGCGTTGTTAAGAAGTTGGATCATTTAGCAGCAGGCCGTGTAGGAAATTGCGAGGCTGTGAGGATGGCACGTCGTCGCTGTCACATGTTTTGCGTGAAATTACGTCTCACGTAAGGCCGTTCATGCGTGCTGGCTTGTCTTCTTTGAATGTGGAGAGAAGGCAATTGGTTTTACGTGTTGCGGATTGGAGTTGGTTTCCCTCAACTTAACTTGTTTATGCAGAGCATGTATTCTTGTCGATACTTTTCTGATGTATTGTTACTGACGTTATTGAATGTCTTCCTCACTTTAGTTTCATTTCGATCAATTTCAATCTCCTTTTGCCCCAAATGGGCGTTTGGATGCTCGCATGTATCGTAGCTGGTTGGATGAATTAATTATTTTTCTTACTTAGGCCCGTGGACAATCGTGGACTAAGGATGGAATAAGTGTTCGCCGAATATCCTTTAACGTTCCTCCATATCTACGTCACACCTACGTCTCGTTGTTCTAAGAATAATGCTTATCCGAATCTACTCCGTACTTGTCATGTATAGTCGTCCCAATTTTGTACCGGTTTTAAAATCTTACTATAAAAAAGCGGTGTCTTTGTCGCCTCTCTGTCGCTTCTTTTTATTGCAAGACCATAAAACCGATACAAAACTGGGATGATCAGTACTACGTGAACCGCTGGACACGTTAGCGTGACATTATTCAGAATTATAAAGATGGTATTACGGAAAGTGTCCTACTTTATTATTCTCTGTACCTTTTCCCTATGACTTTTAACTAGCGTCGTTTTCAAAGCGATTTTCACTCATCGTTAAAGCAATTTGTTTGACGAGCGCTAATAGCATTCCCGACTCTTTCAAACAAACTACAATCGCATTACATTTCAACGATAAGTATAACGTCACTCCTTGTTACTTTCGTATTTGTTCAAGTCGTGCATTCGAATCGATCAAAATACGATATTTAGTTCTAGGAGTGTGATTCTACGTAAAATGTGTTTATAGAGGAATCGTTTTAATTAGATCTAAATCCCCGAACTAAAATTAAACCTCCAACAGGAAATTTATTCCCCTAGCTGGCGCAATCATTACCCTAATCAGTCCCTTCGAATAGTTAACATAGTACTTGAGGTCCGCTGATCCTTCCCTATCCGTTCAGGTAGAAGCAGCACTCGATGTATAATGACGGCAAATTGTCCTTAACTAGTTTACAGCGAATTCCTTGCGGCCGGACGTCCAGGGACAGTCTTTGTCGTTTCCTCTTTGCTACACGGCAAACCCCTATTTGTCTTCTTCGATAATTACACGAACGACTTTGGCTTCGAAAAGCTTCGGGCGTCAATAAATCAATGAATTAAGAAAAAGTCAAATTACCGTGTGAATAAATAAACAATAATGGATTTAAGTCGCGGGCTTCACCATAAACAATGAACCTCAGGCGCCAGATAAGGGGGCGAAAACAGCTCGCAAATGATTTTAGGGCCAGATAAAATTTAAGTATAAATTAAAGCGCGGCCCCGCTTTTAAGTACGTACTCCGGAAGTTACCGTCAATGCTCGTTTATGGATTTATGATTGCACGTTTTCTTTTTCCCCGCGGGAAACTCAATTTTTTTTGCGGAAAATTAGGTTTCATTGCAGGGGGTAGTAATAATTTATCAGGTATCTGCGGCCCCCCTTCATTTAAATAATTTAAGAAAGTAAAAGGTTTCGGCGTTTTATATCTTTGTTGTCGCAAGCCAGTTCATGATTACAAGATTCAGGGAGAAACTGAAGGATGTATTAATTAGAACGGTCAGGATTGTAAGGCAACGTGATGCACGTAGATACATAGACGTATTACACGATTGAAAGTTTAGGATCGATGTTATGAAATACCGTTCTTGAGGAACCTCGGCCAAAAGCATAAAGGTACGGTATCACAAGGCACTGAAGGCACCCATTAAACAGTTTAGTGACGCATGCAATTAATAACAGACATAGTAAACATAGAAATTGTACGATACTGCAAGAATCTAAGCATCTTATAATTATCATTATAATTATGAAATGAACTAAGTAGAACGCGAAATCCGCCCACATAAAAGAATTGCGTAACCGTATTCGCTTTACTAAAAAACCTTGCGCTAGATGACACACGATGGACATTGCAGAAGAGATGTTCGCTGACCTCGTGCTATATCGCACACTTAAGCAATGCCACGTGATCAAGGAAAACCAAATAAAAGCTGGCGGGGCAAAGCACAATTATGAGACAGCTTCAAGCAGTTTGGTCGCGTGCATCTCCAGAGCCCGAAGGCATTTATAGAATGTCATAGTGGGTGTCACTGTCCTCCAAAAGTCCGTTGTCTCTGTATCTACGAGTAGTGCCATGGTTGGGTAAGAATTTTTATTATTAATTAATATGAGATGCTGTTTTTCTCGTCCTAAATTATTTTGAATGTTTTGTGTTCTCTTGTGTGTTGTTCTGAAGTAATCTGCGTTTAAATTTCACATTTGTCTAAGTTTTTGATCTCTTGTAATTTGACTAGAGGGTTGTGTACGTAAAATTGTCTTAATCAATTTATACATAATTGTTTACTTAATGTTAATATATTTATTTATATAAATTTTGTCTTTATTTTCAAGTCAAAGTCATTCTTAAAAGAGAGAA
Source organism: Dorcus parallelipipedus (assembly GCA_958336345.1). NCBI lineage: Eukaryota > Metazoa > Arthropoda > Insecta > Coleoptera > Lucanidae > Dorcus > Dorcus parallelipipedus. The sequence continues at coordinate 47,588,306 of OY284477.1, read as the reverse complement.
CGTAAATTTTTCGTCAATCCCGAAAATTATATGCAGTGGCGGGCAAGGGCTGAAATCCCATTCCGTATAAAGAGGGCGTAATAGCAATATCTGGCTCAAAAGCTCAAACCAGATACCTACAAACAAAGAAATCGCTAGTTGTGTCCTTTACGGTCTGATTCAAATTTCAGTAAAAGAGTGAGGAGAAGAAGTAGAAATCGTTGATTATTGTGGTGTGACCTACTTTGGGCATCAGAATAGAACTTCTCTCTTACTATCGTCGAGATATCTAGACGGACATACTATTTTGACTAAAATTGATATAAAGTTGAAAGTAAAGGATAATTCATCCCCTTTCTTCTGTTATCATTCAATTTTAACCTCCCGTCCCTCACAATACCACACTTCGCCAAGTTCGGGTCGTCTGGGGGTCACAACTTACGACGCTGACTCGATTCCAGATTCATGCGTGGAATCCAAATGCTTACATCGAAGTCACGAAATACGACACGGAAGTTACATAAACTCCCGAACCTCCTCGGTGCTTGTCGTTACTTGACACTTGGTGATACTTGCTAATACTTGGTGATACTTAGAGTTCGACGAATTTAAAACTGAATCAAAAGACTTACCCCTTTTTAAGACAAGGGCCTGAAGCGTTAAAAATCTGCACGTGAGGACGGAATTCATGGCACTGATTTTAACTGCTACTTCAGCACTGGGAATAGTCCCAATAACCGTAGAAAATCCCCAATATCTGCGAGTATTAGGTGGCCAGATTCAAGCACAAGTTACATCATTTAACTTTTACAGCGAACAACAACGACCAACGCTCAGGAATGCCGCGAACCAACAAGATGGCGACCGGAATGCCTTTTATTTTTTTGCAAAATCAACAAAAAAAAAACAAACGCCGACATGCCCCTTTTCGCTCCAAATTCAAAAATAGCCAATCTACACGCAAGAGGACAGAAACAAATTAAAAGATCTTAGGGCCAGTTTCATAATGGAAATTAAAGGAGAATTTAAATTTAAATGTGACTTTATTTTAAAGTCATCTTTAAGTTCTATTATGAAACTGGCCCTTAGAGATTGTAATCCATTAGAGCAATCAATGAAACCAAAATAAAAAAAAAACCCTAAAATGAAAACGGGCCGTAACAATTAATTCAATATGATATCACACACAGTTAAAACGATATCATACGAGACAATGCAAATGAATTAATGTTTGCTCACCCAAACCATGGTAGTGGATAGAAAGAGAGACAGGCAGGATTTCGGAGTTTGTTCATACACTTTGACATTCTCATTCTGTGAATGTTAATTACGTCTTCGGACCCTGGGTGGCGAAATGGCGAAGTCACTGCTCTAGCCCTTGTATATTACATATGAAAAAAATGAATATGATGAAGAGTTTGTTGTCGCTAGTTGCTTGTTGACAGAAAGAAAAGAAACAGAACTGAGAAATCGACATTGCCGCCATCCGATGCGTACGCGTAAGTGCACGCTTGCCTTTATATGATTCATACCGGAAATTCCAATTATGAACAAGACCTTGTGCGTTGGTTTAAGTTGCACAGTTTTCCTCGAGCCATCCAGGCATTCCCTGGATCGCCCGCTCTCAGTCATGTTTTTTTATGCTTGCATAATGACGGATTCTTTCGTGAGTCACCTCGGCGACTATTTGATGATGCAATACGCAGCCGATATTATTTGAATGCAAAGGTCACTGTGACTCATGACGGCCAAGCCTTTGAAAAAGCAAATCGTTTGTTTACATTTTTTCCGAGGTCGCGTAGGCGATGTTTTATTTATTTACGTAATGAGCTTAATGATTTACAAAATACTGAAGGGTACAAAGGTGGATCAGGCAAATAAATTAATGTTTGCTCGCCCAAACCATGGTACTGGAAACATAGAGGCAGGCAGGATCTTCGGAGTTTGATCACACACTATGACAATATCATTCTGTGAATGTTAATTACGTCTTCGGACTCTGGGTGATGTGCACGAACACACGACTTCTGGGTATGTGATATCCAGCGGTCTTTTACATGGTTCATACCGGAAATTCCGATTATGGACACGACTTAGGACCGATTTCTTCACCATGTTTAACCTAAGGTTAATTTATCTAACAGTTTGAATGTGACGTACAGTTGACCGTATACATACTATGTGTCACATTCTAACTGACAGATAAATTTAACCTCAAGATAAGGCGATGAAGAAATCGGGCATTAGTATGTGGGCTTAAACTGCATAATTTTCCACGAGTCATCGAGGCATTCTGTAGATCGCCCGCTCTTAGTCATGTTTGTTTATGCTTGCATAATGATGGATTCCTGAATGAGTCACCTTGGCGACCATTTGATGATATACAGCTAGTATTCTTTGAATGCAGTTTTATTGCAAAAGCCAGTATGACTTACGTCATGAGCTTAAAGATTTACAAAATGCTGATTTCTTACAATACTTATGCTCGGTTGCATCAACTTTTTAAGCAGAGCTTAAATTTAAGTGGTGTTTAGACTTTGGCATTATTTATGGATTTAACAAAAATTAGTCACATTCTAATTGATACTTAAGTTGAAGTTTAAATGTCAATCAGAATGTATTTGACATGATGACATTATCTGGGAAAATAAGTAACTTAAATTCGTTTCGCAATTATTGCGTGCATTTCAAAATTATGCAGGATCAGCACCCATTGACAATTAGTAGGATAGCGGCGTTACACATGCTCACATTTCATTATGCAAGCTCTGCGGAATGTAAGCGTGTATGTTTACATGTGTACTAACCATACGCAAATGTCACATTCTAAACATAACTTAAATTTTAGCTCTGCTTGGTGCAACCGGGCATAAAAGACACAAAAATTGATGGCAGGTCATAAAAAAAAAGAATGAACGGTGAACTACATAGAAAAAAAGCTTATTCATATGTAAATCAAGATTGAAAGCGTTAGCTGGTTGGTGCTTGACGAATCGAACTCTACGAAATGTTCTGAAGAATGAAGTTGTGAGAAAAGAAGAAGAGGAAAATCAGGTTCATGTAGATCAAAGGAAACATAACATCGAAAATGGAAGCAGGAGACTTCGGCCAGACTTAATGCCTCCTGTGTTTCTTAAAAATAAAAATTAATCGGCCTCGAAAGCAGGTAAAACGAGACTCGAGAAATTACAGGAATATGGGGCCTATTCTGCATCGAAGACGTTAAATTTAAAGGGTTGTTAAATTTCGTTACCGTGGTAACAGCCAATCACAAGGCGCTGTTTTGAATTTTAACGTATCCTTAAATTTTAACAGCCTATTAATAAGTTACAGAATAGCCTCTAATATAAGTTTAAATAGCTTCAACTTTTCGCATTTATTTAGTACCACTCTGTATATTGAAGCTAAATTGTTTTCTAATGTGTAATGTGAGATTTTATCACTATCAATATAGCTTATTTTTTTTAGCTTGTTGTCAATTAATCCTACTAACTGCGCCAAAATAAACTTGAACTTTCTTAGCTATTCTTTTAATGAGATAATTATAGTTAGGTTCGATTTTTTGTCGTATTTATTTGGAACTTCTTAAGTCGAAGAGAAATTCCAGGAATGGATCAGTTTAAAAGAGCTTCAAGTTTCCGCACTTGTTTAGTATCACCCTGTATGTTAAACCTCGTGTATGTCTAGTTTAGAAATTTCAAGCTATTAAGTATAGATTCTTAAGATTTTTATTTCTTTTTACCTTGAAGATGTTGTCAGTTCTTAATTAGTTCTATTAACTGTGCCAAAATAAGCTTGAGCTTTCTCAGCTATTCTTTTAATGAAATAATTATGGTTAGGTTCGATTTTCTCTCGTATTTATTTGGAACTTCTTAAGCCGAAGAAAGAATGCGTTCGAAATTGGTGATCTTCCCCTGAAGCAAATAAGAGAGTGCTGCAGATGTTATCCTCTACAAATAATGTGATCTGAAGCGCTCGGAAAGAGTCCTCGCATCCGCCGTACTTACTTATACCTCCTAATACGTAAAAGGTCTGATAACCTATTCACAGAGGCTTCTTCCTAAATTGATCCAGTTTCCTGCGCGGAAGTTGCTCGGAATCTTAGCAAAAAAAGGAAATTAGAAAGCTTTAAAATCCCGCCTCCGCACTAGATTACCGGGGGTACTCCTCGCGCGGGCTTTTGATGGCGCGGCCGATATGCGGAATAAATCTGCGGTGTAATTCGCCTTAATGGGACAACTAGGCCGTTGAAAATTTATATCGCCGCTGTGTAAATGGAACGTATTTTATGTAGTGCTGCGGTGCGTATTTTTCAGCCCGCTGCTTATTTATACGTGTGTTTTACGGTGGCGCGTAAAAGCTCTCTTTCTCTCTCCGGGAAACCCCCTCGCAATTTCTCAAAAGAAACATTTTTTTATCCTAAGGGCAGGAATTGTTTGTTTTTAGAATTCTTTTAGAATCCAACTATACAAACGTTGCCTCCTTTGAAATCCTCTCGATAGAATGTCCTTTGAAGGATTTGATTTTTGAGCCAAACAACAAATTATTGTTTATTATTCTGAACGCGCCTTCTAGTTTGTGTTATTATGTTATTTAACTTTCGGGAATGTGTTTCAAAATTACGTAAAACTTTTCCAATTCTGTTGTTTTCTGCAAGAACTCGGACATTAATTTTAATTCTTTTCTGAATGCAGGCCCGGTTTTCTCCCCCACCCCCCTCACGCGCGCGGAATTTGATCTCACTTTTCCGCGTTGCGACGCCCTGGGACCTGTATTATCGGTGGCTGTGTCATTTCACGTGAGCGCGTGCTTCCCGAGGAAAAAAATCATCCCCGACGTGCCTTATATTCCATTACATCACGAGTTATGTCCTCATCCACCCCCCAATTCAATCCGGCCGCATACACTAATTGCTTCCGGCCCGATAACTTCCATCGGAATTAAGTTCGAATTCACTAAGGGCGCGTTTTATTTCACCACCTATCCCGCATGACACATCGCATCTCTTACATAAATCCCAAAAGGTAATTAAAAGCGAGCGACGAATAACGCTTGAATAATAATGTCGTTGTAGGTTGAGAGTCAACTTTAAAGAGAAAAGAACCGAAAAAGAATCCGTCTCTCACTAAATCAAATAAAGTTTTAATGAATTTATGTGCGCCACTTCGAAGAGAACTTTTTTGCGTCGCTTTATTCCGAGTGGGTTTGAAAGCAAACGACGTTTGTTTATTTTATTTTATTTTCTTATTGTAACATAGATCAATTTAAAACGAAAAAAATCCAACTGGGAGTATTTCGAATTACTTTTTTGTTCTGCGTTTTTCACGTATCTCAAGCAAATGAAGCTTGCGCTAAATTTGAAGCGCGCAAAAAAATTATTCCTAAAAAATTAAGGGGGAATCCTATTTGATTTTCGAAAATTCCGTTCGGAATTAGGTATTGGAGAGCAATCTGCATGTCGAGTCGAATTTCAAAAAAGCGTCCGTAATTGGAGGACATCAAAGTGCGCCGCTTTAACAAAACTGAAATTGCAGAACGGCGGCGCTTTAAATTTCCGCCAGAAGCTCCTCCACATCGTGCACGTGCGTTTGACGGTACATTCCTGCACATGTAATCGGAAATTCCGGCCGAGCACCACTCAGCAGATCCTCGCCTCCCGTTTTTATTATCATCGATTGGGGCGCCGTTAACCCGAGAACGGAAGTTAATGACAGTTTTTAATATTTTATCGCCGCATATGCGACCTGCTCGATTGTGAGCCTGGGCGATAAGTGCACGTGCTCGATATGATTTATAATTTACCGCACGTCGTAGATGATTTGCCTTGAAATACGAACTAAAGAATGAGTTCGTTCTGGGATGATTGGAATCTAACCGGATTATAAAGCGGAATCATCGTTTATGTCACTTGGCAGTCTTTTAACAAACAAAACGATATCATACGAGACAAAGCGAATAAATTAATGTTTGCTCACCCAAACCATGGTACTGGATACAGAGAGACGGGCAGGATTTTCGGAGTTTGATCACACACTATGACATTCTCATTTATCCTAGTGTATCGTTAAATAAACAAATTGAGAATCAACACGGAAATTCTTGTTTAATCTACGATAGAAACAAATTTAACTTTTAGCTGACACAAGCAGTAGCTTGTAACTGCATGAAGTTGTCGTCTCAGTAGCTCGGCGGTTAAAGTGTAGTCTGATAATTTAAAGATCCTGGGTTCGAACCTCGCATAAAGCGAGAACAAAAATCAGAACGAAATGTATTTATAAGGACCAATTATTTCCACAACGCAAGAAATATCGGCAAACGATGGTTTTTCTTACCCGAAGATAATTCCCTGACGAAACTTGGGGATTCTAATGATCCCACCATATGGTGGTAAACGATTCATTTGCATAAGTCGATTTGTGTAAATTACTTTGAAACTAAACCCTTTGACTATTTTATTTATTGCGAATTTCGTTACGGCAAGAGAAAAAGAATAATTTAGGGCAGCAAACAACGATAAAGTGTAACAAATTTCGTGCCATGAAAACGCAGCCAACCTAGTAAAACTAAAAGTACCGCGCCGCACAACACACGAAACAAATCACCCAGGATTTATATGCGACGTAAAAGTAGTGATTCGTTCTTTTCTCTTTTCCGAGCCGGCAAAGTTACAAGGAAGCCACTCCACTTCGGCGTCTGACGGCGGGGCGAATTGATTTCGTAACGGCTCCTTGTGGAAGAGGGCGGCGGCGAACAAAAAGGCGTAATGATACGCTGGCAGCAGCGCGCCCCCCCAGACAATCGGATTTATGGACACGTATATGATGCGAACTGAAAAACGGAAGCAAATTAAAGCGCGATCTATTAATTTAGAATCGGGGGCGGCGCCGCTCAACAGGTCCGAAACGCGTCGACTTTTTGCGGGCCCTCCGAGGAGGGATGCCGCGAAAGAAAAATTTATATGAAGGAGAAAAAAAAGATAATGTTTTGCCGGAACAAAAAGCGATGTGCACAATGTAAGGAAAGCGGAATGATAAATGCGCGAGGGGGGGCTTTAGGCGAGGCGTAATGAAGAGGACAGCACGCTCGAATTTATTTCAGTCACCTTAATAAATGCAGGCTTATTTCTAAAGGGAATCTACAAAAGAAAAAAATTCTGATGGTGGGTAGTGGTGGTGGTGGTGGTGGTGGTTTTTTCAATAAAAAAATACTACTAGAATGATCGTGTTACATTTTGTTACGATTTCGTCATTTATTAAATGTCTATGATCGCTTAACATAATAAAAGCACAAACTGCAAGACTTGTCTAACAAATAACACTTCTATTAATTCGTTAAATTCATGCGTATCGCTTGCGAAATAAAACTAATTTAAAAAGCGCGCCGCTCAACTCTTATATAGTAATTCACTATTCGAGGATAGCGTCGAATAAGTAACGAAAGTTTCAGCATCACCTAGGGCGAGTCTGGAAAACACTAGAATCTTTGGCTGGCACAGAGATGGCGTGACCAGTCTAAAAATAGAATGTAACAATATTCGTTTAAGATTAATACAGCGTGTTTGTAATTAATTGGAGATTTCTTTAACAATAAATAAATAGGGCATTTGGACAACTTCTAGAACACTTTTTGTACGTCCGGACAACTGTCAGATACAACAAAATTCTTAAAGCTTTAAATAATTTTGGTCAAGGTAAATCAAATACTGAAGGTAATGCTGTGGAGGCTTGCACGTTGCTTAGCGATCGACGAAGCACGTCACGATGACAGTTAACAACAAACGTCCAAATGACAGTTGTTGTTAAATGTCATCGTGACGTGCTTCGTTGGTCGCTAAGCCACGTGTGAGCCCCCGCTCATGCTTTTGCTTAGAAGCTGTGAAAAAAAGGAACATTTTCAAACAAGTATTTTTCAAGCAAAGAAAATTAACTGACCATTGGAAATAATGACGTTTTCATATGGCTAGATCATCATCATAAATTATAATCTTCCAGGGAGCAAAGGGCACCCCACGGTGTTTCTATAACGTGGGCGAGTTTAGTGCTGGGGTTGCTGTCTTCACCACTGCCTATTTTTCATTCCTTGTTCTTTGCTTTTCTTCTTGCTTCGCTCCATGTTAGGTTGATTTCTTCTTTTCCAAGAATTTGTTGGTCTACTTCTTCTCCTTCAAGCTTCTCCTTCAAGTTTTAAAATTCTACACTTCTCGGGTGGGTTTCAGGACATTTCCTTCTTTTTTCTCCTCCTTTTCCTCCTTCCAGTACCAGTCTTTGCCCACATAGGGTCACATAGCCCCGGTTTCTGGCTATGTGACCCAACCACGAGCTCTCCGTGCCTTTATTACTTAAATCTTAAACGTCTTCTTCTTTGTATTCTCCTATAGATCCTTCTTAGGTGGTGGACTTGCTAAAGTGAATTACTCCTACATCAGCTATTGTCCTAGGAAAGCTCAATGGAGATGAGCGTGGTTTAAAGATGGTATTATAGGCACCAGGGTGAACAATTACACAGCTGAAGAAGGTAATGCCAAATTACCTCTTATTTACTTACTTGTACATTGAAGGTGAAGATACAAACGGTTACTTTAATTACTTGTGATTACAAATGTCACAAAACCTATACGACAGCTGATCGTTGGATAAACTACGACTAAATCGATTCAATTTCTCAATTTACTTCTAGCGTTTTCGATTGACTGCTCTAGACCACTCTCAGAGCATTCTCATCTCATTTTAACCTCATGTTAATAATAAGGGATGGAGATTTTCTGAGAATACTCTAGAGCAGTCAATCAAAAACGCTATTAAGTAATCTAATCGATACTTCAGATTAAATCCGCATTATTATTTACTACAACAATTAAATTCGACTAGACAAAGTTGCCAGATCTGTCGAAGATTCGCTCTTAAATAATGCAGCGTTACGAAACAGTAAAGAAAAAATACGGTGCGAACTCACACAGTTCAAAAGGGGGCCCTTTAGGTCGAAGATCGTCTTTCGCTCTGCCTTCTGCGTGAAGTATGGTCAAGCAGCCTGCAGCCGGGCACGTTTTCGGCCGTAGGCAACCACGGAACGGGCATGATGAGTTTCGAAAGTATCGGTTGATTAACCAAGTGCCAAGCAGAAGTACCAACGGTAAAAGGTACCAGAACGAAAAGAAAATATCCAAAAGTATCCAAAAGCAAAAGATACCGGGACGAAAAGCCTGAATTGAAAGAAACAATGTAATTAGTAACTAGATGGCATTAGCAGTTAGCCATATTATATTACCTGGGTTTTTACGTGAAAGGCAAGCCTTAGTCAGGATAAAAGAAATCTTCCCTAATCGATCTTTTCAGCAAGAACTTCGATACAAGCACCAGCACAGCGAAACGACAAGTGACGCCTCGAAACAAAGCGAAGTAGGATGACGCGGAGTGATCGCAGATGTAGTCAGCCTCGACCAATAGAAATCGTTAGTATCGACTGATGCCTACACAAGGACGTTGGAACGCGGCGAGCGATAACCTCAAGCCTGCGCTCGATGATGATCAAGGTTGCCAAAATAAATTCCCAAATATTGCCAACTTATTCATATCATCACTTTGAACTGTAACAGGTCCTTTTCTGGTTCCTTGTTTATTTCTCTTTTTGTACCTGAAGTACTCTTCTCAACTATTCAGTTTCTCTTTTACATTTCCTATTAATTCTTCTCTCCTATTTCTGTAAAATTCCTGCGCCCCGGGTTGGTGTTCTTTACCCCTTTTAGCTTCCTGATAGAAGTTTTGTATTTAATTATTTACGTAATTTTCCTGTATTTCCAGTGGTTTTTTTGTCGTTTCCTGTTACAGCAAATCTCCTTACTCTTTTTATATATGTCCTAAAGTCTTTCATGTTACGTTCGCGTTGTCTCTATTTATATTTCCTAACTGTTACTTCTATTTTCCTTTTTCTCTGATTTTTCGTGAGCTTCCAGTGGAGCAAAGGGTACCCCATGGTATTTCTGTATCGTATGGGCCTGTAGTATTGCGGTGCCTGTTAAGTCCTGATTTCTAATCCTGTCTTGCTTCTTGCTATTCTTCTGGATTGATTTCCAGTTGGGTTGATTGTTCTTTTCCAAGAATGTGCTGGTCTACCCCTTCTCTCTTAACCCTGCTATGTTTGTTATAGGTCTTCTAAATGCGTGGCAAATCCACCTTAAACCTCTTGTCTTTCTACCGTAGTTTTTCGTTCTGATTTTTTCAGGTCCCTATCTGTTTGCTTTCTCTGAAAGAGTTGCCTTTCCAAGTTTCTCCATTACATTCTTTGCGTTGTTTTTCTACTAATGTACCATATTTTATGTCCTTTTCTGTACCTCCTAATGAATTTGTTGCACTGCCCAGGTTAGTAAAAACTCTTTCTCCTTTACTTCCACAGGTAGAAAATTTGGATATTCCAAATTCCACTTCTCCGCCCGTCTTTAGCAAAACTGAATGAATCTACATTCTTTCCATTTTTTTGCGAATTTACTAGTTACGTGGTAACGTGACTTCGAAAATATAAGAAGAAAACTCGGGGACAACTCAATTAACGTTGCGTGAAAACAATGCCAACACGAACGACAAAATAAGTTCTGTGGAGGTGTTTGTGTGTGTGTGCACAGTTGGGGCATAAACAAAGGTGTCTGAACACTCAAGCAACATCGAAAAATAATAAAGAAGTTCGCGTGACAGTTCTCGTTAGCGTCGAGAATACCGAGAAGTTTGTACTTTTTATCTGATTGACACTTAGAGAAGTAGGTACTTAAAACTGTTATCGACTGAATTTGTTATGCAATGTCTGAGAAGTTTATTAAAAAAGAAATTAAATTAAATTTACCCGACACATTCTAAGTTGAGGGTGTTAGCGTGGTTGAGTTCACACAAAACAGGAGGAAGCACGGGGTGATTCCAAATGAATAAACAATGCAAAATCTGAGGACTTTCAGACCCATCCCGTCGCAGGGCTTCAAAGGCGGCGGCGGCGGCGAATTCACCGGGATAGGTAATGGGACACAGGGTCCCGTTCGGCCTAACTTATTCAGGCGGGCGAAATTCCGAATCCCCCTCACATTCTTCCGTCAATATTAAACCGAGCTTTCGGAATTTATTTATGTAACTATACACTGCTTGAGAACTTCTTTTATTAATGACCGTAGATCTATTGTGAGGACTCCGCAAAGGTTCGCCAGATTTCCGCTGATCGTTAGGAGCGCGCGTATTTTGGCATCGATTAAATATTCACTGACGGTTTAATGAATTTGGGACCGTTTCGTATTTGCGACAGAGCAAAGTTCTCCGACATTCAGGAAGGACCCGGAGGTCATCAAATATTTAGCGAAATTAGTTTTCGCCTCTTGCGCAAATAAATCAACAGTTTTGTTGTTACAGTGCAAAAAGTCCTTCTTTATTCTTTAGCAAAGTGCCTCACAAATTAAATTGAAGCTTGTAGGGACTTACCCAAATTGATTATTTCTTTGCCGTGCAGGTGTAAAGGTAAACCGTGAAGTCATTTATAACAATCGTAATTACGAGTCATTAAACATTCACGTAACGTTTTCGAATCTTTTTTACATAAGTCACGCTTTACTGCCTTTCAGTCCCCCCCCCCCCCCCCCGCTAATTAGCTTCAGAACGCCATCAATTAAAGCCGGTGACACGGACTTCTTGGAAACATCCGCGCGGTACGAAATGAATTATGTCTTCATAAACACGGCGGTGTGCCTTTCTCGAAAAATTTACGGCGACCGGGGGGAGGGGGGGGGCGGGCTCCCGTAAATTCGAGAGAAATGTGTTTTCGGTGTTTAATTCGATCGGGGGACCCGTACAATACGCCGTCGTTAAAGATGAATGCCCGCCTGCTTAGCAAACAGCCGGAGTTCTTCCCCGCCATTTGTGCTAAAGGTCAGCTTAAAATGCATGAGAAAGCTCAGGTGAAATTACTGTCTTCGCCGCTACAGATGTTTGAAAGGACTGCTAAAGCAGTCCGCGCACTTCTGGGAATTATAATGCAGGGACGAACGCGGGAGAGGGAGGACGAGGACGGAGTCCTCGTCGCTAAAAAGGTTTTCCGTTGCTTTGTGTGGCAAAACAGGCGTATTTTCTCTTGCTTTATGGATTAAGCAATTAGGCTATGCGTTCTTAAGTGTTCAAGGGGCTATTCAGGAGGTACGCAGCTCGACTTCGTTGAAAAGTTCTTTTTTGCCTCGTGTTTGATTTAACCACTCGCGCTTTTCAGTTACTTGCTCGATGAAATGGCTACTTGCTTATTTCCTTTCTACCATAAAGTTTTTCAATTCCTCCAGTGTAACAAATCGAAAATGTACTAACACTTCTGACTTTAAATAGAACGCATTATATGTATAAACGTGCTCTATCAATTCTTTAAATTTAGAAAATTTTAATTAAGAGATTGTGTCTGTTATACTGTGATGGATGTGTACGTTACATTTGAGAAGTACATCCTCCTAATTCTGGGTCATTTGTGAGACTGGAACGAACGCGGCGCCTCCGCCATATTTTCTCATTCATAAACTTATTTATTAATAAGGTATAAAATAAACCTTCTCTAATCGCTAGAGACGCACCAGGCACAGTCAAACGGAAAGTGACGCCTCGAAACAAAGCGAAGTAAGATGACGCGGAGTGATCGCAGATGTGGTCAGCCTCGACCAATAGAAATCGTTAGTATCGATCGATGCCCATAAAAGGATGTTGGAACGCGGCGATCAATAATCTCAAGATTGCGCTCGGTGATGATCAGGGTTGCCACAATTCGTTCATGCCATAATTTTGAACTGTAAAACGAACTTGGCGCCTCCACCATATTTTTCATTCATAAACTCATTTATTATTAAGGTATAAAATAAATATTAGCCGAATATCAACGGAGAGAGAAATTTCCAATTAGCGCGCACTCCACTCATTAAATTAATTAATTATTTAATTAGCCGGCGCAATTTGTTTTTAGCCGAAGTTTAAGGTGGAGCAGTCGCGTCGTAGAAGTTCGCAAAGATTTATGTTTACCGAACCGAAAATATTAATTGCGCCCGGTTTTTTCACCACCCCCCAATTTAACTAACTTCGCAGAGACTTCGGAAGGGGTTGAGGGCCTTATTATGTCGATGCCTTTATGCAGGGCGCGGATGCACGTCGTTTTTTCGCTTTCGATTCGATTCTGCCGCCGCCGCCGAAAAGTTTTATTGGAGTAAATAATTTGTTGGGGGCGAAGCCGAAGTTTTTTGTCTGCGGAGTTGCTAGTCAAGGCCTGTAATTAATGAGGTGTTTTTGTTGGCGAAAGAATGGCCTTTAATGACACCGACGATTTTCCTTGAAAGTTATTAACCTTGGCTTATAATAAATTCATGTAAATCCTTGAAGGAGTTTTTTTTTTTTTTAGTAAATCTGATTCCTTAGCTTTCACTATCAACCTGCTTTATTTTAATATACCGAAGTTTCTTTCTGAAAATCGCAAAGCATTAAATCGTAAAAAAAATCTAATTTGAAGTAAGTACATTAATCTCTGAAGAAGTTCTGTGAATCTCAAAACGTCGTACATACATTTTTTTGGGTAGTTTTATAAACTCGTGCCTTTTTCTTGTCACCCTCATAGAAATAAACGAAAACAACAGATGGCGTTGTTAAATGTCTTACAGTAACGCAACAAATAACAAATTAATAAATAAATAAAGAGCAACTTCGAATTGCCAAGGGCAGTGGTGGCGAATCTTATTATAATAAATGGATAATTTATAAATCCATAAAATTATATTTTTCTAGTCATGCCATCTTTGGCACGCGTGCCATAGGTTCGCCAAGCTTGGTCAAGGGGCTTTCAGTTTCCTTGTATGAAATAAAGTTTTCAAATCCCTTGATCCCTGGTGATTTGAAAAAAAAAATACTTAAAGAGGAGCTTGTCCCTTAAGTTGGCAACACTGAACGTCGACAACCGCAATATTCAACACGAACTAATCGCATGGAACAAAAAAAGAGGGAAATTTGAAATATGTATTTGTGAAATTTATGAAAATTTCAGGAATTTTTCGAAACTTTCAAAAGTTTTTATAAATTTCAAAATTTTTAGTGTCATTGTGAAAGTTTCAAAATCACACATCACTAAATACAAGAAGTGTAGAGGCAGGTCATTTATTAGCATTTGTGAATACGTAAGCAAAATAAAAAAATAATTGTGATGAAACATTTACATTCTAATTTCTTTATTAGTATTTAAGTAATAGAAGTGCAGATTTTTCTTTCAAATTCCAGTGTAGAAATAAATATTGCTTTAAAAAGAAAATTTTATAACAAGCAATGAGTTTCTCAGTTTCCATTTTTCTGATTATTTCGATGAAACGGAACCTGTTATGTTTGATCGCCACTGCAGAGTCTTGGGCGGTAAAACATAGTCCAGCGGTAGACAGGACACAGCATGTCTAATTGCTCCTATCTGAACACTTGAGACCGCCACCACAATCGCTACCGCTACTACCTCAATGTGTCTCCCGCTTTACACTTTGTACCACGCCCCAGTACGCGCCTTATTTACCTAATTTCAAGCTGCCGGGACTAGGCTTGGACAAGCATTAAAGAATGCTTAAAATGAAGGGGTGACGATTTATAAAATCCGGTAACCAAATTACCGTTAACCTTCATCTCCAGGCATTTTCAGCCAAATGAATTGCAAAACACACTAAAGGCAACAACAACACATGTACGCCCCGCAACGAGCCACGAAAGACTGCAGGCGTACAGAAATTTTCGATGCATGTAAGATATCAAGAGGGAGGTTGATAGAAGAAGAGAGTCTAAGGGAGATGGAGACAATTCCGTATTGCGTATTGCAGGCCATCGTTTAATCGGCGTACAATTGAAACGCGCATGGCCGAATAACGGATTGTTCATGTTATTTCACAATACAGGGTGTCTGACGATACTAAAAAGATTTTAACGGGATTTTCACCTATAACAGGCGATTTGATTATCTTATTTTACAATCCGTTGTTTCTGTTCTCATTATTGACACTTCATTCACAAAATGTGAAAATGACCTAAAGTCCAAATTGAAGAATTTTTTTTTGTAAAATCGAAAAGAGACAAAGGAATTTTTTAAAATTAAAAACGATTATTTTGAGCGACTTTTGGATGCTTTCAAATCTTCTATTTCTTCTTTGTATTGTCAATGAGACAATCATCAGATCTGTCTTTGATATTTAACTTATTGGAGAAGAGAGTAGCTCTCCATTTGCAATTCAGTATGATCAGATCAGTTTAAATGAGAGTTACTCTGAACTACTAGATCACATTGCAAATGGAACAAATTCGATCACAGGTGACTATTTAAACTTAACCTGTTTGATTTTCAGCCTGACATAAGAACATAAATCATAAGATAATAATAATAATCATTTATATTTGTGTCGGGGTGCTGCTATTTAAAAGAACAATTTTGTATGTATGTCGTAAACACAATCGAAGCAATAATGACAGTTGCGATTTGCGAACTAGTGAATTTTACGGATTCGTGTTACCCCCTCTCTTTTTATTCAAAATGATAAGTTTCAAAAGGAGGTGCTTGAGAGGAAGGACGTAGGCAAAAACAGGATCACTTGGTTGAAACTACTCTCATCAAAAGGAACTTATTGCGGATCAGTTAGAGCTACTCTGAGTAGCTCCGATTGTTAAAAGGAAAGCGCCTGAGAAATTATCGGATTATCGGTAAAACAGTTTCCGTCATGTCTTTAGCGTACCCATTCTATAAGAAAAACCAATTTTCACGCATTTTTTCTACGTAAAATTCTGGGTTTAGTAGTTGTTCGTTGTTTTGGAGAAAATTTAATTTTGAGCTTACTTATAAAAGAATGTAAAATATGAGAAAAATTTATTCGAAATTTTAATAGACTCAAATGAATATAAATTTTATGAATTTCCGAGTGGTGTTTACCCGACGACAAATTGCAATTAATCCCTGATTTGGTTCGCGTTCCCGGGGGATAATTAAAAACGGGAATTTTTAACGCATTTTAATTAACCGGGCGAATTTAATAAAGTCGAGCGGCACAGGTAGTCATAAAAATTTATTACGCATCGATCCGTTCCGAGGGTCGAACCTTTAAGAGAGAGAAATTGGCTTTAATGTTTGTTCCTTTGTGTGTAACTTTTGTGCACTGTTTGAGTAAGTTAATTTAATTGCGCGCTCTCCTTTTGCCCGCCCGCCCGCCGCCTACGCGAAAACAAAAGCTGCTGCAGAATTTTTCAATTAAAACGTCCGCAGTTCAAGGCAGGACCAAACAAAGGACCCTAGATCTTTCCTGACTTTCGGTTTTTTCCCTTGCAAGCGAAAATATTTTAGTTTCTGACCATCATGTTTTTTTTTCTTCTTCTTATACGAATCATTCAGGACAAGGATGAATAGCTCCGGTAGTGATCGCAGAAGCTTATAAAAAAATGTGGTCGAATAAATCACGTCATAATTAAACCGTAAAACCGTGTTGTGCCCAAACTCGTTCTGGCCGAAGCAATCTTTATTAACATAACACTCGTGAATGGCTTCTTTGAAAGGACGATAATTTAAACTCACGTCCGTCTTCGCTTCTACAAACAATAATCCTGTTATTTTAATTTGACAAGTGGAATATCGATCTTTCACTTCTTCTTCTTCTTCGCGTCGAGTACAATCCTTTTGTATTACCTTGCATCCGGCGCACAACAAGCAAAATATAGTTTAAGGAAATTGAATTAGTGCCTAAGCAGGGCCGGAGGGGCATAACGATTATTGCCGCTCGCGCCGCGCCAACGGGATCCATTTAAAAACATAACCATTCGTAAGCAGGTTGCATCGCTGAGGAATTGCGTTACGTCCTGTCTTTGACGGGAGGCCAGGCGAATCTTCGTAATTGAATGGGGAACTGTTTGTTGTAGTTCCTGGGAGGTGTACACGTTGGATTTGCTACGGATAATTTAATTCCCAGTCGCAGCTTCTTTGTGCTTCTTCAACTTTCACGGACGGACGACTTTTAATACTATTAGAAATCCTACTAAAAGGATAACGTTTGTTACTTATAAAATGAAGGGCCATAACAAAACAAGTTTCTCCCCGAATTGAATCTTGACTTCCCTCAATGTGATCCCGTTGATTTACACATTCTTGGCTGAATCGTCATCCTTAGTTCACCTAATGTTCTGCTTGTCGTTAGGCGCTCTTCAATAGTATGTTCAATTTAATGCCCCTCTAACGGTAAATACATTTCATTCGGAAACTACGCGCGGGGTAAAAAAATAATTAAATTTATATGCGCTGGGTGATGTCATTTTACCCCTCTTAGCGATGCCGCACTGATTATTTAAATACTATGATCATGCGCTTTATTCTTTTTAAAGAAGTTTTAGCATTTTACTGGCTTAGCCAAACTGTTTTCTTTTTCTATAAAAGAAAATATCTGTGCTCAGATAAGCAATATCTTGGGTTTTTTGAAGGGCATTTGTTCTTCTTGTTTTTAATTATGAAGGCTTTTATCTTCGGCTCCTCTTGTGTATATTTTTGAAGGTATTGAGGATGGGCATTGAAATATGTATAAATCTTGTTTGCGTTAATAGACCAACTGATTCGGGGACTGATAAGAAACTTTTGTTTAACGCGACCACATTACATTTAGTACCATTAGACGACATTGTCCGCCTAAAAGCGTACGCTTTCAGACACACACAGACACACACACACAAGCGTCGTGTAAATCGCTATCTCACGTAAACACACACTTTATTAAGCTTAATACCTGTTTCATGCGGCTCGACGAAATCGACCGTCGTTTAGATTTGTGGCTTTTCTAATGAGAGCTCGTCGCTTTTATTAGTTTTGACCGGACGCCCGTCGAAATTAATGCAGGGTGGAATCGGGGTTGATATATTTAACCGACATAGATTCGTATCGTGTTTTTGTAGCATTACTTTGATGTTTAGGTATTTTTGCTTAACTCTAGATAATTTTGAAGAGTGTCCTATTGATTACACTTTTTTAAAGAGGGAGAATAATAATAAAGAACGTCAGCTGGAAGAGGGATGAAAATATTTATTTGAAAACATCAACCGTTCGGGGGCTCCTGCCTTCGCCCTCTTTTCTAGTTAAATGCGAACTCAACTCGAATCGGCTTAATCGTTGAATTTGATTGCGTCTTACTGATCAAGTCGAATTCTGATAACTGAAATTGCGACTTAAAACAGCGGGAGACGGAAATAATTCTAGGAAAATGCTACCTACCTGAAGGCCAGCAAATTATGCGAGTGATTGACGTTTCTCCAGCACCGCTCGGCTAAGCTCTTGGAGATGGGAGGGTTCGACGAAGCCCCAAAGCAAAAGGTGGGCAAAGTGAATAAAATAAAAAATCACCAGCTGATCACACTGGTTTTTATTTAAAAACGCTCAAAAGCAGTTAACGAATAATAAAAATAATTTACAAGTATCGAGTGCGACCCAGAAGGGGTCCCAATGAAAGAACACGAAATGTGGTTAAGTAAACAACAAGTAAGATATTATCCGATCAACAGATCTGTTCCTGTCCCGGGTGGGCAGGGACTTTGATACGTTTCAAACTCCGATTCCTTTTCACCCAAGGGCTGACGATATTCTCAACCAAGGTAAAACTACAACTAAAAGTCTAATGGAAGAAAGATACGCGTTACGAATCAGCAAGAACACAAAATGGCCACAGGATATACCCGTACTTTGTTTCAAAGACAGGCTTTCGAAAAGCTTTTTAACGAGCTTAAAATTCACTCGACGTTCTTTGACAAGTCTCGGAGAAGATTCCGTTTCAATCACAAAATTACATGAGAGAAACACAAAGACTGATGACACAAATAAACGATATGCACGCCAAAGCTCTGGAGACAAACTGAATGCGAACGAACGCCGCGTTCTCCCCTACCATACGTTCAGACAGGGGTGGTTACGAATGAAATAAGTTTTTGACCGGGCGACAGAGTGAAATGGAGATATACTGTAGAATTAAATAACAGCGTATGGTTTTTCCGATGTAATATTGAGAAATATGATAAAAATCACGTAGGCATACTGAAGCTTGGCTTCCCGCAAAAATACAGGATGATTTCCGATTATTATGGAATAACTTTAAAGAATTTTTCAACCGTAACAAAAATTTGACTCTTATCATGACGAATATTATTTGAGAAACACCTGCATTCGACTTACTAAGAAAAAAAAACAAACGGAACGTAAATAATGCAAAGTGACAAGACGGAAAATACACACAATGTGATCAAGAATTTATAAAAAGAGAGAAGGACGGATTTCTGTCTAGGAATAATGAATGCTCTTTGTTAATTACTGATTGTGAGTTGGAAGCAAACAAGTTACTTTTAGGCTTGTCAACGTGTCGCGCACACTCTTATCAAATGATCCGAAAACCAAAACCAAAACAAAGTAATACGAAACACGAAGCAAAAATAGGACTAAACACAAACTAGTCCCACGGTCGAGTGTGTACGTCAGCGAATAATAAAACAAGAGAAGTCTAGATGGATACAAACGAACCTACCTGGATCGCCCGATGTCTGGGGCTGATGCTGCCACCAAAAACCCGAGTCAGTGGAGAAGGCCGTGGGCAGACAATTTCGCACAGGTTACTGCAGATCTAAAAGGGCGCCACCTATTGACGATCGCAACAACTTGCAACCAAAGGAAGAGAAATTTCCCCTTACCAGTCGGTTCAGCGCGATGTAATCCGTTCTGATGGGAGGAGGGGTAATCCCCGAATGAATGCGGTACGCAAAGAGAGAAATCCAAAAAAATACGCCCGCCAAATTTTAAACAACCTTTAATTGAAGTAAGAAAGACTGGACAATAAAAGTGTCCCGCCAAGGCGCAAAAGTGAATAAATGAAAGGTCACGGCGACTAAAGGCGTAAGGCCGCTACACACTTTTCTTTTTTAAAGTTACGCGAATAAAGAAAATTAACAACAAAGCTTAACGCGCAAATTGAATTTCCGTCCGCTAGGGACTGATAAGCAGTCTCGTACGATAAGAATAAATTACAATAACAAAACGAAATATTAAACGCCGGAAAAACCCGGAATTATTGTAACAAATTAAAACAAATAACACAACGCGTAAATAAACGCAACAGCAAGTGTGAGACCAAACAAAAACTCCGGCTAGAAAAGGATTGGTACCGCAACAATTTGCGACCAAAAGCGTAAAGTTTAACACCCCGGAGGTGATGGAATTTAAATGAGGTACGATACCGTGAACCTTCCGAGCTCATCGACTTCACTCCTACTTCAGCATCCTGGAAGGAAGACAGAAGACTCGCCTAACACTTTCGCGAAGCTGTAGGTGTTTGCCACCGGCGAAACGGCAAGGTACGTCCAAGGGAGAGCAATGAGAGTTGTATAAATCGGACCTCCTGCTCAAAACGGGAGGGGGTAACTATCGGCTACGTTAACAAAACCAAAACACCCTAATTAAAACCAACCGGGATAAAAGAAAATTAAAAGGTTAACTTACCTCTGCTTAAACAAGACGAGCATCTCGGGGTGGTAGTGAAACATGCAGCGACCGTTGAACCAAACAGATCCGCCAAAGGCGTCGGAAAGTAAGGTCGAAAAACCTTCCAATTTTCACAGCGTCTTGAGTAAATTCAACAAAATCCCAAACCGGGCGCGGTACAGCCAAATTTCCAAACCAAGAGCGCAGAATTTCTCAAGGGATCAACGGGAAATCACACATGTGAAACAAATACGTCGGTCACCTTTACTTGCCATGCCACGAATGGTGCAAAATTTTTAATGCGCCGGCCAACGATGGAATCCACACGCTTCCGGTAGGAGTCCCATCACGGAAACAACCGCACGGCACACAAAACTGGTCAACAGATAGCACATCGGTGGAACGGCTTCTAGTTCCCATGGAGTGCGCCCTCCTGTGGTGTCTGACTCGATGACGCGCCACGTTGTCAGAATCTCAAGATGGTCGCCCAAGATCCGCCTACAACGTCGCCATCATACCTTTCAGCAAGGGCATACCGCGAGAACGATCGCCAAGCAGCTCTTACACCGCGGAACTCCGTGAAACGTTCGGAATAAATGGGGGGAACCAATTAAGAATATTAAAAAAAGTCTAGATAAAAGAGAACACGAATTACAATCCGCCCACGCGCATCGCACGATGTAACGCTAAAAACATACCTGCCGTAGATACAACGGAACAAGCTTGGAAAAGCCTCGAAGAAGGCTTCAGTTCTCGTCGCAAACAAAGTCACATCCGAGAGAAAAGCCCGTTTACTTTTCACTTCAAAATAATCTCTTTTTATTGAAACGTTTGCACAAATTGAGAGCAATCCTCCATGTTTGCAACCGAGTAGTCACATCAACGCAAAGGAAATTACCTCGAAGCGTCGATCAACGCGAACGGTTCGCGGGAAGGGGGAGAGGTCTATTGGCCAATGACAGACCTGTAACGCATCCTACTTAGTCTCATTATTAAAGAATAGGGTACTTCAGACTCGCATAACGTTCTAATGCGGAATTTCCATACTAGTCCAAGTTACGAAGCTTAAACTTCGACGCAGTTACACTTTCATCAATATACAGAGTGATTTGGAGAATAAATTTAACGAAATTTTCACCCGTAATAAAATATAAAAATTTGCTCCTTTGTTTGAACTGCGTTTCAATTTTTTGCGTGGGAATTTTAATTAATTAATTTTTTATATCTGTATAGGAAAACTCATAAAAAAATTAAAGAAAGTAAAGAAACCAGAATCTGTTCCGGTTTCTTACAAGTTCAAAAATCAGTTAACATATGCGGTTTGTTTATTCCCTAGCTGGTTATTTCTTTCTCCTCAACTTTTTCATTAAACTGAATTTTTTAGCTTTTTCTATTCCTTTTCAATGTTACCCTCTTCCAGGACACTTCCATCTTTAACGTTATTTCCGTTTCCGCTGACCTTCCTCGTTATATCTGGCTTTTATCCTTTCTTGCCTTTTATTTATTTCATGTCGTTTTAAATCTCCTTCGACTAAGCAGTGACCTGAATCTCCTTCAATCCTTTCTGTGCTTTTTACAGTTGTTGTCATTGCTATTTCTCTTATATTAAAATATGGTTCTCACCGATGTGAAGTCTTAGAGCAATAAAAATCTCAAACTTTACATTTACTAACTTCAAGTCAGTTTAATGTGGTTGGTGTGTGATTTCCCCGTCTGGAACCCCCGTGAACCATGTAGGTAATTGGACCAGTGAAATTAAGTGGAACGAAAACTTGAAGATTCGCGCAGAAAAATAAAAACGTCAAGCTTTCTTCCTCTCGTATTTAAAGCATTTCTTATCAAGTCTTGTAAGAGGTGGCTTCCTTCACGTGAGCCAATTAAATATGAACGTTTCTGTACCGCGCGAAGCTTCTAAGCGAGGAGTAGCTACCGACAGATGGCAGATGGATACAATTCCCATTACTTTTCCCACTGCATGCACGCGAGCTGGGCTAAACTCGCTTCCATTTGTTGAGTATGCGAAGAATTCTAAATTGTTCAACTAGCAAATTTCATCTAAGCAACGTAAGATTTCCTTTATTTGGACTGGGTTTCAGTTCTTGGCGTCGGAACTATAATTTATTCTCTAGTTAAAAAATGAATTTTCTTATACTCACAGATTTCCGGTTTCTTACAAAATAATTAAATTAAAATGAGCTGGGTGATGTCGTTTTACCCCTCCTAGAGACGCCGGACAAATTATTTTTTTAATAATAATAATAATAATAATGAAAAGTCTTTATTTTTACTGGCAAAGTTCAGCATACTGCTGTTCTACCACTTAACCAGTAACTGCAAATGAATACATAACATGGTACTAATACAAATTAGTAAAACTGAATATAAATTGTTCGGTTACACATATTCAACCAATTCACATTTTTAAGCTTATATGTAACATGCTCCCATTTCCTGAGTCCAAAAATAAAACGAATACAAGAATTCTGCATTCGTTGAATTCTCTGACTAGTTGCAACATCAATGCAAGGGCCATAGACAGCATCACAGTAATTAAAATTCGATAACACTAAGGAATCACATAACTGCACTTTTAACTTAAATGATAAAAAATGACGATTCATATATAAACCTTTCAAACAACAATATGATATCTGTACTAATTTGTTTACATATGAAGTAAATCTCAAATTTTTATCCAAAATAATACCTAAATTTTTTACTTCATCATAAAAAGATACTTTAGCATCATTAATGAATATATTCATGCTATCTGTGGCCCTCAGCCGATCTTTGGTATTACCGAATACCACAGCAGATGATTTTAGTGCATTCACACATAAAACAATGATCACTTGATATTGACCTCAATCGTTTAAGATCATCATTAATTAAACCCTCAGCTAATTTTAGATCTGGTGTTTTAAAACTATAATACAGTTGAGTATCATCCGCGTAAAAATGGGATGTACATGACTTAATTTTAGTATGAAAATCAGAAGTATATATGATATACAAAAAAGGTCCTAAGACAGAACCCTGAGGAGCCCCAGCTATAATTGGTTGAAAAGAAGATTTATTATTGTTCACTATTACTGCTTGGGTTCTTTCATTTAGGTAAGAAGTAAAGAAACGTACTGACAAATCATCAAAACCGAGATAATGCAGCTTTGCACACATTAATCTATGATCAATAGTATCAAATGCTTTTGAGTAATCAATGAGTACCAATACTGTCGCTTCACCCCTATAAGTTGCTTTCAAAATATCATTCGTAACTCTCAATAATGCCGTCGTAGTACTGTACCCAGGCCTGAGACCAGACTGAGCTGAAGGTAGCAGATTATATTCGTCGACAAATATCTTACACTGCAGTAAACATAACGTCTCAATAACTTTTGAGAAAATAGATAAAAGAGAGATAGGACGTAAATCATTTAGAGAATCAATATGTTTGATTTTGTCAACAGGAAGAATCAGTGCTTGTTTCCAGGCCGCTGGAAATTCTACTCGTGTAAAACATAAATTTATAACATGTGTAATGTACTTAAGTAAAAAGGGTAAGCATAGTCGAAGCATGTATGCAGAAATTCCATCATTGCCACTTGCATTAGATTTTATTGAATATATAATTTTCTCTACATCAGACTCAGAAACAGTATGAAATGTAAATTTAGGTTGATCATTATTTATGCAATTATTAAGGTAATACGCAAGAGTACTAGTCGGAACCGACTTATTCATGTGTCTGGTTACATTTAAGAAAAAATTATTTATGTTGTCTGGATTATTAATGCTCTCAGGCAAATTAGTGACATTGCGAGATTTATTTATATTTAGAGCTTCAAGAGTACGCCACAGAGATTTACTATTATTCCGGCTACACACATGCTGCAAATATGCCTTTTTTTCACTCCTCACAGCATTAGTCACAAGGTTGCGCAGAGTTTTGTAATAATTTAAATGCCGGGAGCCTCACCACTCTGGGCGCGAATTCTTTTTCGAAGTCTTTTTTGTTTTTAAGTGTTAATTATTTCTGTCAACTTTAGAAGGTACCGATGATGAGCATTGAATATAATATAATTCATTTGGAAAGAGAAATGATTTTAAAACGAAATTATTCAAATAAATTATTAATTAACGGTATAATAGGGTTGAAAAAGGATTACCAAATTCGGCCGGTATTCTACAAATTAGAGGCAAAGTTAAATACATATCATCCTCTCCGTTGATTATTAAATTTTTGGCGGGTGAAGCTATCCGTGCACAGAGAGGGAGAGAGAGAGAGAGGGCGCGAGGGCCTCTACAATATGGAGTAATAATGTTCAGGCCTGATACGCCGCCGCTTGTAGTCAATAATAAATCATCCTCCTTCATTGTGCGATGACATTTATTTGAGTAATGCCAGAGATCAGCAAGACACACCCATCGTTGTAATAAGCATTTAGCGCTGTATATCCCGGCTCATCCCGGATTAAGGAGTATTTTAAAGCGGCTCAAAGAATATTTATCACCGGGCGCACGTTCGTGAATTAACTTTGAAAAATGGTGCCGTAAATAACTTCCCCGGTAATGGGGATATTTTACGAGATTTTGATACGTCGCCGTGTGGGCGGCGGAAACGGACGCTTAGAATTCGATTCGATTCTTTTTCCCGCCAGATGTAATTTAATTAATGCGGGAGAGAAAAAAAAGAACGCTGAAAGGATCATTAAACGTACATTATGCCGCCTGCTGTAGCCATGTTGTAGTAGAGTAGTTTTCTCGCGGGACTCTCTCGCAATATACCGTGTTAAATTATTTAGCTTGGTAATTAACCTTTATTATCCGTGTGTATAAGTAAGTGCGCTGGAATATTTACTTATTAGCCGGGGAAAGTTTCATCTTTCGTCCGTGACACGTTACTTTACTTTAATGATGTTTTAGTTTGAAATTGCGCCACCAAGAAAACACATCAAGCAATTTATTTTCTAAATAATTCTTTTAGAATTCGATATTTTAAAGTAAACATTGATTAATATTTTTCGATAAGAACGTCCGCTTGAGTAATTTTCCGGTCGATGAAATATTGCGGGGGTAAAAGTTTCCAGGTGACATTTTTAGTGGCGCAGGGTCCGGCTACTTAATTCTGGGGGAGTGTAGGTCGCCATAACTTTTCGCCCCCCAAAAATAAATTACAAATGGGGGGGAATGAAATATATTCAAAAAGATTGCGGAGCCGTGAAATATTATTGGCGGGGCCATATCCAACTTGTCTCTATCAGCGGTAATTTATTATCAGATTTGATCAATTCCTCCTCGGACCGTAGGTATATATATATATATACGTGGAAGTTATTGAAGTATAGCACCTAGGAAGCGGGTCGCGTCAGAATTGATAGCGGAAAGGTTACGGATAGAAAATTATGAAGCAATTTTGTGGGTGCCACAGTCATTAGTCTTTCTGGGCGCGATTCCCTTGCGCCGTCTCCGACCGCAGGGCGCTTTATAACGTCTGCCATTTCGGATACTTGCTTCCTTTTCAATGTAATAATGACCCTTTTGCTTTATTTTCGCGGTTATTTCCCCGCTCGCTGGAACTTCATTTCTAATATGTATGTTGATGACGCTACACAATCATTCTCTTTACGGGGGCGTTCGCGCATCTTTCTTTTTACGACGCCATCGCCGGCGTATTGCATATTTCACGCCGTAATAAAGATATTAATGTAAATGTCTTCGAATTTTTACGACGCTTCCTCGAGAACCTTTCAACATTATGCGTTTCCATGCATTTACCTATCGGAGGACTATCACGTCTTCAATCTCTGCATATTTATGGCTTTCAATTTTTATCGACGTGATCCAAATGCTTAAGCTCTTTGCTATAGCTCACTTTCGTCTGGAGAATTAACGTTAAGTTCCAAATGTGTATGTTTGGTGGCCGTCCAGTAACCGTCTCCTGCCTCCCACACCGAGCGATGATAGGCAACCAAACTTACACATTTGGTACATAATGTGAATTCTCCATGAACATGAAACGAATATAATACCTTTTGCAAAGGTTCAATTTTATGTAAACGTTTACGTTCTCTTTCATGCAAGGATAATATTATCCTACAACAGAGGACCGTGTAAACTCGTCTGTTTGTTGTTTCTACGGGGGAAGTTTACTGTCTGCTCTAAGTTCGATAAGTTTGCTTATTGCTTGCAGCGCTAATACCATAATGAATGGGATGATATCGAGATGTGGTGTATGTAACGTTGTACACACACACAAGTTTAATGCAGTGGTACACAACTAATTATGTTTTTCGTCGAGAGGGGATGTCGCTTCTTTTACAGTATATATTTTTTTATCCATTATCGATGGGTGGTTTAATGAGCGTTCGCCTGGCAGTGACTGAATTTATTACGCCGTAGGCTATTACAAATTCAGATTTACTTCCGTACCCTTCTTATAATGGATGAAGCCCCAGTGACGAATATTGAACGGTTGGCAGGGCCTGGAAATTAGCCACGTACCAATAGCGATCGTAATGAGTCCAATGAGAACAGTTTCTTTAATCAGCCGACTTCATTCGAGACCTGATCGGAATTATAACAGAAATCAAATTGCTCCTTGCTCGTAATTATCAAGTGATTCCTCGAAACTAGATTGTTCTTTATCTCCGTACAAAGGACACCTATTTGAGGGAGGCCTTAAACCGTATAGGATGTGTGCGCAGGAAAAGGGGGCCCCCGGGACAGCTCTCAGTCTTTTCAGCGTGTTACGTCTCTTTCCGGTGGTAATCTAGCGGCAAGAAGATAGATTGCTATAGCATTCACCGAACTAATCCTCAGTCTGCGACCGGAGATACGAACGAAAATTACTCGTAATGCGTATTAGCCTTAAATACTCCCGCGCTTATCTTGTTACTCTTTTTTCGGATTGATTGAAATTGCTGAAAGTTTTGCTGTGACGGAACGAGACGGACTCGCTGTCTCTTAATCTCGACGATTTATCAGAAAGCTTTTGCACCAAAGCAAACCGGATTATTTCCCGCCTCATTCAGTGACGCCGAATTTTTATATCATTTCACTAATTATAGTGAATAGGGACTAATCACAATAATACTGCTAAGAATTTGAAGTCACCCTGTATTTACGTGATTCAGAATCATCAGACTATAATTTATAAGGCTTTAACTCGAATAGCTGCCGACAGATGGTAGGCGATACAATTTCTATTATTTTTCCCAGTGCTTTCCGGTTAACTCGTTGAATCTGGCTGTGTCTTACTGATCTAATAACTGAAATGGCGACTCAAAACAACTGGAGACGTAAATAATTCTAGGAAAATGCTACCTACCTGAAGGATAGCAAATTGTGCGAGTGACTGACGTTTCTCCAGCACGGTTCGGCTAAGCTCTTGGAGACGGGAAGGGTTCGACGAAACCCCAAAGCAAAAGGTGGGCAAAGCGAACACACGACCAATATTATTTGAGAAACAACTACATTCGACTTGAGTGGGAATGTAAATAATGCAAAATCTTCAAGGCCCCGCTCTGTATTTATGTGATCCAACTCAATTTCAAACTCCTGGTATTTTAATATTTTCTCTTCCCCATCCGCCGAGTTCACTTACCTCGCGCTGCGTTATTCGAAGCGCCTAAATAAATAATTAGGAGTATGATGGTAGGATAATATGACATTATTAAATTTCGGAAGTTATTATAAAAGGCCGTGGAGAGAATGAATACCTGTGTAGTCGACTTCCCTCCTTTGGGTTATTCGCCCCTGATTACTTCTGGCACAGCACCGGCTCGAGCCAGCCAATAAGGGACGGAATAAAATAAGTACCCGATATCCTCGACTTATTATGGAGCTTTGCCGAGGAGCGCCCTGATTGTTATAAGGGATATTTCCTGCCCGCCCAATTTTAGGCGGTTAATATATCTCGTGTGGCGCGTCGACTTTCCGTTCGGTTTTAATGCGTATTTGAATTCCATTCCGATCTGCTTGCTCTCATAATTTTCCTCGCTTTTCTTTTTCCGACGGTTTCGTGTTGTCTGCCGAGATTGTTAAGGGGATTTATCTGCTCTTATTGCTCCTCTGACAAGAGTCTCGTTATCGTCGCCGGGGAGATTTATTGCGCCGGCTATTTTTCAATGGGACACTCGTTGCTCGCTTGGAGGTGTTGCAAGAATAAATGTCCGGCTTAATCTTCGCGCTGCGATAAATTCTAATGAATCGCAGGCCAACTAAATCTTTTACGGCTAGCAAGATCCTTTTTACAAATAACTTGCGCCAATTCAAAGGGCCACTACTAAATCAAGGCGTAGCCCTTCCAGCCTTACGTTGTTTTATGAAAAATGCTCATATAATTAGGCCATAAATCACGACCGCCATATCTACACCACAGTTTGCGAAATTATCAGTTAAGGCGTCATTATTGCCGGGGAAGAAAGTGGAGATTTGCAGTGCGTTTGGTGAGATTTACTTTTATTTATAGTAGTTGTTACGGCGTTGCACCATAAAACATAAAAGCTGATAACGGGGCCTTCTACTTTACCAACGATATCTCCACGTAATAGAGAAAACACGCGAAAAATCTTAATACGTTCAAGATAACCTTTGCAGTCTTTAAAAAAATCGTTTTTCGATTTTTCTTTTGTCTTCCTGCTTCTTATTTTTATCACCACCGATCTTCCTCTCTTCCCTTTGTTGCCAAGTGCTTTCAAGCTATAAGTTTATTTGCATTCCTCGGGACTTGTGACAGTCCTTGGTCCTTCTTTCCTAGTTTCCTAATTCTCTGCGAAGGAATTCGCTTTTCCTACTGCTTCTGGTTTCCTTTTCTTGTAGATTCTTTTTGCTCTCAAGCAATAAATTTACCGATCCTTCGCTTTCGTCCTGTTCTATCGCTTTTCCTCTTCATTTCTTTTTTTTCCTGCCTCTCTTCTTTTTGTTGCGAGATATTTTACAAGTAAGGTCTTTCACCATCCAATGTTTGTCATTCTTCTGCATCAGTTACAACTGGTTTCTTAAATCACTCGTGGACTTAACTCTGCCGTCTCGCCTCCTGGTGTTGTTCGTTTTCTTCGTTTTTATTTTGAGTTGCCCCTTTTTGTTTAGTCTCCAAATTTCAATTCCCACAATAAGAAAAACTTTTAATTACGTTTTATTTTGAGGACTTTCCCATTTCCGTGAAATTACTTTAGCGTTACTTGATCTTAATCCGCGTCCTCTAAGCTACTTCTGGTTATTTTGATTCCTGGCAACTTCTTCTTTCTTCTTCGTTCCATCTCTTTTCTTTGATTGTGAAAGAAGTAGGTCATTTTTTACCCCTACATGATTAGACTGACATGAAGTTAGTGAATGTAGAATTGCTCCAAGTCTATTGCTCACTTCACGTCGCCGTCGATGAGAACCATATTTGAATACAAGAAAAATAGCAATAGCAAATGTAAGAGGCACAGAAAGGATAGGAGGAGGTTCAGGTGACTGTTTACAAAATAAATAAAAGGCAAGAAAGGGAAAGTGAATGAATGTAACCGTCGTTGTCGAACTGATCTTGTGATAACTTCTAGATGGTTGGCCCCAGACATCACTATGAAGGTTTGGGTAGCCAAAGGGGGATGATCGTAGTACTCGTAGAAGACGTACTAATAATAACGCACCAGAAATCCAGAAAATCGGAAACCAGAAATAAATGCAGGGGGTGACGATTTCAAAATCCTGTTTACCGTCCATTTCCAACCCAGACATTTTCGACCTGTTGAATCTCTTAAAATGAAACACCATACCACGACGTGTACCCCATGCGTTCTATCGAAGAACTGGCAAGGCGTGCAGAGTTTTCAACGCTTCTAAAGATGGACGGGCAACATAAAGAGGGGGATTGATAGAAGAAGGCATGGGAAATGAGGGAGACAAAAACAATTCCGTGTTGGCTCTCGTTTAATTGCGCACAAAATTAAACGCGCATGGCAAATAGCGGTCGTTTCGTATTCCTACGTAATACAGGGTGTCTCAGAAAACTAACAAGAATTTTAACCCGTAACGGTGAATTTGGAAAAAGCTTTTACCGGACTGGAAACTGGAACTGACTTTTTTCCTCGCCATACCACGACGTGTATCCCATGCGTTCTATCGAAGAACTGGCAAGGCGTGCAGAGTTTTCAACGCTTCTAAAGATGGACGGGCAACATAAAGAGTGGGGTTGATAGAAGAAGGCATGGGAAATGAGGGAGACAAAAACAATTCCGTGTTGCGCAGTGAAGGCTCTTGTTTAATTGCGCATAAAATTAAACGCGCATGGCAAATAGCGGTCTTTTCGTATTCCTACGCAATACAGGGTGTCTCGGAAAACTAACAAGACTGGAAACTGGAACTGACTTTTTTCCTCGCTCGTCATAATTAGTTTTCTTTTTTTAATTTAAGAAAGCCTTGTTAGCTACTAAATGATAAAGACGTTTAACACTTTTAACTGTAAGTGGATGAAGAAATTAATTTTTTGAACATTGTAAAGACTGCGCTTTGATTCTTAAATTTTGTTATGAATTTTTTAGTTTTGGGTAATTTAGAAATAATATTACGAAATGTAAGTGTGTAATTTAGTGTAAATTTGTTATAATGTGTTATTTAAGTAAGTGTAATTGAACGCAAAACGCACGGAAATTCCCGTACCAGGTACGACACGCACGGAAATTTCCACGCGGAGCGCCGAAGATGCGTTGTTTACGAACTTTACAGTCGAGATTTGCGAATTTTGGTAACAAAAACTAGTTAACGTTTGCTATATAAGCCAGGGAAAATGGCCCAAGAGGCATGAGTATCCGATGAGATCTCATCACGCTTGGTCGATGTACGAGCGAAGCATCTTATTTCAGCCGGTGAGCTTAAATAAGGAAGATCTGGTTGGTGTTTGAAAATCGCGTCCGTTGCGAGCAGTTTTCAAACAGAACTTGTATCTTACTCTGGCCGATGAGCAGGGTAAAGACAGATTTTGTCAATCATTTGGAAATCGTGTCCGATGCGAACGATTATTAATTATTCCTTGTATCTTACTTCGGCCGATGTGCGAAGTAAATGCAAAACTGTTAGTTGTTTGTAAATCGCGACCGTTGAGAGCGATTGGCAAATAACACTTGTGTTTTACTCTGGCCGATGAGCCTGGTAAAGCCGAGCTTTGGGAGATGTTTGATAATCACGTCCGATGAGAGAGATTATCAAATATTAATATTAATATTGTTGTTAGCTTGTTGGTGGGAGTTTCTGTTGCCAATTTTCTGTTAAGTATCGCGTCCGTTGCGAGCGATGTTTAATTGTGTGTTGTTAATTAAAATTTCTGAGATAATTAACTTACAGATTTATTCTAATGTTATTTTTGATGCTATAGGGATCCTCCGCACGTATTTTATTTGGATATTAATTATCAATTCTGTTATGTTTTACGATTTTCATTAAAATAGTGGTGAATGTATTAAATGAAGTTTTCTTTATGAATCTTGGCGTCACGACTAAGTTACCTGGCACTCTTATGTGTAAACGCCATATGCTATTATTGGTGGTGATTGGAAAGAAAGAAATATACGCTAGAGGAGCGTTTACAACATGTGAGTTTTGTGAAGCAACAAATTCTTTAAAAAAACTTGTTTGTGTAAAACGGCTTCCTCTTAGATATGTGACGTGCGTTGTTACAGTTTAATTTTCTTGTAGCAATTTATAGTGAGCTTGCAACGTCGCTCGTATGTATACCTTGTCTGAACATCCGACTGTAACCTTCGCCGGAAGCGTCTCTTTGAATTCTCGCGTTCACATTGGCTCTCTTATTCGAAACTCCTTGCGTCATAATTTTCCCATTACATCTCGTTAGGGTTGCCGGAAGTATTCCATGCTTTCCGCGATCTAGCCATTTTCATGTCTGCCGTCTTATGGGATATCACGTAGCGTCTCGCTCTCGTGAATTGTTGCTAATTTAGTGCAAAGAACATACCTTCAATTATCGAGGTCGTTTGATCAAAACGCGACACGCATTTCACAAAGCCATGTGGGAAACTTGGATCTTCCAGTCACACATCCCAATAGAGTGTGACTGGAAGATCCAAGTTTCCCACATGGCTTTGTGAAACGCGTGTCGCGTTTTGATCAAACGACCTCGTTAATTGAAGGTATGTTCTAAATATATTTTAATGGCGTCGCAGTGATTAATGGCCGTCCCTCTTTTCTTATTTGGGTCGCTTTAAGTTTTGATATCGCTTGTGGAAATAAGGGATCCTCGCCCCTTAGTATTTTAAATACCCCCTTTTGGCGTGGCATTATCGTTCATCCACGGAGGCTTTAATTGCGGACCCGTTGAGATGCTTGCATTGGATGACGCAATATTCAATAGTCATCGTACATACATCGTAATTGAACTTCAATCGACGTTGAGGCTGACAGCCACCGCCACCTTTAGTGGAACGGCACGAACCTGACAGCAGTTGGCGGACCATACATATTGTATTTTTTTTATTTAAGTTATATTTTGGACACTGAATACGAGGCCGATTGGAGCCTGAAGTTAATTAGATTTAAAAATTAAACCGACGATTTATCGTTGTTGCCTGTTGGGCATTTGTTTCTGTGCAATCAGATCTGATTAATCGCGACGTGTCATTTATCTGTTTATTTTAACAAGTTCGTCTTTGTTTCGAACTTATCGTAGTACAGTAACAGTTCTTATTTTATTTATACACGGTTGCACAAATAAATTCTGTATTACAGTGTGTGTTTTGTTTATGTCAAAGCCTACGCTGAATGCTTCAAGTGAGTCAAATCTCCTGAAGGTTAGGGTTTACCTGAGGCGAACACGACGAGACCTTGGGAACGGTTTTCGAAGTGGATCCTTCAACTGGGAGGAAATTCCCTGACGCCTTGGTTTATTTTGTTAGTATCCCTCCCGTCTTCACTGAGCTGGCTTTGGGGAACAGTTTTGA
This sequence comes from Dorcus parallelipipedus, assembly GCA_958336345.1. Taxonomy (NCBI): domain Eukaryota; kingdom Metazoa; phylum Arthropoda; class Insecta; order Coleoptera; family Lucanidae; genus Dorcus; species Dorcus parallelipipedus. The sequence continues at coordinate 47,554,902 of OY284477.1, read as the reverse complement.
GAATCAACGCTTATTTATCATCTGGTATAGTCGAGTGTTCAGCAGTAACAGCGTGTTTGGAATACTTTTTTTGCTCTTTTAAACGGGAATGAATTTATGCAGTGAGTTTTATTAATTTGATTGTAGACGTGACTTTTCACGACAACAAAACTGGCATCAAGTGAAGTTAGAAGGGAAATTCGCAACATATTAACATCCGGTAAAGTTGAGCGCACAGAGCAAATCAGGGCGCGAGCGCGCGCAAATAGTTTCGGCAGCCGCTTTCAGCTACTTCATTTCACGTCACACCATAAGACATTAATAATTCGCAAAGTGTGTGCAGTAATTGAATTTCATTTTCCCGAAGTTTGAGCCCATAGAATTAACATCTGCTAAGTTAAATTAAGTAGCGCGGACGGTAATTACGACGTTAGGAAAGGAGGACGCTGCTGACAGTTCGGTTTCAGCCGGTATTCTTACAGGGGTGCGGTTACGTTACGAACTCCTCTTAAACAAACTTCTGACACCCCCGAGCCACCGCCGACGAGACTTATCATCGGACACTTTGATCTCCGCTTCGACAAGCAACAAATTTAACTGATCCGAGGCGTCACTTTCCGAACGAATTTTTTTTTTTTGCGCGCCACAACTTTATAAATTGAATCAACGGATTTTCGTCCTTGCGTCCGGCTGTACTTCCGATGGGAAGTTCATTAATTTTCGCCGGGAAAGTTTCACCTTCTCGCTCGTTTTTATTTTATTCTCCTGCGACCAGAACGTTGCTACGAAACCTATCCACAAATAAATCAAAGTTTTCATTCTATGTTGTTGCAATTTTACGACCGAGATTAATGTGAAACACTATGAATTAACTTTATTAAAAGTAATGTAACTAGCATGTGCATGTTGTTCCTCAGAAGTGTAGAAACTAAGGAATACATATAGTTTCATAATTAATGAATATATTTACATAATCGGAATGAAGGCATTGGGGTTGATCGCGAGACTTGTACGAGCGACACATCAAACCTAACAAAAAACAAAGTTATAATAGAGATCGGATCGTGCCTCGCTCTACGACGTTCCTGTGCAAATAAATAGTGTGAAATACTGACATATAAATTAAACTGAAACGGGCTAGTTTTCTAGTAACATACTTCTAGGTTGATTGCGCCTTCACTGTTAAGAATTTGTGTATAAAGCAAATCATTTTGAGTAATTCTGAGCGAGAAAGAAATAGTCCTTTAATTACGTGATGGCTTTTCTAATCATTTTTATGAAAAAGATTTCTTTTTGCGTCGAATAATATTTATCGGACACATGGTGCATGTGTGTTTTCATTCGGCGGACGGACGTCAGATTGTGTCCACCTAAGCTTAAATTCTTAAGATGTTCGGCGTATTTCCTGCGGAGGGAAACTTTTCACTCGGAAAAGATTTCGCCGTGATTTTTCCGCCCACGATGTTTCGTGGCGTCACGTTTAACGTCGTTCTAAAGTTGATGCGTGAAAAGTAAGACGTGGACACCTTTCTATCCTCTCTCACTCCTCTTCCAGGCAAAAAAAAACTGTCAGGTTTTTATTAGGGGCGGAAACGACGTTTGATTTAATCGCAAATGTTTCGCCGTCGCGTCGTCGCTTTGTAATTTCAATTTCACGAGGGGGCAATAAAATCATAACTTCTTCCGCTTGTTGTTTCCCTAATTTCGTGGCGGAGGTATTAACGACGGCGAAGAAAGCAATAAACGTCGGCGATTGCCGCATACTGCATCAAGGGCGCTTTATATTCAACCTCAGATTAGGATTAACGATTTACCTGACAGGGATCTCAACGAGGGCGGCCCCCAACGATGACGGAGCACCGAAGTCCCGACTTCTGACCTCAATCGATTTTAAAGTTTTCTTATAGCCGACATTATTACATTATGTTGCTAATAACGCCGCCTTTGTTATCGCCACTTCCTCTTTTATTGGTCGTAAGAATCGAACTAATAACGTTCCGGAACTTTTAACTGACACCTTTAATTAAACGATGCGATGAATGTATGCAGTTAGGGCAATTTCATTTAAAAATAGAATGTGACATTTCGAGAAGACAACAACAGAATGCACTGTAAAGCACCTCATAGTAATAAAAAAACGGAATGCAGGTTGTTTGAGGTAGGCGCAAAAATTGTGCTCCTAAAAGTTTTATGTAAGGTTCGTTGTAGAAAGAATCTGATCTACTCCCGCCTCCCCCCCGAAACATTCCGGGAGATTCCGGGATGTGTATTTCACGTTATCACTTCCACATAAATGTAATATCGTCTTTCGGCATCGCAAATGTGACGTAATGCACCTATTTCGAGGTACGTATATTCTGCGAGAAATTCAATTTGCATTGTGAACTCACCTTATCTCTCACCTAACCCGAATGAGCGATAAAAAACTTTTATTATGTATCTATCCATCGAAAACACTCCCGTCCTCTTTACAAGTAGCTTCCCGCTTGTCGATTACGTAATTTCTTTGCTAATTAGTTTGTTCTTAAACGAACAACTTCAGCAGTGCTGTTATTGTTGCCGATGCTCCCCCTGCAATTATGAAATTCGGAAAAGAAAACAACTAGCCGGGTAAAGTAGGAAGTTGGACGTGGATTAGATTAAATCCCGCGGGATTCTTTAATGGACTTAGTTTTCTACTTTTCGGTACGTTTTTATTTGCTCTCAGAAACTCGAAGAGCTAGGCTTTTTTTAATTGATCTTCAAAGTACAATCCACCAAAATTATACGATTTAAATCATGTAATTCAAACGATTTCTGTATGCTACAACAAACACAGTCGCCTGTCTGCTTTGATGTTTTTAAGGGTCGGGGGGTTTGTTTCGAATCGCGGTTGTATCCGATCCACAATAGTTCGGTAGACTTCATCGCGAAGTGATTGTTCTCGCCGCCCCTCGTCTTCCGGGGGGGTTTCGCATCTCACAACAAAATCATGCTGGTTCCGCCGCGAACTTCGTCGGTAAATGCCTCAATTACGTATAACAATGCCTTCGACCTCCGTTCACGTCTTCTTAAGGTCAGACGTCGTCGTCTGTGGGGTGCTGTGATCTTTCAAGCTTAGGGGGTAGGCAGACAGGAAATTCACATAAATATTTATTTAGATAAATTAAATCCTTTCTCGTAATTCATCGTTGGTTAAGGGTGGGTGTTGGCAAAGAAATTTGGAGGAGGCGCCAGTAAGGAAGGTGTCTTTTAATATTTTTCAAGGAGAGAAGCAGGTCGTTATCATTATCGCAAAATAGGGGCCCCATTCTGTCTACCCCAGGAAATTCACACAAATATTTATTTAGATAAATTAAAATCCTTTTTAGTAATTCATTGTTGGTTAAGGGTGGGTATTGGCAAAGAAATTTGGCGGAGGCGCCAGTAAGGAAGGCGTCTTTTAATATTTTTCAAGGAGAGAAGAAGGTCGTTATCGTTATCGCAAAATAGGGGCCCCATTCTGTCTACTCCAGGAAATTCACACAAATATTTATTTAGATAAATTAAAATCCTTTCTAGTAATTCATTGTTGGTTAAGGGTGGGTATTGGCAAAGAAATTTGGCGGAGGCGCCAGTAAGGAAGGCGTCTTTTAATATTTTTCAAGGAGAGAAGCAGGTCGTTATCGTTATCGCAAAATAGGGGCCCCATTCTGTCTACCCCAGGAAATTCACACAAATATTTATTTAGATAAATTAAAATCCTTTCTAGTAATTCATTGTTGGTTAAGGGTGGGTATTGGCAAAGAAATTTGGTGGAGGCGCCAGTAAGGAAGGCGTCTTTTAATATTTTTCAAGGAGAGAAGCAGGTCGTTATCGTTATCGCAAAATAGGGGCCCCATTCTGTCTACCCCAGAAAATTCACACAAATATTTATTTAGATAAATTAAAATGCTTTCTAGTAATTCATTGTTGGTTAAGGGTGGGTATTGGCAGAGAAATTTGGTGGAGGCGCCAGTAAGGAAGGTGTCTTTTAATATTTTTAAAGGAGAGAAGCAGGTCGTTATCGTTATCGCAAAATAGGGGCCCCATTCTGTCTACCCCAGAAAATTCACACAAATATTTATTTAGATAAATTAAAAACCTTTCTCGTAATTCATCGTTGGTTAAGGGTGGGTATTGGCAAAGAAATTTGGTGGAGGCGCCAGTAAGGAAGGTGTCTTTTAATATTTTTAAAGGAGAGAAGCAGGTCGTTATCGTTATCGCAAAATAGGGGCCCCATTCTGTCTACCCCAGGAAATTCACACAAATATTTATTTAGATAAATTAAAATGCTTTCTAGTAATTCATTGTTGGTTAAGGGTGGGTATTGGCAGAGAAATTTGGTGGAGGCGCCAGTAAGGAAGGTGTCTTTTAATATTTTTAAAGGAGAGAAGCAGGTCGTTATCGTTATCGCAAAATAGGGGCCCCATTCTGTCTACCCCAGAAAATTCACACAAATATTTATTTAGATAAATTAAAATCCTTTCTAGTAATTCATTGTTGGTTAAGGGTGGGTATTGGCAAAGAAATTTGGTGGAGGCGCCAGTAAGGAAGGCGTCTTTTAATATTTTTCAAGGAGAGAAGCAGGTCGTTATCGTTATCGCAAAATAGGGGCCCCATTCTGTCTACCCCAGGAAATTCACACAAATATTTATTTAGATAAATTAAAATGCTTTCTAGTAATTCATTGTTGGTTAAGGGTGGGTATTGGCAGAGAAATTTGGTGGAGGCGCCAGTAAGGAAGGTGTCTTTTAATATTTTTAAAGGAGAGAAGCAGGTCGTTATCGTTATCGCAAAATAGGGGCCCCATTCTGTCTACCCCAGAAAATTCACACAAATATTTATTTAGATAAATTAAAAACCTTTCTCGTAATTCATCGTTGGTTAAGGGTGGGTATTGGCAAAGAAATTTGGTGGAGGCGCCAGTAAGGAAGGTGTCTTTTAATATTTTTAAAGGAGAGAAGCAGGTCGTTATCGTTATCGCAAAATAGGGGCCCCATTCTGTCTACCCCAGGAAATTCACACAAATATTTATTTAGATAAATTAAAATGCTTTCTAGTAATTCATTGTTGGTTAAGGGTGGGTATTGGCAGAGAAATTTGGTGGAGGCGCCAGTAAGGAAGGTGTCTTTTAATATTTTTAAAGGAGAGAAGCAGGTCGTTATCGTTATCGCAAAATAGGGGCCCCATTCTGTCTACCCCAGAAAATTCACACAAATATTTATTTAGATAAATTAAAATCCTTTCTAGTAATTCATTGTTGGTTAAGGGTGGGTATTGGCAAAGAAATTTGGTGGAGGCGCCAGTAAGGAAGGCGTCTTTTAATATTTTTCAAGGAGAGAAGCAGGTCGTTATCGTTATCGCAAAATAGGGGCCCCATTCTGTCTACCCCAGGAAATTCACACAAATATTTATTTAGATAAATTAAAATGCTTTCTAGTAATTCATTGTTGGTTAAGGGTGGGTATTGGCAAAGAAATTTGGTGGAGGCGCCAGTAAGGAAGGTGTCTTTTAATATTTTTCAAGGAGAGAAGCAGGTCGTTATCGTTATCGCAAAATAGGGGCCCCATTCTGTCTACCCCAGGAAATTCACACAAATATTTATTTAGATAAATTAAAATGCTTTCTAGTAATTCATTGTTGGTTAAGGGTGGGTATTGGCAAAGAAATTTGGTGGAGGCGCCAGTAAGGAAGGCGTCTTTTAATATTTTTCAAGGAGAGAAGCAGGTCGTTATCGTTATCGCAAAATTGGGGCCCCATTCTGTCTACCCCAGGAAATTCACACAAATATTTATTTAGATAAATTAAAATGCTTTCTAGTAATTCATTGTTGGTTAAGGGTGGGTATTGGCAGAGAAATTTGGTGGAGGCGCCAGTAAGGAAGGTGTCTTTTAATATTTTTAAAGGAGAGAAGCAGGTCGTTATCGTTATCGCAAAATAGGGGCCCCATTCTGTCTACCCCAGGAAATTCACACAAATATTTATTTAGATAAATTAAAATGCTTTCTAGTAATTCATTGTTGGTTAAGGGTGGGTATTGGCAAAGAAATTTGGTGGAGGCGCCAGTAAGGAAGGCGTCTTTTAATATTTTTCAAGGAGAGAAGCAGGTCGTTATCGTTATCGCAAAATAGGGGCCCCATTCTGTCTACCCCAGGAAATTCACACAAATATTTATTTAGATAAATTAAAATGCTTTCTAGTAATTCATTGTTGGTTAAGGGTGGGTATTGGCAAAGAAATTTGGTGGAGGCGCCAGTAAGGAAGGTGTCTTTTAATATTTTTCAAGGAGAGAAGCAGGTCGTTATCGTTATCGCAAAATAGGGGCCCCATTCTGTCTACCCCAGGAAATTCACACAAATATTTATTTAGATAAATTAAAATGCTTTCTAGTAATTCATTGTTGGTTAAGGGTGGGTATTGGCAGAGAAATTTGGTGGAGGCGCCAGTAAGGAAGGTGTCTTTTAATATTTTTAAAGGAGAGAAGCAGGTCGTTATCGTTATCGCAAAATAGGGGCCCCATTCTGTCTACCCCAGAAAATTCACACAAATATTTATTTAGATAAATTAAAATCCTTTCTAGTAATTCATTGTTGGTTAAGGGTGGGTATTGGCAAAGAAATTTGGTGGAGGCGCCAGTAAGGAAGGCGTCTTTTAATATTTTTCAAGGAGAGAAGCAGGTCGTTATCGTTATCGCAAAATAGGGGCCCCATTCTGTCTACCCCAGGAAATTCACACAAATATTTATTTAGATAAATTAAAATGCTTTCTAGTAATTCATTGTTGGTTAAGGGTGGGTATTGGCAAAGAAATTTGGTGGAGGCGCCAGTAAGGAAGGTGTCTTTTAATATTTTTCAAGGAGAGAAGCAGGTCGTTATCGTTATCGCAAAATAGGGGCCCCATTCTGTCTACCCCAGGAAATTCACACAAATATTTATTTAGATAAATTAAAATGCTTTCTAGTAATTCATTGTTGGTTAAGGGTGGGTATTGGCAAAGAAATTTGGTGGAGGCGCCAGTAAGGAAGGCGTCTTTTAATATTTTTCAAGGAGAGAAGCAGGTCGTTATCGTTATCGCAAAATTGGGGCCCCATTCTGTCTACCCCAGGAAATTCACACAAATATTTATTTAGATAAATTAAAATGCTTTCTAGTAATTCATTGTTGGTTAAGGGTGGGTATTGGCAGAGAAATTTGGTGGAGGCGCCAGTAAGGAAGGTGTCTTTTAATATTTTTAAAGGAGAGAAGCAGGTCGTTATCGTTATCGCAAAATAGGGGCCCCATTCTGTCTACCCCAGGAAATTCACACAAATATTTATTTAGATAAATTAAAATGCTTTCTAGTAATTCATTGTTGGTTAAGGGTGGGTATTGGCAGAGAAATTTGGTGGAGGCGCCAGTAAGGAAGGTGTCTTTTAATATTTTTAAAGGAGAGAAGCAGGTCGTTATCGTTATCGCAAAATAGGGGCCCCATTCTGTCTACCCCAGGAAATTCACACAAATATTTATTTAGATAAATTAAAATGCTTTCTAGTAATTCATTGTTGGTTAAGGGTGGGTATTGGCAGAGAAATTTGGTGGAGGCGCCAGTAAGGAAGGTGTCTTTTAATATTTTTAAAGGAGAGAAGCAGGTCGTTATCGTTATCGCAAAATAGGGGCCCCATTCTGTCTACCCCAGGAAATTCACACAAATATTTATTTAGATAAATTAAAATGCTTTCTAGTAATTCATTGTTGGTTAAGGGTGGGTATTGGCAGAGAAATTTGGTGGAGGCGCCAGTAAGGAAGGTGTCTTTTAATATTTTTAAAGGAGAGAAGCAGGTCGTTATCGTTATCGCAAAATAGGGGCCCCATTCTGTCTACCCCAGGAAATTCACACAAATATTTATTTAGATAAATTAAAATGCTTTCTAGTAATTCATTGTTGGTTAAGGGTGGGTATTGGCAGAGAAATTTGGTGGAGGCGCCAGTAAGGAAGGTGTCTTTTAATATTTTTCAAGGAGAGAAGCAGGTCGTTATCGTTATCGTAAAAAAAGGGGCCCCATTCTGTCTACCCCAGGAAATTCACACAAATATTTATTTAGATAAATTAAAAACCTTTCTCGTAATTCATCGTTGGTTAAGGGTGGGTATTGGCAAAGAAATTTGGTGGAGGCGCCAGTAAGGAAGGTGTCTTTTAATATTTTTCAAGGAGAGAAGCAGGTCGTTATCGTTATCGTAAAAAAAGGGGCCCCATTCTGTCTACCCCAGGAAATTCACACAAATATTTATTTAGATAAATTAAAATCCTTTCTAGTAATTCATTGTTGGTTAAGGGTGGGTATTGGCAAAGAAATTTGGTGGAGGCGCCAGTAAGGAAGGCGTCTTTTAATATTTTTAAAGGAGAGAAGCAGGTCGTTATCGTTATCGCAAAATAGGGGCCCCATTCTGTCTACCCCAGGAAATTCACACAAATATTTATTTAGATAAATTAAAATGCTTTCTAGTAATTCATTGTTGGTTAAGGGTGGGTATTGGCAAAGAAATTTGGTGGAGGCGCCAGTAAGGAAGGCGTCTTTTAATATTTTTCAAGGAGAGAAGCAGGTCGTTATCGTTATCGCAAAATAGGGGTCCCATTCTGTCTACCCCAGGAAATTCACACAAATATTTATTTAGATAAATTAAAATGCTTTCTAGTAATTCATTGTTGGTTAAGGGTGGGTATTGGCAGAGAAATTTGGTGGAGGCGCCAGTAAGGAAGGCGTCTTTTAATATTTTTCAAGGAGAGAAGCAGGTCGTTATCGTTATCGCAAAATAGGGGTCCCATTCTGTCTACCCCAGGAAATTCACACAAATATTTATTTAGATAAATTAAAATGCTTTCTAGTAATTCATTGTTGGTTAAGGGTGGGTATTGGCAAAGAAATTTGGCGGAGGCGCCAGTAAGGAAGGCGTCTTTTAATATTTTTCAAGGAGAGAAGCAGGTCGTTATCGTTATCGCAAAATAGGGGCCCCATTCTGTCTACCCCAGGAAATTCACACAAATATTTATTTAGATAAATTGAAATCCTTTCTAGTAATTCATTGTTGGTTAAGGGTGGGTATTGGCAAAGAAATTTGGTGGAGGCGCCAGTAAGGAAGGCGTCTTTTAATATTTTTCAAGGAGAGAAGCAGGTCGTTATCGTTATCGCAAAATAGGGGCCCCATTCTGTCTACCCCAGAAAATTCACACAAATATTTATTTAGATAAATTAAAATCCTTTCTAGTAATTCATTGTTGGTTAAGGGTGGGTATTGGCAAAGAAATTTGGTGGAGGCGCCAGTAAGGAAGGCGTCTTTTAATATTTTTCAAGGAGAGAAGCAGGTCGTTATCGTTATCGCAAAATAGGGGCCCCATTCTGTCTACCCCAGGAAATTCACACAAATATTTATTTAGATAAATTAAAATGCTTTCTAGTAATTCATTGTTGGTTAAGGGTGGGTATTGGCAGAGAAATTTGGTGGAGGCGCCAGTAAGGAAGGTGTCTTTTAATATTTTTAAAGGAGAGAAGCAGGTCGTTATCGTTATCGCAAAATAGGGGCCCCATTCTGTCTACCCCAGGAAATTCACACAAATATTTATTTAGATAAATTAAAATCCTTTCTAGTAATTCATTGTTGGTTAAGGGTGGGTATTGGCAAAGAAATTTGGTGGAGGCGCCAGTAAGGAAGGCGTCTTTTAATATTTTTCAAGGAGAGAAGCAGGTCGTTATCGTTATCGCAAAATAGGGGTCCCATTCTGTCTACCCCAGGAAATTCACACAAATATTTATTTAGATAAATTAAAATGCTTTCTAGTAATTCATTGTTGGTTAAGGGTGGGTATTGGCAGAGAAATTTGGTGGAGGCGCCAGTAAGGAAGGTGTCTTTTAATATTTTTCAAGGAGAGAAGCAGGTCGTTATCGTTATCGTAAAAAAAGGGGCCCCATTCTGTCTACCCCAGGAAATTCACACAAATATTTATTTAGATAAATTAAAAACCTTTCTCGTAATTCATCGTTGGTTAAGGGTGGGTATTGGCAAAGAAATTTGGTGGAGGCGCCAGTAAGGAAGGTGTCTTTTAATATTTTTAAAGGAGAGAAGCAGGTCGTTATCGTTATCGCAAAATAGGGGCCCCATTCTGTCTACCCCAGAAAATTCACACAAATATTTATTTAGATAAATTAAAATCCTTTCTAGTAATTCATTGTTGGTTAAGGGTGGGTATTGGCAAAGAAATTTGGTGGAGGCGCCAGTAAGGAAGGTGTCTTTTAATATTTTTAAAGGAGAGAAGCAGGTCGTTATCGTTATCGCAAAATAGGGGCCCCATTCTGTCTACCCCAGGAAATTCACACAAATATTTATTTAGATAAATTAAAATCCTTTCTAGTAATTCATTGTTGGTTAAGGGTGGGTATTGGCAAAGAAATTTGGTGGAGGCGCCAGTAAGGAAGGCGTCTTTTAATATTTTTCAAGGAGAGAAGCAGGTCGTTATCGTTATCGCAAAATAGGGGCCCCATTCTGTCTACCCCAGGAAATTCACACAAATATTTATTTAGATAAATTAAAATGCTTTCTAGTAATTCATTGTTGGTTAAGGGTGGGTATTGGCAGAGAAATTTGGTGGAGGCGCCAGTAAGGAAGGTGTCTTTTAATATTTTTAAAGGAGAGAAGCAGGTCGTTATCGTTATCGCAAAATAGGGGCCCCATTCTGTCTACCCCAGGAAATTCACACAAATATTTATTTAGATAAATTAAAATGCTTTCTAGTAATTCATTGTTGGTTAAGGGTGGGTATTGGCAAAGAAATTTGGTGGAGGCGCCAGTAAGGAAGGTGTCTTTTAATATTTTTCAAGGAGAGAAGCAGGTCGTTATCGTTATCGCAAAATAGGGGCCCCATTCTGTCTACCCCAGGAAATTCACACAAATATTTATTTAGATAAATTAAAATGCTTTCTAGTAATTCATTGTTGGTTAAGGGTGGGTATTGGCAAAGAAATTTGGTGGAGGCGCCAGTAAGGAAGGCGTCTTTTAATATTTTTCAAGGAGAGAAGCAGGTCGTTATCGTTATCGCAAAATAGGGGCCCCATTCTGTCTACCCCAGGAAATTCACACAAATATTTATTTAGATAAATTAAAATGCTTTCTAGTAATTCATTGTTGGTTAAGGGTGGGTATTGGCAGAGAAATTTGGTGGAGGCGCCAGTAAGGAAGGCGTCTTTTAATATTTTTAAAGGAGAGAAGCAGGTCGTTATCGTTATCGCAAAATAGGGGCCCCATTCTGTCTACCCCAGGAAATTCACACAAATATTTATTTAGATAAATTAAAATGCTTTCTAGTAATTCATTGTTGGTTAAGGGTGGGTATTGGCAGAGAAATTTGGTGGAGGCGCCAGTAAGGAAGGTGTCTTTTAATATTTTTAAAGGAGAGAAGCAGGTCGTTATCGTTATCGCAAAATAGGGGCCCCATTCTGTCTACCCCAGGAAATTCACACAAATATTTATTTAGATAAATTAAAATGCTTTCTAGTAATTCATTGTTGGTTAAGGGTGGGTATTGGCAGAGAAATTTGGTGGAGGCGCCAGTAAGGAAGGTGTCTTTTAATATTTTTAAAGGAGAGAAGCAGGTCGTTATCGTTATCGCAAAATAGGGGCCCCATTCTGTCTACCCCAGGAAATTCACACAAATATTTATTTAGATAAATTAAAATGCTTTCTAGTAATTCATTGTTGGTTAAGGGTGGGTATTGGCAGAGAAATTTGGTGGAGGCGCCAGTAAGGAAGGTGTCTTTTAATATTTTTAAAGGAGAGAAGCAGGTCGTTATCGTTATCGCAAAATAGGGGCCCCATTCTGTCTACCCCAGGAAATTCACACAAATATTTATTTAGATAAATTAAAATGCTTTCTAGTAATTCATTGTTGGTTAAGGGTGGGTATTGGCAGAGAAATTTGGTGGAGGCGCCAGTAAGGAAGGTGTCTTTTAATATTTTTCAAGGAGAGAAGCAGGTCGTTATCGTTATCGTAAAAAAAGGGGCCCCATTCTGTCTACCCCAGGAAATTCACACAAATATTTATTTAGATAAATTAAAAACCTTTCTCGTAATTCATCGTTGGTTAAGGGTGGGTATTGGCAAAGAAATTTGGTGGAGGCGCCAGTAAGGAAGGTGTCTTTTAATATTTTTAAAGGAGAGAAGCAGGTCGTTATCGTTATCGCAAAATAGGGGCCCCATTCTGTCTACCCCAGAAAATTCACACAAATATTTATTTAGATAAATTAAAATCCTTTCTAGTAATTCATTGTTGGTTAAGGGTGGGTATTGGCAAAGAAATTTGGTGGAGGCGCCAGTAAGGAAGGCGTCTTTTAATATTTTTCAAGGAGAGAAGCAGGTCGTTATCGTTATCGCAAAATAGGGGCCCCATTCTGTCTACCCCAGGAAATTCACACAAATATTTATTTAGATAAATTAAAATGCTTTCTAGTAATTCATTGTTGGTTAAGGGTGGGTATTGGCAGAGAAATTTGGTGGAGGCGCCAGTAAGGAAGGTGTCTTTTAATATTTTTCAAGGAGAGAAGCAGGTCGTTATCGTTATCGTAAAAAAAGGGGCCCCATTCTGTCTACCCCAGGAAATTCACACAAATATTTATTTAGATAAATTAAAATCCTTTCTAGTAATTCATTGTTGGTTAAGGGTGGGTATTGGCAAAGAAATTTGGCGGAGGCGCCAGTAAGGAAGGCGTCTTTTAATATTTTTCAAGGAGAGAAGCAGGTCGTTATCGTTATCGCAAAATAGGGGCCCCATTCTGTCTACCCCAGGAAATTCACACAAATATTTATTTAGATAAATTGAAATCCTTTCTAGTAATTCATTGTTGGTTAAGGGTGGGTATTGGCAAAGAAATTTGGTGGAGGCGCCAGTAAGGAAGGCGTCTTTTAATATTTTTCAAGGAGAGAAGCAGGTCGTTATCGTTATCGCAAAATAGGGGCCCCATTCTGTCTACCCCAGAAAATTCACACAAATATTTATTTAGATAAATTAAAATCCTTTCTAGTAATTCATTGTTGGTTAAGGGTGGGTATTGGCAAAGAAATTTGGTGGAGGCGCCAGTAAGGAAGGCGTCTTTTAATATTTTTCAAGGAGAGAAGCAGGTCGTTATCGTTATCGCAAAATAGGGGCCCCATTCTGTCTACCCCAGGAAATTCACACAAATATTTATTTAGATAAATTAAAATGCTTTCTAGTAATTCATTGTTGGTTAAGGGTGGGTATTGGCAGAGAAATTTGGTGGAGGCGCCAGTAAGGAAGGTGTCTTTTAATATTTTTAAAGGAGAGAAGCAGGTCGTTATCGTTATCGCAAAATAGGGGCCCCATTCTGTCTACCCCAGGAAATTCACACAAATATTTATTTAGATAAATTAAAATCCTTTCTAGTAATTCATTGTTGGTTAAGGGTGGGTATTGGCAAAGAAATTTGGTGGAGGCGCCAGTAAGGAAGGCGTCTTTTAATATTTTTCAAGGAGAGAAGCAGGTCGTTATCGTTATCGCAAAATAGGGGTCCCATTCTGTCTACCCCAGGAAATTCACACAAATATTTATTTAGATAAATTAAAATGCTTTCTAGTAATTCATTGTTGGTTAAGGGTGGGTATTGGCAGAGAAATTTGGTGGAGGCGCCAGTAAGGAAGGTGTCTTTTAATATTTTTCAAGGAGAGAAGCAGGTCGTTATCGTTATCGTAAAAAAAGGGGCCCCATTCTGTCTACCCCAGGAAATTCACACAAATATTTATTTAGATAAATTAAAAACCTTTCTCGTAATTCATCGTTGGTTAAGGGTGGGTATTGGCAAAGAAATTTGGTGGAGGCGCCAGTAAGGAAGGTGTCTTTTAATATTTTTAAAGGAGAGAAGCAGGTCGTTATCGTTATCGCAAAATAGGGGCCCCATTCTGTCTACCCCAGAAAATTCACACAAATATTTATTTAGATAAATTAAAATCCTTTCTAGTAATTCATTGTTGGTTAAGGGTGGGTATTGGCAAAGAAATTTGGTGGAGGCGCCAGTAAGGAAGGCGTCTTTTAATATTTTTCAAGGAGAGAAGCAGGTCGTTATCGTTATCGCAAAATAGGGGCCCCATTCTGTCTACCCCAGGAAATTCACACAAATATTTATTTAGATAAATTAAAATGCTTTCTAGTAATTCATTGTTGGTTAAGGGTGGGTATTGGCAGAGAAATTTGGTGGAGGCGCCAGTAAGGAAGGTGTCTTTTAATATTTTTCAAGGAGAGAAGCAGGTCGTTATCGTTATCGTAAAAAAAGGGGCCCCATTCTGTCTACCCCAGGAAATTCACACAAATATTTATTTAGATAAATTAAAATCCTTTCTAGTAATTCATCGTTGGTTAAGGGTGGGTATTGGCAAAGAAATTTGGTGGAGGCGCCAGTAAGGAAGGCGTCTTTTAAAATTTTTCAAGGAGAGAAGCAGGTCGTTATCGTTATCGCAAAATAGGGGCCCCATTCTGTCTACCCCAGGAAATTCACATAAATATTTATTTAGATAAATTAAAATCCTTTCTCGTAATTCATCGTTGGTTAAGGGTGGGTATTGGCAAAGAAATTTGGTGGAGGCGCCAGTAAGGAAGGTGTCTTTTAATATTTTTCAAGGAGAGAAGCAGGTCGTTATCGTTATCGCAAAATAGGGGCCCCCATTCGATTCAATAATTATAAATTTCCATTACGAAAGTTTGGGGGTGACTCGACTGTTTGTAATAGCTCCGCCACGGGCGGCGGCGGCGGCGGCGAACTGATAAACAAGTGTGAAAGTTTGCCGGCTCTCAGAGCCGAGCTCTAGATTAGAATATATTTCTGTTTTGTAGATTACAAGCTTGCCAACACGATAACATTCATATCTTATCCGGGGGCCCGTCGCAAAAAATACGGGGGCGCTGAGTAATAATCAAGATTAAGCCTTGCGGGGGTGGTGCGTAACGTCTGGGAAGAGGGGGGAGCGGATAAATTCCTAACCTAAGCCTTGAAGGCCGTAAATTGCCCTCCGCTCGGCCCAAATCCCGCGC
Source organism: Dorcus parallelipipedus (assembly GCA_958336345.1). NCBI lineage: Eukaryota > Metazoa > Arthropoda > Insecta > Coleoptera > Lucanidae > Dorcus > Dorcus parallelipipedus. The sequence continues at coordinate 47,539,860 of OY284477.1, read as the reverse complement.
TATAACTTTCAAAGGGCAGGTATCTCATTCTAGGACACACAATAGGGTGGACAATTATTACACCCTTAGGTAACATTACGGAGCGTTCGCAAAGGTAGGGGGTTTTCTTTTTGTTTTTGTTTTCCGACTTACAATTTCAGCACGTACTAGAGACCTCGAACGGTTTCAAAAACTAAACGTTCGATTAGAATCATTATAGAATCGGATAAATCAATTATTTACTCGTACTTCGAAACGAAAGTTATACTAAACGAAGTCAATTGTCAATGAGAGTTGCATCCGTCTGCCATCTGTCGGTAGCTCCCCGAAACTTCGCGCGGGACAGAAATATTCAGATTTGATTGGCTCGCGCGACGTTAGCCATCTCTTACAAGACTTGATAGGAAATGTTTTAAATATTGCCGCTGTTCTTGCCGCGGATCTTCTCCAAAGTCCGGTTTTCGTGAAAGAATCAATTAATTCATCCCTCCAGTTTGCTTCCGTTAAAGTTAAAAACGACGATATTTAAAAAAAAAATTAAACTGGATGAAACCCTCTAGTATAAAACCGATTGTGACGAACGAAGTCAATTGTCTCTCTCAGACAAAAGTTATGTAGGCATTTATATTATAAGAATCCGGAAGCTACTTATACGAGGGGGGTCCCCTGAAATTATATAAATCACCCGCCGCGCCGTCGCAGCCCTATGGGTGCAGATAAAACACACGGACGTCGCGGAATTTCGCCGAATCTAACCGCAGGGTGTACTCCGTCAGGGATGCGCCACTTTGCGCTACATTTACCATTCGGGCGCGAGCTCACACCCGCGTAGCTCTTTTCATCTTGCTTATGAGTTCGCTTGGCTTGCGGCATCAACCTGGATCAATCTCCCCCTTTCGGGACCCCGCACACGTGGGACGCCCAATCAACCCTCCGGACTCGTAAATATGTACGGGGGTAATGTCGCTCGTCTATACGTTTACTATCGCTCGGTGCTTTTGTTGGCGAAAAAATTTCGATTCTGTTTAGGTTCTTTATTGTGAATTTATGATCTGCTGTTGGAAAAGCGATTTTTTTTTAAACGAAATTTAACTTTTCTACGAAAGACTATCATGTGCATCGGGCGCTGCAGTTTGTCGCGTTCCTGTCGTATGCAGCGCGTTAATTGCGGACCTAAAAATGAGGAAAAATAGGATGCAGCTGCTAATTAAAACTACTTAGCCTGAGCTATTTTTAGCTCTGAGCACGACGGTGCTCTTTGACACGCGGGAATTTCGTCAAAACGGCGCGGCAACGGAAAATATTTCGCTGTTTTCTGCTCGCACACTCGTCGTCCATTTGCTTAATTCGCCGAGTCTTCACCGGGGGGGATAAGGCTATCAATTATACGCCGGGCGTAACTAATGAACGCTGCCAACATAATTCACGGTGTAATATCGCTGAAAATGAAACTCACTCTTCTTTACGAATTTAGGACTGCCTGAAAACAATTAGGCGATACATCACCCATCCTGAGACTACCACACGGACCAAGAACTAATACAGTTTTCGATTGACCGTGCTCAGAGTATTCTCAGAGAATTTCAACTACATCAAAAAGAAAAGTCGTCATTATGCAAGCACAAGAGTGGACGATTTAGGAAAATCACGATGACTCATAGGACAAATAGCCCATCGTAATCGGAATTTCCGGTATAAATGATGTAAAAGGCGATTGAGTTTTACTATAGGCATCATACAGCTAGTAGTCGTATGGTCGTGACGTAATTAGTATTCGATGAATGCCATAGTCTGTGATCAAACTCCGAAAGATCCGTCCGTCTCTCTGTATCTAGTACCATGGTTTGGGTGAGAAAACATGAATTTGTTTGCTAAATAGCTATGTCACTAGAAGCTAACAGCTGCTTTAATTGATTTACAAAATGCTGTTTATTCTCGTTATAAAATTATTTTGAATTTTATCGGCTGCCTGCCGATTGATAAACTTAAAAGTAAAGGATAATTCATCCCCTTTCCTTTATCATTTTTAACCACCCGTCCTTCACAATAAATATTCTGCTACCTGGTTGCAAATGTAGAGGTGTGCAATTTAAGTTCACCTCCCGACCGGCTAGACTCGGGGAGATAGGTATGGAGAGTACGTAACCCCAAAAATACCAGGACAGAATTTAATAATAAAATAAAAATCCCCAGTAATGCACAGCGCACACGTGCGACACAGAACCCAGAAGGGGTTAAAACAAATTTAAATCAAACAAAAAGGTAACACAACGAGGTTGTCAAAAATCTCGAAAATTCGGATCCGACTTTCGTTTACAAGGTAAACGTAATTTCCTAACCTCGGGCAACAAAAGGTTGCTTAATTTAAAAGTAAATTGAATTAAATACTTGCATTACCGCAAGGTCACGCAAAATTCCGACCTTGAGTACATCGTTCGCGCCCCACACGTCAGCTACCTAGACGTCGGCAACGTCCAACGAGTATCGAATTCGGCGGAGGTCGCTGAAGCCAAGAGGGCGTGTCGATATTCCTGGCATCCTCTCTCGTCGAAAGTCACCACTAGTGGTTGGGCGATTTCAAGTCCGGATAGACAGGGGAGTGTGGCGTCGCTGATGAAACTGACTCTGCGAATACGAAGTTGGTTGGCCCCAAATATCACTACGGAGGTTTGAGTAGCCAAGGGGGATGATCGTAGACAAAAATAGAAATAACAGATAGCAGCAGCAGCAAAAGCCAAAAACAGCAGCAATGCCTAATCTAAATTATCGGGATTAGACGTCGACAAACATTAACAAATGCTTATAAATGCAGCGGGTGACGATATCTTGATTATCGTTTAACATTCAACTAGGCAATTTAGGCCTGTTGACTTTTATCGAAACACACTCCGACACCAAATCCAATGCGTTCTACCTGAGAACTGGCGGCCGTGCAGAATTTTCGTCGTATCTAAAAATCGATGGGCCAATTAAAGAGAAAAGAAGACAGTTGACTCACAGGGGAAATGAGGGAGACACAACATTTCCGTGATTCCTAGTGAAGGCTTTTGTTTAATGACGCATTATGTTAAAACGCGCGTTGGAAAATAACGGTCTTTTCGTGTTCCTACAGGGTGACTCGAAAGACTAAAAATGATTTTAAAGAAATTTTCACGCGTAACAATAATTCTAGTAATAATAATAATTTTGAGAGTGCTCCAGAGAAGTCAATTGAAAACGCTAAAGGAGAGGTTTTGTAAAAAATTAAAGTCGACTTACTGAAAATGAGATGAAAGACCTTTTTTACCCTAAGTTTTTTAAAAGGTATGGTTTTCTCAAACTATCGACGGAGCCCCATGGCTTTAGTTTAATGGGGTCGTAGATGAGTGTTTAAGGCAGTCTTCACAAAGAGCAATTCGAGTTGTACGCACGGTGTACGACTTTAGATATAATTGTTATTCTTGTATCTACAAGAGAAGAAAACCTCCTCCACCTTTGTTCTCAAGGTTTTGATCAAGACACAGTCAAAAGCCAAAAACAATCAAATCGTATATAGCCATTTTTTTTAAATCTTGAGTTGCCTTGGCCCTAAGGAATGTTTTTGTTACGCATATTGCTGTGTTGTATAATTTTTATTTTATGCTTAAATCTTCTTTAAATTTACAACCCAATTGAGCAAATAATATTTTTCTTTTTCAATTAAATCACAAATTTCCTTTGTGATTTTGCATTTTCTTTTCTTCTTTTCTTTATTTTGTAATTATTTTTGGACTCGTATCTTCAGAGCTTGGGTTCACTTAGTTCATGACTTATCTCTTTCTTACTTTATTTGTTTTAAAAATTCTCCCGGAATTTATTTTCTTTTTTATTTATCTTTTAAAACATTGACTTGTGCCGGCCATCAAAGTAACTCCTGCGTTTGCGCAACTCGAACTTACTTTCTACTTTGCTTCACCCACAAGCCAACATCTAATTTTATGAAAAATCGACCTCGTTTGCACAAGCGTTTTTCTTTGTATTAATTTTTTATTTTATTCGAAATGATGGCTTCGTTTTAAATAATTCTAAACCGCCGAGCTTGCGCTCGAATCGGCCGAATTATTAACAAAGGTCATGTCCTTTTCTTCTGGTATTCATGTCGAATTCGGAGAATCCTCGCCCAAAAACGATTCAGAACACTCCGCGTTCGCAGTTTGACCTTCTGCTACGCGTTCCTTTAGAACAATTCCTTTGGAATCAAAGAAAACGGTCAGCAGAGTTCTGATTAGGTTCTTTTGCATGCGTAGTTTTTTCGGTTTTGGATCCTTTGGTCTCTTCCATCCTGATTTCTGACACTTTGTGAGTGGCTGATATTGAAAATATCATCAAATCACCACCAGTTACGATGCTTGACATGAAATCTGGATCCTTTTTCATTAAATAAGACGAAAAGCCGTTGATCGCACGACGAAATTCTATAGCTGACGTTCTGGATTTATTTCGTTTCCCATATTTCTGTCGTCTTTTGTTTTGAACTGCTAAAATCAGTTGTTTTGATTTATTTTACAAGTTTACATTTCAATGTCCGAAGCTTGATAAATAATCATTAAGACCTTTCAACGCCGATTGGGGGCTTCCTCAGAGATCTTGGACCATTTCTGAGATTTTTTCGCTTCAACGTTCCTAGGGGCTGGTTTTGGGGACAGCAAGTCTATCCATTATTTATTACTGTAGAATTAAATTCAATCCGCAAGTCTCCTTTTGATTCTTTTTGACTGTTTCACGCGGGGTTCGAACTCGGGTCCCTTAGATTATCAAACCGGGCGCTCTAGCCTCTGAGCTAATGAAGCTGTTACTTTATGTCGTCCTAAGCTTCTATATAAGCTACCGTTTTAGTTTTCTTGATTGAATGCATGTAGGTGTGTATGGGGGAAATAGAAATTCCACAAGAAAAGAAAGTACATAAGAAATTGTCTTTCGATTTCATCGGGAACAAGGTAAACAGTGCGCGGAGATAAGCTAAGACTCTAACCAAAAAGAAACGCGACAGAAATAATAAAAGAATGTGAACTTTCTGGGGAAAAGAAAGATTTTTTTTGGGCAAGGCTTCGGGCCCAGACCACGTCCCGCCGGAGGTCGTAAAGGCCACGATGGGGGCAAGTCCAGCAATCTACCAGCAGATCTTCAATGACTTCTGGAAGGAGGGCCACTTCCCAAAGATGTGGAAGACCGCCAGTCTGGTCCTGGACAATCGATTTGAAAATAAGAGACAGTTGATTTTAAATATGCATAATTTAATGTAGTTGAACTTCATGCCAAAACATTGTATCTTTAAAAATTATGTACATACAATACACAGTGTGTCATTCCAGTGGTCCAAGCGAGCGCAGTCCTTCCGTTTTTTCAAATTCTCCAATTTAATTAATTAATTAATTTGGCAGACACAATGATTATTTCGAAGCATTTCAGCCACTTTTTGGACATTTTCTTCAATTCGAACTGTTCTTGTCGGATCCTCTGGTCTCTTCCTTGCATCCTGAGTTCTCGCACTTTGTGAGTGGCAGATATTGAAAACATGATCGGCAGTTATGAAGTCTGGATCCATTTTCATGTCATTCCAGTGCGCAGTCTTTCCGTTTCCCCGTATTTTCCAATTTAAGATTGACAGAGGTTCTAGTGGATAGTGCCAATGTGCTCCCTGATTATTGGAAGACACACAACGATTATTTCGATGCATTTCAGTCACTTTTTGGACACTGTCTTTAATTCGAACTGTTCTTGGCGAACCTGGCTTTCACGAAATTTTGAAAATCTTCTTAAGGCTCATTGTCTTACCACCAGAAAAGTATTTTTGGAATTCACTAATGGAAGACGTTTTTATTTTTCGATTCTAGAATGGGTCACTCTCTTTGGATATAAATTTCATTGTCCACTGTTTGAAGCCCCAATGCCTATCGGTTTATGTACCTTGGCAGTTGCTGAAAATTTTCGTAGTTACTGGGGTACTCCCCGAGGGAACTCCGTGAGCTACTTCATGAGGGAGGAGAATTTCCATCTGTCTTGAGGCTGAGCTTGGAAGAATCTATGAAAGTCTCCGGTCTTCTGGATATTGTTCGATGTGAAGTTGGCTTGTCTACATTTTCACATCTTCTTTTTGAAATGTGTGGCAAGATCTTTGTGGCAGTTGCGTTACATTGTCTCCGACGGATCAGGGATGACATTGTTGCAGTCGTGATCCCAATAACTCTACCTTTGCTTTTGGCAATTCTAGATCTTGAACGAGATCGCTTTGAGTTATTTTTTGAGGAAATGTACTGTTCTTACATTCAGAATCGGTAGGGCCCGAACCTTGAATTAGTTAAGAGCCATAGATATGCTGCCCGCCTGTTGCTTCTGGACTGGCCAATATCTTGCCGTCAGAGGTGCTGCTGGTTCATTTTTATTTTATTACCATTCTTTTTATTTTAATTTTTCATTTTTGTACATTGAAATACTGAAATAATTAATAAAATTGTTTTTGTTTTCAACAATTAACTCCCGTTGACATACTGTTTTTCAACGTTTCATATTTTGTTGTTTATTATTTTTAAGGACCTCATCCTACATATCACAGTAATATGTTGTAGTAGTAGTAGTAGTAGTAGTAGTTCGTTGGCCCAAAGGAAGAACTTGTGCGTACAAGTTCGAGATGGACATGAGTCATCATCGTACGCCAGTCAACGAGACAATTAAATTAATTAGCAGGCTCCTATTTTTAGAACCTTATGGAAGGCAGTTCGCATTAAAACACGATACTCCATAGCCATAAATAAACACCAATTGAAGACGTGCCGCTAATTCCGTTTAATGGAATTAATTAATTTTCTATTTGCTTCGAAAAGAATTCGATTTTCTCTTCGCTACGGGGCCAATTAATTCTTGCTGCGGCGTCAAATCAATCAACAACGCACCACCAATTCGAACGAAATCATCCCCGGTAAATAATAATAATAACAACAACAACGACGGCGTATTTATTTATATTCGCTTAATGGCGATGGGCGTTCGTTGTTGGGGCGGGCGGGGGGCTCTTTGTCGAAATAAATTGCGTTTATTCCGTGTTTTATTTATGCGGCGGGCGCGGGGTGGATTTTTGCGACGGGTGCGCGAGCAAATTTTCCATAAATTATGCGCTTTATTTAATTACGCACGCATTAATTTTATTTATTATTTATTTAATGCATACGCTATGCGAGCCGCCCGTTGCAAATTTGCATTGCGAACTCATTTACTGATGATGATAAAAGAATGTGGACGGATGCATTTTTTGGCCTATTATAATGGGGTGCGTTTAATTTTAAAATTAAAAAATAGACTTAACTTGTGTAAATCATTATTTTGTTTTGAAATTGCCGTCGCACTCGTCTCTTGAATATTTTTTACGTTATGCTTTTATAATGCGAAGCAATTTTAACGCCTGTTTAAATATCCACCGCTGTTAATCAAGCGCGTTACAAATAGAACCACTTAGTACCTCGTTGAGAACGTCGTCGCCGCATAAACACTCGGAAGCGCGATAATTTTTTCGGAAAGTTCGTCGTTAACTTTTCAAAAGCGTGTTTACGTTTCATCGCCGTTATGAGCGCGAGGCGCGCGCGTAAATTTACGGCCGAAATCTTGCTAGGGACGAGGCTAAAATGGAAATTGTCCTCCGGATTTTAATTAAATCATTGCGTACGAAATTCCTCGGATTTTGAGCACGTCCGGGGGCATCTTTGACGACGACGACGACGAGAGATACAAATCGGCATCGAATTTATTGATTTCGTTTCGGTTGCGAAAGCGAATTTATTTGAATAAATGCCGCTCAAATATTTAAACGATTCAATTAAATATTTCGAACTCGCTGCCATAAATTATTACCTTTGCAACTGTAATTAGATAATGTTTTATGGATTCCAATTTTTTTTTAATTCTGCTTCATACTATGTACATAATTTACTATTGACAGGTTCCATTATATTATTACTTAATTAGTTTCGAATGTTAACAACATTTTTCATTTCTACTGAATATTTATAGCATGACGTTGCATAGGACGGCGCGAACGCCCGACCTTTTTTAACCGCCATGTGTGGGGCCCCCTTACAAGATTAAAAATGTGAAATAAATTACCTCTTTGAATCAAAAACGAACTCGAAATTTGATTTAAATAAAAGTATTGCTTCCTCACGCTCGGATGCAACGAACAAAAAAAAAAAAAATTCAAACGACTTTTCCATTTTCCAGTCGCGCATACGTACTGACGTGTGTCGCAAAGTGCAGTAGTAATAGTAAGAAGGTGCTTCGGGTGTATCCAGCATTTTTCGCTCGCGTGGATTTCATGAAAGAAAAGCGTCAAAGTTATATTTATGATGTCGCATCGATGGTACCGATGGTCCCGGAGGCTCCGGGCTTCCAACTGCGACTCCTCCTCAACTACACATGTCTCATACATCACCGCGATTCTCTTTACACCCCGACACACAGCGTCAAAAGCGCGAGAAGAAAAGACGAGAGCTCGCATAATGAATATACATTTTTCCTTTGGCCCGAATGAAATATCAATTTTGCTGCTCCGCGGAAAGTTCTCTCTCTTTTTTTTTTTTTTTTGGACGGCAGCTGCCGGAAAGCTTTATATTTTAAAGCAAGCCGTACGGAGTAAAAGGCAAATAATGCCATCCATGCATTACAACGCCGGCTAATTTGCGACTCGCATCTTCGCATTATTTGCTTGCTCTTTAGCATAACCTAATTGTTTTGCAATGGAAAATAGCTTTCTTTGCGCTAGAAATACATAAGAATACATTTGCAATATGAAATTTAAAAGCTACGTAATTGAAACTTGATACATATCTCGTTCAAGATAAAACTTCACGCTCACTTCTGCTTTTAAAAACGAGTTTCTCACAAATTCACGAGGATTATATTGGAACACTGCTGAAGAGGGAAGGATGGAATTTCAATATACGTCAGCGACTTCGCTATTATTCAACTGAATAATACCTGCGAAAAGAATTTTTATTCTTTTCCATCGAAAACCGAAAGTAAACTTTTACGGATAAATTAACCGATTCTTCACGAAAAAGAAACCAAACTTTGAAAAGAAAAATCAGCGACGAGAGCAAAGTTGGAAAAATTGTTTGCCGGAACGGAATTGCCGTTTTTCTCCTCTGCGACGGCTTTTAAAACCTTCCGTATCAATTTTAGGAGAGATGGCTAGTGTTGCGTTGCCAGTTAAATATTTATAAATCGAGGAGTAGCTGCCGCCAGATGGCAGATAGATGTGGTTTTTATTAATTACCCCGTGCTACGCATGCAAGTTAAGCTGCTCTCTGCTCCTTTTGATGATACTGACGTGCTGATTCATCGGTTTCTGCCGGCGATAAGAGCGAAGTTTCTCTCCGCATACGTATACATATACAATACATTCAAAGTTTTGATAAAGTTCCGCGCCAAGTTCATAATTATCTGTTTATTTAATGTTTTATGTTTATTTAATGTTTCGATCGGCATTTGTTTTTCCGCTGTGACGTCATCATTAATTTTTTAAACCTTTTTAACTTTTTCGTGCAGATTTTGATCGTCCTTCTTGTCAGTTAAATGGTGATATAAAAAATAGTACTATAACGCGCCCGACTAAAATCCTTGTTTGTTTACTTTTACGTACAACTAAATACTTAATAAAAATGTCCAAACAAACACAACTTAAATTTATTGCCAATTTAAATAACGGGACCTAGACGGCTACCTAGATTCCCAAGAAAGATCACTCGAGAATGTTATGACTACAATGGAACATGCCTCCCCATCTGTCTACGCTAAGTCTGCTATGTAAGATTTATTGCGGCGTTAAGAAATTATGCTGTTAAACCTACTGATTGTGTTACGGTTGAATGACCCTTGCGAGGAAATCGCGATAAATAACAATACTTTTAAATACGGCTCGTGATCGCTGCTAATCTGGACCTACCGCTGTCGTAACTCAGTTCTTCTTGGTGTGGCGATGGAATAAGTCGAGAGAACAGGGAACTAAACGCGTATTCCGTGGAACACTCGCGCACTTCGCGCACTAAAACACCCGCGACGCGACGCGCACGTGTTTGGTTTTAATTGCCCTTTCTTAACACACTGTATTTTAACCGTACCGAAATCAATGATTTATCTAGAAAATGCAAGCGCTACAGAAAAAACCCGCTAAGTCAAAATTCAAAATATTCAACCGCCCGTGAGAGAAATTCGAACGTGTCTGCTCGTTTTTTGCGCTCCGTCCTTTCCAAGTAAAAATTAAACGCACCCCTCGAGCTTTGCAGCTAAATTTTGAAATCACCTCGACCAATGATGACCGCTGCATTTAGTTCCCAATCGCGCCTATTCCAGATGCTCTGCATGCATCAAGCAACACCCCATTAGCTGGATTATGAAGGTTTCATTAGCTGGACGGGTGGTCTGTCGCAAATGAAACCTTCATAATTTTAACTTCACAAGTGTCCAGGCTGACATTTTAAAAGTATCTGGTGCTTGTTTGAAAGAGACCAGACTAGAGCGAAGGACTTCAACTCGCAATGTAATTTGGTATCTTTACCTAACAGACATGTATCTGCAATTTTAACGCGACCAAATTCTATACAAAAATCTAAGCAATCCAAAATGTAGATCAAGTAGATTTGTTTTATGATGTCTGTGCAGCTATAGTGCAATCTGAATGGTGCCCGTAATTATAGAATCCTAAAGAACTTTCCGAGTGGTATACACCCTCTTGAGAAGGGACAGAGCGTCGCCCTTAATTACCCGGGCCGCATTTTTTTCCCTAGCATACAGTTCGAACACGTGTTTGTTATTTGAAACTAAACATCGATTTTGTTTTGGCAACAATTTCGCTGTCGTTTCAGTACCTTACGCAATAACTTTTTCGAAAAAAAAAGTAGACTTGATCCGGACCATCGCATCGCTTGGAATTCTTTTGAAAAAAATTTGATATGCTGCAATGAAAATGTGAACAATTGGTTCCCTAGGGAACAGCTTCAATATTTTCGTTAATTTTGACTAGCTTTTGTTTTCAATTTCAAGATTTTCATTAACATAAAATAAAATTACATTGTAACGAAAAAATTGTCGTGGAAAGTATTAACTTTTTGACATCACCATTTTGCTGACGAGAAAGATGATCAAAATTTGCATAAAAAGTTAGGGTTGCCATTAAAAAAAATTAATGATGGCGTTACAGCGGAAATTAAGCAAATTATAGTCATAGATTCAGAAAAAGAAATGTGTCTCAATTGTCTGCTGTAAGGAAGACTCTTCTTTACTAAGATTTTCAGTAGAATTGCGGCGCTTCTGAGATGTTGCTGCTGTTTTTCTTGTTGCTAATCTTTTGATGACACAGTCACAGATCATCTTCGGATCTGTCACTGCTGTTCTTCTTGTTGCTGCCACTCTGTTATTCTTTATGGTACTGTTGATGCAACTGATTTCAACAATTTTATGTCCCAGACCACACCATCATCGATCTATTGCGGATGTTATAGAAGAACTTCTTCAGAGCTGTTGCTGCTATCACTGCGAATCTTTTGGCTACTGTTGATGCAACAATATCGAAGAACTGGTGACAGTTTCATGCCCCAGACCATCATCGAAGTATTATCGATGTTATAGAAGAACTTCTTCAGAGCTGTTGCTGCTGTTCTTCGCGGTGATGTTGGCTACTGTTGATACACCCAAGAATCAAATGCACCAGACTATCATCATCCATCTATTGCTGATGTTATAGAAGAGCCCTTACTGTTGTTGCCTAATCTTTTAACTGCTGTCGGTGCAACAATACCGAAGAACTAGTGACGATTTCATGCCTCATCTAACGGTGATGTTATAGAAGGAAGAGCTTCTTCAGAGCTGTTGCTGGTGTTCTTCTCCTAATCTTTTGGCTACTGTTGATGCTACAGTACCTGGTGACAGTGTTATGCTCAAGAGCATTATGGAAAAGAGAATTTCCAGCAAAAATCGTAGCAAGAAGCATCGAGTGATTTTTGCAAACAACTCGACTTCGGCGAATTCCATCCAACTCCCTTTCTCTAAAGACTTGGGTATTTCCAAACTGGTAACGGTCCCATGATCCACAGAGACGAGAAACTCCGTTGGAAATGAGAGCAACACTCACATCTAAGCCTCGAACTTCAAATGTCTGTTGGTGAGGTTGTGAATGCGACCAAAAATTTATCAGAAGACTTTGGAATTCGTTCTACGCACTAAAATGTGTCGGGTATTGAGAACAAATGGGATTGTCTAAAAGAAAAAACTACTTTAACAAAAGAACAATTTATGGACGGTCTCAGGATGTTGACTAACTTCACAACCTTTCAATTCAACAACAAATACTATAAACAGATTAATGGTCTTTCCATGGGTTCACCTATCAGTCCCATTCTAGCCGAAATTTTTATGCAACATACAGAAACCGAAATTTTCAAGAATTTACCCGACGTTAAACCTCTTTTATACAAAAGATATGTAGATGACATCCTAATCTTTCTACCTTCAAATCAATTATCCACATTTTTTAACAGTTTCAACAGCTTTCACCCTAAACTCAAATTCACTTTAGAAAAAGAAAAAAACAATATGATCAACTTTCTGGATATGTCTATCATCAAAACCAATAACCTTCCGGTACGTACCAATTGGTATAGAAAACCTACTTGGACAGGTAGATACCTAAACTATCATTCTTCCCACCCAAGAAACCAAAAAAATTTCTGTCATCACTTCCTTGATAGATCGTGCCATCCTTCTGTCCAGTAACGAATTTCATAAACCAAATTTATTACTCATCAAAAATGTCTTAATTAATAACCAATACCCCTTACATTTAATCAATTCTGTCATCCATAATAGAATCAAAAAAATTACTTCATCTGTAGAACATCCAATTTCATCCAACCATCACCAATCACCAATCAACCTGAAAACAATCTTAAATATTTTTCTTTTCCATACATATCCAATACCTTTGAATTTTTAAAAAGAAAACTAAAACCTCACAACATAATTTTAACAGGCAAACCTATTAATTACTATAAACAAAAATTTTACACTAATTTGAAGGATAAAACTAATATTGAAAACAAAACCAATGTTATTTATCAAGTTAACTGCAAAGATTGCAATGCCAAATATATCGGCCAAACTAAGAATTATATAAAAAACAGAATGTATAATCACAAATACAATATCTCTCGTAACAACGCAGAATACTCCATGCTAACCAATCATTCTTTAAAATTTCACCACAACTTTGATTTCAACAATGTTAAAATTTTAAAACAAGAAACAAACTACCTAAAACGTAATATATTAGAAATGTGTTATATCACCAATAATCCTGAGACGGTCAATAAAAGAACAGACTGCAACAATTTACATAATCTGTACCACCCTGTATTGAGGAATCTCCCCCTCCCCACCTAAGTATAATTTACGGTTTGCAATTCTTAATTAGTCAGTGTTCTCTCGCTCTCGGTTGAAACTACACTCACTCATCCATTAGGTTAGTATTAATTTAAAATTGTAACGTTATTGTTAAAACTAATCCAATTTTTATGAATTTTACACATTAACATTAGGTTAATTGATCAATTATTGTAATTCTTAAAAAAATTGTATCATTGTAGCTTCTGATGACGGACCTGGTCGGGCCAGAAAACGTTAAAGCCAATAAATGAAAATCTGACCGGGGTCAAGAACTTACATTTCTAAATTTAAATATTTATGTCCCGCGTGAAGCTTCTAATCGAAGATTAGATTGCAGCTAGACGTGATTTTCCTTAATTACCCCGTGCTACGCATGCAAGTTAAGCTGTTATCTGGTCCTTTTGATGATCCTGCAACAAATGACTCACCGATTTCTGCCGACGTCAGTTGCGATAACTGCGAAGTTTTTTCTCGCGTAACTCTATACTCGACACATTTTTAAATCACGTCGAAATTTTATCGCTGCAACCAGATATTTGAGTTTCGTTTGGAAAATAAACATTTTCTCCTTTGTTTCAATTAATTACGTGCAAACTTAAATTTTCCTACTCATGATTAACTTTTCCAATGTCAAGATGTTTTTTTTTCTTTGAGTTAATAATAGATGCTGTAAGAATTATGTATAAAAGAAAGCTCGGGGATTCGTTTAAGATTATGAATGAGCAAGTTGGCAGTTACTAACTACCTCTTACACGGCCAAGAGCAATAATTCAGATTCAATTTTACGTTTCACATTACCGAGTCGGTCATAAATCAGAAGTACTTTCCGCTCGATAATATCTTTCTTTTTCGCCGCCGGTGGCGCGGAAATTTCTTTGACCGTGACGTAAAACAACAACGCCGATAAGCCGCCAAACAACGTTATAAATTCATTTTCCGCGTAAGCAACGCACGTTAGCCGCGAGGCGACCGGGTGTGCGTGAAAAATTCGTTCGTTTTTATTTCCTCGCGGGGGAAAAACCGAGTCCATTAGTCAAATAAGAGCGCGCGCGTTTGCACCTCGCCGGGCGAAATTCTGCAAACAGGCATTACCATATTGGGAATATCGCTCCCGTTTAATTTGGCTAATATGAAACGTGCAGTTTTCTCGGTGAACTGTATTTGGCAGAGCTTTGATGTGATTCTCAAATCGATTCATTAGTTTGTTTTTTTTGGTACGGTTTCATCGAGTACGAAAAAATCAAATAAATCATCCGAACATTTTCTGCGAATCTAAGGCGGCGAACTCGATTATACTCCCGCACACAAGTAGCGGCCTTCCGAATGATCCAATAAAAACAATGGCGTCGCCCTCAATCGAGCAAAATGTGAATGGGACTAACAAAGCAGGAAGACATCCCATCGTCACGAAAGCCATCCAGATATGATTCTTTCGGCCTATTCATTACGTTTTTCTTTCTTTTCGCCGAAGCCATCACGAACGAATGGGAAGTTGAAGCAAGCCCATTTTTGTTGTGGATAATATTTTTCCGAGCTCGATTGTAATCTCCGTTTTCCGAATACATTACGGCACGCCATAAACAACAGAGCTTTTATTGACGATAGGCATCGTCGTCCCGACATAATAATGCAATCAATCACACGCGATTATTGCCGATGTAATTTAATAAAAGCCACTGTTTTTTCATCGTGCACGCGCAGTATTTGTAACTGCCGTCGGTTAAGCGTGGAAGGTACACAATTTCCTTCCACAAAGAAAGCAAGACGAATGCCGGTCCATTTGTACACATCCCCGCAACTTATTCGCATTGCAGCCGCGCTTCCTCGAGTTTGTCTTGGGCGACTTTTGCAGTGCCGGCTTTATACGAAGCCAAAACCGCTAATCCGTTATTAAATTGTCGGTGGGATAACTTAATTTGTCTTTCGCGGATGCGCTTTCGCTATTTCTTTTCTTAAATTCGTTTCGCCAACAATGTTAATCCTTATTAGTTTAGGCGACTCGCCTTTGTGACTTTCCGGCTGATTAAAGTTGAAAGTTTGCGCGCAGAGTTTCCTCCGAACGAATCGAACTACTTTACCGTTAAAAACGGGCCAAAAACACTAAAAGTGCTTTAAATTAGTAACAAGCGTTTTTTCGAATGTTATTGGAAGGTTACTTGAACGCTTTCCAAATTAAATTTATTGTGAAATTGCGGGGTTTTTATATATACAGTTCATTTTTTCTCTCTATGTCGATCGATCGACAGATAAGTCAAAGAATTTTTATGTAGCTATTTCCTTCTAACTTTCGTGAAACAGCCTTGTGGCTTTTTTGTCAAGTCATGTCATTTCGGCGTAGATTTTCTTAACTTATACTTTATTAGAGTGATTCCGACTATCCACGAGGGAAAGATGTACGTTTACTATGTTTCAAGCAAGTTCAATTATGTTGAAGGTTTTTGGACACCTGCACACGACTCACACGGCGAGGTCGCTTCGTTTATGTTACGGCGACGCCGACGTTTGGATGCTTTTTTGCGTATCTTAACTTTGCTAAATGAATGATTTAAGTTACCCACAATACTTGCAACATTTCTTCGCTGTTTACCATTTTTCAATTTCTTACCATTTCTCAGTCATCCAAACCTAACCATCTTTTCCCCTCCTCTTCTTCGTTTGTTTAATTCGCGGCAGGAAGTGTCGATTCTGATTTTCTTTTTCTTTTTTTAATAATTTCACATCATTATTCTTGATCCAAGGCAATTTGTTGCAATTCTCAGACAACGTTAGCTCAAAAGTTAGTCGCAAGATGTCGCGACCTAAATTATTGATCTATAAAATCATTTACATTTAAGTAGCGACATCTTTCGATCGCTTGTTGACCTGATATTGCAGTAGGATTGACAAATTGAAGCCAGTCCGCCACGTAATAAGTCATCCCAATGCAAGGCGGCCATGTGCTGTCAAAACCGATTTGCACAAATATTATAAAATCATTGTTCACATTTCTCTAATCTTCCCTAAATCTTGTGTTACGTTTGAATTTGCCGCTAAGAAATCGTGGCAGCACAGCATCATCTCCGGCATGTTTCGGTACAGTTGGCAACCCTGTTCCTCCACGTTTACCTCGCCAGGGGGAAAACTCGCGTTAGGTGAACGCGCAACGTTCATTGGTTACGGGGCACCACGTCACTATTTTATGGTCCATCATTGGTTACCGTCTGCAATTTTCGTACTTTATTTACCGACTACCATCTTGGCGATCCCTGTAAGTCCAGTTTGAACCGGATTGTCGACGCTGCCCGCGATCGGCAGAGGGCGTTGTAACTACCCACCGGCCACCGCGCTTCGGTTGGTAACTTTAACCAGACGCACCGACTGGACGCTGTCGATAAGGTTAGGTATTCCCAACTTAATTTAATATGACTGTTTAATATTCAACAGACATTCCGGCAACTTTGCATCAGTATTTCAATCTTTGCTTTTGCTTAATAATGATTGTCCCTCCAGGAAATATATCGGTCTCATATTTAACGTTAAAGTGACGACACCGTGTTCCATGTATTTCCGAATCTCTAGCTCACGTAAACACCGTTGTTCTAAGAAGCAACACTCAGTTCTCACGCACCCCAATTTGTATTTACCTCACCCTGACCGCCCTTAGATTTTAAGAAGTAGCGTTAGATCAGTTGTAGATGAGACGTTGAATAAATAAGTTCGTTATTACTTTGACTCTCATTCAATACACTCAATACAGTGAACCATTAGCAGAAACGTCGTAAAGGTGCTGAACAATCAGATAACGGCCCAAGACGTCAACAGTGACAGTTCGTGGATCGGTTGGTTTATATATTTTTTTATTTCTCTTGCATAATCGATTAGAGAGCGAGTTTCGGCCTATTTGTTGTGCTGCGCCTACTGTAGTAAATCGCAGCGTAAATTAAGCTGGTAATTTTAGTCGTGTTAAACTCTGCAGCTTAGATTAAGTTTCGTGATAATCACTCGCCGAACCTTGTGTAATTGTTTGTGAATCTTTATGCTCTACTTGAGTTTATAATAAAACTTGAATTTTATTAACTTTAAGCGTGTGTTTGTGGCCACCTTCCTCACGTACCAGTGAGTAAATAAGCCTCTATTTACGTTTGATTTTTCTGCCCAATTCTGTCGATTGGAGACGTCAACTGATCGGTTACGTTCGGTTTGTTAATCGGTCTCCTGGCGCCCTTTAATAATTTTTACCGTCGTAGTTAGACTCACCCCTATCTCCACTGTCTGCCAGTCGAGGGAAACAGCTGATACGTTTAGTCAGCAGAACTTGTTCACCATCAAGGTAGGTACGAGGCTAGTCAATTAAATTATAAATTTGGTGACACTTGTCCGTCCCTTACCCTACATTTTTCCAATGTCTGTTGTAGTTGGGCAGTTCTTCTCTCTTTAGGCCATACGTTTAGTCTGTCTGAAGAGTTTTCTTCTCTCTTTTTTACAGCTCTCTCTATCGCTCCTCCACACTGAGTCTACTCTCATCATAATCGATTCTATTTTGCTGCTTTGCTTCCATTCCATTCTCATTTTAACTTCCAGGTGATCAATCAATCTTAGGTATTACATAAAATATTGCTTGAAAATGGAAAATATGACGTAGAGGGAAAGGGGGAAGGACATCTGGAAAGGCCTTCGAAGGAATTCTGCAGTAAATGATACACAGAAATGATATATATAAAAAAACGGACTTTGAAAAGAAAAATCAGCGAGAAGAGTAAACACGCAGAGCCAACTTGGAGACATTATTTACCGGTTTTTCTCCCCCGCGACGGCTTTTAAAGATTTCCTTATTAATTTTGGAAGGGGTGGCTAGCATCAGGTGAGCCAATTAAATTTGAAGCTTGTGTCCTGCGCGAAGCTTCTAATCGAGGAGTAGCTTCCGCGAGATGGCAGATAGGTGTGGTTTTAGTTTCTCCGTGCTATGCATGCAAGTTAAGCTAGTCTCGTCTAGTCTCTGCTCCATTTGTTGATTCTGCAGCGGCTTCCGCCGGCGTCTGTTGCGATAAGAGCGAAGTTTTTTCGCGAGTAACTCTATACTCAACTCATTTCTAAATCAGTCGGAATCTTATCTCTGCAACCTGAGATTTCCGTTTCGTTTGAAATGTATACATTCTCGGGTCCATACAATATGCAGTTTTTCCTTTGTTTCTTGTAGTGTGGCGGTTTTTATTTCAACTTGTTTTTTCCTTCAATTGGAATTTTTTGGAGCTTGAGTTCGGCTTGTTCTAATTTATGCCGTTTTGCTGCTTTGCTTCCATACAAGTTTTATTTTAGCTTCGGGATTTAAATAGCAGGTTTTAAATATTGCTTGAAATTCGAGCAAAAGAGAGAGGAAGAAAAAAAATTCTTGCGAAGCGCGAATAAAGAATTTCAAACGCATTGTTTAACAAGTTTCCCATTTCTCCACCCAGCGGCCCGGGGGGTTGTTGTTTACGCTGAAAATTTGCAAGAATTCAAACGGAAACATCGTTTGCATAACTTGTCGTCGCCGCCGCTCTCTTTCGGATCATTCTTTCTGGCGGTTAAATATTTGTTTTTGTTGAAACCGCGTCGTACCTACCGTGATAAACAAGAAACGTCTCGCCGTTTTCCCGTTTTATTGCAGCGCGCCCGTTTACGGCTTACGTTGAAAATTAAGCCCCGGAAAACTGGGGCGTAAAACGGGCGGCGCGGCGGGTGGCGGCGCACCTACAGGGAAAATAAAAATTACGGCGTGGCTGGCTCTATGCATCTGTAACGGTTTTATTGTGCGCTTTTACGGCGACGATTGTTGAAATTGTTCGGGTAATAATATCCGTTACGTCTCTTTGAGGCGCGGCTTGCAATTACGCATGCATTTCATGAGTTTTAATGCGAAACATAAACAAAATGGAATACAATAAAACCCTTTGTATATTACACTGAACGTGATCTCCCTCCTCAGCTCGCAACCAGGAGTATCATTTTTCGATTTAGTCCATCCAATTATGGTTATGTATCTACTACTTACCCCGTCGTACTTTGCAAGGGCTCGAAACTTTTTAACTCCGGGTGCGGTGTCCATCCAATTATGATTATGTACCTACTACTTACCCCGTCGTACTTTATAAGAGCTCGAAACTTTTCAACCCCGGGTGCGTTGCATTTAAATTAAACGCAATTCAAGTTGGGTGAATCCGACGCAACAAACATGTTTAGCATTAGCAGGAAACTGAATTTCTGAGCACTTTAATAATTCGGAGCATCGGGCAATTGCATTATCCACTTGGTTGACTTCATCGCCTGTTGTTATGGCGTCGCTCGACGTCGCGACGTGGCATGTTTAAATACTTCCACGCAAGGCTCGCATGCGCCCGGAATTAGTCGGAACAACGTCAAGGCCGCTCGCTCCACATTGTACGAAACGACCAGAAGAATGCCATTTCGTCATTATTAAACGAAAAACACTCCGGAATTTCATAAACTAGTTAAAACTTGATTGGGGTGGGGGGGCACTTTGTGTTATGTATATCGTTTTCCTCCGCCGCCGCTTGTTTATACATAATTTATCGATCCGACTTCACCCGGTCGGCACAGTCGAATATTTTATTAACGAATTAAAACGTCAGAAGTTTTAAAGGCTTCACGCGCCGTAACGTTGTTTCGAAATTTTCCCGTGTATGCTTAATGACCTATCAGGGCTTCAGAACTCGACTACCAACAATAATATAAAACATAAATCACCAAGGAAAGTTCGTAATGAACATCTGGGCCCGTCTTGATTCAGATTCAATATTCTTTTCACTTTCAGTTTTTTTTTCCTTTAATTAAAAGAAATACATTTTCGTCAGGGTTGTCAAAGCTTTTTTTTAACATGCTGTCTCCAGCATAGTGTGTATGTAACTTAATTAATTAATTAATTAACGACGATTCTTTCTCCATTGTAGAAGAACTTCCTTAGAACTGCTACTACTGGTGGTGTTGCTGTTACTACTACATTTCTACTACATTTTCTGAACGATATAGAAAGAACATCCTGTATATTCATCGACTTTGATTAATTTTTTAAATCACCAAAGATTTCGAAAATATCCAATCCCAATATCTTACCTATACCCCTAGCCCCAGGCTAGGGGGAATGCACTTGTAAATTGATAGCCCCCACTTCCCCCCTTCCCCCCAAAAGAGTAACTCGGCCTCCTCAACAGTTCGATGGTATATTGTTCAACAACGACTTTTACTTTATATTCTATAACCAACACCCTGAAGAGGTATCATCCGTAACCATCAGTTCTCTCTTTCTTCTGTCTCTTACCTCCTCCTCTTCCTACCCCCCAGTGAGATGAATACTTTCATGGAAACTACAGCCTCCTTCCACATGCCAGCGGTGCTTATCAAGACGAACATCGCAATCCCACTTCGCGAAAGGCTCATTACCACAAACCTCACGGCTGGTATCCTACTTCGTGTGTATCCCATTCCATAACTGCTTAATTCATCTTCTCGGAAACCCAAAAAATACTGATGATTAAAGACCCTAATCTCGACGATCCACCAAAAACTCAGCCGTTCTTTCGCCAACCTGCAAATCCACAAACCCCTTTCGTTCTCAGTTCACAACGTTTCGTCTTATTACCAGATAATTACAAAAAAAGCACCCAATCAAGACGAGCTCGCCATCATTCAATTCACTCACGGCCTAAAATCCACCGAGAAAGACTTGGCCCTGTTAAGGAAGTGCCGTCTAAAGTCGATGCTATCTATGCGTTCTTTTCCCTCTCTCGCTCTCTCCTCGTCCTCTCCATTGTGATTATATCCCGTGGAACTCTTCGAACGACAAGCCTCCAATCGCATTCCCTTTTGAGCCACATGAGTTGACGATGTCTTCAAGATCCATCGAAAGACGATTTGCTTCTTACTTCTGCGTGGAGCTATGCGTTCTCCTCTCCTCTCCCTTCATTGCGGGTGGCTATTAGTACCTTCGAACTGCAAGCCCCAGTCGCTGTCGCCTTTAAACCACATGAGTTGATGATGTCTTTGTAATTTTATCACGTATTGAGAATCCTTCTCGGCCATCTCTTTGGGGAATGAAGAGAATCCAGAAGGAAGTTTCGAGGTGGAAACCAAGCGCAAGCAGAAGAAGGCATAAAGAAATGAATAAGCCTTACGGAACCAGAACTGGAAGAAGACATGCGACGAGAGGAAGGAAAGAAGGAAAAGCCACATGATACAACTTGAAACGGTAAAAGGAAAGACTGTTGAGGTTGTCAAAGCGCAGAAGGATCTTGAAAAACGAAGGAGAAGCCAAATCTAGGTAGATCAAGAGAAAGGCTCGAGGAAATACGGAAAGGCCACAAGTAATAGTGTCGTTGCAGGTGGAAGACATGCGTGGATAGGGAGGAAAACAATGCCAAATTGTAAGCAAGAGAAAAGGAAGAGTCGTTGAAACGACTAACGAGAAGCAATCTCAACGTTAGTCGTCTCGACGACTTACACAACAGCAACACCACCAGCAACCTTGAGGAAGTTCTTCTGCAATGTAGAACGAAACGTCGGCAGTAGAAGAAGTCATCGTGACGCGCTTCCAACCGGAAGACAATTCAATCATGGACGACGGTCGCGGAAGTCTTCGAGTTAAGTTAATTGATTAATTAATATTTATGGCGTTGGTCACCTAATGAAAAATACAATTGACATACAAACGCAAACGTCTGTTATCTAACTTACATTGAGCGAGGTAGAAGTGGGATTCGATTTTCGTTCTTTTCCTGTTACTTTGTAATCAAAATGGAATCGTGTATAAGGGATCATATTCTTCAAAGAAAAACAAATGCAAATTCTTACAAAGAAAAAGGAGCTCAAGCAAAACTTATTCCAAGTCGTCTTGTGCTTTGCAATTTTTTTTTTAAAGCACGTGTAGTTCTTGTTTTAATAACAGCAGATTTAATAACGTAGTAAGAGCACTTAACCCCCGGGAATAAATTGAATTTTTGCAGCAATTTCGCAACTGATGCATATTAATTGCACACGGAATTTTAAATTAATAATTTATCCAAAGTTGGCTGCACTTAATACATTCATCGCGGCGCGCAAGTTGAACTTTATCGTTTGAGTTGGGCATTAATAGTTGCACATCATCCGTCCGGAGCGTTAAAACTTTCCCATCTAATTTATTTCACGGACTTTATTAATTTTACTTTTACGACGGACTAATTATCCCGGTTTTATTGGCCTCTCAAAGTTAATACAATGGAGAAGGAGTCGGGGGACTTTATTGCCTTCGACGAGTAGGTACCTTTTTTTTGTCCTGTGTAATCCGCGTACCTGCCCCCCCATTATTCCCGGAAGTTGTTGCAATTCTAATTAGTTTTTCTTTTGTCGCGCGTAAACTTGGTGGAAATTGGCCAACTTCCGATGCGGGCGAATGTAGGGCGCTGGTTTAAATACCATGATGAATCACGCAAGTACTTTACTTCATTTAATTAAAAACGAACTTGTATAACATAATTCTTTTTGTATTCAATTTTATATAAAAATGTTTCATCTTCTCTTTATCAAGTTGTTTTCCTGTAAAATGGGGCGAGTTTAAACAGGAAACTATTACATGATGATGTGAAAACGGGGGCGGTAATGCTCTCTCTTGTTTCTGAAAGAACAGCTGTATACGAACCTGGTTTTTCCCCGCGGCTAATTCACTTTAACATTCAAGACATAACCGTAATACAACCGTTACCGTTTCATGTTTATCAAATAAGCCATCGCCAGAGTTCCTATATTGTTTTCCGATAGAGAAACGGCGAGCATCCATAAACACTTCTGCCTTAATGTTACGTCTTTAAGTACACCGTAAACCCGATCCGTAACATAAATATCTCGCGGAGTCTAAACAATAACGGCGCTGCGCGGCGATAAGGTGGAATGGAACGCCCTGTATACGGTTTGAGCGCACGTCGCGGCCATCTTGATGCGGCGGAACAGCACCGAAGGGACGAATAAATAGCGAATAGAGCTCCGCACTAGCCGCTGCACATCTCGCAAATAGCTGCCATAAATATTGCGGGGGCTAAACAAATATAAAGTCGGAGCGTGCACAACTGTTGTGTGTTGTTGCCGCCGCAGAAAAATTAGACTCAAAAACGGTGATGTGTGGGGTAAACACGACGAGCGTTTAGATTCCCCCGGGGGAAAGGGTTACTACACTGACAGATTGCTGCGGCGAGATACAAGGCAGATTTTAAATTTCAGAAGCGAGTGAAAAATTAGAACGGACCTACAGCTACCTGTTATTTGAAAATTGCTACCTGTTATTTCGATTTCTGGATATATTTTTATTTATCAACGGTACAGGATAACGTGGATAAAGGATTATTGCGGGGAGATACAAGGCAGATTTTAAATTTCAGTAGCGAGTGAGAAATTACACTGCTACCTGTTATTTCGATTTCTGGATATATTTTTATTTATAAACGAACGGAATCTCTTCCGGCAACAGTACAGGATAACGTGCATATTTATGGCAGCTCGCCCCCCGTATAGGTCTTTATCTTCTCCCGCAATTAAGGACAAATTCATTATCTCATGAATATGGTAATTACGTACGATGCACGTTACAACAAAGTACTATATTTTGTTTATCTCGGATCAGGCCGGGCATTATCGGCCGGAATTTACGGAATTCATTGCGAAATGACCACCGCCCGCAAATCATCATCGTGACGGACCGATCGCATTAACGTGCGATTAAAATTAATCGCGCCCCCTGATTATGCGAGTGAGGGATTTACCTCGTTAACTGAGGATTATATTTCGTTAATATAAAGGGCGGTCGACTTTCTTTACAACGACCTGTACGTGAATTAAGCGAGTGGGTTTAAATTATCAATAAAAATTCCGTATCGACGATGGGTTTATAGAAAGAAGAAAGGGCAGCGGCATAAATATGAGATTTTACACGCTCCCCCGAAACTCGAAAATATAATTCGAGATGTTTTGAAAGCCCAAATACATAATTTATATATTCACCCCTGTGTTTGGCACACAATAGATGTATAATATATGATTAGGACGCACTGATGCCCCCCCCCCCTGTCCTTGCGTGCCGCTGAGAAGAGAGGAGCCTCACCATTGTATCAAAACATTAGACGCGATGATGATGAAGAAGATGAAGAAGAAGAAGAAGAAGGCAGAGGAGAAGGGAAGGCGTTGTTGTTGGCGGGTGGTAGGTCAAACGTGAGACAAACGTTTGCAACCGCCCCATGACCCCCCCCCACCCGAGAACCTTGCTTTTATGCGCGGCCTTTGTTATGTGAGGGTCCGAAGAGTTGTCGATATAAGGGATCTTAAATGGAAATGTCAAGTTATTGTGCTCAAGTTCTAAATGATTCCTCCGTTAACTTTTTTATAATTCTGTGGGGAATATCTTTATCGAGGCCCGGTAATTTAATAAAGGGACTCATGTTGAAAAAGCGGGGGCTCGAGGACGTGTAATTGTCGGGTTATCTGTCAATAGCAAGCGTTAAGTAGGTCAGACAGTCCTCTTTTGTACGGCCGAATTTCGGTCGGGGGGGAAAGAAAACTCGGCTTTCTCTCTCCCATCAATTTCGTATGAAGGTTATTCCTTTCCACTTACCCAAACGAACGCAGCTCAAACATTTACGACTTCATTTCGAAAAACCCACATCATCAGGGATAATACAGATTTGATTATTTGATGTTCGACCTTGCACCGAATAGGTTATACAATACCCGCTTGAAATTTTGCAGGAGATGATGGCCTCATTTGTATAAAAAATTTGATCCTTTAATTGGGGTTATAAAGTGATGGGGAGTAGGTACATTATTCTAAACTCGTTGAAATCTCGTGATTGTACATAATAAACGAGATGCAACTGAGTGAACGTCCGTCCACCTGGATTCACCAGCAGCAAACTACCATTTCGCCGCCTCAGCGGAATTTACGACCGCCAGCGTAAAAGCCATCTTCAGTAAATCCCCCGTTCACCGAAATAAACAACAATAACTCCGGCGTCGGATATTTGCTCGTCCTCGGGCGGGCACAAAACACGAATCATTCCTATCCCGCTTGAACTTTGCTTTTACTAATTAGCAGTAAACTGCGACCTTTACGGCGAACTTCGCGCACACACGTAACCGGAAACCGGGGGGCTTAATGCAGGTGATCCGTTTTGTTCCGGGAGAGTTTGGCGGACGGAATGATGACGGAATGATAATTTCGCCGCGGCGGCGGCGACGGCGACGTTTAAGTAATCAGTCTGAGATGCACAATGTGCAGCATCTCCTTTCACAATAGGCGTCCGACTCAACCGAGCTTTAAACTCTATTGTTGTGACGCCTGGGGAATGGAGTTCACATTTATGGGATTCAAATACAAAGTACTTTCCGAGAGTTTCTTTGGCATCCTTAAAAACCGCTTATAACTTAACTGACAAAGTGCATTATACAAGATGAATTTAATCATTTCGTCTCTCCATACATACACTTTTACAAGATCATTTAATATTATTATTAACTTTATAAATTCACACGACTTTCGTGCATCGACAGGATGCAAAACATTACGTTATCAGTAATGCTGTGAGAAACCGGAATCTGCAGAAGAAAATTCGAAACGTTTGAAGCACAGAATTTCGCAAAAAATTTCCGTTTTCATCGCGACTGGCGCCGCTATGAAACCGCTTAGTTCAACAATCCAGAAAATTTTCGCGTATTCAGCAAATGGAGGCGAGTTTAGCTTCCGCTTGCTTGCGTTCGTGCATTGGAAAAAATAATGAAAAATTCATCCATCTGCTCCCTACAAGACTTGATAAGAAACGATTTAAATATTGTCATTTAAGTAACATGAAATAAGGGTCGTAGCGCAGTATAACAAAACATTTATTAACAATTAATCACAACTACATCTTATTTTGGTCACTTACAGACAATTCAGACTACATGACACTCTGACTAGATGGTACTCTAATGCCGCTAACGTTCGGCTTGTCGCGTATATTGTTGCGGGGTTGCCTTGACATTTATCTTCGGATGTGCACACAGCACGACATTTACCTTCATGTGTACACGAATGAGTCATACGCCTTGACATTTAGATTTGCACACGGGTATCACATAAATGCAAGTCAATCATACTTATGTTTATGTTTCGCAGCTGCACATTTGTTGGTGGTCTTCTCGTCCTAGTTATAATATTGCCGTTGATTTCTGTTCTTTCTGTTTTTTCTAAAGTATTTGAAAAAGCAATGCTAGCTAGACTATTCAACTTTTTTGATGATAACAAAATAATCAATAAAAACCAATTCGGTTTCAGAAAAGGCCTGTCTACCAATGATGCCTTATGTTTGGCTTATAATGCTATCTTGCGGAACATTGAACAAAGAGAAAAAGTAGTAGGAATCTCTTTCGATTTAACAAAAGCCTTTGATACTGTGCATCATGATTTGCTCCTTTATAAATTATGTCAACATGGGGTGCGTGGCTTTGCCCTTGATTGGATCAATAGCTTCCTAAGTAATCGCTTGCAATCTGTTACTTGGTCAGGTGCGGTATCTGAGACTGTTGAAATTCGCCATGGGGTTCCGCAAGGTAGCATCCTTGGACCCTTCCTTTTTATTACTTACATTAACGACTTAAAAAATTTCATTAAATTAGGTGACAACTTATATTATGCGGATGACACGTCTTCCATTATTCATTATAGAACTGATGAACAATTATTACAAAAATTGAACTCTGTACTTACGAATATGACTGATTGGTGCCGTTGCAACAATTTATCACTAAACGTTCACAAAACAGTTGTGATACCATATTCACTGAATTCTTCGAATTTTAAACTGAAAGATTTAAATATTGATATACGGGTTGATAATCAAGTAAAATTCTTAGGACTGACCTTCGACTCTAACCTTACATGGAACAATCACTGCCTTATATTGTCGAAGGCATTAAACTCTGCATGTTTTATGTTTAGAAAGTTGAATGGCAGTTTGTCTTTGGAGATTCTTAAAATGTTTTATTTCGGGTATGTACAGTCGAAATTAAACTATGGTATTCTCTGCTGGGGGAACTCTTCCTCCTCTAATTCACTCTTCATGATTCAAAAGCGTATAATAAGAGCTATTGTAAAAGTCAGTACTCTAACAAGCTGTAAAAAGTTTTTTATCCAATTAAAAATTCTAACTCTGCCTTCTCTGTTTATTTTCAATTGTCTTCTCTACGCTAGGAATAATGATAATGGCTGTCTATTAACTAAAGAATCTGAAATTAGAAACTATAATACTCGTTCTCTTTTGAAGCAAAATTTTTATCTACCCCAGCACCGTACTGCTAAATTCCATAACAGTGTATTTTACTTATCTATTAAACTTTATAATCACCTTCCCATTGAGGTGAGGCTGTCTTCAACAGAGATCTTCAAAAAATAAGTTAAGTGTTATCTTGAGAGAAGTGCTTTTTATTCTGTTGATGAATTTCTCTCAACAAAATTTAAAAACTGATTCTGAAAATGATGCGTTAGGTGATCTCTAAATCTTTGTAATTTTGTGTAATTATGTTTTGTATATATGTATGTATTGTTAAGCTTATTGACTATTCCCTTATCGGAAAATTTTGTTGCGTTAGGTAGGCACTTTTGAATTATTAATTAATTATTTATCTCATAAATTATTATTTTGAAAGCAAAACAGAAAAGTTGGGAAGATTTTGGACATAAAATGGAGGAAGATAGGTACACAAATCAAAAACTGTTTTATAAAGTATTAAAGAACCTAAGAAAAGATAAGCAATGTGAGATAAAACAAATGAAAGGAAAAGATGACAAAATAATAACAAATGATGTAGGAATAATGAATAGATGGCGTGAATATTTCCAGGAGCTATTATATAATGAAAATTTAGAAAATAATGATGGAGGGGAAGACTTGCGGATGCACAGTGCAGAATCACAAGCAGATCAGGAAGAGGAGGACGATATAAATGAAGAGGAGATTCTAAATATTGTTAAAACAACTAAAAAAGGAAAGTCAGCTGGACATGATGGTCTTACTGCAGAAATGTTAAAGAACCTCGGAGAGAGGGGAATTAAAATGCTAACCGAAATTTTTAAGAAAGCGTGGAAAGAAGGGAAAGTACCGGATGACTGGAGAATACGAATTATAATCCCACTCTATAAGAACAAAGGTGACAGCAGAGCATGTGCAAACTACAGAGGGATCACACTTATGAGTATCGCGGCCAAAATATATGAGCGCTTATTGGACGTCAGGTTAAGAAAAGTGGTAGAAAACCAACTAGATGAGGCTCAGAGTGGCTTTAGGAAGGGACACACTACGCAAGATCACATTTTTACAATCAAGCAGCTAATAGAGAAAGTACATATGTCCAATACAACTATGTATTTAGCATTTCTTGACCTGGAAAAGGCGTTCGATAGAGTCCCACAGAGATTGGTTTGGAAAAGTCTGGTGGAGAGAGAAATAAACGTGAAATTATTATCAGCAATTAAAAGTGTGTACCAAAATAATCGAAATTATATAAGAAAAGATAATTTGCACTCTGAAGAATTCCAAATAAATGATGGATTGCGACAAGGAGGAGTTTTGAGTCCAACATTATTCATAATAATAATGGACGACGTAATTAAGGAAGTAAAAAGAAAAGTAAATAGGATGCACGTTGGATTTTACAAACTAAACGCAGTAAAAATGTCAGAATGTGCTTTTGCTGACGACTTAATGATATGTGCCGCACGGGAAAATGATCTTGAAAGAAACTTAAAAATATGGGTGGAAGAATTGGCAAAAAAAAGGTGAAAGTAAACACTACCAAGACGAAAATAATGGTGATAGGAGAAACAGGAAGGAAAGTAAACATAAGTATAAATAGTGAGGAAATAGAGCAAGTTGAAAGTTTTAAGTATCTTGGGATACCGATACATAGAAACGGAAATACAGAAAATGAAATAAGCGAAAGAATTATAAATGCGTCTAAATTATATTATGCCATATCGAATACATTTATTGGTAAAAAGGAAATATCGAGTCAAACTAAAATGGTAGTGTTTAAAACAATATACAGACCTATTTTAATGTATGGCTGTGAGAGTTGGATACTAACACCGGCGCAAGAAAGTAAACTGCAGGCTATGGAAATGAAGTATTTAAGGAGGGTAAAAGGAGTTACGCGTAGAGACAGAATTAGAAACGATACGATAAGGAAGGAACTATTAGTAGAATCATTAATAAAAAGAGTTGAGAATCAACAGTTGAAATGGTTAGGGCATCTAGTGAGACTGAGGGAAACCAGGCAAGTGAGAAGAATTTGGGAAGCAAAGGCGAAGAAAGGTAACAGAAGAGGAAGACCAAGGAAGACATGGAATAGTAATATCAAGAATATATTAAAGAAGAAAAATATCGAGTGGACAACGGCTATGAGGATGGCGTCAAATAAAAAAGAATGGGCAAAGTTAGTACACGCTACAGAAAAATAAAATTAGAGAAACAGAAATTAGCACTTTCTACACCTTCGGGTAGAAAGGGAAATGATTATATATATATATATATATGTATTGTTAAGCTTATTGACTATTCCCTTATCGGAAAATTTTGTTGCGTTAGGTAGGCACTTTTGAATTATTAATTAATTATTTATCTCATAAATTATACTGACAATTGCTAACATCTACGCAGATCTTATGGCAATAAACTCTTATTATTATAAAAGTCAGTGAGTTCTGACATTTTTTTCACTGCGGGATCTCCAGGAACGCCATGAATACAAGAATCTCGATTTTAGGGTCTTCATGGCTTGCCAAAAATTTTGATAAAAAGAATGAGAAAGTTAGAAAAAAGGAGGTAGTTGTCGTTAACTCTGTGGAGTTTTGTTTGAAATCTTCTTTTTTTGATCATTTCTTCTCTACTCCTTCCGGCTCTTACAATAACATTGTTCTCGAAATGAAAACGAAGCGCATACATATCTATTTACGCTTAGTATAAATATTTAGCAAATAAAATTATTATTCTATATTTACTATTGAAGTGCCGCCGTGCATCACTATGGGGCTTGGGGGCAGGAGTTATATGTATATGTTTTTGAGGAAACATAGTGATTTTGACCAAATTATTGGTCATTACATATTATTCATTCAAGAGGAGATTCTCCATTTGATCTTCGCTGAGTAGTTTCTATGACTTTCGTCTTTCGGTGTTTGGCCTAAGGCCACTTACTCGCCTGTCTTTTGCCTCGTAGGCTTGAAATTATTATTTTAGTTCGCGTCTATTGTAAAAGACTTTGGCCTGGGTTTTAATCCGGGGGTGGGTTCGTAGTCTCTACCTTGTCGTAGCAGTTGGTTGGGGTGTGTCTCGGCTTGCTTAATTTCTTTCTTGGGTTTTTGCTTTATGTAAGTGCGGGGATCTTCCATGTTCAAGTCTTTCCTTATGTTTGAATTTCTTACAAACCAGGGTGCGTCCGTGATTGATCTGAGCATTTCGTTTTGGAGGGTTTCTAACTCGTTGAAGTTGGTTTTTACTGTTGTTGCCCATGATGAAGAAGCGTATGTGATCGCCGGTCTTAAGGATTTGGGTGTAGATAAGCTTTTTATTCTTAAAGTTAAATTTGCTATGTGTGTTGATTAGCGGATATAGGAAGGCTGTTACTTTTCTGATCTTTTCAAGTGGGGGACGTTTTCCGTTACTAATTAGTGTTAACTGCGTTTTATGGGGGTTTATTTTTATTTTCCATTTTTGGAGCCAGCTTGGGATGTCATCTGTTGTTTCTTGGAGATACCATGTAAGAGCCATTGCTGGTTTTCTTGATTTGGCTACTAGGGCGATTTCATCGGCGTATAAGTATAATTTAGTTTTATCGTTCCTCTTGATGTCGGCCGTGTATATATTGTACAGTTCAGTCGATAAGGGGAATCTTGCGGTAATCCTGCCTTTACTGGTCTTTCTGAAGACATTACTTCAAAGGACCGGTGTTGGAGAAAAGAAGCTATTAGTTTTGTTAAGTGCTGTTGATAATTTAGGTTTTGGAGTTTGTATACGAGAGCACCGTGCCATACCTTGTCGAAAGGCAACCGCGACTGTTTCTTTCCTTTCTAGGGCTGTATGAATGAGTTCTGTTAGTCTTTGTATTTGCTGTTCAGTAGAATGATTCGTCCTGAATCCAAACTGCTCTGCTGGTAGTATGTTCTGGCTTTCGGATGTGTGGGATTGACATTTGCAAGTGTGATAGGAGACTGATCGGTCTTACTGGGCTTTCTTCCAGACATGTGGGTAGTGGGATAAGGAGACTAATGAGTTGATTATTGTTGTGAAGGCTGCTTTTTGTTTCATGGGTAAGGATCTGGCCATCTTGTTAGTAATTTTATGGTACCCTGGAGCTTTCTGGATTCGGAGATTTGTTATAACTTCTCTGACGTTTTCGGACGATATTGTTGGGGGAGTGTCGTTTGTTGCTGTTTCTCTGATCGTGTTGGCCGTCTCTCTTATTTCTATTTCAAAGGTATGGTTGGGGAGAGGTTGCTTGTTTGGCGAGAATTGCTGTTCTTCTTTCTCTTCATTAATAACCGACATGCCTTCGGTCGCTTGAAGGGGTGGGTTTGTGGTTTTGAGGTCACTGGACAGTGATTGGATGCTGCGCCATCAGAACTCAACTTGGCGAGTGTGCTTTTGAGGTTGTTGTGGTGATTACAGAAGAAAGGAGCTGGGAAAGGTGAAATTTGTAAGTTTTGGGGAAAACGCAGACTTTACAATCGTGGCTTAGCCTAGTTTCCCTAGCTACCCGGTTGGTGGTGGGAACGACGCAATGTGGGGTTGAGAATTGTCGTGAAGCAAACGCATCTTCATTCTTCTTCGATTTTTTTGTAGTACGGCAGCGGAACTGGATTGAAGATGACCACATTTCTTCCATTAAATAACTCGTGTGACCGTCCAATCAACGGCAAAGCATACCATAGCGACCCTAGCGAGACGAGGAAGAAACTTATCACTTCTTTTACTGGGATCTTTACAGTCCTTTGCCTAACTTTGTTTAGATTTTGAAGCTCCCTCCGCCTTTCCTGCTTTCCATGGTCAAGGCGCTCATTTTTTTCTTCTGGTTGAGACATAAGGTATCATTAATTTTTTTGGCCTGGCGTTGTCTTTCCTTCTTTTGGTCTTTTTGTTCCTCTTGTTACAGTTAGGTGTAAATTCCGTTAGGCGTAGCAGATTCCCAAGATGGCTGCTAAAAATTGGCGTTTTCATGTTTGCAAACACCACCGGCTACGTCGTACGTTATTACCGATTTTCGCATTCGCAAGGATTTTGCTGTTGGCCAGTTTGGAGCGTGTGACTACCCTTCTGCCTTGATTTCTCGTTGCGCGCAAGTCTGCAAGACATTTTGGAATGCGGTCTGATCTGGATACATTGGTCCGGTTGGTCCCTTACGTCTATGGGCTTGTGAAGGCAAGACGAACGGAATTTCGTCCGTGATTTGAAAGGAAGCATCCCATGTCTTATTCAAGCATTCCGCTTTTGCTTATCGAAGCCTGATTTCGACGCTTCAGCGCGCAGCTCAGGCTGCAACGCTTTCATTTGGGGATACCTGGCTGGTTTATCGTAGAAAACTCTGGGTGGCATCGTTGAGATACACTTCCAGTCGATTGAACTAGAGTCTGATAATCCTGACGTTTGGCATCGTCGCCAGAAGGGGGAGTCAACTTTCGGGGACGCGGGATGACGTATTGGCGTTGCCCTCCCAGACGTTGATATTGATATGTTGCGAAGATGCTTTGGAAGACTTAAGGTCGGATTATTTTGATTTATTCATAATAATCTTAAAGCGTTGAATCGAAACAAGCAATTTTTGATGCGCGGAGTTAGATTTGATATTAATTTTTTTCTGTGAGCGAAACGCGGATCCGTGCTTCGTGTTTTAACTTCATTCAACGTGTTACGTTGTTTACGTTTATCATTCGTTTAAATTAGTACTGCGGTGGTTTTGTTTCGTTACAAGCTTAATCGTTGCACAAATAAAGCCAAGTTATAATAACTGGTGACTATGTTTATTTACTGCCCCCTTTTACTTTGGGTTACGTATGACCTCGACCTGTCGTGTTGAGTTAGCCGGTAATTGGGACGGCCTAAGTTTGCAACCTTCAGGTAGTATTTTATCATTCTAAAGAGTTCAGTAGTAGCATGACCCTTCGGTACAACAACTTTAATTTTTCTGTTTTCCTCATTCGTTCATTTTTCTCGTTCAGTGAGGTTACAAGAGGTTTAATTTCGACGTGAATCCTTCCTTCCTTTAAGAAGTTCTTGGTTCATAGCTTTTGTTTACCAGTTTGCAGTCTTAGGGCCAATCTAAATTTTGTGTCATTTCGTTTGCATTCCATTTCGATTTTGGATTATCTCATCATACCAATGATTTGCGTATGGGTCCTAGGATTGAATCCTGTGGTACTTTACTTATAAATGTCGATAACGGCGAATACACAATAAGTTTTGATTGATCTAAATTAGGTGCTCTTGTCCACATATCAAGCAAGCTAATTAGGTTCGTAGTCGTGAATCCTCCGAGGATCACCTGAGTGTATCCAGATTATTTTTTGCCATCTGTACTATATTTTTTATATCGCCCCTAATGTTTCCGTTACGGTTTATGGATACTGAAATACGCTTTGATTTTTAAACCCCATAATGAAATGGTGATCCGGTGAATGCCTGCCGGGCTTCGTGTTTCATATCGAAAGCAACAATAGCCCCGGCCGCGTCACAATACAACCAATTTAGCCGGACTAAATCACATAATCGATCTGATACCTTCGATGGTTTTCAATTAGATACTCTGATAATTAGGGACTGACGCGAATCAAAATAAGGGTCGGCCGTAAGCCATGTTTGTTTAATTAGTGTGCCATTTTGTTTGGGTCGGGGCGAGATTGCCGCACGGCCGTGTTTTCACGGACGAAACTTGTGTATTATACATACGGGGGCGATTCCATTACGACGCCCCCCCCGCGCCCCACGTAATGGAATCAATTTTTTTTGGTTTCGGTGAATGCATTTCTCTCGTTGTCCTCCGCAATTAGAATGAATAAATAATCGGGGGGGAGATCTGGGCTAATTACGTTTACATTAGCCCAAATCGAAAACTGCTGGTTTCGATTTCCTCCTCGTCCTCTCAAGAGAAACATGGGATTACACTTTGTGTATTACATATGAAATTATTATTAATTAATTTAAAAAAAGCTTGCGGGATTTGTCGCTTGAATATTATTTCAATCGTCGAGTTGGAATAATGATGGTAATCAATCATTGGTGCGAAAATTTCCGAACGCATTAAAACGTCCTAAATACGGCCGCGCTTAAATTAATACACAGTCCCATTTCCAACGCACAAATAATTAATATTCGGCTAAATAGTTAATGATTTATGAATAGAGATTGTTATTATAACGTAGTACGTCACGCGTTTTAATTTATTGAAGCGTCGCCTCGCGTCGCGCCGCCGCGCCGTTTGAAATATCGCTTTGTTTATAATTTCCCGGGCGCGGAAAAAAGTACGGGCTTCCCCGCAAAAGACAAATTGTAATTTTCTCGCCTCATGTAATCGCGCGTGTTGACAATTATTATTCTTATTGCCCCCGTAACTTACGGGCGCAGCCGTAAATTTCATGGGCGCGGAAACCATTAAACGCGTAATTATCTTACATCTGAGAGTACCTCGCTTGATAAATAATTTAATTAGTTCCACTGACATCGCTGTATGTACTTTTTCTTTTTAATTTAAATGGCTACAGTTTCAATTTCCTATTTTAATAGTATCAGCAGAATTTTTGAAGTTTACAGGCTTATATAAAATGAATGGCTTCAAAGCGCGGATAGTTTTATCGTCGAAATTCGCTAAAATATTTTCCAAGGCTTTTCATAAAACGTACGGTGCTGCAGCAACGCCTTTTGAAGTGCAGCTCTTAAAATCGGCTCTGAAAACGTTAATGTGCGCAGATTAAAACCGTCCTCGCGCTAAAAGGAAATATCGCGCTCGTGTTCTTGGCAGTAGTTCTGACAGGACCACCCGGGAATTCAGTTTTACGAGTTTGCTTACGTATGTTTAGTGTCTATCACTGAAATATGTAAGAGGGTAAAAGTTGATGCAGTCCGAATGCCAGATTTTAAATTTGTGGATGGTTTATGGCTTAAGAATTTATTTCTTTCATGATCATTAAAATTCGAAGAAGTTAGTTTTGTTGCACAATTGTTGATAAAATCTATTGCTCTAGTGTCTTAATTACTTAGAACAGGAATAAATCTGCGCTGTATCTTTCATCGGCTATTCCTCGACAAGCAACAACGAAAGTTGGGTGTGAGTAAACAGATTTTAAAACAGGCGCCAGGGTGAACAAAACGCCCAGCTGATCCGAAATAGGCCTCGACAGTGTTCCCAATGTATCTTGGCCTTGCAGTTGATCGTTCGCAGCAATCACAGGAGATTCTATCTACACTCACTTGTACGATTAATTCGAAAGTACTAGGCCTAAGACGATTCAAAATATTTTACCCGAGTGTAAGCCTGTTTACTTATTTACTCGATAAATCAGATCAATCCATTTTATTACTACTACAATAATTATCATCAACTAATAGCGCAAGATCTGTCGAAAATTCGCTCTTAAGCAGCGCAGCGTCACTCAACAGTTAATAGAGGTTCTAAATAGACTCACGTAACCAAGAATGTATCCTGCAGGCCAAGGCCGTTTCCCTATGTGTTTTCTGCGCGTTGTCCGAAGTGTCACGGAGGAATCTGCAACAGTCACCTCTGACTCAACCGCGTACGGCAACTGCTTCGAAAATATTGGTTAATTAACCGAGTATCAAAAGGGGATCTAAAACGAAAAGTACCAAGAGAGATCCAAACAGTAAAAGCTTCAGTTAAAAGAAATAATAACGCCGCAGCACAACTATTTTCCGACTTATAATTCGTGTCGTGAAAGCAAATAGCAACAATACCGCTGCCTCATAAGCTAACACACACGAGATGGCAGTCGAAGCGGACAAAACGTGTCATCGCAAACATGTAAATGTTGGTTGCGAGTCGTCAGGATCGCAACGGGGCCCCCGAGCATATTCTGTATAGCTATTTCGCGGTTGCAGTGGAGTTCTCAAGCCACTGTTCTGCTGATGAGGCCCCAATTAGGGCCGAAATAGCTATACAGAATATGCTCGGGGGCCCCATTGCGATCCTGACGACTCGCAACCAACATTTACAAATAATAACAAGATGGTGCCATGCTGTTGGCGTAACATAACCTGGATTTTTAGACAAACCAGACCCTGGCGGGCAATGAAAATCACTCCAAACTTGTTTGACGATACCCTAAGAATTCCCGATCACTTTCTTAGCGAAAACTCCGATAATTGTAATCACAACGACACAGACATCGCCAAAGTTAAACGAGCAATGAAACCGAACAGGATGACGCGAGGTGATCACAGATGCCGTCAGCTTTAACCAATCAGAAACCATTATTGTTCGATATGTCTATATTTTCGACCACTCTCTTAGCGGAAGCTCCGATAATTGTAATCACAACGACACAGACATCGCCAAAGTTAAACGAGCAATGATGACGCAGGATGACGCGAGGTGATCGCAGATGCCGTCAGTTTTAACCAATCAGAAACCATTATTGCTTGATATGTCCATATTAGGACTTGTCACGGGGCGAACGAGTTATCAGAGTTGCCACAACAAATTCTAAGTTAAAATTTAAAACAGGGAATGCAAGCATGCACACAAAGCAAAAATAAATCTGATACGGCAACAACTAAAGAAGCAAAACGAATTCAAGAACAATTCTTTTTGTAAAATTATGTAGTGAATTGCGTCATTGAAAACGCTACGTTGTGGGGTGTTTATTCTTTTTTGGGGGTCCCAAAACTTGCTATGTTGTTGTCGGAGATGCTCTTCTTATTCAAGTTTTTTATTTATTACATACTTAATATTGTTTTAAATAATCTGGACCAGACGTGTTTAGCGCGGTGACTATCCCAATTACTCGGAGTTTCAAGTAATTCTTTTTTAAATTATATTTGTTTACTTATTTAACGAATAAATGAAAAAGGAACTTAGCAAATCATTGGCTTCCCAGGCCAGCTGGACAACGTAGCAAAAATTTGGCGTACAACGTGGGGCCCTCAGAAAAAAATAAGGGTACTCTTCAACATAGTAATTTTTGGCGCCCAACGTGGGGCCCTCAGAGAAAAAAACAGCGTCCAACTTAACAGTGAATCACACCTCTCAACACTATAATTTTTGGCGACCAAGTTAAGGTTCGATTAAAATCGAATTATTTCGCAAGTAATTCAGAGAGAATAATTAAAAAGAAATATAAATAATGGCAGGCAAGAAAGGCAAAGCGAAAATTAAGGGGGAAACGGCGGCGGAGAAAGAAATACGAAAAATAGAGACACCTATGAGGAAACAAGTGGAAATAAATAAACTGGAGGATTGATGGAAGAAATAAAGGAAACGAAAAATTAGAAGACGACATACACAAAATAAATATTTATTTTTTACGCCTATTGAAGTTGCCAACCAGTAATGAAACCTTGAGCGATTGTGCAATTATCGAAGATTAAAAAGAATTTGTTTCGCGAAGAAATATTAGAGGAAAATGAAAGCAAGAAATAGAGGAAACCAACGCGAAAGTAAAATGACGAAACAAAATAGATAAGAATAAGAATTTTAAATTTATTTAAAAAATATAAGTTAGAGACGAGGAGGAAGCGATAACGAATCAGTCAAAGTACATCAAAAGAGAATTGGCACGAAAGTCCAAGCAGAAATATTTGAACAAGTCACAATGATAGAAGATAAATCGACCAAAGTTGACTATCAAAAAATTGTAGTCTTGTGGGGTGAGCTTTGCTGTTACGTTTGTTTGGGGCCACACATCATGCGCCAAAAATTTCCACGTTGTCCAGCTAGCCCCACGTTGGGCGCCAAGGATTGCTATCTTGAGGGATACCCTGTGTTTTCTTTTTTTGAGTGTTGACAATCCGCTGGTCAATTCACATACCAAAACTCTTTCTTTTCTAATAAGAACATCAGTTGCATATTTTTTATAGGCACAGAGTAATTGCCTTTGGAATTACTTTCAAACAAAACTAAGCGATGCGTTCGGTTTGGGTAAACGTGTTGTTCTATTTTAATTCTGTTTTGGGTTTCTGGTCCTCCTTTTTCTCAGTAGAACTTTTTTTAAAGTCAATTTTATTGAAACAAATATGTCTCAAGTCGAAGGCTGCATTAAATTGAACGTGTCAGTAATACGAGAAAAATTTAGAGAAGAGATCACTGTTACCTCTCAAGCAAATTTTGAAAAACTCAACATTTTCTAGATCACTCTTTGCACTGCCCCCATCAGACATGTTATTGTAAAACCTGCCTCCATTGTCAAACGTTAATGTTTTCTTCAACTTACCCTTTTACTACTACCAGTATCATTACTATTTTTACTTGTCGGATCATTATTATTAGGATTAAACTCTATTTTTATTTGATGTATACTTTCCAAAACTTTATATGTTTTGGGTATAACGATCTTGACAGGGGGCAATTGATCCGTTTCGAACGAAAGTGCCGAGCATTTGCAACAACAGAACAATACAGCCGGTCTTTTGTGCGTGGGCCGACAATGTACGGGAACAATGCCGCAATAAATTTGTTTCAACGGGCCGGGTTTATTCGCAATTATCGCCATATTAATTACTACGCCGAACTTAGGCTTGCCTGATGTGATCATTGTGTTTTCGTTGTAGTTGCGCGTTTGTAGGTACGAGCCCCCCTGAATGATCCCTTCAAGGATCAGCGAATTAAATTTGCTGTTTAACAAAAAAAAAAAAATAATTCATTACCCAAATTAATACGGCTCAAGTAGAAAGGGCGCGCGAGCTTTGTGCAACTTTTACGTTCATCCCTTGTTTACAATTAAAACAAATAACAGTCTGTGCTTTGATTACGCCCGTGTGGAAAACATTTATTTTACTTCGCGTTGCATTTCGCATGTAACCCGGATTCGATGCAAAAATAACTTCAGGCATTGCAGTAATTAATTTGAAATCCATATTACAGGGCGGTGTTTATACATGGGTGCCATTCATGGCGTTTTTTTTAAATAGTAAATACAATTATTTGTGTTACATAATAAATTCAGGAATTCGCGGCGTGATGTGATGTTTGTATGTACGAGAGCGCATAAAATTGCGCTTACATGCCAGCTTGCATTAACGATCCGTTTCAGTTCAAAGCTGAAATAGTTCTCCGAAAAGAATTTTCACAAAAACGAACCGCTACGACGAAGTCAACGTACGATATAACGGCGAGGTATTAAACTTTAATGCACGTTATGATAAATAGTCCATTATTCAGGCATGCATTACATAAACTGTAATAATAGCTTCGGTCACACCAAGGCACTTTTCTGACTCCAAGTAACACACTTTCGTTGCCTGTGTTACAACACAGCGAAGAACGCAGGACTTCCTGAATAATCCTTCATATTGCATTGGGTTTTGTTCATTTCCTAACTACAAGCAAACGCTCAGTATAGAATTCTTAAATGAATGATTAATATTGTTGAAGCTTAATGAAGACTCTTTTACATTCCTTTTGTAAATGTACCGACATAATTGCGTATTTTTATGTAAATATGTGCGTCGACTTAAATTACAGTTCGAAAGCGCTCATCATCAATAACAAATTAACCGAAACCGAGCGCGCGTCCCTTAAATAATAAATGCGCCGCACTTGCTAGTCCAATAACATTTTTCTGTGCAAATGGACAGGCTGACGTTTGCTCGTTGAACTTGCCGCCACCTGAAGCCCCGGGATCAATTGAATTGGCTTTGATCAGCAGCAGCCGGGGCATGTTTGCCCCGCCGAGTCCAGCCGATTGACCTCTATTGTTAGGGACGTTAATGATCGAATCAGCAGCAGACGAGGATTCAATATTGCGCTCCGATTCGTCTTCCGATTAATTAAAGTTTGCATTTTTAACCGACACGCCGGGTTTAAACGGCGATTAAACCGAACGTTTCCGAATTGATGAATAAAAGAGAAGAAATTGATCGTTGGCATGTGAACGACTTTAAAAATCGGAGCTCCACTAACTTGATCTAATTTATTTCAAACAGGCAAATGCACAGGTTGAACTCTTTTCCAAACGTCATGTTAATAACTCTTTCAGATGAAAATGAAAGCAAAAAATAGAGGAAACCAACGCGAAAGTAAAAGAAATGATGAAACAAAATAGATAAGAATAAGAATTTTAAATTTATTTAAAAAATATGTTAGAGACAGATGACTTGATTGCAAGTCTTAAATCGATCTGGCAATACGACCGAAAAAATCAAATTAACAATTGATAAAATTGTATGGAGGATGCCGCATGTATCAGTAGAATTGCGAGAGCAATTGGCTTTAACGAGGATAACAGATGGAGATGTTGAAATACAACTTCCTTTTAGGAGTTGGGAATTGCACGAATATCCTTTACTCCCAACTACGACAAGTCATTCGTGGACAGTAAAAACTGCAGTTAGAAACGCCAAGATATATAATTATTGATTTTCAGACTAACGATGCTAACATGAGTCTGTTTGATGACGTTAAGTTAAAATGTTTAACAGTATTTCAAAATGGCGAACGATGTCCGTATAATAATTTAGACAATCGACATTGAGAATAATAAATACGCCATCCTGTACGATATGTATTCTAGTCTGGTTCTAACAAGCATTAAAATAAAGCAGAAAGTTACTTCCGGAAGGGAGTCGAGCTTCCAGGGGGATTATATTCTATATATATATATATTATATATATTATATAAAATAAAGCTTGATATATGCCATCAGTACCCGCGTAAGTTGTTTAGTTTCGTCAAAACTTTCCGGTGTCGATTCAGATTTATTTTATATTCATTGTCTTTCCGGGGGTTTTCAAATTGTCCTTGTAACTTTTTTTTTCCAGTTGGAGATCAAGTGTAAGAACCGGTATTCCGTCCGGAAATTATAAACAAAACATGTCGCAAGCCAGCTAATTCGTTCGACTTTGTAATGACCGCAAAACACCTGCGTCCGTTTTGGAACACTTGTGCCATGAGTAAACTGGAGGTACAAGCTTATGGGAAGGCGAACTAAGATCGTTCCAAACGTCGGCTATCTCAATGGGACAGGCGAGGTCTTACGTAACCCCAAAGTAAAAGGGCAGTAAATAAAAATAAATAGATAGTAATTACCAATTATCGCACACTTGTCTTTATTTAAAGAAAAGAAGGAAGCTCGAATCTTGCGTAAACAAATGCAAGAGTCAAATTAAGTAATCAACCGATTGGACAAACTATGCCAAAAACATTACAGCTCAAAGGCAGGT
This sequence comes from Dorcus parallelipipedus, assembly GCA_958336345.1. Classification (NCBI taxonomy): domain Eukaryota; kingdom Metazoa; phylum Arthropoda; class Insecta; order Coleoptera; family Lucanidae; genus Dorcus; species Dorcus parallelipipedus. The sequence continues at coordinate 47,498,031 of OY284477.1, read as the reverse complement.
ATGAATTACGGGGCCTTAATTAACTGATTAGTTGTAGGTTGTCAGGCTTAGAAAAGCATAATAAATTGCTTCAGTGTCACGTAGGGTTCGTCTTTCAGAACACGGACTACATCATTCCGTTTAGCTTTCTCACAAACAACACATTTTGAAGAAAGTCCCGGTGGCTACCAGCCAAGAAAATAAAATGCTGTGCACCCTAGCGTGGTTAAGAAAATACTGGCCGATGGAACTTGGTTCTTTTCGACATTCTTTGATACAACTTTGTTGTAAGGTTGATCTCTGCACCATGATGGCGATGCAGTCTTTGAAGATGCAGGCAGGCGTGATATCCAAGGTCTTGTTGTTGTATTTTTTTCCTCAAACATTAAAATTGCTGAAATTTTCATGTTTTTTTTTTTAAAATTCTTTGTAGGGAATTAGTCAGAATTGTACGAAGTTAAAACCAGCGTGTTATCAGGGGGGGGATGTTTAAATGAAGATGTTATTTTCAACAATTTTTTTTTGGCTTTACAATAAATTATTTATATTTTCTGCTAAGATAAAAATTATCAGCTCGCGAACAAAGCCGGGTAAAAATTACCTGCCACGTCGTCCCCCATAAACGCATATTTTTTCATATTGTACACAAAGACACGATAACGACAAAGCCGGGCAAAATGCAAAACACCGCAGTCGTTAGGTTTAGAAGGGACCGGGAGTTCCTAATGGAAACGGGCGCGACCGCATTTTCGGCGGGGGGGTTGGGACGGGGACGTAAGCGATTGCATTGTCGGTGCGAATAGGAGGCGTTACAGATGGGGTAGCGCGAACAACAGACAACAACGGACTGTACCCATGCGGAAGATGAAACATAAAATATAATTGAAATGCCAGGAGGCGACACATTGTCGGGAGCAGTTCTCGGCTGCGCTGTTGATTGTCACATAACTGGGGAGGTCTGTTGGGTGTAATCCGTGTATCAGTGGATGACCATGCTTTGTTTATTCGAAACGAGTGCAGAAATTGCTGCTGGTCGTCACCCGACCCCCCTAACGTCCCTCCGCCCCGGCGCCTCCACCAGAACGCAGAAAAACTTTACCCTACTCTCTGTATATGCTATTGTTCGAATTGGATTCTGCGAATCTGAACTTGGCACATAATTAATTCCTTTTTTTTTGGCAACTCATGATAGCTCCTCGTTTGTAAATAGCTTTTTACTTTAGAGAGCAAAATATTGGTTGTCCATAAATATCCTGTAGATTAACAACTTCCCGTGCAGGAAAAAAAAACCCGGCGGGCAAAGAAACGGCACAAAGTCATAAATCACGCGGGGGATTCGTGCGGATAATCGACGGCCGTGTGTGACAGCCGAATATAATTTTATAGACAGTCTAAGCAGAGAAACCTCGGCGCTGAAATCTGAAAAATTCACCGAATATACGACGACGCATGCATATTTAATATCGCCGAGAAATAGGACGCCGACGTCGTCGCTCGTCGCTCGCAGGGCGACCGAACAAATTACGTTTCTCCTACGTAAAACGTAAACATTATTACGCTTTAAACAAACGGTATGTTTATTTGTTAATCTCTTTTTCTTTTTGTCCTGAGAGCGCGCGCGGAACGCAGGACCACCGGCAGCTATTTTGTAAAAGGCAGGGGGCGCTTAATACTTTTTTTTTGTTTCGTTTATACTTAGTGCACTTTAATTTTTAACTCCGCCAATGCGCAGAGCACACATTCTTTTTTAATTCAATTTAAGTGAAAAGCGAAAGTCGGCCTTTTTTCCAGGACCACTGAGTTATGTTTTTTTTTTGTAACATTCATTTTTAATTTGTTCTTTGCTTGCTTGCTTCTTCAGTTGCTTTTGTTTACTAAAATATAAATACACAAAAATTTGCTTGCTTTCGTTCATATAGCTGAAATCAAAGGCGGAGGTAATTATATTAAAAAAGAGAAGAAAACTGTTTGTCACCAAATTTTAAATTTAATTTACTTGCCTCTTACTTACCACCGACAGATGACAAGCTTCTGCTGACGAAACACATCAGCTGTTCCCCAGGCTAGCAACAGTGAAGAATGGGACGGGTTGATCAAAGGTGGTAAAATTATTAAAGGGTGCCAGAAGGCAATTCTTCAGCTAAAAACATAATCGACCAATCGACGTTTTCAATCGACCAGATCGGGCAGAAAATTAATCAACAATAAATACAGAGCCGAGACTTTACTCGCTGGTGTGCGTGAACGCAGAAATTAAACTCGAAGTTAAAGTGAACACAATTTATTACGCAAGTCAAAACAACACTTTACACTATTACAATTGACTGCTTAATTATCTACGGTAAACGCAGCGCAACACGTAGTTCGCAATTCTTACTCGCTATTTAACTATTCACGAACAAAGAATAAAATATAAACCGATCGATCCGCCAAACGTCAGATTAAATTACGTTGGAAAAAGCGCGTCCAGTCAGGCGTCAGGATCAACGTTACCAACCGAAGCGCGGTGGCCGGTGGTTAGTTACAACGCCCTCTGTCGATCGCGGGTAGCGTCGACAATCTGGATCAAACTGGATCCGCTGGAATCGTCAAGATGGCTGGTCAGGTTTCCACGATCGGGTTACGGTACATTCACAGGGCAGGAGCGTCACCAGAGAATTAGGCCTAAAAGCCTGCGCCAGAAAACTGCGCCCAAACAGAAAAGCCTACATAGAAGAAATGATTTTTGTTAGCGGCCATGTTAGGTACACGCCCTTGCACGGGATTTTTTAAATTTCCAGGCTTAGTATGGAGCTTAAAAGTGCCCCAAATGTGTTCGATGGTGTCACGAGATCTTCCGGCATTGAGTTACTCCTCCCAAAGACCAAGAACTCCAATAATTTCACAAGACAAGTAAAACACGTTAACACTCAACCAAGGTCTGAACACAAAAAGGACGATAGAGACGGCTCGAAGATGATATGGCCGCTAAAATACGGGCGGTAAACAACGGCGTTACCAGAAGGCTGTCACGTGGTGTGCCTCCGCGTTTTCTTTGGCGGGAGATTTGAACGTAACATGTTGCCGTTTAGTGACGAATCAAATTATTGGCAACAGGTAACCCGTCAATCAAATAAGAAATTACTAAAAGCTCGGAAGTAAAATGGGTTGCCTAGCTTCAATTGATCTAAAATTTAACTGTTATGAGTTGACCAAGAAGTTATCTTCAATTGAAGTAGAGATATCTTCACCTCGTATTTTCATGTTGAAGCATTTTTGCAATGTGTACATTATTATGCTCAACTGTAAGGGACAGTACACACAGAGACATGATATGTCCAAAGTAAACCGACATGAACATATCAATCTGTTATCAGATGACGAAGACAAATTATTAATGACAATCATCTAGGCAACTGTAAAATTCAAAATAATTTTGTAGAGAGAAGACACGACATTCTGAACATCAATTAAAACAGTTGTTGGTTTCTAATAACGTAACTAGTTGCCAAATAAACTGGTCTTTTGTCCATCATGGTACTGGACACAAAGAGAGAAAGAGAGAGAGAGAAACTGAACTTGGAACTTGTCATGATCGTCTTAAGACATTTTTGTAAAGTCACTTCTGCTGATGAGTTTACGGCCGTACGTCCTTTGACTGTGTGATGATTTTTCATGACAACCGCCATCTTTTACTTAGTTATTAGACCGAAAAATTCCGATTAATTACGATAATAATCTGCAGGTTACTTCATGGTTGTGTAAGAATCCAAGCATCTTATAATTATCAAAAGCATAGTACGGAAACGAATTCAATGCAACGCGACCGCGAGAGAAATCCGCCCACATAGGAAAAAATTAAATATGGTGGCGGCTCGCTTACCAAGAACCTTGCGCCAGATGAGACACGATCGACATTGCAAATTCTAAGAACTGCAGTGACATTGATAGCCGACCTCGTGCTAAATCGCACACATATGAAATACTACGCAATCGGGGCTGACCTTAGAAAAATTAAATAAAAAGGTAGCGTGGCAAACACAAAAGAGACAGCTTTTAGCAGTACATCTCCAGAGCCCGATGGCATTTACAGAATGTCTTAGTGTGTGTTGCTGTTCTCCAAAAAGTCCGTTCGTCTCTGTATCTAGTGCTATGGTTGGGTAAGAATTTTAATAATTTGATTTTTACTATATTGGCTATGTTTATAAACTAACATTTGCTTATTTTAATTATGAGATGCTGTTTTTCTCGTTATAAAATTATTTTGAATTTGTTTTATGTTGTCTCTTCTGAAGTAATTGCATTTAAATTTCACATTTGTCTAAAAAAGCTCAAACCAGATACCTACAAACAAAGAAATTGCTACTTGGGTACTTTACGGTCTGATTCAAATTTCAGTAAAAGAGTGAGAAGAAGAAGTGGAAATTGTCCGTCCTTCACAACTCAAAGTAGAAGAAAGACTGTCTTATGCATACAATTGTAATCTGTCTCCGTTCTGTTCTTCGGTTCGTGCACCGGTTCTTTTTATTTATAAATAAATAAATGCTATTGCAAATGGAAAACGCAAAAAAATGGATTTCATTCGTTTTTCTTAAGAAAACCTTTCATTCTTTTGGTTTCTGAGAGAGTGCTACCTACATGCATGCCAGCAAATTGTCAGAGGGTAATTTAAGATCTTCAACACGGCCGGCTAACTCCTGGAGATGGGGTGGGTTGCACGGAACCCCAAAAAGTACAGGGACAATTTACTAATAAGATAAAATTCACCAATACAAGTACAATTCTCTTTATTTATAGTAATAAAAAGCACGCTAATACAAATTAATTGAACAGGAAAGAAAAAATAAGAAACTCAAAGTAAACGCAACGAGATTGCCAAATATCAAAACCCGAAAATTCGGTACCGACTTTCCGTTACAAGGTCAAAGTAAAATTATCTAACGTCAGTTGCTTTATTTATAAAATAATTAAAAGCGTGCATTACCGCAATGTCATAAGAAAATATTCCGACCTTGATTACATCGCCTGCTCTACGCGCGGCAGCAATCGTCGTCGATCTCCTGCGAGTATCGAATCCGACGGAGGACCGCTGAAGCCAAGAAGGCGTATCACTATTCCCAGCGGTGAATGTAACCATCGTTGTCGAACTGACCTGGCGGTAATCTTCAAGACGGTTGGCCCCAGAAATCACAACCAAAGGTTTGGATAGCCAAAGAGCGGTGATCGTAATAAACAGTAGGGAAAAAGAAAAAGCAGCAAACAAGAAAACGCAACAGCCTAATCTCAATTTACCGGGACTAGGTTTGCAGAAGCATTAAACGATGCTTATAAATGCAGAGGTGACGATTTTAAAGATCCGGTAACCAATTTACCGCTAATCTTCAATCAGCTCGTCGAATAATAAAACTCACCAATCGCACCACACGTCCAAACTCTGCAACGAGGACTGACCATGACTAGGCGGGGGCGGACTTATGACTAGAGGGGGGGGTTGATAGAAGAAGAGAGTGCTACACGCTTAGGCAACGAGGGAGACGGAGACAATTCCGTGTGCGTAGTAAAGAGTCTCGTTTATTTGCGCACAAAAGAAACGCGCTTGGCAGAATAAAGGACTGTTCGTGTTGCTTCGAAGTACAGGGTGACTCAAAAAACGGAGAAGGATTTTAACAGGATTTTCACCCGTAACAAGAGAAAGAGAAAATGCAAAGAACTCTCTTTTCGGATCGATTTTTCTAAGTTTTAATTATTGTGACAAGATGCAAGTAAATTCATGCATTGGATTTATTTAGCAAACTTGAGATAAGAGAAAATGCATCTTGGCGGCGCCAACAGATATGACCTCGACACACGATGTAGGTGGTAAACCTTGAACACGTTGGAACGGATTTAAATTATTTCGTTATCTCTCGTACGTTTTCGGCGTCGGTAGAATTCGGAATTGCTCGACTTACACTTCCTATAAAAACCCCTCGATCTGCATAAAGAGATAAGATTATAATCAGCTGTCAGTACAGCGTGTAACTTCTTGTACTTTGATTTGTGTTGTGAATTAAGGATGTGAGTATTTAAGTTATATTTGTATAATTCATGTTTGTCTAGTCATATTTCTAATATAATATTTAAGCTATGCCCCTTGTTTCGATCTATACCGTAACATTATTATGTTTTTTTTAAATCCGTCAGTCAGACAGAACTTGTGAGGACGTTTAAAATTGCGTATCCAAGGTTTCGCGCGCTTATTTTGACTCAAAATGGCGTTTACTTTATCTATCTAGGGACTTTACTCCAGTGTACTGAACAAAATTTTCTTTGTCGATAGACGTGTGTGAAACCCATTTCGTTTTTCAGTCTCGATTTCTTCGCAGCCCCGAAATCATCTGTATTTTATTCGTCGGCAATTCGAAGGAAATATTAGCCGCTTTTCGGGAAACAACGGGGCGCACAGAGCGCCGACATTTTTTTTTTTTGGAAATTGCCTAAATTTCCATATAAATCAATCACTGCCTGATACAACAGACATTCCTCGGCGAGGATGCGCATATAGAGCGATCCATCTTCAACGTATTTAAATAAAGTAAGTCGGCCGTGAGATTCCATCAAGTTTCAGGATGCTCGGGACCAAGCCGAGCGCGAAAATTACGCCGGCAGCTGCGAGGAGGATATCGCGGAACTCTATGGAGTTGTTCTATCTTAAGCAGGTCTAGCGCTATCACGGTTTTCACTTGTTTGCACTGAACGTAACGGGGAAAAAGAATCCTCCACGGGAACGGGAGGTATTACCTCGTGAGGAAAATTTTATACTTCGTCTTATCTGAAATAAAATTACTCCTTTAATACGTACCGAGGAAAACTCACAGTAAAACAAACAACCCCTTCCCCCTCAGGGGGCCTATGGCCAATCATAAATTGGAAAAATGTCATGCCAACTGGTGGTAGCACTTAAAAAGATGAATCTCGAATGTGCACCCCCCACAAAGCTCGAATCCCGCAGGTGCCATTACATGTGACAGGGGGTGCCATAATTCGGCGCAGTGTATTCACCGAGCCGGATGACGAAACGCCACAATGCGATTAAGACATCAAAAGTTAATTGTTTACTTTTATAAAGACTCGGCGTGGTGCCTACCGTTGCTGTTTGATTTTGTGATTCGGCTGAATGGCCGGGGCCGTAATGGCATTAAGGACCCTCCAGGATAAACATGCTTAGTGCGCAGCGTGCGTGAAAGCTTTTTTTTTCGAGTGACATCTGGTCGTCGGGTATGTAAATAAACACCCGGTTTATTGAAGGGTGAAGCAACAATACGTCGTAAATTAGGGGGAGAGAGAGAGGACGAGAGGTTTCTTCTCGTTTACGGCGAGCTAACCAATCAGAAAGTTTGTGTTTTCCGAGGACGGACGTATTATAGAAGAAAAGTAATTCCGGTAATTGGAGGACTGATCTGTCTTTCGCGAACATGTTTTGAAATGAATGCGTTCTTTTAGAACGTAAAGCAATCGATGTAAACCGATTCCTTTTGAAAAGGACGACGGCTTTCCTCTAATATACTCGAGGGCACCCGTAATTGATTTTAAAATAATTGTTACAGTTTTCCTTTTGGGTTTAGCAAAACGCTACTCGGAGCGGGGAAGTTCCTTGAAATTAATTGGCGAATTCTCATTTAAGCAGATTTAAATCAAAGCAACGTTTTCTTTCCCCCGTTGTATTTTTTCTGTTGCGTTTTGCTTCATCGAAATCAGATAAGCGTTATCTCTCGTACATGTTATTAAAAATTATGTGCTTCTTAAGGCTATGTGGACCCCAATATCTAACGCACGTCCTTCGCCTCGTTTTATGTAAATTATTCAATCTGTCCTTTGACAGAGCGAGAGAGAGACAGAGGGAGAGAATATGGATAGGTCGTCGGTGCATTAATATTAATTTCTGTCCAATATCCCGGGGCCCGTAACACAAACACACGTCGCCGGCCACGAATCACTCGAAAGCAATTACTGTAATTCTTTGTGTTCGTTGCCGGAGCGATTTTTTTTCGGTGCCTCGTTAATAATAAATCTTATTTGTTTTCGTTCCTTCGCGTAGGCGGTAGTAATCTGTCGATTTCGGTCACAAATTGGAGTTTAAACGCGGCGAATCGGACGGGGGGGACCTTGACATTTGACATTGCGCGGTGTGATGGAACGTTTCCCAGTACAAACAGTCGATAATTACAGGGCATTTCGATATTATTTCGACATTAAATAAATATTATACACGTAAATTGCCCAATAAATGGGTATTATTTTTGTTCTTGTTTTTTTCCCCCCCAATTATTCTCTTCACCTAATTTTCTCTTCACGTAATATTTTCACAAAATTTGGGAAACAGGCCACGGTTTTAAGTAACTCCAAATTTACTTTTTGGTTTCCAATTTATTGCTCCTTGACATTCAAAGAAAGTTCCTTTGCAGAAGCAATTTCTGTTTGTTTGTATTTAATTAGAAACTCTATTTCCCACATTTAAACTAGGTGGCAAGTTTGCGCTGCTTTTCATCAGCTGTCGTGGTTTAAAGATGTTAGAAAGCGCCAGGGTGAACAATTACCTAGCTGAAGATGGTACAATAAACAATTGCTTTAATTACACACACAAAAAAAAATTACAATTGTCACAAACAGGTTAATCATATAACAGGTGATCAATATCTTTTCTAATCGAGTGACCTATGGAAATAAAATTATGTGTCTTTTGATTAGTTCATTACGTCAAATGCCACTTGAATTACATATTTACATTGCATTCCTATACAAAACGATAGGAATGCAATAAAAATAATTCAAATGGCATTTGAACCAAACAAAGATATAATTTTTTTCCATAGGTCACTTGATTAGAAAAGATATTGATCACGTGTTACGACAGAAGGTCGCCGAACACACTACGACAAACGATTCAAAAACGTTGTACTGTTATTTATTTATATAATCGATGAATCACTGAATAAATCCACTTCATTACTACCACAATAATTGTCATCAACTAATAGCGCAAGATCTGTCGAAAATTCGCTCTTAAGCAAAATACAGCGCCATGAAGCAGGCTAAAGCATAATCAAGATATGCGGTGCGGAACTCACGCAATCCAAGAGGGTGTCCTGTAGGTCGAAGGTCGTTTACATCTTCCGGTCTGTCTTCTGCACAAAGTAGGAAGCGGTCATGCAGCCTTCAGTCGTTTTCGGCAGTTTGCAACCGCGGGATGAGTATGACGAGTTCCTAAAACACAGCTTCCAATATATCGAGAGCCAAAAGGAAAACCAAAAGTGGAAGTACCGAGAGACGTAATATCCAAATGTAAAAGTACCTACCAGAACGAGAAAAAGGCCAGAATTAAAAGAAACAACGTAATTAGAAATCGTGATGCCCTAACATTACCTGGATTTTATGTAAACCAGGCCGTGGCAGGTAAGTGTAAAATCACCGCAGTTCATTTAGCGACGCACTAATAAATCTTCCGACCACGTTCAATTTGAACTTTCCTAATTTTTTTTTTTAATTAAAACGATATAGACACCAACAAAGTTAAACGAGCAATGAAATGTTACATCAAACTGAATCGGTTGATGCAAGATGCATGCGGATACCATAAGTTACGACTAATCAGAACCTTTGTGATCGAGCATACCCGTAAAAGGACACGTCACGTGACGATCGATAATCGCGTACCTAATATCCGTTAACAGGGTTGTCACGACAAATTTTAAGTTGACAGCAACAGTGTCTGATTCAATTCTACTGGGCCTTACTGGATCTGACCAATTCAATTGATTTTATTTCCTATTGTTTGCCACAGTTTAATTTCATCGCAGCGAGTTCGCGACGCATTTGTAGCGAGCTGGCAACGTCACTTGTATGTATATTTTGTCTGAATATCCGACAACACTGTAACCTGCGCCGGAAACGTCTCGCTTTCTCATTGGTTCTTTTATTCAAAACTCTTGGCGTCATGATTATTCTATTGGCTAACATTTATGGCATAGTTGTGATTTCGGCGTCCTTTCGCGCTCGAGTTCGTTCCTCATCGACAAGTTGTGCTGTGCTGACGTGTTTTCCGCTTAGAAATTTCCGCTTGAATAGAATTGAGAAGTGCTTATCTACGGCCCTGCCGGAATTCTCCTAGTGCACCACCGATTGAGTTTTGGGGTATTTTAGCCCCATTCCAAGCTTGAGAAAACCACAAATCTCAGGTAAAAATTGTGCGAATTGGTTGACGCCATTTTGGACGCTAACGAGTCTGTCCTTTCTTTCTATTCAGGCTTTTACGTTTGGTTTTACTTCAAGTCTTTGTGCTACTGCTACGTCAAACTCCCGCTTTAGTTTTACCGTGGTGTTTTTGGGTTTGATTCAGACCGAGTTGATTCCACCTTCGAGTGTACTTTCTCTGCGCCGATTCCAAGTCTACGAGAAACGTGTGTCCGCCATATTCGCAGTCCTGCCCCCCGGTTCAAACCAGACACTACCAGCAGGTGGCGTTGCGACCGTCAACTTCACAGCGTAGACCAGCGAATTTGACATTTCCGACTGTGTACTGACGAGAGGTCGTGAGTTTGATTATTTAATTTATTTTTTGCAGAGCGAATTTTCGGCTGAATACAGAAACAGCATGTATAGTTTTTTTTTTGTGTTGTCATTGAGCAAATAAACTGGCAATCGTAGATTGTTCGTAGTTTATCTATGTTTGACTTTTGTTTGTTGTAAACAAGCACTTGCATATGGCATATGGGCTTAGATCCCGAAATGCTATAAAAATTAAAAAAAAGCTTAAATTCCCTTAACTTTAATTGCGTGTTTACGTCACCTTCCCTTCACGTATCAGTGAGTCAAGTGTAGCCTTTATACCGGGGATACCGACGAGGTTGGTTGTCTATCAGCTGGGTTCTATTCGCGCTGGCGGCCTTAATAGTTTAACATTATATTTGACCCACCCCCTTCTCACTGTTGCTAGCCGAGGGGAAAGCTGGTGGAAGATACAGCGGAATTTGTCACCTGGTCAAGGTAAGACTGAGGCTGTCAAGTTTAAAGTAAATTTGGTGATATGTTGTTGGAAATGGTTCCATGTCCTTAATGTTGGGGTAACCCTACTTTGCCTTATTCTTCCTTGCATTTTCCGTCTTCTTCAACTGATTCATGTTTTAGTTTTTAAGCAACTTTCTTCAACTTAAAAATGACACCTTAGTTCCTTCAACTTATTGTTACTTCAGCAATGGCATCCTTTCCTCCAAGCTCGGGCTCTCTTTCTCATGGAGAGTTAACATTGTGCACGAAGTTTGTACGTTTGGTTGCCTATAGTCGCTCTGATAGGCGTTAGTTGCGAAGCAGTTTTTAACTGTTAGCGCCAGCGATCGCTACGCCACTCAGTGATACAGTTGAACTTTTCAAAGTAGGGATTTAAATGTCAAAGACTTGACTATTACGTCACGTTACGTCAGTGTCCCTAATTTCACTCTCCTGTTCCCTACTTTGAGCGGCCATAATAGTAGCGGTGGCAATAGCAAATAAAACTGACTCTCTGTTTAGTAAAACTGCTCCCCCCCTGTTCCCTGTTGAATAGAAACTGCCCCTGTTCAAAAAAACTGCTCTTGTTTAATGAAACTACTGCCGCCTCCGTCTCCCTCACGTCTGCGTGCTTCCCGCACCTGTTAATCGACGATAGGCAACCATACGTACACATTTAGTATATAATGTTAATTCTCCATAAGGAAGTGAGTTTGAATGCCCGTAGTGTATCGATTCACAACCCTCATTAAAGGGTGCAGCAACACAGCGAGATTGATTCAGAACATGACCCGCCAGGATCAAGTCAAGTGTCCTCAAATGTCTGCCAAAATGTAGTTTGAATGAGAGGGGGCGGGAGGAAAAAGCTCGTGTATAAAGAAAAGTTTCGGAAAAAAAACCATAGAAACTTGGGAGAATGAGAGTGACCTTGAGGGCGAAAAGAAGTCAGGGTGTGAAAGGAAGCTCCTTCAGAAGAGGCGAAATCAACGTTTAATTGAGGTGGATGCCGGAGAAGAAAAAAAAGTCAAGCACTTCATCAAGGACCCATGAAAATAAACACACTTAAATATGAGTGACCTTGAGGGGGAGAAGAAGCCCCAGTTTCTTTAGAAGAAGAAAAAACGTAGAGCAACTCATCGATGTCTGCAGAAACTCATTCGAATGGGGAAGAAAAAGCTTTTTATAAAAAAAAATCAAGGTCCGTGGAAGCGCATTAGAATGAGGGTGACCTTGAGGGAGGAAGTTTCGATCTATAAGGAAGTTCCTCCAAAAGATGAGAAAACGTCGAGCAACTCATCGATGTGTGCAGAAACGCATTGGAATGAGATGGTGCCTAGGGAAGAAAAAAAAATGGGTCCATGAAAGGCTTTTCTTATATACCAGTTAACTTTGGTTGAAGTCAGAAAAGGAAAGGACGAACCAAACTCAGGTCATAACCCTCCACACTTTCACTATTTCATCGTCCCATGATTTCCTTGGTGTACCTTTTTTTCGCTTCCCATACTTCTTTTGCTATCCTACTTTCCGTGCACGTCCCTACTAGTTCAATTGTCTTTTGGCCATAATCTCTTCTGTAGATTCAACACCAAGCCCCTTTTTTATAGCTTCATTTCACATGCGCTAATGTGCCTGTTTCAGTTTATTTTCTCTAGTCGCAATATTTCCCCAAGTTGTGTCCCGTCGGCCGTTTTGACGCCTTGGCCATGTCGATTGATGTTATGAATTCTTCTGGAAGGCTTCTGTGATTGGTCAGTGTTAGATCAGGTGACCCCCCTCCGTACTTTGTTTCTGGGCCGCGTGCAGAGTCACTCCAAGCTAGACTTGTAAGGGTTGGTAGGTTGTGTTTCGTCAAATCGTGATGTTTGAACGGAAGAATTAATCCGTGCTCTGGAAATAAGCACTCTACGTGTAATATAAGCATCTTCTACTGCTTTTCGAAGCCTGATTGCGAGGTAATCAGGTAATTACTGCACGTTATGTGTGTGCGCACCCGGATTGTAACTTTTTCGTTGAGGTACCTTTGGCACTGTTCTTGAAAAATTATTGGTACTGGCTTGGAAGGACTAGACCCCACTACCGACAAAGGTATCGCGGTTCTTAGTCAAGAGAGGCTTCACAAGGAAACGCTATCGTTCCCCCAGACCTCTAGTACCTGGACGACTTTTCCATAGACCGAGGTGGCGGATACTCATAGGGCTGGACAACGCAAGGTCGGATCTTTATTATTGAAAGTGTTTGGCGATAGTTTGTCGCATTTTTTTGAATAATTATTTACTTACTCCCACACCTTGCTGCTAAAGGCAGGTGTATCTTAATCGTTTTATTTACTTGTTGCTTGTTTATTTTCCATCGCCTTCTATTACCAGTCCCAGATAATTGTTAATTATTTTATTTTCTCTCATCATATTATCTCTCTCATAGTGTCAGGTCATTAGTTCTTTTACTGGTCTTAGTTTTCTGAATCCGACAGCAATTGGCCAAAACTTTTTTCGTTAAAAATTCCATAGATCTAAACTGTTGTCCTCTTATCACATTGCTCTTCGCTTCTTTCGAATTTCCCAAAAATAATTGGGAATGGATAATTTGACTTAAATACTGTAAGAATGACTTAATCAATCTCACGTTGGATTTCACAAAGAAGGAATGTCTTAAAAATGAAATTTAAATTAAACACTTCATTCCCGTCATCGGGATTGACGTCGATTTCTACTAGGCGAGCTCTAACTTCTAAGAGTGATAAACGTGTTCAATAACGTACGTTTTGAGCTGCGATAATTGAAAGTGACGGCGATTTCAAACTTTTATGTGAGCGAGTGCTTTGTTCTCTCCTATCGTTCCCGGAGTAGCTCCTGACAGAGAGTTAAATATCTCCAAGGAGCGACGTCGCTTTCGTTCTTGTTTAGATCCGTTTCACGATCTATCTCCGCCTTGATTGTGCGTAAAGTGATCTACGCTCATTAATAATGCATTTTTTAATTGTTTACGTAAAACTTCCGCGCGTAAAACTCCCCCGTTCTTTCCCGGAGATAAAATTTCAGGTTTCATCCCCCTTATAAACAGCGCGCTTGCCTTCGGGCGCTTTCTGACTGACTGCAGGGCGAAACTTCAGATACTTCGATCAGTTTCACAATGGAAAACTCTTCGGAATTTAGGTGTGTTTTATATACGTGTTCGGGAAGTTCGGCGATTGTTTGTTCGAGTTGGTTATTGTTCCCGTGTTCTGTTTGCTCATGCAGATTGAAATATTTCAAATGAATTATTGAAGTGAAACGAAATTTGTTTACGGGCCGCCTGGCACACGCCATTGAAATCTTGAATAATATTATTATTTTTTTTTTGTAAAAGGAAAATGTAGCCTTGAACGGTTTTCTTTTCTCTCGCTTTGTATTGATGCGCTTATGAAATAGATTATGAAATTTTTGAACATTTTTTTTTGTTTCGCTTTGAAGTGGTTATTATATGTATGTATGTTCATGTTAGCAGAGTAGGAAAATTAATGTGGCTTAATTAAAAAGGAATCACCGCAGTAAATTGGGGCCAACGGTTTAAAGTGAGAAATCCCGAAAATAAAAGCAACATTAATCAGCGGGCACTTGGCTTAATTTGGCGATAATAGGTACATTGTTCGAGGAGGACATTATACGGCGACATTTGTAACTTCGTCATTACAAATTGCATTCAATTATTCCTCACTTTGGTTCGAAATTGCAAAGTTTCGGGTCCATTGTTCGAACTACAATGTGATTGTTTGCAGGGGCTTAAAAACGCACCAGCCCCGGCCAGATGCTTTTATGCGCGGTTCATAATTTTCCTGGCGTTTTTACGGCCCGCCCGCCCGTCGTGAAATATGCTCCGGCGCTGCAATTTTCGCACGTGCCCGTTTTGTTTTATTTACGTATGGGGCGTAAATTCCGTTAGCCAGATTCTGGTTATCTTCGCGCGAAGGAAATGCACACAAATTACTTCCTCGAATATTTTACTTTCCACTGGAATTCAAAAAAAATATAGCAAATTATAAACTCAAGAGCAGAATTTATGAAGTTTCTCTCTAGTTCGTATGTCCAGAGGTGAATCGCAACGATTTTCTATCACGGCCCAAAGATAAAACAGCCGGGTGGTCACAAATCCAAACTCCGGAAACACAAGAGGCTTAAAAGAAAGAATGAAAAACAGCGCTACAGCTTGAACAAAGCGTAATACGGAAGTAAATTCAATGCAACGCGACCGCGAGAAAAATCCGCCCAGCGGCTCGCTTTATCAAGAACCTTGGCCTAGATGAGACACGATCGACATTTGCAAATTCTAAGAACTGCAGTGACATTGATAGTCGACCTCGTGAATCATAGAGAAATCACACACATATGAAATGCAACGTAATCGAAACTGACCTAAGAAAAACCAAATAAAAAGGGGCCGTGGAAAAGCACAGGAATCAGACAGCTTCTAGCAGTTTGATCGCAAAGATTGCTAGTGCCCATCTCCATAAGCCCGAGGGCGTAATCCACATTTACAAAATGTCTTAGTGTGTGTGTGTGACTGTTCTCCAAAAAGTCCGTCTGTCTCTGTATCTAGTGCTATGGTTGGGCGAGAATTAATTTTACTATTTTGGTTATGTTTTTATAAACTAACATTTACTTAATTTAATTATGAGATGCTGTTTTTCTCGTTATAAAATTATTTTGACTTTGAGTTATGTTGTCTCGTACATTGTTCTACAGTAATCTGAAATTGCATTTAAATTTCACATTTGTCTAAGTTCGTGATTTGAATAGAGTATTATACGTGTGAAATCAGTTTTAAAATTGTCTTAATTACTGAGATGGACGGGTGGTTAAAAATAATGATAACAGAAGAAAGGGGATGAATTATCCTTTACTTTCAACTTTATCAATTTTTAGTACAAGACTTCGTCGAAATACTATGTCCGTCTAGATACTTCGACGAGAGTAAGAGAGCAGTTCTATTGTGATGCCCAAACTAGGTCTTAATCTCCAAAATTAATCACCACAATAATCAACAATTTTCACCTCTTCTTCTCACGCTTTTACTGAAACTTTAATCAGACCGTAAGGGACCCAAGTACCAATTTCTTTGTTTGTAGGTATTTGGTTTGAACTTTTGAGATTAACACTCACTATCACATTCTATAAATGTCTTCGGGCTCTAGACGTGTACACGACCAAACTGCTAGAATCTGTCTGATTTTGTGTTTGCCACGCTACCTTTTTATTTAGTTTTTCTAAGGTCAGCTCCGATTACGTAGCATTTCACATGTGTGTGATTTAGCACGAGGTTGGCTATCAATGTCACTGCAGTTCTTAGAATTTGCAAATGTCAATCGTGTCTCATCTAGGGCAAGGTTCTTGATAAACGAGCCGCCGCCATGGTCACTTACATAAATTTTTTGTGTAGGCGGATTTCTCTCGCGGTCGCATTGCATTGAATTCAACTTCCGTACTACTTTTGATAATTATAAAATGCTTCGATTTTCTTACAATATAAACTTTATATGAACACTTACATGATCCACATTATACTAGCTTACAAGAAGTGGAAACTTCCCTCTGACAAGATGTACGTTTGAATGTTTTACAAATGAATTTCCCGAGTATTTCTAGGGTTCGGTTTAGAAAGCTCGATAGGAGCCATCGTGTAGTGATTATTTTTCCATTAAAAATAAAGTGTTCCAAGTTGGCTGACGTAACGGCGGCTCGTCCGCACGTCGCCGTTGATCCTTGTCGTCCGTTATTATCGATTTTCCAAGGAATTCTGCGGTTCAGCTTCAGGGGATCCCCCTCCGCCCTGTATTTTCAACATCAACGCGGAATCAAGTACAATCGCGTTAATAATAATTTTGCTAAACGCGTAGAGCGCACATCGTGTTGTTTGCGAATCATCAGACTGGAATGTTTGGTTGAACGTTGAACGGAAGACTTTAATCCGTGCTCTGAGCGAGGCACTCTAAAGCATTCTTCTATGCTTTTCGAAGCCTGACCACCGTAAATTGATCAGGTATTTATTTCAAGCGAACTCTCTGAGCAGTTTAGGTTTTTACGTTGGGTTTCGTTTCTTCATTATTTAAGCTTTTATTTGGGACTGAGTTACTTTGGTCCCGCTGTATGAAACTCTTGTGGCACCGACGAGATTCACTCCGGTCATTCGAACTTGACTCTGACAACTTGATGTTTGGCATCGTCGACGAAAGAGGGAAAGACTAGACTCAGGGGAAGCAGGATGACGTGTTGGCGCTGCTCCTAGACCTTGAAACGCGTACGTCTTCCCCGGCACTAGACCATCTGGTGCGAGGGCAGTTTAGACGTCTTAAGATCGGATCTTTTAAGTTATTTATCAGAACCACTTATTCATTTCATGCGTAGTGACCGATTTATTCAGTCTGGTTTGTAATTTATGAAAACGGAAAAACGAACCCGGTTACTTACCTTGTAGTAAACTTTAACTTTGTACGTTGTTTAATAATTTGAATTAGTCAAAATGTTTGTTTTCTTTTGCAACCGTTTGACCGGATTGTCCATTTAGCTCAAGTTACGTAACAAAGACAAGTGTGTAATGTTATTTTATTTAATTATTGCCTCTTTTATTCCTGTTTTAGTAGTAGTTCCAGAGTAGTTAAAATCAGTTTTCTCGCCATCCGCGCGCCACTACTACGATAGGCAACCACATATACGCGTTTGAAATGTAACGTTAAATTCTACTGACATAAATAATACACATATGTATTTTCGATTATTGTTAATAAGCTCATCTAATAAGTTAGAAGAAGGACAACTAAGATGCGTGGAAAAGAAAACAAGATGGATCCAGAAACGAGTGGTGGGAAATGAGAAATGCAGAGGAGTGAAATGAAAAGAAACAAAAGGAGAAAGCTCTTACGGTGCTACGTACCCGGTTGCAAATTTGTTGAGCGAGCAAATTAAGTTATGGTCCCAACTACTGGCTACCTCAGTGAGATAGGTCTGGGTTCATACGTTGCCCCGAAAGAGGACGGAATTCAAAGATAAATAAAAGTCACCAGTATTGCACACTTTCGTCTTTATTTGTGTCGGAGTTTTAATCTTCCAAACAACACAAAATTCACGCAAGTTTAATTAATTAAAATATGATTAAAAGAAAGTAATATTTAAGAAAAAGTGTCCCACCTTCCGTAGTCCGAAGATGCATGCGGATCAGCTGTACAAGTATCCGAGAAGAGTCCAAGTAACAAACGACCGGAAGGGTCATGCCCAATGTGTCATCCAGCGTTCCGGAGAACCAGTGCATCCTCTTCCGGCAATTTTGCCAAACAACGTTTGCCAAGAAGACGTTTTGCTAGCAACTTGCTAAAGACCACGCGTCGATCCAGCTTTCCATCGCAGAAGTCGCAGTTTATCTTTATAGATCTCTTTAATACTCTACATAATTGATTTGGAAGTGAGATTCCCCCAGGCCAGGACTTCTGAGATCATGCCAATCTTTGCTTGGCTTTCAAATAATTCCTCTTGTTTGGGGGATATTTTTATTCTTATATTAGGAACGAATCTCTTCATTTCGCATGTCCTTTCGTTTGGGCCTATCATTTTATCATTCCTGTATTTGTAAGAGCTTGGCTAATTTCTGGTCAAACCGACCCTCCAGTTATGTCTTATCCTTCTTGATCACTTCAGTGGATCTTCTATCTAAACAAATGCCATCAAACTAGGAAAAGGAAACCTGGGGTAGTAAAGAAAGTTCGTCTAACGTGGGTGGCCTTTGGGAAACGAAAACGAGTCGTTATCAGTGGAGGAATACCAAACGACCTCAAAACAATACCACGACGTTAACTGTCTGAGGCAATGTTTTGAAAACTAGGAGAAATGAAGAGGAGACGCAAGAAAGAGATAAATGGAATCAAAAGATTGTTGTATTAAATGAAATAAACATACATAGTTCATACACGTGTTTCCTCTCCAGTGATTGTGTGGTTTTATTTTTATTTAATTATGTTTTTGACGTTATTAGCCTGATGATGGTCTCAGACCGAAACCGGTGGCCATTCGAATAAAAATACACTAAGGGTGGGTTTACAGAAAGCAAATCAAATATTTAATTGCGAATTAAACTAATTACGATTAAGTTACCATAAGAATTACATTGCGAAATGTCAAATTAAAATTTGATTGCAATTAAAGTTTCTGTAAACTGGGCCTAAGGTATTTATTTTATTTAATGCAACAATATAATACCTAATTAATGGATATGTCTCAACATCAGACATCAGACGTGAAAAGAGTTCTCTGCAATGGTTGGTATCATATTGTGAAAGACCATATCCCCTTTTTGAAATGGGGAAAATAGTTAGAATGTTCTCCAGGAGTGGACCAGTTTGAGATAAAAAGAAAAGACCTTATCGTTCTTGATCATTTCAGAGGATCTTCTAAAGAAGACAAAAAGCCGGCATAGAATTTTATCTACCTCAATGCCATCAAACTAGGAAGAAGAATCCTGGGATAATAAGTTCGTCTAACGTGGGCGACATTTAGGAGAAGAAAACGCGTCCTTCTAAATGGAGAAATACCAAACGATCTCAAAATAAAACCATAACGTTGACTTCCAACAAATAAAGAGGTGTTTAGAACAAATGTAGAACAAATTGAGCTGGCCACGTCACGTCAAGATAATGAAAGACAAACGTCTATGACAATGTTTTAAAAACCAGGAGAAATGAAGGAGGAGGTCCAAGGATCGATCGGCCGCTAATTCGGCTGACCAGAGATGGACGCAACGAAAGCCAACGAAATTTTCTACCGTGGCCTAAGAATAACATAACCAGATCATCCCAAAACAAGGCTGCTATAACCTTCGGTAAAAATCCGGGAGCGAACTTCCGTTTGAAACAAAAAACCTGAATGAACGATCGAAAAACACGTGTTACGACCTGAATTGCGCACAAAGTTGCTTACGTCAATCCCACCTGATTGTCTTCAGAAATCAGGCTTCGAAAGGCCTGGAGGGAGGCCTTTTGTTGCTTATAACCAGAGACTCTCATAAAGGATTCAACAGTGAGTTGTCGATTCTCACTTATGGTGATTCTTAATTTCTTCCACAAATTTTTTGAACTCATTAAATACGTAATTTTTTACATAAACAATTAGAGAGCAGAAATTCGTATGAGCTCGAAATTCAGAAGCTTTTTGCTGCCGTATCAGCAGCTCTCGTTATGAAGCCGATGGTTTAGTCTCATGTTAAATTTATTTATACATCTGATATGTACTTGTAACTTGATACATAAAAATTGCCATTTAATTTTTCAGAAACTCGATTTCATTGTAGATGTATTCTTGACAATTAGGTATAATTTTTATTTATCTTCATTTGAAATATTTTCGTTGTTGTTGAAACTTATTACTAAATAAATTTTCACGAATCAACCCAAGATAACAATTAAGCAATCATTCGCAACCGAAGGAAAAATGAGCGTTCGACGGGCTGTTATTCGCAGCCAATCACGTTCCCCCCCATTCGCGTCATGCCAGTGAAAAATGAATTAAATCTGAGAGTCTCTGCTTATAACGCACTTATCAAAAGTCGGAGTCAATTCCTCCGTTCAAACTTCACTTTAAACGAAACAGTTTAGTGAATTTCTCAACGTGACGGAAGAGCCCAAAAACACGAGATGTACGCTAAGCGAGGAGCAACAAGACTGAGCAGAAATAGCGCGGTCGTTCACGAGTGGGGGCTGACGGAACAAGACAAGACAACAGAATTACGCAGGAGAGTGAGTGAAATAGAACAATACGTTGCATTTCTACAATATACAGGGTGACCCGGAAAACTATTAATAATTATTATTAATGAATTTTACGATCGTAACAATGATTCCAAAAACGAAAAGAAAAATAATTTAAAAACTGCGTTGTCCTTGCTGGATGGAAGTTGCTGTTAAAATAGAGCGGCGCTTCATTGAAATTGGATCGAGTGGGCGCCGAGCCGCTGAAAAAGCGGACCGTTGCAAAAATGGAAGGCCGTGGTGTTTTATGTGCCTAGTAAAACACGCTGTAGTTTGTTTATTTACGTCCCTCGTTGTTGCGCCGGGCTACTCGTATTTATGAGGCCATAACATTGAAAACCATTCCGGCCGGACAGACACTACGCGTATGATGTCGTCGACGAGTGGAGTGACTCTCTTCCACTGATTTATTTAATATGTAGTACGAAACAAGGACGGTTAATTTATTTTTGTTTCTCTTCCACTGATTTATTAGAGCGACACAAGAGGCATTTGCCAACAACGAAAGTTTCTGCCTTTCTATTGAAATTTTTGTTAAATTTGATTACGTCCTCGAACAAATTTATATTCTAATTTTTCTGTAATTAGAACAACGTTCTTATTTGAATGATTTTTATCGAAGTAAACAACTCTAAAGGACGCTCTGATATGAGAAGGTCAACGCATATTAAATGTATTAAAAGAAGAGCCTTCATTCATTACGAGGATTTACTAATTAATAACTAATTTATTAATATTCTGTTGTGATATTAATTGAAAAAAAAAGTGCCCTTATATTTTGATTCTATTCTATAGAAAAAACTATTGAACTGTGAAATTATGTTTATTATTGCGTGTAATCATAATTTATTATTGACTCTTACTTATCGCCGCGCCATTATGTTCGTTTTTGTGTCCGGGTTTTTTAGATAATTTCGAAACGCCGCGATTGTTCATGAAATCGAGCTTTGTGTAGACGGAAAAAATTTATAAATAATTAAAACCGAAAACCGTTCGGTTTGCATCACGTGCGAGCAGCAGCGACGCCCGGCCGCGTTCATTTCGAATTCAATTACATAAACAACGCATGTTATCGATTGCCCGCTTTAATAAATAACGAAAAAGCGACACACGGAGCGCCGCCGGAACGTGTGAGACAGCTTTTCGCATGCCTAACGTTTTGTGCTTATGAATTTTCGATGGAGCGGAATTTTAAAAACGATTTAACAACCGCTAATGCGGTCCCGTTGGCAATTTGCGTTCGTTTTCCGCTGAATAATGCATGGGGTACTTCGAACACGGCTTGTCACTTGAATACCAAGTAAACAAGACATAAATTATTATAATTTTTTTTAAATTTAATTCGAGAACGTACATTTCTGATTAATATAATATACAGAATGTTTCATTGTAACAAGAAGAAAGGCGGAGAGAAGGGCGGAAATCTTTCAAATGATATATGGTAATGTATTGCATAATTTATTTAGTATCAGGAAAACGAGGTATTACGTCGATACGTATTAAATTATGTATGTATAGAAGTGTGACGTTGTCGTAGCCCCAAAAATATTTTCAATATTTTCACCCACGTAAGTAATTCCCACATAAAAATTCAACGCCGCCGCGTATAAACTTAAATTAAGTTTACGATATCGACACAATTTTTCTCGAGGTCGTCTAGAAGGAAGCGCGAGAAGAACAAGAAGCGACGAATTTGTTATTCATTACGGGAGACGTGAACCGTGAAAACGGCGCGCGGGAAGAAAAATCACCTCATCGCGTGATACGGGTTTTCCTTAAGAGCAGCAGAAGACATTTACAACAACCCGGTTTCGTCCGTTCACTCGCTCGTTTATTGAGTCGCGTTTCTTACGCAATTAATTCCGGGGGCCCTCCTCGTGCGCGCGCGATTTCGCTCCGGACGCGCGCTTAACGAGCGACAAACGCGATAAAAAATTCACAACATTGCAGATTGCAATTTTGCGCTTAACGTGTCGCCAGGAACGCGTTTTCTAATTAACTGTGGAGGAAAAGTTTCGCCAGTCGACTGACTACGTGTACGTATTTATCATAGAATGAAAAATCCTGAAAACTTTTCCGTTTTTTCCCTAAGCATTAGTAAAGTTGAAGTAGAATTGTAGTAGTGATTATCGACTTCTATAACAATTTATTTATAACTTATAACTGTCTCCTCTACTTAGAAGCATTGGGTACGTACTTTTCCCGAAATAAAAGAGTAGATTACTTATTTATTTATTTATTTATTTACTTTTCTTTATCAAATATCAAGCACATAACTTGAACACAATGATAGATAAACGTCAAACAGTACATAAAAGATCAATATATGTATATACATTCTGGATAATTCAAGTGGTGAGATTTTATTAGAAAGTCAGTGCCTTTCTGTTTTGGTGTAGAATTTTTACGCATAAGCTCCGATTTCTTGCATCGTGTGAAAAGACTGTTTCTTCGAAGTTTTTCCAGATGGTTCTTCAATATGTAAAATGTTGGTTCTTCAATAGTTGAAGTTAAGATGATATCCTCGTTATTGGATTCAGGTGTACTAGTTTCTGTTAAGACTGCGGTTTCTCCGGAGGTAAATACTAAATTGCCTGCGTCAGCTGTAGGTGTCGTTACTTTATTCTTTGTATGCTTAGATTTCGTAGGTATTAAAGGGTATTTCCCATACAGAACCTTAAACCATTCATCTGAAAAAGTTTGATCAAGCTCATTACTCCCAACATTTTTTAGCAAGCTTTCCTTTGCATCTTCAGGGTCTAATTGACTTATTGAAACAGCTGGTATTTTTTCAATTTGATCTACATTCTTAATTTCCTGGGAATCAGGGTATGTTAATTGTAGTATTGTATTATCCAATACTAACTTTCCTCGTTTGTTTAAAAGTTGACGATTTTTATTAAAGTGTCTACGCTGTAGAAGATGATTCGTATTTATATAGCCTACATTAGTATAGTTATCACTGCATTGGTTTTCTATGAAATTATTAAAATAATCTATAATGCTTTTATATTCCATGTTCATCCATTTATAGGGAATTCCAAATATAATAGTTGGATGGTTACATAGTTCAGATAGTTTGTTGTTAACATCATTTTTAAATTTTGTAATATTTTCTGAATTAAAGCAATTCCATATATCCATTGAACCAGCAAATATAATTTTCCAATTTATAGTAGTTTTAGTGTTCGATTGGGCTGTTTTATTCGCAAACTTTGTGACAAATGAAAAAGGAGCATTAGTACTTATTGCAGTTTCCACTAGTGCTGGCAAAAACAGGAAAAAATTTAAACCGAATAATTGGTTTCTTTAAAAACGGGTTTCGGATATAATCGGCTATCCAAATAATGGTTAAAACCGATTATTCGATTATCCAAGAAACTGATAATATCCAAATATCCGGTTATCCGAATAACTGGATATTCAAATAACCGGTTTTCCGTATAACTGGATACTCGAATAACCGAGTTATCCGGATAACCGGTTTTCGGTTTTCTCCAAAACCGCAGATATCCAAAACCGGTTAACCGATTATCCAAAAAATCTATTTAGGTTGCCAGCACTAGTTTCCACAGAATAGTCTTTTGGCATTGTGTAATTAATAGTGGTAGAGATGTCTTTAAGATACTGGTCCCCATATATTGAAAGAATTGTAGTATCTGGCAGGGTATTTCTCGTTTTTTCAGGATTATCCGATAGTTTCAGAAAGTCATCACCAGTTTGTGTTAAGGAAGAATTGAAACTCATGGTTTCTGTTTCAATATGTACAGTTTTAGTTTCTTTAGTTTGCACCCAATTATTTAGAGTTTGCACTTGTGATGTTTGTGAGAATTGGTGAGATAGTGGTTTTGGCCAAACTTGGGTGTGAGCTTCTTGTCTATGAATGATTCCTGTTTGCATGTGTGAAGTTTTAGTATTTTTTGATTTACAAGAAATTGCTTTAAGGTTACTTTCCAGTTGGCTTATTTTATTGATTAAAGATTCTTCCATAAGGAAGCTTTCTTCTGTAAAGGACTGGTTATGTTTTCTTTGCCTACAATTATCTTTTAACAGGTTATTTATTTCATTTTCTTGTTTTGTTATTGTATGTTGAAGCTCAAGAATTTTTTTGTTTAGGTTATCCAATTGTACATCGACTGCATTTTCCATACAACATTCAATCCTATTGTCACTTATATGAACAAATTTTTTTCTTTCAAGACAGCTTTTGTGATAGATGCTCGTACAATTTACGCATACATAATAGGGGTGTTCTTTGTTGGAACAGCAGGCAAATTTAAATTTAACATCAGTTGGCTTAAAACTCCTTTTAAGCATTTTAACTTATAGGTTATGTTTGAACAAAACTGTCTTATCCCACACAAATTATTTTATTTTACTACTTAAAAAAAGTTCACTGTAGATGGAAAAAGCCTAGGCTAATTTTAAATGCACTTGTTTTCTGACTAGTACAGCACTACTCGCGGTTTTCACTTAGCACGTGTCTGTTAGGTTTCGCCAATGTTTTAACAATTACTTGAACTTGAACTTGCGTTCACTTGGTTTGGTATTACGTCGTAAGTTTGCAGGAAGCTGAAAAGCCCTCGGTATAAGTTATGTTGGAACAGCTTGGTATGGGGTATGGGCAGTTGAAGAGAATCGATTGTACATGTTTGAACTTAAGTGTATACTTTAATATAATTTATTATCGTTATTATTTTTACACAGCCCAATATTTAATTATATTAAAAAAAATTCGGTGCATCATCATATTCACTCCGTTTGATTTTTTCCGAGTAGTTTCTATGACCTCTGAAACAGTTGTCGCTTTAAATTGGAGTAGGTGAAATACGGGGGAAACGAACAACACAATCGCGTTGGTCGTTGGTGTGGCATGCAGTTTTCACCAATCAGATTATCGCAGACCCGGAAACACTCGATGGGGCATACGAAGGGACATTGAAGTTGGTGTAAATTTTTAATTTGCACTTCCTTGTTCAAGTGTCTTCTCTTGTATAATAAGTTAACGACTCTTTGCCGAAACTGCCAAGCAGTCGAAGATTCTCAACTTCGAAAGAAGATCCATTTCAAATGGAAACTAAAAAAGAAACAACTTGACGTGAATTAAAAATGTATTCCTGGATGCACTGTGACATACTTTTTTTGTAAGTAGATTCTCACCTGTTTGGTTGCCATAGCTCAGTTTAATCGGAGGCTGAGGTGGATTCGGAAGGATAATTCTTCGAACTATATTCTTAAAAAATAACTTGCGTAATTCATAAAAAAAATAGTAAACGTTAAGGTGCGTTTAGACTTGAGCACGCACGCACTGAGCATACGCGCACGGTATTCGTTCGCGCTCGCGAGGAGCGTTTAAATTAAAATTCATTTTCCAACGCATGGGCTGATCCAGTTGTTCGCAAACGTGCGTTGAAAATGAGCGACAAAATAGCTGCAGCCGCGTTTATTATAATATTTATATAATATAATATTTATATAATATAATATTTATATAATATAATATTTAATATTTAATATAAAAAAAAGAAATTCGAAAACGTAGACGTCGTTGGTGGCAAACGCCAATTTTTTGTAACAGACAAAATAATTTATTAAACAATTTAGCGTCAGAGTGTCGTTATGACCAATTCAGAGACTTTACGAGTATGACTAAAACCGATTTCGAATATTTGCTCAGCTTGATAGCACCAAAGATTATCAAAAAAGATACAAGTTACCTCGAACATACGCCGCAAATTCAGTATTGTACAAATTGAGCATTCGCGAACCAATTAATTCTTTTGAGCGTGTACCCGAGACCGACACCAAGCGGATCGCGCTCGCTGCTGTTCGCGCATAGAAAAACACATAGTGAGCGTGCGCGCATAACCGTTTACACTTGAGCATTCGCGGTGGATCAGTGCGTGCGTGCTCAAGTCTAAACGCGCCTTTAGATGACAAAACGAAAGCTGTTGAGCGTCAAGTAATCTCTTTAAACTGTAATTACTAAAACAGTCCGGAACCAAACTAATGAACTCGAAAAAGATTTTTAAATTACGCAAATTTATTTTAAAGAAATTGCTCTTTAATCGTATCAGAAAATGAAAAAGAATGTTTGAAAATGAAAAATAATATAATTGATAAATTATGTAACGATTTAACATAAAAGGTAATTTGACCAAACAAAATATATATGTAGGATTTTTCCTTTTATATAAGAATATTGTAAGGTTTAGTGGCAAAGAATATTTTATTTTTCATCCGTCAAAAATATACATCAACAACTTGTTTTTCACTGCTCACTTACTTCAATTCTCGAATCCCACATTCGGCCATCCTGCAAAACCTTCGGTCTCCGAAGAAAGTTCGCATGATTTCAGTAACGAGTGTGTTTCTCTGTCTTTTTCTGTTTTCTCTTTATCTGAAGCAAGAAGTTTTTGCTGGGAGCTCCTCATTTTCTGGTTATAGGGATCTATAGGTGGGTCTATAGTATCTTTCAATTCTTTATCTTTCTGATTAATTTCATCTTTAGCTTGTTGCAACTCGGCGCATTTTTTCGCAAGCTCTGCCTTCAACTTGGCGATTTCCTCTTGCATTTGTTGCGCCTGGTCCGACATATCGCTCTTCAGTTTGTCATTTTCGCCTTTCATCTTCGCCGCTTGTTTGTTTAGGTCTCCTTTCAGACGATTTATCTCTGCTCCCATATCTGCGGCCAGGTTGTCCTTCTCGTTTTTCAACTTTGCGTTTTGGTCTCGTAATTGTTGTATTTGCTTTCCCATGTCGCTCTTGAGTTTTGCGTTTTCTGCCTGTAGTTTGGCAATCTGGTCCCCTGAGTCGCCTTTCAGCTTGGCATTTTCGGCCTCTAAATCGGCAATTCGTTTTTTGTAGATATGTGATTGCATTAGGTTGATATCACTATCGGTATCCATCAGTGCATAGTAACATGCTCCTTTTACTTTGATTGGTATAAACTTTTCATAAATGGAGCGTACGCAACTAACGTTCCGATTACTTTTAGTACATTTTGAAGCAATGTGTCCAAAATAACCACACTTAAAACATTTCTTACCTAGCTTTATAAATTTACAATCTTTTGAACGATGACCTAACATACCACAGTTGAAACATCTTTCATCAATCCCGGAAGTTTTGGACGTGTTCTTTCTTGAAGATCCGTCCGCATACTGCTTCGGCAATATTGCAGCAACTCTCAATGAATCATCCTTTCCCTTGCTAAATTTGTTACTTCTTAATTCGGTCATTTTTTCGTAAACTTTCAATCGTGTCTTAAAATCAGTAAACTTTTTAGCTCCATACAAGTTGATTTTATTTGAAATTTCATCCGGAATGCCATCTATAATATATTGAATAACGCTCTCCTCTTCAATTGAGCCTTTAGTAGCCAACTCTTTCATGATGAGATAATATTCTTGGATAGATTCACCCTTCTTCATCTTGCGAGCTGCAAACAAACGATGCAAGTCAGCACTATTCAAACGGGATGAAAATTCATTGCGTAACACATTCTTCAACGTCTTCCAGTCTTTAATGACACCTTCACCTTGAATGAAAAATTTTGCGAGTCCTGTTAATGATTTTTTTGCAAAAATTAGCTTTTGCAATTCATTCCACTCATATAAAGCTGCCGTGTCTTCAAAATCTGAAATCCATTTTTCGATTGAGTATGAATTTTGCCCACTAAAAGATCTTATGGAATCTTCGATGTCCTTGAAGCTAAGTGCAAACTTTATCTTTTGACGACCGGTGTTTGCTTCAGTACGTTCATCCTCTTCATTAATTGCCTCAGTTTCTTGACTATCTTGTGTTTCCACATTTGTGTCATCATTATCTTCATCAACGACCAGCACATTAATATTCATCAATGCACCAATTATTTTTCTTTTTAATTGTTCTTTTGTGCCAACATAATCAAGACCTAATAAGTTACACATGGATACCAAGTCACCCAACGAAAATCTAGCTGAATAATTAATTTTCTCTTGATATTCTTGTGATGTTTCATCAAAAGAAAACCCAGAAAAGCTACACAAAGTTTGTTGATTTGTGCCATCACCATCTTGCTCAAAAATTAGTTTATACAACACATTCACTGCTGGACGCGGTGCCGCCAAAAATTGCTTTCTTCACTTGAGTAATTTTCGCTAAACTCTTCATTTTTGCTTGTTAAATATCTTTTATACT
Source organism: Dorcus parallelipipedus (assembly GCA_958336345.1). Lineage (NCBI taxonomy): Eukaryota > Metazoa > Arthropoda > Insecta > Coleoptera > Lucanidae > Dorcus > Dorcus parallelipipedus. The sequence goes on along the minus strand of OY284477.1, from coordinate 47,469,107 downwards.
CGTCTTTTCGTCTTCTTATAACTACTCGTCGTGTACTTCTTCTTAGTCTCTTCGTTATTTCATCTACGTCTTCCTTTTTCGTCTTTTATCAACTTCAGTCGTCTTTTTTACTTGTCTTCTTCGTACTTCGTCTTCGTGTACTTCTGTACGTCTTCCTTTTTCGTCTTTTATCAACTTCAGTCGTCTTTTTTACTCGTCTTCTTTGTACTTCGTTTTCGCCAATACGTCTTTATTTCGTCTACTTTTTCAACTTTTCAACTCCAATCCTTTGCCACTATCCCGGCTGAGCCCCCAAAATGTAGGATTTTTCCTTTTATATAAGAATATTGTAAGGTTTAGTGGCAAAGAATATTTTATTTTTCATCCGTCAAAAATATACATCAACAACTTCTTTTTCACTGGTCACTTACTTTAATTCTCGAATCCCACATATATAAATATATTAACATGCGTACAAAAAAAACTTAAAGTAGAAAAAATTGATATGATAAATGATAAATATAGATAAATGACCCATACAAATAAAAAAATATGTAACATATCGCTAAATAAATTGGAAGGTGACCCAATATACTATAATTATTGTCCACTGACAATCAAAATAAATTTAATGGATTATTTCCATACGATACGGTAATATTTCCATAAAGATACGGCACGATACGGTAGTTATTCAATACGGTACAGTACGATAATTTTCTCGAAACGATACGATACAGTACGATAATCGATTGTGATTGTTTCTTACTCAATCCTGACGATGGCCTGACCTGAGTTCCAATTACGACTCCGTTGAATTATATCTTCAAACGACTCCGCAATAACTGGATTTGTTTCCAAAAACAACCATGTCAAATAAAAAAGAGGAACTCCTGTTCGGTAGTATCTTTAAAAGACACGCCGTAAACAGCAAGGAATTTTCCCATAAAAACTCGTGCGGTAGGAGGAAAGCTTCGGCCTCGGTAACTCAACACAATTTCGGGAGTCAAAAAAACTAATCTTCTAAAGTTCAACACAATTTCGGGAGTAAAAAAAAACTCTACATAAAGAGAAAAAGAATCTTAGAAAATATTCTCCTAAACAACTAGGGTACTTACAATCTTCTGTTAGTTTTTTCCTGAGCGAGAACTTTAACCCAACACATGCTCGGATACGTGCTTGGCGGAAACGGAAGCAGTTGTGACAAAAAACAGACGGCAAAATTACACAGTAGGGCTTACGAGATATAGAGACGTAAATATTTGCCAAACTGGAATATCTCAACGCCGTTCAGCTTCACAAAATCACAAAAATTTGAAGACGCACGCCACGCGTCTTAATGGCGTACGAGCACACACACCAATCCGTGCACGATCATCGAGAAGGAGAGAAACTCGTCAAAAATTTTAACAAGCAATTTCCGCAATACGTCATCAAGAAATATCGATCAATAAAATAGACCAAAAGACCATGTACGACATCTACAGATTAATTTCCGAAACAAACAAATGGCTTTAAGAAGAAATAGAAGTCCGCATTACTATCTGAAATTAAAACACAAATCCTGAGAGATAGAGGCGTGAAAGTCATAAATACGAAATTAATTAAACGAACGAAACAGTTTTTACTTAAATTTCAACAGCAAAATAACGAGAAAATACGTAAAAAAATAATGTAACGGACAGCGAAAAATGTGAACGTTACAGCACCTGGTGTGTTTACTGTGGCCTTCTTTCACCGGAAAACGCAATCAACTTTCGGTGTGACCTTGAAAAATCATAGAATTTTGCGGTGTATTTTTTTAAAACCTTATTAGGAATGGGCGGAAGGATTATATATTATTGCGCGCAGTAGGAAAAGCACTATCTACAAATGAGCTGCTTTTTACTCGCATGTTAACGACATTGGACTTTGCAAGTATTTCGCTCACCGATTGGACCTTTTGGAAAATATAATTCTCCCGCTCCTTACTAATTAGTGTGAGTCATTCCCATGCCTCCATCTGAAATACCTGGGATCTTAATTAATAAATCAATAAATGCAATTAAAAACCAATCATTTAGATAAATTAGAAAAGAAATCAGTCACAAATCTTTTTCATAAAATTAAACTACAATACAATTACTGATTGAAGAAGATTTCAGTAAATCTTACCTTATTATTGTACTTTTAAGTAATTTAATTACAATAGATTATTGTTAATAAATTCAACGAGTAACGCTTAAATGGTCAGCATTCGCAGTCTTATCATTTTGATGCGGGGATCAGTGTTGTCAGAAAAATTATAGATGTCTCTATATTTTCGTAATAGATGGCGCTACTATCATAACTGAGGTCGCAGTATCAAAGCTTATCACCTCTATTAAAAGACCCCCAGTTTTATAAAACGCAGTTAACCACTCGATCAAGTTAATCATGTGATTAAGCAATATCATTGGTGAAAATTTAAACTTTCCTCCAATAATATTGCTTAATCACACGATTAACTTGATCAAGAGGTTAAATAGATTTTATGAAACTGGGCCTTAAGTCTCACATTTTAGGACTTTTCCAAATGCATTGCCCTTATTATCGGATACATTATGTACATACTTTTTTAGTTGCAACGGTGTTAACATAATATTTAGAATGAGTTTGTGATTTTGAATGATAGGTGGCGCTGAATTAACCACGCTTGTTGATGTGAAGCTAAGAACGAACGAAGTTTCTGATTTAATTACTTGAGGAAATAATGCGCTTTTGCAAAATGTTTTGCCTTTATTATAGACACGTTGTTTTAAACTAAAATTTATAAAATACTAACTAACAGTGACATCTTGTGGCCGATTTTTGACTTATCATTGTGTGAAAATTGACAAATAGCAACCAGTTGGCTGCCCAATAAGTCAATCCATACGGGGCGGGGCGGCCAAGCTTGCAACGAATATTCTTCTAAAATTTTAACACTTAATTGCTACGGTGTAAAATTTAAATGTCGGGGCTCTGTTTGTCATTTTGAATAACAGGTGGCGCTGAATTAATCAGGTTTGTTGACATGAAGTTAAGGATTAACAAGTTTTTAACTGACACACTTAAAAAAATTAAAAGCCTAATAGATTTTAGTAATTTCGCACTAACGTACTAGAAGTTCAGTAAATAGTATTGGATCTATTGGATCACTTGTCAGTACTTACAATACAAGAATTGTTAAAGTTAATATTGTCAAGTACGTATTATATGTACTTTCGTTTTATTAACTGTGAGAATTTCATATTTATTATTGCTTAAAATGATTAAAATTAACACGAACGTCTAACCTAAAAAATAGTGATATCAGTTTTTGAGGGGTGACAATGAAGTTAGCAATATTTAATAGTCTAATACTATGCAGCAAGAACTCAATTTATATGAATGAAAAAAAGTAAAACCGTCCCATCTGGCAACACTGGCACTGTGAAACAAATGTCAAACAATAGAAAAATGCATGAAAATTGAATTTTTTTTAATAAAGCGCGTGAGCTAAAGACATGACGGAAACTGTTTTACCGATAATCTCATCATTTCCCTTCTCTTAAGTAAAAAACAAAGATAGATCTCATGATTGTCTCATTGACAGAATAATAAAGAAGTACAAGGTTGTTAAGACCCCAAAAGTACCTCAAAGTAACCGTTTTTAATAAAAAAAATTCCTGTGTACCTTTTGAGTATAAGAAGGTCTCCAAAAGTCTCCTGCAACTTGGCAACTCTGGCACAGTATAAGAATCACCCAGTAGCGACACAGGAGTGTAACTGTCACGTTCGATCGCCATCGCCATTTTGCTTGATACTTACTGATTTCTGATTTGCAAATATTATCCTTGCGTGTACATTACAATATATGCCTATAGGTATCAAACAGTATGGCGGCCGAGTTTGACAGTGACGTTTAAGTGTGATTCTTATACTGTGATACTGGCACCATCCATTGATTCTATTTCTATGTTTGGTTTTAAGTTGTACATTCTAATTTGAATAAAAATAAATATTACAAAACTGAAGAGGAACTACTCGTTTGAGGAAGAAAAAAAGAAAACCGACTTCTTGGGTGATGGTTTATGGGGTAAACCAGCATCCGTTGTAAAGAACGGTGTAAAAAAACAATGCCCCAATTTATGGAAAAAAAAAGTTTTCTGTACAAACAATATCACTTAGGACTTATCCATCCAATCAGTTTAATGATCAATAAAATCACTTTAATTAAGTTGGCCTCTTCAATTATGCAAATAATGTTTCTTCTTCGTAATCGTATACTTGTACTCTTAATTAAATTAAAGATAATATTGGCATTTAATCATAAATTGCTTACTTTTAGGCACTTCAAATTTATGCCCTGCATTGTGCTACTACTTCCAGATTTGATACGTCAGCGCATATCATAGACGTTGTTTTTTGTTACAGCGTAAATTTTCGTTAAAAATAAAATGTTCCAAATATCTTCACGTCGCCGTTGAGCCACGTCGTTCGCTAGGATCGATTTGTCAAAGGAATTTTGTGATTGATTAGTTTGGGGCATGTGACTTCCCTCGCCGTGCTGTTGTTTTATTTCTGGCTTGGAGCCACTTTGTTCCTCCTTTCTTTAAGTGTTGTGTACTCGTGAGGAAAGCGAACGGAGATTTATTCCGTGATTTGAGAAAAAGCACTCCACGTGAAACGCATTTATTGCAAGCGAATTCTGTGCGCAGTTTAGGTTGTAACGCTGGTTTTCGTTCTTTCATTAATTTAGCTTTTATTTGGGACTGGTATTCTTTGAGGACCGATTAGAGAGTTCTTTTGGTATGGGCAAAGCTTTTCGGCTGGTCGGACATGTCTATGCTGTACGCAAGCTGGAGAGACTTCACACGGAGACGTTGGACGGCATACTGATGCCGTCCCCTTGGCCGTGACACCCGGACGTCTATTTCGGGACAACTTAAGGTTGGGTGTTTATATATGATTGTTCTTTTTCTTATTACCTGATGAGTGCGTTACCGCCGTGTACTAATTTGCCGATCGAGGCATCGACGTATTGCACTTTGAATAAACTTGTACTGTTAGGGTAACGTTTGTAAACGAATCGCGTGAATCAGATTACCGAAAATTGAGCGTTTTCTGTTTATGTTTTTATTTTATTTATGATTACATTTGGTGCCTGAGCATTTGAGTAATTTTTGTAGTTCAAAATAAAGACGAATGTGCAACACTATTTATATTTGTATTTATTCGTATGACCCGACCCATCCCATTGAGTTAGCCGGCATTGGGACGATGTTAATTTACCCTCCCACAAACTTGCAGCCTAGTCATCACTCGTACCACATTTGATTGTCCTATTACACGCTTATTAATTCTTGGTAATGTAACTAGGCTCAATGCAATGAAAAGGAAATTTTTTCTTTAAATTTTAATCTGATTTTACTTCATACTTGCACTGCGACCTTAAGTCACGACTATGTTAATGCAGATTCTTGTTTTGAAAAATAAATTTTAAATATGTACGAAGATATTGAGCTGTTGAAATATTTGAGTTTAAAATGCAAATTTGATCAGCGATCTCTCTCAGATAAACCGCGGTACGTTTTTAAAATCGTGAACGTACGTGAAAATGAAAACCTTATTGCTTGTGAGAAGTAATTAAGCGCCAACGTTTAAATTTAAAAACAGGCGGTCGTATCAGGTGATTCAAGCACGCAAAACACGCCGAGTCGTGCCGAATTAGCATAATTGCATAATCTGCGAGTGTCACCTACATTGTAATTCTTGTGTAGCCGGAAGAGCGCTGGATCTTGAATATCTTGCTTCCTGTCGCCTTGCAGGGGTTGCAAGATGAATGACTTCTTGTGCTGCAAAAAGTACGCTTCCTCGCAGCACCGCCGGCGTATGCTCCGCTGTAAGTAACGGGGCATTTAAAAAGCGATTTATGATACAAAAAGTCTAATGCGATTTCATACCCGCCTTTATGCGGACCGGATTTATCGGCAGCTCTTACATGCACGTTCCGCTAAGTTTTATTGTGAAATTATTTGACGATTTGCGTGGCTCGACTTCGAACTGTTTCGCAAAAGTGCGACGTCCGTGATTAACGACGCGCGTTTTTGTTTCGCGGTTTAATATCGATCCGCCGCGTATAGATGCAATTTATGCGGAGATTACGCTCGGCGGCGCGTCGTAATTAATGCCTTTGGAGAGAGAGAGCGAAGTGTGGTTTTATCAAGCGAGTGAGGGACTAATTAGCGGCGTTAATTCCGGAAAACATGTCGGTTATTCAATCATTTTCAGTCGGCGAACGAAGAAGCAACAAATGGCGAAAGCAAATTCTATAGGAGAAGACTTCGGCGGAATATCCAGAAGCCATACCTAAATTATATACCGTTAAATTGGATAGGGTGCTGCTTTTAAAATCAGATTTGAGACAGTTTCCAAATAACAGTTTCCAAAAGAAAGAAAAATGTCCTCCCCCCTGATAGGCAACCATACATATATGTAGAAACTCTATAGGAAAATGAGCCAAGTTGTATCTGCGGTAACATGCAAATAGCGCAGCTATGCAACCTTGATCTTGTTTACTATACAGTACCTCTGGTGTTCCTAACTTGCAGCTGTGCATCCTTGACCTTGTTCACTAATATCATACTTCATGTGTATGTAACAGAGGACCAAAGGACTCTTGTGATGTTCACAGTCTTGAACCAGACTGTCGACAATAATTTTGAAATCAACAAAACGAAAAATCTCAAAATATATACATAATTAACTCGCCTACAACGCAGCGAATTGCTTACGAGCAACCGAACGGGATTCCATTTGACTTTCAAATTCGCGACGAATGTAAAAAGTCGCGATACAAGCACCGGAAGTCGGGCTCCTTTTTCTTATTAACCGCCGAAGTGCACTTCATCTGCGTGTTTCACAGCAATTGTAAACAGGGCCCCGTTCGTATACTTACGTACATAAATTAGGTTTGCCTCTGTTTTTTTTTTCCTTTCTTTTCAGCGACGTTGCAGGAGGTAACGTGCACTTCGCGTCCGGCTTTTAGTAGGTCCTTGAGTAATCTTAACGTCCTTTTCCTTCCGTTCGTGTTTTCAAATCGCAAATCCGTTCCGATTGACGACGCTCATTTCGTTAATAAACCGCGTCCGATTCGTTCTCGGATTGACGGACGGTTGACAATGTGTTGCTGTTGAAATCGGAACGAAAGAGCGGCAGCGTTTTACCGGTTTTGAATACGTATTCATTTCGCGTCCATTAAATTGTCATACACGTCATAAAGATGAGCACAATGACTCCGATGCTTACGTACATACGTATTTACCTGTGCTTTTAAATGGATGCTAGTTTTTTTTTGTGTTAAACATTTTCGACTAATAACCATGTCAGAGGACCGAGTTACAATAAACATTCACTCACTCATTGGTTAGATCTCTCTTTCCCTGCTTTCTTTCTCTCTTTCTCGTCCACTGCGGAGCTGAGGGCAAACATCTGGGCTTCGCTTTTCGATTCGATAAGGATGTCATGCAAAATTACAAATCATCATTTACGAGTATCTACTCAAGACTATTGGACTTGTTTACTCACCGGGGCCCTCTCCCGGCCCCTCCCTCTCCAGCGGTGACTCTAGATGCGGAAGCTTCCTTCTGGGATGCGAATTCAGAAGGTGTCCTCGAATGTCCATCTTCGTACTTCTCATGCATAAAAGACAAACCCCAGGTGGATATTAGCATACCTTGCCTTCTGAGCGTACGTTCCTAGAATCATTGATGCTACTGCCTCCTACGGTGTTGCTACACCGGCCCAAGCACAGTCAACACCAAGTCATGGCTGTTTTTGAAAGCACGAGGCAATCACCTGGTCAGGTATACAAATAGTTGTTTTTCCGACATCACCGGTCACCTATCAGTGTTCTTCACTGCGACCGCTCCCCGGCGATGTCGTACTGCTGGTGGAGTGATCCCCTACTCTCTCCCATTTATGGGCGAATAAAGAGCGATCACCCTTCATCACATGTCATTGCAATTCATTGCAACATTCGCGAGCCCGTCTGCTTAATTAGTGCATTTTACCAACACACGTTTACCCTGTTGCATCTATGCGGAGAGACTGCCGCTATCTTTTCTTCCATCCCTCTGCCTGAAACGCACCCCGTATCATATTACCAAACCATAAGATAAAATAAACAAACGTGCTCGTGATTTACGGATATATTGAAAATGCGTAAACTTTCCTAAATTCTAAACTTGATAAAATATACAACGACAACAATTTGTTACGTCGTATACCTTGTATAGTCGTGGACTAATCAAGAGCTTTCAGTTCTCTTTTAACTGTCCACGAGTGTACATAATCCAAAGACATGTTTTGAGATGTGCTTTTTGATTAAACTAATCTCGTCTGAGATGTACGTCTCTTCTGATGCATTGCGTTGAAATAAACTAATATTTATTCATATATTGCACTGTCAGCGGAATTACACAACGCCAGCTAGATTTACACACACATATACACCCGGAATGAAATGAGTTAGTCCGAAGCGAAATGCACATCATCAATATGGCTGACAGGCTCGTTATCTGCAAACCGGTACCACTCCTGTATCAAACTTCAAACGACCGCGATTTATTCGAAGTTTAAAAGCACTTTTGTGTAATGCACAATACATAATTTTGCGTTTGGTATATTGTCAGTTCGAACACTAACTACCGGTGTGGAATGCGTAATGTATTTGAATCAAAAGCTTGTTTAATAGTATGTATAATGTCGGGGCAAATATTTCGGCGTTTTATTTACGGACGAGGAGATAAATTTTTTTGCCTTTCCTCGGGCCTGTATCTTGAGGATATGTAGCGGATGGGTAATATATTCGTTTACTGCGGGTTACCTCTTGCGGAGTGCATCCGAGTCCCGAGAGGGTTCCTTCCGGTTCGCCGGAGAATTTGGCGAAAAAAGAAGGATGAGGAACGTGAGCTGGAAGTGTCTGGGGTATACGTTTTGGGCAATTTTTAACATCTGCTCCTTTTATTTTGTTCTAGAGATTTCTTCTTTTTGAAATTAAATTTGTTCCGGAAAAAAGGGCAAGGGTACAGTTTATTTGAATCCATCTGTTTAAAGCAAATTTGTAAAATTAATACAAATAAGTAAATGAAATATGAATACAAAAAGAATGCCTTTGTTTTTTAAGAGTCGCTAATCAATACAACGACTATTCCATTTTCTTTTTGTACAAGATGAAAAGGAGAACATATTGCCCGGCGCCTCCACCAAAAATGTTACGTAATTACATAACTAAAATAGTGATCGCATCTCGATAAATTAAACAATACATTTACTAACTTACTTACATGTTTCACAATACACTACGATACAACAAGAGGAACTTTCCTCCGACTAGAATAACACTCTACTACTCTAGTTACACTCATCCTCTGCAAATCACTTTTTCCAGTATATAAAGGGTTTGCTTTTTAGAAAATCTGCCATAGCAGTTTATGCAATCCTTACTTGAATCATACTACTATGCCGGAGGAACTTGTGCAATTCTTCCCTGACATATGAGTCATCGGAAAATAGTTCTAAAAGATAAATCAAGATTTTCCAATGACTCATACTGGTGATTCCGTGTATGGCAAGACCGTTCATGTTAATTATCCTCCCTGGAAGCTTTGGCAGACTGTTTCACGCAGCTGTGATTTCTTGCGTTGCTGGCGTTGTTGTTACAGTATTCTGTTCCCAATCATCGCCTGCGGCCCAAATTCGTTTGTAAAAATTGAACCTAATCTTGTACCAGGTCTAAAACGACCTTCCATTCCAACCAGATAATTGAACAGCTCTGACTGTATTTACTTAGATCGCAGCGATGAAATCTAGATCTCATTTTTTTATTATAAATTACATCTTCTTTACATCACAAGCATTCTTTGATTTGATTTGATCGAATTGGACTTGACGCGCTTGGTACTAATAATCATGTTCATTTTACTTCAACAATAACTTACTGGGTTGCATCCAGAAACGTCCAATGACATGAGTGTATTCGCCGCGTGTGTATGTGCATTCCTTTTGAAAACTGGCGATTCGGATGCAAAAAGGAATTCTCAAAGATTGCTGGTGTGGAAACGAAAGACGTGGGCATTTTAGTTTCAAGACATGACCCGTTTTCTATGCTCACGACTGTACTAATTCATAAAATTTAACGAGTGTTTTTTTTTAAATTTGGCGTCGAAGTTGGCCGTAACAAGGTCCTTATTGTGAAGGTACCACAATTTTGATTATTTGTTGTAAATCGCAAATCTTATTTTCTTATTGTCTGTTTTCATTGTTACAACAGATCTCATTCTTATTATCGTTTTACGTCTATTACAATAGATGACACACCCGCGTTGCACCTGCATATCCCAATGCAAATGTCAAGGCGTATGATTCATTCGTGTGCCGTGTGCAAATCTAAATGTCAAGGTATATGACTCATCTGCGTGCATAGATCTGAAGACAAAAGTCGTGCCGTGTGCAGATCCAAAGATAAATGTCAAGGCAACAATTGAAGTAATACCCCGGGAACAAAACCTCTATAAAAAGGCGACAAATCGAACGTTAGCGGCATAATTAGTGTACCATTTAGTCAGAGTGTCATGTAGTCTGTTTGTCTGTAAGTGCCCTAAATAAGATGTAAGTATTTGTAGTTGTAATTAATTGTTAATAAATGTTTTGTTATACTGAGCTACGATCCTTATTTCATCTTACTTAAATTATTACCGTAACAATACGTAACGGAATTTTACACTGTAACACCTTCACCAGGTCATCTTTCGCGAGTGGGACGATCACTGTATTTTTCGTTATTTCAGTTTGGTTCTTCTGGGCGTTGGGGAATTGGGGAGTGTTTTAGAAGATGGCAACTTAAAAACTGTGAGACGTGGGCGTTTCAGAATACATACGCACATATTGAGCATTCAAGTTTGCCCTGATTAAACCTTTCCCGCTTTTCCCCGAGGGCATGTTTCAAGGCGAGCATTATTATCCGTCTGCGATGAAATTTAATATAACAGTCCTCGTTGCGTAACCATCAAACATAGCCCGGGCATAATGTATTTTCAGCCCAGCTTTTTTCCTCTCTCCCTGAAACGACAATGGCGATTGAAACGTATACTGTGCACACATATTTCGTCGTCGTCGTCGTCGTCAACGACGGGGAAGTAGCTTAGTTCCTGTAATTGATCGCTTTCATTTTTCGAGAGCCATTGCGACAGATATTGCACACGGTGTTTGACGAGAGTAAATATATACAACTGTTACGTGGTTCGTCGTTCTTAACGGGCGAAAATCGATAGCCCTTCGCCCCACGACATTTAAATACGTTATTAACCGCCTCCTTGTCGAAACTTTATTCAAGTTTCGGTCTTTAGAAAATTACAGTTTAATCAATGAGTCAAATCTCTCGATTCATCTTCCCTCCCCCTCCCCACACTCAATGTGTGTTTAATTCGCTGGGGCTGGGGCTTCGTCAATTCGGGGCGCACTAACTTTCCCGTTTTAGGTAAACAAACATGTTCTTCCCGGATTTAAAGCGCGCGCGGCATCGATTAATCGATTAAATAAGTTTCGCCCTTTCAATCAACCCTCGTTATTATCGCAAGCAGCGGCCGAAAAGTTTGCGCTCTGACGACTTGTTCGCAAGAACCAAAGGGCCGACCGCCTAAAAAGTCGGTCGCTCGCACCCCAGGGCGCTTACAAAGGTTACGCCGACGACCTGAATTGGACTTCTTGTTAAATAAGAATGGGGGGTTGTGTTATCGTCAGTGGGGAAACCGATGACTTAGTTCCGTGAATTTATTTTGAGGGGGTTGACACAATTAATTAATGAACTAAAAAAAAAGAGTTTCGAGTAGAATTGGAATGGGTGATTTTTAGAAAATATTTTGATATGAACGTCGCCGACGCGGGAGCTGTTGCTAATACGTCCGATGGGGGCAAACACGGCGTCGCGGCGGCGTCGCAAATATTAATCCAGCGAATGGATATTGTCCTGACAATTTGAGGGCGAGTTCAAGGCTCAAAAAATACGCAAAACTCGACCGAATTAAATGAAATTATTCCCGGGGGGATTTCCCGCGCGTTTCGAAATAACGAAAGCGCGTCCGCATTTTTATATTATGTTTATATCGCCGCGGCTCCGGTGATTATAATAACCCGTGTATAAACATTCGCTCCGGAATACGACTGTCGGATTCGCGCGATGAAATTTCTGAAATTCTATTTGCCTTTTTGCGATCGTGGAAATTCTTTAAATTGTTTTGTTCGACTGTCTTCAATTAATAACTGAAGTGCACACACCTTCGATAAGTCTGTTCTCATATTCATGGTTGCGTAATTTGAAGCCCCATAAGTAATAATCACTTTTTGTTAAGCCAGGCGCCTAGCGAGTCAGTTGACCCAGATATTTCTTAAAATAATATTGTTAATGTTAGACAGGGTTTCAATAAACTACTTCAGAGTAAATAAATTTTCGTATATTCAACAGATTCGAATTTACTGCGGTGCTGTAGTGACTTTGTTTTAAAAAAAAATGTAAAAGAGAAGCGAGGGGTCGCTTGCAACTACGCACGAGGCGAAATAGTTTCGTGGAGGAGCTTTATTGCAAAATTCATCAATCTCAAATTAATTCCAACAGTTAGGTAGTATTTTGTCGGGGTTCTTAAATTATTCCAGATTATATCTAGATTGCACATCAAATTCATCGTCACGCGAGAACGTGATTGCACGTCAGCTTCATCAAACTCTTTGAGATTGTGGCCTAATAAATGTCGAGTGTCTACTAAAAACCTCGCGCAGAAATTACTAACAATAATTTCTTGCGTATTTTGCAGAAGACTTTATTAGTTTATTGATCTATGTTTTATTATTAAAACATATGCATCATCTGCGTAAATGTTACAGAAGATACGTAGCTGTGTTGCCTCTGGTAGATCGTTTAAAAAATAGTAGCGGACCCAGAATGCGTCCTTGTGGCACCCCCTTGGTATTTCCAATTAGACTATTCGACTCAGTGTCTCTTACAATGATATTTTGTAATCTATGTCAAAGAGAATCCAATTAAGGGTTAATCAACGAATATAAAACAAATTCTTCTAGTGTAGCAAAACTTTAATTAGTTGTAGTTAGATCCGTTACACAAGTTGCATTTTAGAATAAAGTCTGTATCGTATGTTTCGTTTTGATTTGGAAACATATGCGTTTAATTTACGCTAAATTTCCAGCACACATGGTGTCTTGTAGTCTGTTTCATTAAAAATAATAAATTTCGAATACCGTTGACTTATGGTGTTACAGTTCAAAATCATGGTATGAATAAGTCGGCAATATTTGAGAATTTCGGTCAGTTTAGAGTTTACTGTGGCAACCTTGATCACCCCCGAGCGCTGGCTTGAGAGTATCGACAGCTACATTCTTTTTATGGGCAAAAGTCGATACTAACGATTTCTATTGGTCGAAGCTGAGTACATCTTCGATCACTCCGCGTCATCTCACTTCGCTTTGTTTCGAGGTGTCACTTGCCGTTTGACTGTGCTTGGTGCTTGTATCGTTGTGTTTGAATTATCCAAGAAAACTTTCACAAGAGTACCGCTAACGATTAGGGAAGATTTCTTTTACCCTGTCCAAGGCTTGGCTTTTACATAAAAATGCAGGTGATATAATATGGCTAACGGCTGACGCCATCCTGATTCCTAATCATGTTGTTTCTTTTAATTTAGGCTATTTCGTCCCGATATCTTTTGCCTTTGGATACCTTTTACTTCTGGATATCTTCTTTTTCGGCCCAGTACCTTTTACCTTTGTGCTTTCGGAACTCATCTTACTCGCTCCGTGGTTGCAGACGGCCGAAAATAAAATACGTGTCCGGCTGCAGGCTGTTTGATCATTTCGTACTTCACGCAGAAGGCAGAGCGAAAGATAAGGACGATCTTCGATCTACCGGACCCCCTTCTGGACTGCATGAGTTCGTACCGCATTTTATTTTATTTTACAGTTTCGTGACGTTGCATTATTTAAGAGCGATTTTTCGACAGATCTTGCATCTTCGTCCAGTTGAATTAAACTGTTTCAGCAAACAATAATGCGGATTAATCTGAAGTATCGAGGAGCTTAATTGAGTAAATTGTACACCCGGGTGCAATATTTTTGAATCGTTATTATCATTATTATTATTATGTCATAGTCAGCACAGACAGCAGAGCTGGTAAGAGCTGACATTAGTTTTAATCATTTATCACGTGCATCGGTTGCAATCAGTGTATTTGCATCTTCTTTTAACCTTATGTAATAACACGAGATGAAGATACTCTGAGTGCGCACTAAAGCGGTTAATCGAAAACGCTGCGAGTGCATGAAACATTGGATATTATAAATTATTTAGTAAAGTTTTTTTGGGTAGCTACAAATTTGTCGAATTCGCGTTTGAGTTCACTCAATGTGGCCGAGGTGACTACGCTGGAAGGTAATTTGTTCCATTCCGTTACAACTCGATTTGTGAAGAAGTGTTTTCTGGGATTGGATGACCATCTCTCTTGCGTAAGCTTGAACTCGTGGCCTCTTCGGTGGGCGTTAAAGTTTTTTAATAGTAGTTGGTCCAAATTACAAGTGTAAAACCCATAGAGGATTTTGTATACTTCAATCATGTCTCCTCTAAGTCTAAGTTTTGATCGTAGTTTATTCAACAATCAGCTGTCATAGATGTTTGACTCTTGTAATCACTTTGGATGAGTAATTAAAGCAGCTGTTTGTATATTTGTACCTTCGCCTTCAACGTACAAATGAGTAAAGTAAATCTTCAGAATTTGGGAACATTATTTCGCATTACGTTTTTAAGCTGGGTAATTGTTCACCCTGGCGCTTTTTTTATATAGAGGTTTGGAGAATCTTCAGAAGACATCATTAACGGAATACGGTATCAGATATGTTGGATTCGCCTTGTCTTTATCGCCTATTTCTTAGGTCTCTTGCAGCTGCTAATTCCTGGAAACCGCCGTTAAGCATTGCATCAGGAATTTGGCATCGTCTGTTATTGTGTATTCCAGTCTAGGTAATAGTGGTTGTTTGTCATATTCTTGGTTTGTTTTTTTTTTATTGTGCTAGCCTTTTATTGTCGCACAATAAGCCTTAGTTCTATTTCATCTCGGGCCTTGGTTTGGATAATCGTCCTGAGCATCTGTTACGCAGTTTCAGTGCCTCTCACTTCTTAATAGAGTTTTCATTAAGTTTTTACATTTCCTTCAGGCTTCTTCACGTGTGTTCCTCCATCTGCTGCAGTCAAAAACTGTGTGTTCTGGCGTGTCTACCTCCTGACAGTACCAGCAGACATTGCTTAGGAGTTTCCCGATTTTATTCAGGTAATTGGCAAATACCCCGTGTCCTGTCATGGTTTGAGTGATGTGGTGGTCTACGTCTCTGTATTTCCGATACCTTTGATGAAGAGCTTTGTTCATCCTTCGTACGTGTCCCATGCCTTTTGACATTTCACCAGCAGGGGTTCTCGAGTCTCAGCGGAGTCAGTATGCTGTCTTCATACTGCAGTCTAGATTCTTCTGCTTTTAGTTTAATCGGTGGGATAGCGGCGATGGTCAGGATAGTTTCTGTAGGGACCGTTCTACATATATACAGAAGTGGCTCTTATGTTCAGCTTTCTGTTTATCGACTCGAGACGTCTCTCTTAGTGTTTGTACTTCATAGGCGCCGCGTACATAATGGTCGACACCACCTTGGCGCCTATAATACCATTTTTAACCCTTGCCCATCTCCTTTGAGCTTTCCTGGGGCAACAGCTAATGTAAAGCAACGCAAAGTTGCCACCTAGTTTAAAAGTAAGTAATTCATTTTAGAGTTTTGTGTATTAATGGAATCTCTCCGATACTGACTATATCTTGTACTGTAAAGGATGCAATAAAACAAGATAATTCTTTGAAATATTATTTAATTTACTGTCGATTGTTAATTGATTAAAAAAAAAACTTAATTAAGACATTTCCGAAATAAGCTTAGTTCAAAGAATAGTTAACCCTGTGCTTTATCAATCGTCGAACTCCTGGACATCATTGGTTGCTGTTATTGACCAACTAAGCACAATTTCATTGTTGTAACGTAGCCCAACAGCTTCTCTATGTCCTCAGTTTTTTTCCTGGGGATTGGGCTTTTCCCCATAAGCCACCGACTAATAGGGTTTCTCAATTCTTTTCCCAACTGTTGGCTGGTGATGGCCTGGACTGTTGGTGTTTCTTCATCAAACGGTGAGTCCTTACCACACCAATCGATTTTTGTCAAAAAGTCTCAAATAACTAATTAATTTATAAACTGTTAAATTGCTCTCCGTTATTTGAAAACTGATACCTGCCTTTCACCTGCTATTTATAAACTGCTACCAGCGCTGAGCAAAAGCTGGATAGGCATGTTTCATACATCTCCATAAGGAAGTGGCTTAGAACTCCCCATAGTATATCCACTTACATTGAAGTAACAAACCCGCACGTATGGTTGCCTATCACGACTTTTGCTAAGTTTATTTATAAACAACAGGTAAAAAACAGTTAGCACTTTTCAAATAACAGGTAGCAATTTATAAATGAAGGCATCAGCAGTTTATGAATAACAGGTAACATGTTTTTACCATAAGTGAAAGTTTTCTGCAATCGTGCTTTCTCGCTTTGACGAAGTATCTCTTGTTGAATGTAAGGCCTTCGCTTGTTGTGGAGTACGGTTGTATTAAATATGTGGGTCTTTCACATAATAGAAACCACGAGTACGTTTCCCTTCGACAGGATGCTCGATCAATGTTGTCGAATCGAAACTAAACGTGCCCTAAAGAGTCCATCTTATCGCGTCAGTTTTTTTTAGCACTCTTTGGTTCCTACTCAAGTAGTTGATTATCTAAATCATAAAGCAGTTTTGCAAGAGAGGGTCGAAAACAAGGAGAATAGGGATGAAGAAAAAAATCTTCATCTCAATTCTCTGTTGCAAGCTTTCCTTTTCTTGACATTTTAAGAAAAATAAAATATCTTTTAACTTTAATTATTGTTTGTAATTGTCCCAAACAAAACAAATTTCACTGGACGAAAATAATTTCATAAAATGCACGCCTACTTCAATCAGCTCGTAATCTCGTTAGTGTCGTTATTTATTGAATTATGTGGAATATAATTGCGGTTGAATCGGGGCGCATGCGCCAGTGGCGTCGTCTCGGGGGCACGCAACCGACGGCAGCGTCACGCGAAGCTAATGAAAATCTTCTATCATTACGACGCTTTGTATCGACGCTCTTTTTTAATATGGACGCCTGAATTTTATACGAGCTCGTTAAACCGCCGTGATTTACTAAGAATAGCGGTAATCCGGCCGGTTTTGTCTTCTCATTAGCGGCTTTTATGTCGGCTGTATTTTATTTTGCTGGAACGAAACCCATTAACGAAACCCGTAATGTATTCCTACCTTGAATATTATTTGTCTTCATTTTTTTTTTATTTGAAGTTTACGACTTGGATTTTTTGTTGATGATGGTAAATTAATTGATGAAATACGTAATATTGAGTAAGTTATTGTGCTAATAAATTAAACCAGTCAATATTGACGAGGGCGGGAAAAAATAACATGTTTTGCGGAGCATTTGGGCCAGGTAAAATAATTGCCGGCAAAATGTATTCGCGTCCGTTTTACAACCAGGACACGTACGGACTATATCCCAGTAAATTACGCAAAATAAATTTCGGTAGCAGCATCTGCGGTTCGGCCAAAAAAAAAAAAAAACCGTGTGCATTTCGCTTTTCCTAAATTTAAATATTGTTTCAGGGAAGTTCATCAATCCAAGCCTGTCGAACCGTAAGTAATTTTCCCAGACCTTCCTCTAATGCAGCCGGGAGCACCGAAACAAGTAGGTCCGGCTTTGTATTTTATGTCCCGTGTGATATATGAAATACAGAGTATATTGATTCGGTTAAGACTAATAAATCAAAACTGTCGATAGCTTTATTATTGTAACAGCAGCAGCAGCGGCAGCAACAGGGGCTACTTTTATAACCGTGTTCGCCTCTTTATGTTGACCGAAAGCTTATTGCATGCATTTGAACCTGCTTGTTTTATGGGCGACCGTTACGAGCAAAACACAAGTTTACGATTCGAAATGTGTACGTTTTTAAAATTGCATATTCCTATATTTTAAAAGTATTCGCGGTTGAAATGGGGAAAGAAAATTTGAATAAAAAAAACAACCCGTGGAAAGAATTTTTATTCTTTTGTACCGAAAACCGAAAGCAAACTTTTAGGGATGAATTAATTTGTGCTTCACGAAAAACCAACCGGACTTTGAAAGGAAAAATCAGCAACGAGAGCAAAGTTGGAAAAATTATTTACCGGAATTAAATTTGAAATATTTAGGCTGCTCTCTGCTCCGGTTTCTGTCGGCGTCAGTTGCGATAAGATCGAAGTTTTTTCCCGCATAACTCTATACCCGACTTATTTCTGAAAATGAAATGAATATGAAAATGAAAAAAATAAAGAATCGTTAAAGATCACGTGATCTCTCATTAATTCATCGTCGTGTAGAGTTTTATGGGCCACAGCCAATTACAAATACGTCCCTATATACAGTTACATTTACAACTTTTAACTTTTTGTTAAAGTAAGAATTGTAACTGTCGCAAAAAATATCTATTTAACTGACCAGAGTCCTTGAGCTAAACAATTTGAGTTTTCTGGTCCTAGATACGGCCCTGATATGCAGCTCTATTTAACGTTTTTATTTCTAAAAATATACTTGCAAAGAAAAAATAAGTAATTAATGTACTTTTCTTTGAAGAGATTCTAAGCCAGTAATTCAGCGTTTTCTTAGCCCCAAATACGGTCCTGATTTGTAGTTTTATTTACATTTCTTACAATTTCTAACTTCGTGTTTTTGTTTGTAAAAATTGTTGTGAAAATACGTACTTAACTGATATAAGCATTTTTTTTTCTAAAGAGTCATTGAGCTACATATAAAATTTGAGTTTTGAGATTCCAAATACGGTCCTGATTTCCAATTCTATTAAAATTTTTTAATTTAATTTCGTGTTTATCGCACTAAAAAATAGAGTTGCAAGGAAAAGTTATGTATGTAATTTATTGCGTACTTTTCTTTGAAAAGGCCCGCAGTTAGTAATTTTGAATTTTTAAGCCCCCAATACGGCCCTGATTTAAATTTTGATTTAAAATTCGTATTTTGCTTTGTTGAAACAAAAATTGTTGGAAAAAAATCTATAGTATAACTGACGCGTTTTTGTTTCTTTCGCAGGGGACCTCGAGCTAGAAACTAGAAAGTCTGAGTTTCAAGCTCCAAATACGACTCTGATATTTAATTCTACTTCATTTTTTTAAATTTCGTAATTATTGCACTCAAAAAATTATTGCGAGCAAGAAATATGTATACAGGGTGGGCCAACAGTGCGTGGGCGGAAGATTGTGGCTTTATTGTTGAATATTTTTAAAATCTGTGTACGCACTAACATACATATGGGTTAGATGCACAATCTAAAATTATTTAGACAAATACAGGGTGTCCCGTAAGAGTGTGGCAACCCTAACTTGTGTTTTTTTAAATGGAACACCCTATATATTATTGCACGATTCGATAGCTCGTCATTAGTGGATGAAAATAATATAGGGTTTTTTTGATCTAAAGTTTATGGTTCTCGAGATATTGATGATTTATCGTTAAAAAATGGCAACATTTGTGACTGTAAATTATTTATTTTTAAATATTTGACTTTGAAATTTGGTAAATACATTATCTAACTATTGGGAAATAGAAAGGCATGCACAATCGGAAATTTCTTTTAAAACTTTATACAAGATGATGCATTACGCAAAAGACAATTTTTCTAAAAAAAATTAAATGGAACGCCCTGTATGTAATCACACTATTTTAAACACCTTTCGTTGAAGTTTCTCACGGCATAAGTTTTTTTATGATTGGCTATTAAACTTTAGATGTAGGAATTTTTTAAAATTATAAATTTAAAAAACGAAGCTATGATTGTAATTTAATAACGAAAACCTAAAGTTTCTTTGATTCATATTCGTATATGACAGCAACAATAACAACAAACTAAAACTTAACTAACAAAAAAAACTTAATTAAAACACTTTCTTGAAAATTATTACAGGATTTGTAAATATCAAACTTGCTGCACTTATTTAGAAAGTACTGTCAGTGTACAGCAAAACGTCGACATTTTTCTAATTGTGTAAATGAAAAAAAAAAAAAACTAATTTAAAAGATGTTCAAAATGACGCCCATCTTGCTCTATGCATTTTTGAACTCGGCGACGCAAAGAGTTCCTTACATTTGATAACATTACAGGAGTTATCGATGCAAATGCATTTCTTATTCTAATTTTCATATCCTCTACATTAATAGGACACTCTCTATAAACTTTTTCTTTAATGTGGCCCCAGAAAAAGAAGTCAAGGGGAGTAATATCGGGAGACCTAGCTGGCCAATTCACAGGTCCACCGCGCCCTATCCATTTATTTGGAAATTGTTGGTTCAGCCACTCTCTAACCTTACGATTGTAATGTGGTGGCGCTCCATCTTGTTGAAGCCACATTGTTTCAATTCCGTTATAAGGGATGTTCACCAATAATTGCATGAATTCATTTTCAAGAAAGTGTAGATATAACGGACCAGTGAGAGTGCCATCAAAAAAATAGGGACCAACAATATGTGAATCTATTATTCCTGCCCAAACATTAACGGACCATCTATGTTGGTTATGTACAATTCGTAAAAAATGCGGATTTTCGTTTGAATAATAGTGTAAATTATGTTTGTTTACAGTTCCGTTATTATGGAAAGTCGCTTCGTCAGTAAATAAAATGTTACTTGCAAAATTATTCTCTGCATTAATTTTCTCATTAAACCATTGGCAAAATGTCCTGCGTCTTTGAAAATCTCCTTGAACTAATTCTTGATGTAATTGAATATGGTACGGATGAAACTTATGTTTTTTTATTATTCTTCTTATTGTTGTCTTACTTAAATCTAAGTCATTACTCAACTGCCGTGTACTACATTGAGGATTTTCTACTAGGGAATATATCACATGAAGTTCATTATCTTCTGTCAAATGAGTCTTTTCTCTTTCATGTTTTTCGTAATTAACACTGCCCGTTCGTTCAAATCTTTCAGCAAGATTCATAAAAGATTCTTCACGCGGATGACGTCTCTCTGGATACCGTTCTTTATACACTCGACTTGCTAGTAAGGCATTTCTTCGACATTCGCCCAGAATGTAAATCATATCAATCAACTCTTCTTTATTAAAATTCATTTTGAAATTTAAGTTTATAATAGGGTAATATTTATGCTGAACGTTCAAACCGAAGCTTGTCAAACATAATTTGTTTCCATGGACTACTATTTTTACAAGAATTGATATTTCTAAATGTTAAGTTAAATAGAAAATATTTACAAATCCTGTAATAATTTTCAAGAAAGTGTTTTAATTAAGTTTTTTTTGTTAGTTAAGTTTTAGTTTGTTGTTATTGTTGCTGTCATATACGAATATGAATCAAAGAAACTTTAGGTTTTCGTTATTAAATTACAATCATAGCTTCGTTTTTAAAATTTATAATTTTAAAAAATTCCTACATCTAAAGTTTAATAGCCAATCATAAAAAAACTTATGCCGTGAGAAACTTCAACGAAAGATGTTTAAAATAGTGTGATTACATACAGGGCGTTCCATTTAATTTTTTTTAGAAAAATGGTCTTTTGCGTAATGCATCATCCTGTATAAAGTTTTAAAAGCAATTTCCGATTGTGCATGCCTTTCTATTTCCCAATAGTTAGATAATGTATTTACCAAATTTCAAAGTCAAATATTTAAAAATAAATAATTTACAGAGTCACAAATGTTGCCATTTTTTAACGATAAATCATCAATATCTCGAGAACCATAAACTTTAGATCAAAAAAACCCTATATTATTTTCATCCACTAATGACGAGCTATCGAATCGTGCAATAATATATAGGGTGTTCCATTTAAAAAAACACAAGTTAGGGTTGCCACACTCTTACGGGACACCCTGTATTTGTCTAAATAATTTTAGATTGTGCATCTAACCCATATGTATGTTAGTGCGTACACAGATTTTAAAAATATTCAACAATAAAGCCACAATCTTCCGCCCACGCACTGTTGGCCCACCCTGTATACTTTTCTTTGAGGTGACCAAGCTAGTAATTTTGAGTTTCTGAGCCGCAAACCAATGCAAATACGGCCCTAATTTGGTGATTTGTATGTTTTATTAAATTACGATCTTTAAGTTTTTTTTTTTACTTTGTTGAAATAAAAATCTGAGTCTTCAGGCCTCAAATACGACCCTGATATTCAATTTTATTCCAATTTTTTTTTAAATTTCGAAATTTCAGTCTTTTTCTATTGCTTTTCCCTTTTTGTTAAATGTGTTTCCGAATTTGTCAAATGACTTTCAAATCTGTTGAAAGTATAGTAGGCCTGCAGATTGGAAAGTCATTTGACAAATTCGGAAACATAATTGACAAAATGGGAAAACCAAAAGAAAAAGACTGTAATTTTATAGAACTATGCAAGGAAAAAATTATTTGACTATTTACTTTGGTTGGGAGGATCCTCAGTGCGTAAAACTGAGTTTTTAGGCTCCAACCAAACACAAATACGGCCCTGACCTTACACCTACACCTTTTTTTTGTTGAAATAAAAATCGTTGTGAAATAATCTGTGTAAGCACTTATTTTTTTCAGAGGGGATTTCAGCTAGAAAATCTGACTTTTGAGGTCCCAAATGCGGCCCTGATATTCAGTTCTATTTACATTTTTTAATTAAGCTAAAAAGTAGTTGCCTGGAAAAATATTTAACTGATTGTTTGTATATTTTGTTTGAGAGGATTTTAAGGTGTAGTAAATCTGAGTTAACAGGCCCCAAACCAATACGAATACGGCCCTGACTTACGCACTTTAATACACAATTCGAATATATATTTGTAACTTTGTGCTTTTGTTTATCGAATTCAAAAGTGGTGCAAAAATAAACTGTTTGAGTGACAATGTATTTGGGGAGGGGGATTCTAAAGTGACAGATTTTAATTTTTGGAATCCGAACGATACGACTGATACGAGTACGTCTCTGATTTACACACTTCAATTATTAGTGCAATTTGTTTATTGCGAAAAAAGCGTTAAGGGAGAAAATTGTTTAACTGACACTGGATATTTTTTTGAGGGGACCGCAAGTTAACAAATTTAGGATTTTTGAGCTCAAACTAATACAAGTAAATCACGTCGGAACTTAATCTCTGCAACCTGAGATTTCCGTTTCGCTTGAATATAAACATTTCCTACAACCTTCCTTGTTTCAATTAATGCGTGGGACCTTAATTTTTATGGCTTTAAAAACAAATGAATCATTTTATATTAATTGCATGGATGAGTAGAAGAAGTTGGAAATAATTTTTTGTGTATTACCCTTGTGAGTGGATTGAATTTTAAATTTCGCATCGCGACAAAGACGAAGAATGTTCGAGCGAGCTTTCGTCACGTTTTCCATTAAACGTAATGGTTAATTTCTGGCGGTCGCAACGCTATAATTGATGTCGTTGAAGTTCGGACGGGGGCGCTTTATAATACGGGGGAAATACGATCTCGCCGGACAGTGTCCGGTGTCATATCAGGATTCGGGCTTGAAAGAGGACACTTTCTGGCGTTATGGCTAAGTGGAAGATGCGATCTGGTATTAACCGTCGCGCTCCGGTTTAGACGAATGTATTTCGTCTCAATCGGATTAAAGGGTTTCGAGCCTACTACGAGGGTGGGTTTCCTTTTCATTTAATACATTTGTATTGATGGTGTCCATGTCTTTTTTTGCTTTCATGGAAATTATATATTTAGTGCACGTTCAAAGTTGACGTCTTCTTCTCATCAGCGTTAAATGTCTTAATCCTTTCGATAGTCGTTTCTTAATCGACGTTTTAAGCATAATACTTTTAACTACGCCGCTCGTCGTATTTCCTACGTACACGGTGATCATAATTTCGGATTTTATTGCCGTTGCGATATACTCGTACTTTCCTCAATCAAGATTTCATTATAGATAGCGCAAATTTTAATATCGGATTCAATTTCGTTTTGAAGGTTCGTTCGGATTAGAAGTGCTGCGCATAAATTTTCGGCAATAATTGCGCCCGCCTTGGTTTGTCCTTGGCCGCCTCCGATCCTCGCCATAAATTTTAATAACCATGCAAAATACTTCAATCGGAGTTACGATTGCCAACGGCCGGCGGCTGCGGCTCCGCCGCTAAAATGAAACACGCGACCCGGCCCTGTACTTTTTTTTAACGGCGGAGTCCAACTTAAATGAAGATCTTATCTAATCCATTCCTCTTTTTAAACTGCGTCGGCCCTCTTTTGTTGATTAAAATCCTTTCTTATTACGCGCGCCCGTAAACGCCCGCCCGAATTCGGACTCTCTTGTTGACTATGAAAATATAGACTTAATTAAAAATTAAAATTCGCCGTAGGACCGCTCGGATTCCTGCGGCGTAATGAAATTTAAATAAGTTCGTTAGTAAACTTGGCGTTACGTTAACAATTCCGCGCTCTAAAAATAACACATTCGCAAAATTCCAAAGTTAATAAAAACAATCACTTTTGTGGCCCGAAAAATTGTCCGCCAATTTTCAGTAAGAAATGAAATTTCAAAGATCGTATACCGTAACGGCAAACGTTTGAAGTGCCGAGATAAGAATCGAATCTGTATTATAGGGGGGTCAGCTTTTTTCATCCCCTTTGTGTGTTCCTTCAAGTTGACCAAACAATCGCGTTCTATTAATCAGAAAATCCCGAACGCGGAGTTTTCCCTTCCCCATCGAATTTCGAACGTCGGTGGATTTTATAAAAATAAAATGACACAATGTGTTACGAAATAAATTAAAATAGCGTTTTCATTACCGGAATTAAATTTCACACCTTAATTACATAACGCGAATTAAATAAATTCCAAACTTTTTAACGCGCGACATAATTTACTCGGCCAGCTACAATACGGTTGCGTGACGCTTTCGATTTTTAAAAGCCAGTATCGACCTGTTTACATAATGGATTATAGTAGTGTTAATAACTATTTCACAGAACTTTCGTGATTTTGCGAGAAAAAGCCCCCCCCCGACTAGAGTCATTTAAATATTTATCGAAGTCAAACTATATTCGAATTAGTCTGGCACGAAAGCTCGTGTTCTACCTAGGTACTCCCACTAGTGAATACATAAATCGAAGAATTAAAAAATTATTTTAATATTTAATCACTACACAATTTTGAAACCCATGAAATGGGCAGGCAAACTAAGGGTGGTCAAACTAAGATCGTCCCAATTGCCGGCTAACTCGATGGGACGGGTGAGATCATACGTAGCCCCAAAGTAAAAGGGCAGTAAATAAAAATAGGACTTTTATATGTAACGGAATTTTACACTATATCAGTACTTCCAAAATTACAATAACAGCGAATGATACGATTCTTCCGGTTATCTTCGTGTGTACGGTGTTAAAGTCTTCGACATTTCGCTGCCCATTCTACTGGCTTCTTCGGATCTATAGACTTTCCTGAATATCAGGAAAAAGAAGGTACGAAGGAAGACGCCACTAAGCATCGAACTTGCGAAAGTCTGAGGACGATTCTAGCAAATTGGATAAAGAACAATAAAACCTCATCGATGAAACATGGATCTAGTGAAGCAAACAACGAAAGAAAAACAAAATAAATCACTATCACAATAAATGCACAAGATTGGAAGTCAATTTTGCACCAAGAGAATACAGAAGAAGAAATCACCACGATAGTGGAAGCGATAGTTAGGACTTCCTCCCACATTAAACCTAAAATATTTCGACGAGTGCGCTTAAATCCGAGAGGGAAGAGGATAAGCAAGTAGAAGAATGGAACTAAGCGATTGAAGATGAATGTGACCGTCAGTAGATCAGCAAGGGAACTATCAGCAAAAAAGGTCAAGCAATCACGTTCAAACTACCTCAGCTCAAAAGAAGAAATTATCACGCAAGTAGAAACAGCACTTTAAAGCTGAAACACTTTGAGAAATGCACTGCAACCACGAATGAACTATGTAGTTAGATATAAGGCGGATACCTAACTATCTCGACTATCTTGAGTTTTAAAAGAAAAACATTCTAGTAAAACGAAGGAAGTTTGACAGAAACATGGAGAGTAAGCAGAAGAGTAAAACAGACGATTGAAAGTTACAGAGATCGATCAGCCAAGTAGGGAAGAGAAAAAGTCATCACGGAATTGAGGTTAGCGTTAAGGTTACCTTGAGCTGTAAAGTGCGACAAGCAGAAGAATGAATCCAAACAACTGAAGAATGTCTCGTCAAGCTATCAGCGAGGGGAATGCAATAGATGAGGTCAAAATATTCAATTTATCAACGACCCATGTTGTGGAAGACCCAAAAATGATTTCAGCAACCAAGACTACCCCACCCCTTAAAGCAAAAAAAATCCTGCTGGCTGGAAACAATTTGCTGTTGACTTGGAATGATTGGGGCCTGATTTGGAACGATCTGCTGCTGGCTGATGTTGACTAGAATGATTTGCTGCTGATTTAGAAAGATTTCCTATTGATTTGGATGATTTGGAACGAAGTGGCATTGTGAGGAGGTAACCCGTTGTGGTAAGAAGTTTCCTCTTGAGGTGAGTCTGCATAGTAATGGAGGTAGGACCACTGATATTGAGTAAGATCACTTGCTTTGAGGTGAGATCGTCTGCTTAAGAGGTGAAATGCTCTGCAGCTGAGGTGATATCATCTGATGTTGGGCTGTAACGTTTTAGTGTTGAGGACGAGCCATTCGGCTAAGTCAATCTTTAGTTGAGGTGAAAACATTTGGTACTGAACTGAAACAGTTTGTTGTTGAGATCAAGCAATTTGATGATGTTGGGTTGAGGCGAGGCCATCTGAGGTTCGTTTGAAATTGTTTGCTGTTCAGGTGATTGTTGATAATGCGCTTGCTGATTGTTGGGGACTTGCTAGGACATTTCGGGAAACCAGAGAAGTCCAACGGCGTAGGAAGCGTGACAGTGTGACAGGAGAAGAAGTAGTAAAAGAACGAAACCGAATACTGAAGAGATTAAGAGATTTCTTGCCAACGGAAGTCACTAATAACTATGTATACTAAAGAAGGACATCAAGGCGAAAGTAGAATCAAACTTCAAAGCTGGAAACTATATATTTGACTTCGCCCAGGCCTTTCATGTATTACTTCCCCCTTCATTTCATTTCTTCTTGATTTCCCTCTATTCTTTTGCTTCTCTTACAATCTCCATGCTAATTTTTTATCATCTTTGAATTACCCATTACTTTTGAGACATAGTATACATCATTTGTCTTCTTACCTACATAAATCAACAAGGGAGCCGTTGACAATGTAAGTCAACAACAGGGAACCGAGAGGAAAAAGGATCCAGTTGGTATCATTTAGAACCTTGAACAGAAAGCCAGAACTCAACCAGCCAGAAATGCAACATAACCCGAATAAAATTAAAGAAGAAGATATCGTTGTCATCCCAAAGGAAAAATGCGAGGGTTGTCTAAGACAAAGCGAAGGGGCCAACTGGAATCTTTAAGCCGAAAAAATCGACAGTTCAAGAAAGACAAAACCACAGAAGCAACATAAACTAAAGAGGAGAGGATGCCTTACGAAATTTGAAGGAGGACAACACCATTGTTATTTCGACGGTTACATAAATCTCCTGAGTATTTTATCAACCTATCAACAAGGGAGTCATTAACAATGTAAGTCAACAAGAGGGAATCGAAAGGAAAAAGAATCCAGTTGGTATCATTTAGAACCTTGGAAAAAAAAGGAAAAATGCGAGGGTTGTCTAGGACAAAGCGAAGGGGCCAGCTGGAATCTTTAAGCGGCGACAGTTCAAGAAAGACAAAACCCCAGAAGCAACATAAACCAAAGAGGAGAGAATGCCTTACGAAATTTGAAGGAGGACAACACCATTGTTATTTCGACGGTTACATAAATCTCCTGAGTATTTTATCAACTTATCAACAAGAGAGCCATTAACAATGTAAGTAAACAAGAGGGAACCGAAAGGAAAAATGATCCAGTTGGTATCATTTAGAACCTTGAACAGAAAGACAGAGCTCAACCAGCCAGAAATGTAACATAACCCGAATAAAATTGAAGGAGAAGATATCATTGTCACCCCAAAGGAAAAATGCGAGGGTTGTCCAGGACGGAATATTTAAGACCATTGGAACCCAATGTCTACAACGATCTGATAAATGGTCTGCCAGAGAAGGTAATAAGAGCAGATTAAATACCAACACATGCCGAAGAAGGCAAGAGGAGTGCCACTTAATAAACCACCCTAATAAATCGTAATTTAATGAAATTTCCTGCAAAATGAATTAGTCCATCAGGTTCACCTTATCGATCATCGAGCCACTAGAAGGGCAATAGGTGGTACATTCCAAGAAAGACCTCCCGGCAATAATTTTAAGATAGTAGTAGAAAAAAAGACCTTTTATAGAAACAGCAATTTTTCCGAAACTACTGAAAATAAGAGTGGACTTAAATAGAACTCCAAGAAATGGACTGCCGGAGTGGAAAAGTGTTTTCTACCAGAGCAGAGCAGGATGAATTTAGTACTTACTTAGTGCTCGCTAGCTCTAATACTCGGCGGTAATACTGTAGATGCAGACGTGGGAATTTATGCGGTAAATTAATTGGCGGATTGTTATTAAATGAATAAATAACGCACTCAACGTTTTATGCGGTCGTAAATCAAACCGAGCCGAGGCTGGAAATGCATATATTCTGAGGATTTGGCTTAATGAACTGATACGTTGAACTTTGCTTACATTTATTACTTCCTGAGCTTGCGCGCGAGCTTCCACCGAAGGATAAATTTAAATGGTGAAATTAATAAACGTATTACGTATTTAAAAGTAAACAAAATACAAAACGAAACGAAAGTAAAATCGCTTGTATTGTATAAGGGCGAATATAAACAAACACAAACGATACGATGACGAGGGAGGATGCGAAAGAGCAAAGTAGCAAACTCCGTCGGCTTTCAAAATTAATTTCGCTTCATTTTTTATTCACGCCGTTCATTTACATCTGAAAGAGGAATACGTTCATCTACGTAACGATTTGTATAACGACACTTTTTTTGCCGAACGCGAAACACTATTATTTCCATTGTGCAGCCGGCATAAATTCCCTTTGATTTATTTACGGCGCGCCTCTTTCTTCCTCGGAGATCTCGCGTCGCAACGCGCCGAAATCTCACCCGCCTCCCTTCCCGCCGATAAAGGGTAATTTTATAACTCGGGATTAATTAGCGCTTCTGTGTCTCGAATGCTTTGAGCGCGCTGCTGTGATATGAGCGTGCAAGTTTGTGATTGACTGACTGACTGGGTTTGTTTGTTTGTTCGTTCGAAACGAGCAAACGTTTGAGGAATTACTCAAACAACTGTTAAATCTTTGCTTCCTCATCAAGTAACCTTTCTGATATACATTAATTAAAAAAGAATTAATTATAATTCAAGAGTATTCAGTATGCTGTCGTGCGAGTAAGACGTTCTCTTCAGTTGCTGCGTTGAATTTCTCGTACCTTTTTCATTTTAACAAATAAGTAATAAAGTGTTGTAAGTGATCAAGGTGAAAAAAAAAATTTTTGTCAGTGCAATATGGTGATAACACGAGAATTCTTCAAGCCTTTAAAAAGGAATATTTTCTGAAAGAGCTGGCTTCCGTCATTGGAAATATTTTATCAGCTCAATTGAACGAGATTACTTTAATCTGTGAAACTAAGGTTAAAAACCTCGAAGAACAAGTCTCCGAACTAAAGTTAAAAAATGAGCGGATAATTCTTGAAAATGATAAAGAGAGCGACGAAATCGAACAATACACACGTAGAAATAATTTAAGAGTTTTTGGTGTGAATGAAGTAAAGGACGAAGTGGTTGAAGATTTATTACTGGATATTTTCAATAACAAAATGGGGTTAAACATGGATAAATGTGATATTGAAAGATGTCATCGTCTTGGGGGAAACAACAGAAAAAGCCGCCCGATAATTGTAAAGTTCCTCAGTTATAAATCCAAATATCAAGCGCTAAAAAATAAGCGTCGTTTAAAAAACTCAAACATTTTTATCAAAGAAGATCTTACAAAGAAGCGTTATGAAAATTATAAAGAAGCTGCAGAGAAGTACGGGAAGCAGTGCGTTTGGACCAGAGACGGCGTGTTGTTTACCAAAACGGACTCGGGAATAAAAAGATTATCGCAAAGTATTTGTTTCTTGTCACACTAATTATCTACTTTTGATTTTTTCATTCTAGTGAAATGTGGTACTATATTTACTATATTTGTTTGTTTTCTGTTTATGTGTTAAGAAAACTCTTCTGATTTCGTAATTCACAATCGCAGTAGCTGATTTTTTACAGAAATCGTACTTTGTTGTGATAAATAATTTAAAATTATGTCACCTTAATGTGCGTTCATTAACAACCCATTTTTCTGATTTTGTTACTCTTGTACATGGTTATGATGTTATATGTGTCTCTGAGACATGGCTTTCGGATGCGATTCCTGACAATTATGTATCTCTCCCGGGTTATAGATTTTTTAGGAAGGAATGTATTGGTAGAGGTGGTGGAGTGGCGATTTATATACGTAACAACATTTATTGTTCTGGTTGTTTCAGTGATGTTCCGTTTAATAATGATATTGAACAGATTTGGGTTAATATTAAAGTTAATAAACGTAAGTTGGCGCTTGGGGTACTTTACCGTCCACCAAAAGGTTCTGTTTCTAATTTTATTGAACATGTAGATTCTGTTTTATCTCAGATCATACCTCTTGTTGATGATGCTATATGTACGGGAGACGTTAATATAAATATACTAAATATTTCCAACCCTTTGTCAAATTGCATTGATGCCTATGGATTTGTGCAACTTATAAATGAACCAACACGTATTTTTAATCGTTCTACTACATTGTTAGACCCTCTGTTTGTAACAGATTCTAATCTGGTTAGTCAAAGTGGGTGTATTGACGCTAGTGTTGTATCAGATCATCATCTGGTTTTTTGTAATTTCATTTTTCCCACAGTTACATCCACACATAAATACTGCATTTTAGAGACTTTCAGAATTTTGATATAGCTAATTTCAGACGTGACTTAGAGGCTGTTTCATGGCATACATTACTTGAGATAGATAATGTTGATACCAAAATAAACTTCCAGTCTTTTAATATTTTAGCATTATTTGATGAACATGCTCCATTGAAACGTGTCCGAATAACAAAAAAAAACCAGCTCCCTGGTTAACATACCCTATTAAATTAATTATGAAAGAAGGGGATGCTGCTTTACGGAAATATAAATTATCCAAACGTTCTGAAGATTTGGTTAGTTATAAAAAGTTAAGAAACTATGCACTGGCGTCTATTAGATCAGAAAAAGAAGCGTTCTTTTCTTTTTGTTTAAAATCCAATGATTCAAATTTTTTATGGAAAAATTTAAAAAGATATGGCGTATCATCTAATTCTAAAACTCCTGAAATACCTATACAATTGAAAAATGTAAACGAGATAAATGATTATTTTCTATCTACTCAAATAGATGATGAAAATATATTGAATTACTACAACAGTAACTGTTTCAAAGATTTTAATGAAGGCTTTAATTTATCTCTTTTAAGTGTTGAAGATGTGCATAATATTATTTTTAGTATAAAATCAAATGCTTATAGAATTGACAACATTTCTATTAAAATGCTTTAATATTGCAGTCCATTTCTAGATAAATATATTACTCCTATTTTTAATACTTGTATTATAAATTCTTACTTTCCTTCAGTTTGGAAAAAAACAGCGATTGTTAAAGCATTACCTAAGGTAACGAATCCTTCTTCATTCTCTGATTTGAGATCTATTAGTATTCTCTCAGCTTTATCCAAAATCTTCGAGAAATCAGTATCTAAGCAAATCATTGAATACTTAAACTTTCATAAAATATTATCCACTTGTCAAACTGGTTTTCGTCAAAGTTTTAGTACTATAGTACAGCACTAATGCAAGTTACAGATGATATTGTCAGAAACATTGATAATATTACAGCTTTAATTCTGTTAGATTTTTCAAAAGCATTTGATACTATTAATCATAAACTTTTATTACTAAAATTGAAATATTACGGTTTCTCCTCAGAATTTGTTTATTTTATTCAGTCCTATTTAATTGGACGTATGCAGCAGGTGTGCATTGATGACTCATATTCATCACTACGTAATGTTATCTCTGGAGTTCCTCAGGGATCCGTCCTTGGACCCTTGCTTTTTCTAATGTATACTGCTGATATTTTAACTTCTGTATCCAAATGTAAGGTTCAGGCGTATGCCGACGATACACAAATATATTACAACTTTAAAATGCAAAATTTTAGAGACGCTGAGTCTATTATCAATCGTGATTTAAATACTATCAGTTCTCTTGCGTCTCAAAGTAATTTAAAGTTGAATAGTTCTAAGTCTTTTGTTATGTTGTTTGGAAACAAAACGAACAAAGAAATATTGACTGGCTCGTTAAACATAAATTATGTGAAACTACCTGTTGTTAATCACACAAAAAATTTGGGAATAATTTTCGATAATAACTTAAAATTTTCATTGCACGTAAATTATTTGTTAAAAAAAGTCTTATGCAACATTAAAAATTTTATTTTCTAATCGACATTTTTTGAACTTTACCTTAAGAAAACTCTTGTGCGAATCACTTGTGCTCTCATGTTTTGATTATGGTGATGCTGTACACGGCTTTCACCCAAACTGCTTTGATCAGGGTCGTATCTGAAAAGTTCAAAATATCTGTTGCCGCTTTATTTTTGGCTTGCGTAAATATGACCATGTGTCCTCTAAACGGCAAGATCTAAACTGGCTGACAATGAAAAATAGGAGAATATATAACTTTTGTAATATCACCTTCAAGGTATTAGTTAATGCTACACCTTCATCTCCGTTTGAGAAACTAGTAAAACGTTCGAATATTCACTCTGTTTCTGTTAGAACAAAAAACAACTTTAGTATTCCTCGTCATTCGACTGCCATGTTTCGGAGATCATTTTCATATCATGCTGTGAAACTCTATAACAGCACAATAAAGAATCTTGTTCATTTACCATTTAAATCTTTCAAGAAGACAGTTAAGTTGATTTTACGTTCCCATGAATAGTTGTAGATGGTATCTCTATGTGTTTTTTCTTTCGATTATATTTATTTCTATGTACATTTTGGTTATTTCTTATTTTTTGTTATAATCATTATTTTTTATTTTTTTTTTGGCATACTGTATCTGAAATTTTCTTGTATTTTACTTGTCCCTAAGTAAGGTTAAGTGTAAGAGTAGCTTTAGCTAAACTTCGCCTTACTTGGGGAAATACTGCAGAAAAAAATAAAGGCAATTTATTATTATTATTATTATTATAATGGCAAACAAAAGTGAGCACGCAGATAACGAGAAGCCCCGACAACTCACTACTCACCATATCCACGCCCCATCGATTTTTGAACGATTACGGAAATAATGCAAATACCATTTTGTAATGCAATAAATGTAAAGTAAATGAGTCCTGGAAATAACTCATTTTTGTATAAAACCAACATAAAACGCAAGTAAACATGAATACACTTACTCGACGGTTGACAGGATGAAAGACACGAAAGACGAGGTTAAGTTACGACATGCCTTTACGAAAACAAAATATTTCCATAGCCAATGCTACCAAAATATTAAATGATACGTAATAGAGATGCGTAGGTTTCAGGATTCTTCGTGTCCTTTGATTATATTGTGCATTTCCTTTCTTTTTCCTCGTATTCCGAGCTCGATTGTTTTTCCGAACATAATTATAATGCACATACATAACGGGATTCCGTCTTTGATCCGCCGAGGCGCTCGCGGTTTGCGAAATCTGCGGAATCGCCTGCAGCTCGAGTAACGAGATGTAAATTGATTCCGGGGGATTCTGGGGCCGAAATTGCTGAACTTTACCTAAGGTGAATCATCCGAATTGGAGCTCGGTTAACGTTTCTTTTTTTCTTCTTTCGCCGCGAGCCGTTCGCGCTCGATACGAACGTGTTCGATTCGCGCCGTTGCAGTTGCCATACGATCAAGTCTGATTTATTTCTTGCGTTTCCGCGTCAATTAGGGCCGCACGCCGGAAAATAATGTCCGGGAGATTTATGGTCGTGTTGAGGTTGGCGGAATTGATCGAGGATAAACATTTTAAGGTTCCAAAAAGAAGTTTTAAGTAAACCAGCTTAGGCAAATAGGTTTTCTAGTTCTTGCCGGAGAGTTAAACAGCAAATTGCCATTTTTAATTAATTTACTCTCAAGATAAACAAGTAAATTTGTCTTGTCGTAGCAAGTTTAGAAGGAAATTTGCAAGTTTTTTCCGCACGGAGGCGGAATTAACTGCGCTAACTTCGTTCGAGCCGGGGCAACTTTCATGGAATTTTAATAACGGGGGGAAGAAGGTAGCGGCGGCGATGTTCCGCGTAAAAATTTTCGCGGCGCTAAATTTTTAATATGTAAATGAAAGTCGATATTCGTCGCGAGGGATCGCTGCTTGTGTGTGTCGTTCGGAAAGTTTGCGCGTCAAAATTACTTGTTTAGCTTTACACTTACTTTTTATTACTTGGCGGGGCAATTTTTGAGAAACGGAACTAGACACTCGCGATAATCTACTTTAAAAGAAATTAAAATTAACTTTCTTTCCCGCTCGCTCGCCTTTGTTTCCCAGTTTTCCGCTTATTACACTGCGGGGGATTTTTTTTTATTAATCTGCGGGTTACGGCGAGCACTACACTTAATTCCGTTTTCAAGTTGGTCGGCGGAAACTCGAATTACAAACGGACGCCGCCGCACCTCCGCGACTGTTATGTTTTGCAATATGCAATTTCCAAAATTAATGGAATTTCCGCAATTTCCCAGTCTTAAGAATCACTTGTAAACCGAATTAATTTAATAAAAACGACCATTTGAAATCGTGACGCCCTATAATTATAAAAATAGGCAACCCATTCTACTTCTGTAGAATGTAGCTGCTTGATGGGTTGCCTATTCGAAAATCACGATTTGACATGGACATGTAAGAAAGAATACCTACAATTTTTTAACTGTTCATATTTGCTTCTTACAGGAGACACTTTTGGACAATGGACGTCCAATCCTGGTTAGTAGAATTTCTAGTATTTTTTGCTTTGTACAGACAGGTTTGCAACACAATCCAACCATCTCAGCACTTGCGTATGTCCTGAACCAAAAACTGTAACTTTGCAAACGAGCACCGTTTCCAACCAACCAACCAACCAAAACGAATCCAATCGCATGCCACGATTGCACTTGCACGGGGTGGGTTTGTTCTTTTTCCGTTCGGTACGTGCGCTCTTGCGTATTTGGTCTGTCCCCTTCAAATGCAACGCCGATTGATGAGCTTCGGCTTTTTCGAGCACGCCCGTCGCAATTATCGGCGAACAATCGGCGTTTTATGCAATCTAGAGGAAAATTAATTGTCGCGAATTAACAGAGCGTGAGGAGTAGAGCAGAAAGGGGCCACAAATCAATACGGAACGGAATTGTATTATTTGCTGGCGCTGAGCGAGGGGGATCTATTTTTTTTTAAACGTTTTTTGAAACGATCCTCTTGATCTTGATTGATCAATACACACGCCTAAATTATTGTAAACTACTCGTAAGTTTTAGTGCTAGGAATTGTAAGTATTTAAAGAGAGTAGAAAATTCCTGTTCCGTGACATAGCGTTGTTCAAATATAGACCGAGTTGGGGGAAAACGTTTTCGCCCTGTATTTCTCCATTAAACAGGTACCCGACCGGAAGAGCAAACAGCGGCCGCAAAGTAGGATAAAACAAACGTTTAGAACAAACGTAGAAATTTAATAAATTTCTTTGTAAACAGCGCGCGCGGCGAAGGGGAGCGGCGGGCATTTCTTTTTTACTGCCGCGGAACTTACCGTAAGTACTCGAACTTTTTATTATCCCTTTTCTACAAAGAAACAAGCAATTTCCTTGCGCCTCGCGTTTAATAATATTTCTCTCGGAGAAATACATTTTTGTCCCGAGAAATATTTAGCTTTATCGCTGGCAGTCGGGGAAATGCCGCGCCCCGTAGAAAAACGAAAAAGAGAACGCGAGGGCGAAATCTTTCAGATTTTCATCTCCTCCCTCATTTGGCACAATTTATTAACGTGTAAATTACAATGATTATGAGTATCAAAATGTTTAAACTTGGACATGCAAGCTGGCCTAAATTGATTAGATATAATTTTTTTCCTTATTGAGTCCTTTCACGAAGGCGATTTTGTTTCCGAAGATGGCTTTGATGTAGTTACCGATGTTTTCTTGAGGTACCGTGTAAATTCCTAGTTGTCCAGTCGACGTGTTTCTTTGATTTCTCAGAAAACCAAGACGAATTTTGCGGTGACGACCCAAAGGCGTCTTCACGTCGAATATGGGGCCACATCTCTGACTATAAAGTTGTTCTCATTGTACTGGAAACCTTGGATGTCGATTATGTACAATTTTTTATCAAAAATTTTTGAAATGCGTATACGTGATCACGGACATTGAGTTTTTTATTCTTAATGTCAACCAACTTAATGTTGCCGTACACAGTGCTTAATAATTGCCTTTCGTTTTCTTTTCCAACTTCAATCGGCTTCTGTGCTTCGTGTTGTTGTTATGTTTACGCTTTTAAAGTCCTATGTACACGCTCCACCATCGATGCTTTCTCACTGCACGCATTATAATGGTTGACGTTGTATATTTTAACTGAACGTTTTGCAAAAACTGCCTATTGCCGTGAAACCTAAAAATGTCACATTATAAACACCTCTTAAATTTAAGCTGGGCTTAAGTGTTTGGTGGAAATGGCTATTAGCCCCAGTTGTACAATTGCAGCTTAACATTAAGCCAAAGCTTAAACCCTTATCAACAACTGTTGAAATAATCGTCGAGGAGTTTAAGCTTCAGCTTAAATTTAAACTGTCATTGTATAACTGGGCTTAAGAGTTCCAGAATAAACATTGAAAAAATCAAGAGGATAACGTAGAAGAACTGTGGAATACGTTTGAAAATACTCTCAAGGAATAAAGCGGAATAAAATAAGAACAAAAGGAAAAGAATCAAACAAGCTGAGGGACACAGGAAACACAGAAAAAAAAAAAATAAAACAGAAGCAGAACAATTTAAACAGTTCTTACAAATTAGTATTATGACACGAGGAATAGAAATATTCAACAAGAAAAGTGAAGAAAATAATAGTACAAGCAAAAAAGACGCAAGTGAGGAATTTAGTTTAGGATTAAAAAGAAGCTTCAAGGACAACTTGAAATTATTTTATAAAGTAATTAAGAAATGAAGAAAATACATTAAAACAAATGAAAGACAAACGCGGAATGGTTTTGAGAAAAGTAAAAGATGAAAATGGTGTAACAGAAGAAAGAATCATGTAAGATATAATATATTCATATATAAACATAATCGCGGAAGCTGGCAATAGAGAAAAATGAGTCATGGGGATGTCTCAAGAACAATCGACACCTGCACAGCCTACGCAAGTGGAGAGTAGGTCAAGTCAACTCATTTAAATAGATAGATTTTCCGATCAAAAATCAGTTCGATGAGATCTTTATCGAAGTGCGTGAACTCATGTCATCTAAGTAAAGTGCCTCAATAATTGGTCATGTAAGCATATTTGCAACCCCAATAAAAATGTACCTTATGTATTTTGTGCTATCTTAATTCTGACTAAGCCTTCCAACCCTTTAAGTATACGTTACTTCTTGGTACAAACTCGATTACCAAAAAGGCAAAGTTACAATACTTTGAGGAATTGATAGACGTAGACCAAAGAGGACAACGGTATGATGGAAGAAACAAGAGCAGTAAAGGAGAAATCGGAAGAAGAAATCACCATATCTGAAACAAAGAGAGCAATAAGAGAATTAGAATTGGGGGAATCAGGGAATTCTATGTTACAAGTAGGTACTATTGAATCAGATATGGAAACAGAAGAAAATACTCAAAGACTGGCAGGTAGCATTACCGATATACACCGTGAATAAAAAATAAGGAACATCGAAGATAGATAGACTCGTTAGTACTATGCGTTAATATATTTTTTAGATAAGGGGAGGCTAAGAAAAACAAAATCAGAGTCTTGGCTTGATTCGAAACTTTTATTCTGACATTTGTTTCCTGACCCCTGTTAAATCTGTTAGTTGTCTAAACGCTCTTGAACACTATAGTCATGGGTCATCAAGCAATCCAACGGCATTTGAAATTAGTCGTTATCATGTTAAAGAGTTTTAACAAAGCCTTATGTGTTCAACTGGAAGATTTTTTCTACTATCGTCAAATGTATCTTGACATTTCAGTTTTGACATAAGTTAATTTCATTTAAGCTACGACTTAGGTTTTACTTTTCATAGACTCCTCTAATCTAAAAAATATATTAACGCATTGTATAAGTTTTACAGAAAAAAGTTTTAAATAAAAGTTGAATGGCTGATTTCTTGCCACAAACTGGCGTTCTTTATTTTTTTTCTGTGGCGCCACAATATCGGCCTGTGACGTCAACGATAATTTTTTTAAAATTGCAACCTGTATTTTTCTTTGACGAAGTTGGTAGAGTATTTTTTTCTCTTTACGGTCGTATAAAAATATCTAGAGTTACACATTTATCTTTTGTTATTGAACATTTATATTTATTGTTGTTTTTCTTTTATTTCGTTTGTGATAGCTTGTAACGTACACCTAATAAAGCTTATTATTATTTTAGTTAATTTTTTAAATTCCTTATTGAAAAACTCTTTTCCTAAATCCGTCTGTAGATTATTCGGTGCCTGTTGTTCCTTGGATACTTTTTCCGTAGCATTGTTGACTTCCGAGTCGGACTTATTCTTTAGAGGAAACGCCCAAACCCATTTGTAGTTACTGAATTCTTTAGTTACACACTCCATTATCGATGCTTTGTCACTGAATGCCTTATAATGGTTGACGTTGTATTTTTTTAGTTAATTTTTTGAATTCCTTATTGAAAAACTCTTTTCCTAATTCCGTCTGTAGATTATTCGCTGCTTGTTGTTCCTTGAATGCTTTTTCCGTAGCATTGTTGACTTCCGAGTCGGACTTATTCTTTAGAGGAAACGCCCAAACCCATTTGTAGTTACTGAATTCTTTAGTTACACATTTCACTATCGATTCTTCGTCACTGAATGCCTTATAATGGTTGACGTTGTATTTTTTTAGTTAATTTTTTGAATTCCTTATTGAAAAACTCTTTCCCTAATTCCGTTCGTAGATTATTCGGTGCCTGTTGTTCCTTGAATACTTTTTTTATAGCATTTGCTGACTTCCGAGCCGGACTTATTCTTTAGAGGAAACCCCCAAACCCATTTGTAGTTACTGAATTCTCTATTTACACCCTCCACTATCGATGCTTTCTCACTGAACGCAGTATAATGGTTGACGTATTTTTTAGTTAATTTCTTAAATTCCTTATTGAAAAACTCTTCCTAAATCCGTTTGTAGATTATTCGGTGCCCGTTCCTTGAATACTTTTTCCGTAGCATTGCTGACTACCGAGCCGGACTTATTCTTTAGAGGAAACGCCCAAACGTATCTAGAAAAGCGCTATTTTCCTTATCGGCTTGATATAGATCGTTTAGAGATTTAATGATTACCTTACGCCTTTTGAAATTAAATCTCGGAGGTTTATGAATTCCTTCTTGTTTTTTTAGCATCTGTTATTAGGTTAGTCATTTTTCATTTGGTGATTCAGACTTCTTTCAGTTCCGAATGTCAACGAGCTCGTTTGGATCGTACCAGTGAACGTAGTCCGTCCTTACAAATACTACTGGTGGAGATTTCTTAATTGAAAAACAAGATAAATACGTTCGCCTGCCCGGAAAATTAAATATAGTCGCTTTAAATGTTAAACAGCGAGAAAGATTGCTCTAATAAAACTTAGTTTTCGAGGCGCCCCCCCCGACGCGATATTTTAAGCACGTCCGAAACTCCCCGGCCAGCGCCGCGACGCCGCTCAAACACGACTTGGCTCTTCGCTAATAAGTGCCGGCGCAACTTTTCACTCATAACTTTGCACTTCGGCGGTCGCCCCGGGGGCGGCTGGCTGTGCGTACTCGTTCATGCACGGGGTACGTCCGACTTGTTTGCACGTAATTATGGCGCGACGCATTCGACTGTAGTTCGTTGTGGGCGCGGCGTGAGGGAGGAACTTTAATTACGCCGTAATTTACAGTTCTCGGCGTTTTAGGTCGGTTGCGATGAAATTACTCCCTTGCTCGTTCGAATGCTTCGATCGAGCTTTTTATCTACAAGCTCATTGTGTTTCTATCTATCTACGTTTTCCTTTTTAAATCAGTATTTTTGGGACCTCTCCCTCCTACTTGCATTGTATAACATCAACACAAATATCTTCGCATAAAGCTCGTCCATTTTTAAAAACGCAAAGCCCTCTCGTAATTTACAACATTTCTCTTCTTTCTGAGTTTCGGAATACTAATGGCTGCATTTCTGTACCGTGCTTTACCATTTATGTTTGCATGTGTTTGATATCGACGTCAAATTGATGTACCTACACCCACATTAGGGTGCTTTTGAACTCCTGCAAAAAATTCATCTGGGATATGTTGGTCTCCGGTGGTGGTAGCCACAATCTGGTGGTTCGAAAAATATGTGGCACGGATTATATTTTAAAACAATAACGTGCATTAAATGTTTAAGCTGCACGGGCGCAAGTCTCGGGCGTACGTGAGATAACTTCCATCCCCGGTCCAGTGCACCCCAGAGGGAAATGTGTATGGAACCTGCTGGTGGAAATTAGAGCAAGTGGGTCAGGTCAGCGTTAAATAACGATTGGATCACTGCACTAAAGCGGTTCGCATGCAGCGGAGGACGGTCGTTAAAAGAGCCGGCACGAAACTCGCTAAATGTTTTTAAAACTAGCTGAATTCAACGTGGCTGGCTGCTAGACAAATTGAATTATGGCCGGGCCGAGAGCGTACACATGCGAAAACGTGCTTTGTCGCTCCGGTCTTAGACCGGAACGGAAATTGCGATTAGATGTGTTAGCGGGTAATTCGAGATGAAAGCCGCTGGATGGCGCTTACTTAAGTTCCGCGGTAACTAAGACTCAATAGAAGCTTGATGGTAAAACTAGATTGCTTTATATTTTGGGGGGAAAACAACTTACCACACTTAATTTAACACAAAATCCAAGTAGGACACTCCTTGCAAGTCTCGTTTTTAGAAACGCTGCTCGATCTGTTAACAGTAATTTGGGATGAAAGCTTCGAGGATGGCGCATAAACTGAGATTGTATAGAAGCTTAGCGCGGCAGTAAATGTGTTGATGGTAAAATTACTTTGCGCTTTATATTTTAATTACGTACAAAGTCGAAGAAAGAGAAAACGGAAATTGCGACTCGACTCGAAACGATAACAGTAATTTAGGGTGGAATTTTTTTTCCTTGACATTCAAGTGGACGTTCTGTAAAACGTTGTTGAACCATCAGCATATTCAATTTTCTTTACGTGAATGTGACTCGGAGGATTGAAAATTAAAGCTCATCATCATGGAAAATACACGACATCCGGCAACGGCCCCCTCTAAATCAATTTTATTGCGGTGTTACGATGGAGGGATCGAATTGATCGCCTCGGCTTTATTTGCACAGCAAGAAGTCCTCCAGAAAGAAGAATAAATAAATAAATGCCCCCGTCGTTTACCGCGTGCTCGGCGGCGCGGCCTAAGCCTTCCATTTTTCCGCGAATTCACTTACGAGCTCTTCTTCTATCGGGGGCCTCGTAATTTAATTTCGCCGACGTTGGGCGCACGTACCGCGAGCGCACGGCTTAATAAGTATCACTCATTTCAAAGAAAATTTTGTTTGAACGTATGCAGCGCACGCAAATCTGCAAAGAGTAATTCAATTCCGGATCTAATTACGTTTCCTCTCGACCTTTTCGCCTTAAATCTTTTCCTCCCTTAAAGCGATCAGTTTTGTTTGCTTTTACGGATACGTTTCTCCCGCCGCAGCTCTGAAAAGCGCTCTCCGTAGAAATAAAAACTATTTGCGTGGACGCCATTTTGCTTGGGTTTTCAATTTTAACTTCCACTGACTCATCGAAAAAGCCGATGAATCACAGCACAACTGGCCCACATGTAAATCGGATTTTCCGTTATGAAACTATATAAAAGGAGACTGCTTTCCATGATAGATATCATACAGCGAGTGACAGCCGTATGGTCGTGAACGTCTCCGAAATTCCGAAGGCGAAATTAGTATTTGAAGAACGTCCTAGTGTGTCATCAGACTCCGAAAATCCGTCCGTCTTTCTGCATCTACTACCGTGGTACCATATTTTCTGGAGCAACTTCGTTGACATTTGGGAAAAAGAGTGAGGAGAAGAACTGGAAATTGTTGCTTATTTTGAGTGGTCTCACTCCCGTCGTGACATCTAGAGGAGCATAGTGTCTCGACCTGTCCCCCACACTCCCAATTCACTTTTTTAATCGAACAATACCACAGGGAGTTTAGGCAGTCACAAAGTAGGAGATTAAGAAAAAAAAACACCAAGACAGCTCAGTTTGAACTAAGTTTC
This sequence comes from Dorcus parallelipipedus, assembly GCA_958336345.1. Lineage (NCBI taxonomy): Eukaryota > Metazoa > Arthropoda > Insecta > Coleoptera > Lucanidae > Dorcus > Dorcus parallelipipedus. The sequence continues at coordinate 47,426,345 of OY284477.1, read as the reverse complement.
GGGTTCATCCAAGACCACTGAATCCCCCAGTGGCATACTGTCTGCTATTCTAAAACAAGTTGTAGGGAGGGCAGGGGGTAGTAATCACAGGAATTTTCCACATTGCTGGCGTGAGCAGTTCAGGATTGAATCATCGAAACAACGTCCTACACGATTGCATAAGCTCTCCTGTTCGAGCTTTCTAAACTGAACCCTATAAATACTCACTAATTTCATTAATTTGTAAAATATTAAAGTGCATGTATTGTCAGAGGGAAGCTTCCTCTTCTTGTAACCTAGTGTAATGTGTAAGTCTATTGTATTATTTAAACTGGCTACGTCCATTAATCAAAAATCTACTATCACCCAGATTATCATCTATGCTCCCAAGGCGACTACAGGAGAACCACAACCAAAAGGGGCAAAAGCGAAAAGAAGACGTCAACTTGAAGAAGGGGGAGAAACGTCTGAAGTATAAATTGAGATTCGTCTTGCAACTGAGTGGATTAGTTAGCGTTTTGTATATTTAAGGCGAAGTTTAATTGTGAACCTTTGAAGGCATTGTAAGAAGTATTTTTTTATTTTGCTTGCCCCATCCAGTTCTGCGTTCCCCCCGATGGGATCATATTCCCTTTTTAGTCTTCTGTATCTTAATCAAAAGCAATTTTGTTATTCGGCCAGAAGCATCGATTTTATTACGTTCTCTTATATTGGAGTCTCCAATCTCCCACATTTCTTGTAACTTCTTTCTTGGGCTTGTCCTACTTTTGCAATGAAGAACAGTTCATGGGTCCTTGTTTAATCCTTTGTTATGCGTATTGCTACCTAACTGTCAGCAGCAGCAGCAAAATTGTGGGAGGACAAATTAACACACGTTCCACAGCCGGCTAGTCCAATGGGACGGATAGGTTCAAAAAAAGTTAAACTAGTTAATGCGCAGCGAGCAAATTGGTTAATCCTTCAAAAGTTGGAAAAGAAAATTGGTTTAAATAATCGAAAGTAACAATGCACAAAGCTGAAGGTTAGTACCAAGTATGGGGCCCGTCTTCCGTTTACGTACCTTACGAATAATATAGCTGAATAATTACCAATTCGACGCATAAATAGACCAATTGATAAATTAATTGGAATTGTAAATCCTTAGAAAGAATAAAAAATAATCCAAACTTGTGGTGCCTAATCGTACGTCAATTCGACCTCGAAGAAGACGTCTAGATATGGCGATCTAGGGGCGTCCCTGTGTGGAGTCTCCCTCGTTTACGTACGGTATCACGTAACTGTTTGGCGGAGTCAAGTCTGACCGAAAGAAGTGTGCATTCACCAGTACCAAGTTAATAAACTTTCTAAGATGACACCAAAGTATCCCAGCGAAGAAAAGCCCCAAATGCCCCTGAAATGATCTGACTAATTCACATCCGTCAGGCTTCAAAAGGTACTTTCGTTACACGTAGAGTGCCTAGTTCCAAATCACGGATTAAGATTCCGTTCGGTTTATCACACAAACACACCAATTGAGGGAACAACAAAATGACATCCAGGCAACAACAAATCAACTGCACTCTCACGCGTCTAGCAAAGAACTGAAACAATTCTGCGCGATTCTGACCAATCATAGAAATCCTTTCGAAAATCAATACATTCGACCAGGAGGTCCAAAAGAGACAGAAGGCCAAATCAGCGGCCATATTGGAATGTTTTTGAATGTGAAGGTAAATATCCAATCCTGTGTGGATCCTAAAGAGGAGCTTTCGTTAGTCTCCTTTCTGCTAATCTCTCCTTCTGGCGAATGCGCCAACTTATTGCATTGTGTAGTTCCTAAACAATTAATTTGATTGGAATATTTTACGTATCTCACGAAGTGGAAAATTTGAATGCAGAGACATGGCAGTAAAAAGTAAAAACGTGAAAGCTGCTACTTTCTGGTGTCCTTCTCTCATCTGCACCCGGAATACCTAAGTCACGTTCGTTAGTTTGAAATTCCCGAAGCCTAATGCGGGGGACTCTTTATAAAAAAAAAAATCTCCCGCGCGGTAATTTAAATGCGTGACTCCTCTTGTCGGACGAACGCGAAAACGTCAAAAATTATACATTCATTTCCGCGCGCTTTGCATATCTGAATTAATTACGCGCCGCCATCTTATCTCGAATTTTATCTCATGAATATTCCGAAAAGTAAGAATCAATTACGGATTTAGCGCGCGCACTTCCGACCTGTCTCCCCCCCCCTCCTCTCTCTTTCTATTCCTCTCTCGAATTTAATATTTCGCCGGAATTTATTGCTGTTTGTTTAAAGCGTTTTTGTTGTTGACGCGGCGAAGCGACGCGTCGAAAATAGAAAACACATAAATTCGGCAGGGGGGTGGGGAGAGGGGGGCGGCTCCGCCGTCGCCGTTTTTATTTTTTAGTTTAAATTAAAAAGTTCGGCGCTCGCGTCGATCAAAACAGGCAAACAAAAACGATACGTGTGGCCTTCCGGATGGCGTCGGGGACATGGGGGGAAGGAGGGAAGGGGGCTAACACCTGCGTCGAAAATTTCCCGACGAAAAGCACTAACCGAGCGCTTAGTAAATACGTAAAATAATTAAAGGGACTTCAAACGGGGATGATTTTTTCTTAACTTAATAACTAATAAAATCACAATCACGGAACTTAAGCTCTGCGCCATCAATCTCCGAAGTTACAACCGACAATTATTTCAGTATTATATCTTTGTTAACGGTAAATGAGATTACGGTTCTTATGTCTGATGATGATGCAACACCAGACGCGTTTTATTTATGACGCAGAGCTCTTCTCTTATGAAACATACTTTAAATCAAACGTGTCTTGTGTATTTTCTGGTCTGGGGAAATTCAAAACGCATCAAATTGAAACAGAAGGGATCCATCTCATCTCAGAGCGTTTTCTTCCCTTTAACATTCTCTGGCACGTTTCGCCGCGCGTTTCTCCGTCGAACTATGTCGACGACGAGCAGGATGTTAGACGAGCTTTATGGCCCAGATAGTTGAAAACTGCGAACCTAATTAATTTCTGGATTTAATTAAGGGAGTCAAGCTGTTTTCACACGGTTTTATGCGGCCCGCATATTTCGACGTCGCCCGCCGTCGCTTCCGGTACCGTCGGAGTTCATTAAGTCGCGATGCGACGACGGACGTTGCAACACTCAAACTCGTCTCACCGTTGTCATTAAGATAATCAATTTCAAGGATCGGTATGAAAGCCGATATTTGTTTCGACGTCGACTATCAAGTTACAAGAATGAAACGAGAAAGAACAAAAAACGAAACTAATAACATTTAGAAGTTCGCCGCTGCTGCAAACTACAGTTTCGTGAGTAACGAAATCGTTTAAAGTCTGGAGACTTGCAGAAACAAAGTTTCGCAGAGGGGCGGGCACGTATACCCCATGGCCATTAGCCATAAATATTAATGACGCCGAACACACGATTTGATGATGATGATTTCGGGGAGCAAGTTGCGACGTTCGCTGGAAGAAAAAAAGAAGAAGAACGCGAGCGGCGGCGGCGGCATTCTGCCCACGCTTCCGCTGCGCCGCGCCGTCGTTGCATCCCCCTGAGTGCTAACTCATCTGCTCTGATAATCCCACGACATTAATATTCATATAAGGGATGATAGGACCTGTTAAATAGCAGCATTACCACTCCAGCTTTGACTTCGTACTTTACCAGACCACACCCTCCCCGACCCCGACTCGCGTGAAACCTCACAGAATCTGTTCTATTTTTAAATAAATCTGTAATTTTTAAAGTGATCATCAAAAAGTAATAAATACGCGACGCGACGCCCCGGATTTCTGCTGACACCCGTAACTGCATAACGAACGCAGGAATTTATTATCAAGTGTGCTTCGGGCAACCCCTCCGGCGACTTCCTCCGCGAATTTAACGGGCTGTAAACTTTCGAATTCGACGGCGCCGCGACGATATTAAATTAAATATGCCTTATTAGTCTATCTAAACGTTTCGGATGACTTAACTACGGTTTTAATAGTGCAGAAAGGGGAAATTGCCAGAACAAATATCTTGCCCCGAAGCGTTTAATTTGATCGCCCGACGAGGGTGCACCTTGTTTACCCAACAAATTTGGCACGCTCCACAAATTTTATCGAGCTTTTTCCGAGGACCTGTACGTAGAACAAGCTCCTAAAAATTCACGAAGCGCGGGGGAATTATCACCGACGAGAAGAAGTGGGTCACTTGGCTTCCGGCGTTTTTAAGGGCGTGAAATTCCCCTTTTAAAGAATTTAAACGGGACGCAGTCGCCACCATAAAGAAACGTTAATAGCAACGGCATATCTAATCGTGATCTATGTGCGCAATATGTGGGTCACCTGATGGCTCATACCAGCATAAAGCCAACTAGGACATATTGCTAATGCATTATTAACATGCTTATAGGGCCGCATATTGTCAGCATACCGGATTATACTCTCTCGCTACATTACTACCCTCGCCTAAATTGGCCATTTATACTGTCGAACTATATGCGTACTGCTGCAATGTTCATTTCCAGGGTCACGGTGAAAGCACTGACAAATGGAATAGCTTCGCAGATGTATCACACAGAACCCATTCGATTTCGAAATGTTTTCCAATAATTAACTTGTAACGTACATTTCGTGCTCTCTACGAAAAGCTCGCACATGCATTCCTCCTCTTCGTCAGTCTGGGGCGGCGGGGTTCATGGTTCGGCGCGGAGGCGAACTTAATCCGGATTTCGATGGAACACAGCGGGAATTACTATTACAATCTCGTAACACAATATAACGTCAGTAAGACGGAAACTATGGTTAATTTATACGAAATTTAACGGCGGTTTCAGTCAGTCGTCTGCTTTGTGCGAGCTATGCGAAATTTCGACAATGCAGCCGGGCAACTTTTCAGACGACTCTTCCGCCGCCACCGCCGCCACATGTTTGGTGCCAGCGAGCTTTCAAAGCTCCCGGAAACTTGTTGGAAAACGCTGCGTGAATATTAAATCTGCGACACTGAAGATTAAATATTGATGTTGAATAAATTACGAACACAACTGTTTTTTTTTGTTCTTCTTGTAGTACCTTGGTACCATATTTTCGGAGCAACTGTCACCAAATTTTGAATTTAATTTACTTGCCTCTTACTTACCACAGGTCGGATGACAAGCTTCTGCTGATGATACCGGATCAGCTGAGCCCCAGCTAGCAACAGTGAAGAAAGGGGCGGGTTAATCAAGGTGGTAAAATTATTAAGGGCGCCAGAAGACTAAAACGTAATCGATCAGTCGACGTCTCCAATCGACCAGATCGCGCAGAAAATGAATCAATAATAAATACAGAGGCGAGACTTTACTCACTGGTGTGCGTGAACGTAGAAATTAAACTCGAAGCTAAAGTTATCAATAATACAGTTTATTTGCGCTTGTGACTTGGTACAAATGCAGGTTACTACATAAATTCACTTAACTAGGCTAGGTTTGTGACATACTTTTTTTTGTAGGTAGGTTCTCACCTGTTTGGTTGCCATAGTTCAGTTTAGTCGGAGGCTGAGGTGGATTCGGAAGGATAATTCTTCGAACTATATTCTTAAAAAAATAACTTGCGTAATTCATAAAAAAATAGTAAACGTTAGATGACAAAACGAAAGCAGTTGAGCGCCAAGTAATCTCTTTAAACTGTAATTACTAAAACAGTCCGAAACCAAACTAATGAACTCGAAACAGATAAATGATCCATACAAATAAAAAATGTAACATATCGCTAAATAAATTGGAAGGTGACCCAATATTCTATAATTATTGTCCACTGACAATCAAAATAAATTTCATGGATTGTTTCCATACGATACGGTAATATTTCCATAAAGATACGGCACGATACGGTAGTTATTCAATACGGTACGGTACGATAATTTTCTCGAAACGATACGATACGGTACGGTAATCTTCTCGAAACGATACGATACGGTACGGTAATCGATTGTGATTGTTTCTTACTCAATCCTGACGATAGCCTGACCTTGGTTCCATTTACGACTCCGTTGAATTATATCTTCAAACGACTCCGCAATAACTGGATCTGTTTCCAAAAACAACCACGCTAAATAAAAAAGAGGAACTCCTGTTCGGTAGTATCTTCAAAAGACACGCCGTAAACAGCAAGGAATTTTTCCATAAAAACTCGTGCGGTAGGAGGAAAGCTTCGGCCTCGGTAACTCAACACAATTTCGGGAGTCAAAAAAACTAATCTTCAAATGTTCAACACAATTTCGGGAGTCAAAAAAAACTCTACATAAAGAGAAAAAGAATCTTAGAAAATTTTCTCCTAAACAACTAGGGTACTTACAATCTTCTGTTAGTTTTTCCTGAGCGAAAACTTTAACGCAACACGTGCTCGGATACGTGCTTGGCGGAAACGGTAGCAGTTGTGACAAAAAACAGACGGCAAAATGACACAGTAGGGCTTACGAGATATAGAGATGTAAATATTTGCCAAACTGGAATATCTCAAAGCCGTTCAGCTTTACAAAACCACAAAAATTTGAAGACGCACGCCACGCGTCTTAATGGCGTACGAGCACACACCCAAATCCGTGCACGATCATCGAGAAGGAGGGAAACTCGTCAAAAATTTTAACACGCAATTTCCGCAATACGTCATCAAGAAATATCGATCAATAAAATCGACCAAAAGACCATGTACGACATCTACAGATTAATTTCAGAAACAAACAAATGGCTTTAAGAAGAAATAGAAGTCATTACTATATAAAATTAAAACACAAATCCTGAGAGATAGAGGCGTGAAAGTCATAAATACGAAATTAATTAAACGAACGAAACAGTTTTTACTTAAATTTCAACAGCAAAATAACGAGAAAATACGTAAAAAAAATAATGGAACGGACAGCGAAAAATGTGAACGTTACAACACTTTATTTGCGCTTGTGACTTCGTACAAATGCAGGTTACTACATAAATTCACTTAACTAGGCTAAGTTCGTCTACAATTGACAAACTTCGACTTCAAAGAATCGTAAAGTTATTTAATAACGCAGTGTCTGCATTTAGCCGACGATCCGCTCTTAAAAATGCATGCGCAATCTGTCAGTTTACCGTCTATGCCGTGAAGTTGGCTGTCATCGCGCCATCTAGTGGTCCTGTCCGAGCCGGTAACTGGTTTGGCAAGATGGCGAACCCACGCTACTCGCAGAACGATAGACTACAGCTGGAGTTCGTCACAGCACCAAAACTCAATACAAACGGGAAACTCTCGCGTGAAAGCTTGCGGGGATTACATAAGCCTGCGCTAAAACTTGCGCCCAAACAGAAAAGCCTGAATGTAAAGGGAAAAGGTTTCGTTAGCAGCCATTTTGATACACCCGCCATTGCACTTTTTACATTACCCGGGGCTGATACGTTCCCGGGCTTGGAATTGGAGTTAAAATGACCTCCAAATGTGTTCGAAGGTATCACGAGATCCTCCGGCACAGCCTCAAATGTGTTATTCCTCCCAAAGAGCAAAAACTTCGATAATTTTACTATGCACGTAAAACACGTCTAACTTGTAACACACTTCGAACAAGAAAGGGACTCAACTAGGCGAATTTATAACAGGCGAAACCGAAAAACAGTCACGTGGTGTGTCACACGAATGAGCGTTGAGTAGTAAAGAGAAGGGATGTAGGGTTGCCAACTGTGTTAAAACGCAGTTGAATGATGCTGTATCGCAACGATATTTTGGCGCGAGATTTGAACGTAACACAACTTCATTAACATTTTGGTAAAAGAATGAGGAGAAGAACTGGAAATTGTTAATTATTTTGAATGGTAGGTAATGGAACTTCTCTTTCACTCTCATCGTGACATCTCGAGGAGCCTAGTGTCTCGACCTGTCCCCCACACTTCCAAATCACTTTTTTAATCAAACAATACCACAGAGTCTAGGTAGTCACAAAGTCGGAGATTAAGAAAAAAAAATTACCAGGGCAGCTCCGTCTGAGCTATGTTTGGGGCTAACGCTGATGATGATCCCTCCAAGATCACTGAATTCCCCAGTGGAATACTGGCTGCTATTTTAAAACAAGCTGAAAGGAGAGCAGGGGGCAATAATCACAGAAATTTTCCACATCGCTGGCGTGTACAGCTCAAGATTGAATAATATAGTGTCATATACATTTCTTGATGAATTATAGCAAGAGCAATTCTAATGGCGGATTTCACAAACGTTACTTAAATTTAATCATCCGTTAAAAGTAAACGTTGCCATGGTTACATGTGTTGAAGGTATAGGAATGATTATTCTTAATCGATGATTAAAGTTAAGTGACGTTTGTGAAATCCAGCGTAAGAGTTTTTTGGCCTAACAGTTGACGAAGCTAGCTGGGTGGCTAAGATAACCTTAGAGCAAGTGCGGGAAAGTGACAAAGGATATGCCACTAGAAAAGATGTGACACCAATCTACTCATTGTGGACAGTTAGGACGAGCAAGAAACTGAGAAGCTCTCGAACGTATTCCAGATTCCCACCATCAGAACTGATGCAAGGCTGCAAATTTTGGGAGGGCAAACCAAGATCGTCCCAATTGCCGGCTAACTCAATGGGACGGGTTAGGTCATACGTAACCCCGAAGTAAAGTTCTAAATACCTGACTTGTATGCAGAAATCAGGCTTCGATAAGCATGAAGAATGCCTTGAGTTTGCTTAGGGTGTCTCTTTCAACCAAACATTCCAGTTTGATGAATGCACAAAATGGCTCGACGATGTGCACTCTATGCAAGGAGCAACAATACCGTCGCAATCGTACACGACTCGGTGCTTAAGTGCCTGATCCAAAATGACCAATCGTAACCCTTTTAGTAAATTCAATACTTTCGATCGGGAAGGATTGGCAGTAAGGACAGGGATGCCACATTGAACATGCTAGAATCTAACGGACTTTTCTACGTAACGGAATTTTACACTGTAACAGCTTCAACTGATGATCTTGTGAAGTTGCAAAACCAGTTTGCAGAGGCTGAACTACGTAGAAGTCTTGATGCAGACATTTTCCTCTTTGAACATGTGTGACAAGATGCAAATAAATGTATGAATTTATTTAGCAAACTTAAGATAAGAGAAAATGCAACTCGTCAACGTAAACAACGGAACCTTGACACCTGCGTGAAAAAACCTTGAACACATTGGAACGGATTTAAATCATCTCGTAATCTGTCGTACCTTTCCGGTTTCGTTAGAATTCGGAATTGCTCGAGTTGCACTTCCTATAAAAACCCCTCGATCTGCATAAAGAGATAAGATTATAATCAGCTGTCAGTACAGCGTGTAACTTCTTGTACTTTGATTTGTGTTGTGAATTAAGGATGTGAGTATTTTAATTATAATTGTATAATTACTCATTACTCATCGAAATTGTATAATTAATGTTTGTCTAGTCATATTTCTAATATAATATTTAAGCTATGCCCCTTGTTTCGATTTATACCGTAACACATGGATAGTTTAGAACTTTTGGAATTTTTCCGGGAAAAACTCGCTCAGTATTACAGAGACTTTCGTAGCTTCAAGGTCAAGTGGCGTGACAACTAGTACAGAAACTCCCTTGATGCTTTGTTTTCTGCTGATGGCATACAGGATCTGCTGGACAAAAAAAAATCAGCGAAATCTAGAAGGACTAATCCAGAATGAGGAAACTTATCTAAAATATTGTAACAAGAAAATTAGAACATCGCCAACGCACGACCTCGAACGTAACATTTGCTATCAAGCAGGCCACTTATGCTTGGCAAAACCCAAGAAAAATAGAGTTGATATGAACAAATGACATAAGGCGGTTTAGACCAACAAGGGCGACCTCGCCTCACCGAAGCAACTTTCTACACGATTGCATTAGCTCTCCTGTTCGAGCTTTCTAAACTGAACCCTATAAATACTCGGTAATTTCACTAATTTGTAAAACTTTCAAGTGTGCATTTTGTCAGAGGGAAGTTTCCTCTTCTTGTAACCTAGTGTAACGTGAACCGTGTCTATTACTTTTAATGAATTTTTTTTTTATTTGTGGTGGTTGCCCAACGGGGTCCTAAGTCATAGACTTGTCAGGACCTCAGGTGCGGGAATGTACTTGAGTGTGTGTAAAGTGTTCCGTGGCTTTGTTACTTCCAAACCTCCTCGCCGTTTAAGAGGAAGCAGTGTCGAATTTCATCCCCAACGCTGAAGGGTGCCTGAAGTCGATACCGATCACCTCCGAGAAAAATCCCGAGCGCGCTTCGAACCGACGACTATGCGATTGCAAGGCCGATCCCTTACCACTTGGACCGTTCAGGCGTTCAGAATGTATTATTTAATCTGAGAATAATGTGAGAATATCATCTCTACTGCTGAAGCGACTAAAGGAGAACCACAACCAAAAGCGGCGAAAATGAAAAGAAGAAGGAGATCCCTCTTGCAACTAACGAAAAACATGTGTGCCTTAAAAAAATCATGAACTGTTGCCCGTGAACCGACACGTCACGTGTTTTCTTCGTTTGCCCCAATTGACCTTGGGGTAAGCTTCCTTCTCGTTATCGAATTTCTCTTATATTTGCGTTCCTTTCCTTAGCCCGTTTTCTTGCGCAAGTTTTGAGGGTTCGAACTGTGGGATCGAGTTTTGCTTTTTTGATACCATTGGATCTCGAGAGTCTTTCTACTGTGACATCGTGCTGGCAGAGTAGGACCCGAACCGTTTAAGGCACGCTCCGAGGGCAGCACCCCCTTCCGAGACAGAACACACTGCAGAATTGATGGAGAACGTCATATGTTTTACGTACGCGTTAATTTTGGATACTTATTTGTAACTCCGAGTACTTTTTTGCCTGACGGTGGCTTCTGATTCCTTCTGAACCCGTGTTTGCAAACTATCGTTATTATCTTGAGGACAGCGTTTTGTATTTGTCTTGCAAACCAAACAGGATATCTCAGCCGGTGATTACGCGTTAAATTTCGCATGGTTTCATTTGAAATAGTTAATGTTACATTTCACTATTGCTGTCCTACTGGTTTTGTTCGGCAAATTCTTTTTAATTATCTTTTTGTGACTGGATTGTTTTTCGGATTCCTTTAGCACGTTAATAAACGTGGGAATTTCAATTGCTTTCAATGCACCGTGTGTAGTCCTAACGGTACCACGAGTTTTACTAGCCTACGCTAGGTGGCGCCTTCTTTACATCCACATTTCAAGCTACCGACGGTCTAGTTGTAGCCCACCCCGTCTCCACTGAGCTGGACATATTTCCAGGTAGTTTTTAACATCGATGGCTTTCTCCAGCGTTCGCAGCTTTGTACAGGGTCAAACAGTTAAGACGAACAAATACGTAGCAAAGCTCGTTGTTATAAACGGAATCTTTTGTCGTGTTTGTTCGGCCTATTCACTTGATTTTGACAGACTTTTAATTCTCAAGTGGAAAGTTATTCCATTTAGTGTCCGTTTAAAAGAGTTTGTGATATGAAAAGTTATAGATGAACAAAAATATTTTATTTAGAGGGCGTTGTTTTCCCTTCATACATAAATTCATATTTACAATTGTTTGAAACCGCGCCAGTTATATGAGTTTGCAACAGGGACAAAAGCTAGGCCACGTTATTTATCTTTGTGTCCACGTCGAAGTCGAAGCACTTTGAAGTTAAACTCAAACATAAACTTATGTGGAAAATATCCTCGAGCAGCAGCGGCGGCGGCAGATTCAATATTTAATTTCGCAGAGTCGCCGGTGGTGGTGGCTCGAAATGATTCCGGCGAACTCGAGGATGAGGAGGATTAGGAAGAGATGGTCAGCGGCAAGTTCGATCGCTGTGGCGGCACGTTCCGTGTAACAGCTCGCTCGAGGGTGAGCGAATTGCCCATTGTGGTACAATGTCTCGTTATGTTTGAAAGTTGAACGCCTGCTGTCGCCCAGGAATTATTTCCAAGTAATCAGCGTCTCCCCAACTAGATCACGTAGTATCCTCGAGGAAGGACCTCGTTCTGAATTTGCTTGCAAAATTTCCAAACTTTTTTTTGTTTTAGACTGGATCAAATGCCCTTTAACATTGCGCTTAGTTATTACGGAATGCAATATGTACCTAATTGTTTCGCCAGTCTATGGGTGGTCTAAACGCTAAAGTTTATTCGCCCCAGAATTAAGTGTCCAAACCAGACGATATACATGGATATTGCAGCGGAAGCTATTTCCGGTGCGATTATACGATTGTTTACCCCCCGCCCGGCGATACATTTAAATTAATTTCTTTTTCGCTAAAGTATTCATGAAATCTTTCAGGCGTTTGCATTCTGTTTTACTTTCTGCTCGCAAAACTTTTTCCTCGCCCGAGGAGGGTGTGTAACCCCCGCGCCGGTATACATTACTCACCTGTATAATATTTGTCGTCGGCGGCGGCGTCGTGAAAAAAGTTTTTAATTTCGATGCCGCCGAGTATTAAATTTGCGAATAAATTCGCTTCCCGGCGCGTCGTGAAATTTTCATGCCGCCCGGGGCGTAAAAATTTACGGACGGCGAAAATTGAAAATAAACAAATAATCGAACGAAACGGAGGCGGCGATTATTCGGCGCCACGTCAAAGTTATTGTTGCACGGTTAAAAATTAACGTCGCGCGCGGATCGATCGTGTGTATACGTGTTTAAAGCCGTGTTTTTCATCAACATGTCGATCGGATAAACGATAACACATTAACGTTTCAATGTTCGATGTGAAAAGCGAAAATTTGGAAATCATGTATCCAAGTGTATACTTGGCTTTATCGTTTTTACTTATCGAAATTAATGGGAAAGGAAATCATTGAATGTTTACGATACAAGAAACTCGTGAATCAGTTTTTATACAGTTGACACTGTCGTTAGATACACCCCTGCATTTAACTAATGCCACTAAAAAAAATAAATAAAAATACGTATACATGCGTTTGCGTGTGCATCGAGTTGCTAATACGAAATCGATGATGGGGTTGATAGTGGATTATGCGGTCGGGGATTTTACAGGGAGCTTTTCATTAGCTGTAATCCTTGTATAAATATTTTTCGATGAATTTAATCTCGACGGGCTACCTCTTTGCAAACAGCCCCAAACAAGGGGTTTGGCTGATTTAATTAAATTTGCGACAAAAAAAGCTAAGACAAAGGAATTTCCACGCGATAAAATAATTAGCGTTTTTAAAAAAAAATAGTAAATCGCTTTGAATTATAGTGGACGAATTTTGTCACAATTAATAAACATTGGCCGCAACAAATTCGATTATTAAACTAACCGTGCGGGTGAAGCCCCCACTTTCTGCGCCCCCTGTCGGTCGGTCGGTCGGTCATCAACGCCAGTTCACATGGCACGTCAAACCGTAATTAATAGATACACCGCACATAAATGTACGCGTGAATGCGTTAATTTTTCACTACAAACTGTCACCTGTCATTACAAGGTTTTTTCCTTCCGCATTACCCCGGCGAAAATAATAAAAAAAATGTTCTAGGTGGGATGTGTTTTCTCGCAATGATTAATTACCGCTCTCGTAATTATGTACACAGTCGAATTATTAATTCTATTTTCGGACGGGCGGTATTTTTACGATGCCTAATTAGGACTCCACTCGAAGTGCGTCTCTCCTTTACACATTTGCAAATTGTGTTATTATAAAATTAATGTGCGAGGGGGCTCCGGCGAGCGAATGCTTAATTTATTTCACTCGCGCGACGCCATTAATAACAGTTCAAAATTTTGTTACTTACATATTATCTCTTCAATTACAATGTTGTCACATCCAAAAAAGTGGTGAGTCGCCCATTTATGATGATCACACCATCTGACAAGTTCGAAATCTGACGATTAAATAATACATTTATTGAAAGTGTAAGAAAAATCCAAGCGTCTTATAATTATCATCAAAGCGTAATACGGAAGTAAATTCAATGCAACGCGACCGCGAAGAAAAATCCGCCCAGCGGCTCGCTTTATCAAGAACCTTGGCCTAGATGAGACACGATCGACATTTGCAAATTCTAAGAACTGCAATGACATTGATAGTCGACCTCGTGAATCACACACATATGAAATGCAACGTAATCGGAACTGACCCTAGAAAAACCAAATAAAAAGGGGCCGTGGAGAAGCACAGGAATCAGACAGCTTCTAGCAGTTTGATCGCAAAGATTGCTAGTGCCCATCTCCATAAGCCCGAGGGCGTAATCCACATTTACAAAATGTCTTAGTGTGTGTGTGTGGCTGTTCTCCAAAAAGTCCGTCTGTCTCTGTATCTAGTGCTATGGTTGGGCGAGAATTAATTTTACTATTTTGGCTATGTTTTTAAAAACTAACATTTGCTTAATTTAATTATGAGACGCTGTTTTTCTCGTTATAAAATTATTTTGACTTTGAGTTATGTTGTCTCGTATATTGTTCTACAGTAATTTGAAATTGCATTTAAATGTCATATTTGTCTAAGTTCGTGTTTTGAATAGAGTATTATACGTGTGAAATCAGTTTTAAAATTGTCTTAATTACTGAGATGGACGGGTGGTTAAAAATAATGATAACAGAAGAAAGGGGATGAATTATCCATTACTTTCAACTTTATCAATTTTTAGTACAAGACTTCGTCGAAATACTATATCCGTCTAGAAACCTCGACGAGAGTTAGAGAGAAGTTCTATTGTGATGCCCAAACTAGGTATTAATTTCTAAAATTGATCACACCACAATAATCAACAATTTTCACCTCTTCTTCTCACGCTTTTACTGAAACTTTAATCAGACCGTAAAGGACCCAAGTGCCAATTTCTTTGTTTGTAGGTATTTGGTTTGAACTTTTGAGATTAACACTCACTATGACATTCTATAAATGCCTTCGGGCTCTAGACGTGTACACGACCAAACTGCTAGAAGCTGTCTGATTTTGTGTTTGCCACACTACCTTTTTATTTAGTTTTTCTAAGGTCAGCTCCGATTACGTAGCATTTCACATGTGTGTGATTTAGCACGAGGTCGGCTATCAATGTTACTGTAGTTCTTAGAATTTGCAAATGTCAATCGTGTCTCATCTAGGGCAAGGCTCTTGATAAACGAGCCGCCGCCACGGTCACTTACATAAATTTTTTGTGTGGGCGGATTTTTCTCGCGGTCGCATTGCATTGAATTCAACTTCCGTACTACGTTTGATAATTATAAGATGCTTCCATTTTCTTACAATATAAAGTTTATATAAACACTTACATGATCCACATTATACTAGCTTACAAGAAGTGGAAACTTCCCTCTGACAAGATGTACGTTTGAATGTTTTACAAATGAATTTCCCGAGTATTTTTAGGGTTCGGTTTAGAAAGCTCGATAGGAGCCATCGTGTAGTGACTATTTTTCCGTTAAAAATAAAGTGTTCCAAGTTGGCTGACGTAACGGCGGCTCGTCCGCATGTCGCCGTTGATCCTTGTCGTCCGTTATTATCGATTTTCGAAGGAATTCTGCGGTTCAGCTTCAGGGGATCCCCTCCGCCCTGTATTTTCCACATTAGCGCGGAATCAAGTACAATCGCGTTAATAATAATTTTGCTAAACGCGTAGAGCGCACATCGTCTCGTTTGCGAATCATCAGACTGGAATGTTTGGTTGAACGTTGAACGGAAGACTTTAATCCGTGCTCTGAGCGAGGCACTCTAAAGCATTCTTCTATGCTTTTCGAAGCCTGACCACCGCAAATTGATCAGGTATTTATTTCAAGCGAACTCTCTGAGCAGTTTAGGTTTTTACGTTGGGTTTCGTTCCTTCATTATTTAAGCTTTTATTTGGGACCGAGTTACTTTGGTTCCGCTGTACGAAACTCTTGTGGCACCGACGAGATTCACTCCGGTCATTCGAACTTGACTCTGACAACTTGATGTTTGGCATCGTCGACGAAAGAGGGAAACACTACACTCGGGGGGAAGCAGGATGACGTGTTGGCGCTGCTTCTAGACCTTGAAACGCGTACGTCTTCCCCGGCACTAGACCATCTGGTGCGAGGGCAGTTTAGACGTCTTAAGATCGGATCTTTTAAGTTATTTATAGCGATTTAATTTGTCGCGTCAGAACCACTCATTCATTTCACGCGTGGTGACCGATTTATTCAGTCTGGTTTGTAATTTATGGAAACGGAAAAACGAGCCCGATTACTTACCTTGTAGTAAACTTTAACTTTGTGCGTTGTTTAATAATTTGAATTAGTCAAAATGTTTGTTTTCTTTTGCAACTGTTTGACCGGATTGTCCATTTAGCTCAAGTTACGTAACAAAGACAAGTGTGTAATGTTATTTTATTTAATTATTGCCTCTTTTATTCCTGTTTTCGTATGACGTCGCCTGTCCCATTGAGTTAGCCGGCGGTAGGACGAATATAATTTGCCCTCCCATAAGCTTGCAGCTTTCAGGTCTTAGCATGACTCATTATTATTAGGTCGCCTTTGCAGGTCTGAACCGTCTTGTGTCATTTCTATTTTTCTTGGATTTTTGCCAAGCGTAGGCGGCCAGTTTGATAGCAGATGTTATATTCGAGGGCGCGCAATAGCTACCCATACATTAGCGGGATTACTGATAGGCTTGGCCTGACAGGACTGGTCCAACTCCCGTATCCCTTCGTCGGCCATAAGCAGCATGGAAAAGCCTGGCGTGTGCGTTACGCATTAACTAGCAGTATTATCGACAGGCAAATCCTTTCACAGTCAAAGCTTCCTGAACGTTTAAATCTAGACAGCTTCCTACTTTACCGACTCTAATGTTTCAAGCCGAAATTTAAATTGTAAATGTTCTTCGGATATCTTTAACGTTTAAGTTAAAAACAATAACCATTTTAACATACTTAACAAGCTTAGGTGAAGAATTTTTGCGGTTTTGGAAAATGCCATAATCAATTTATTTGGTACAAGATGGCGACATCTATGTTCGCCATCGGAAATACAAAATTAAATCAGAATTCTTAATTCTCACAAATTTTAAGCGCAAATTGTAAGTAAATAAACTCATCTAAGTCACTTTGTTATATTTATAACTGCAACTGCGTCTCGTAAATCAAAAGATACGAAGAAATGAGGAAAATTCGGGAAGGCGTCACGACCGCATTCGGGATTAAATTCGCACGAAACCTACGCCCACAGGGGCCCGATTCTCGAACCGTGCGAAACGATTCGTATGCGAAAATGACGTACAAAACTATACAAATTGTTCGAAAATTGCGTTATTTTGACGTCATTTTCGTATACGAATGTTTTCGCACGATTCTAGAATCGGGCCCCGGGCTTGTTTAAAAGTGAATAAATAAGCGACTCACCTGCGACGTAATGCTTTTACGCTTCAAATTCAAGCACAAACTTGCAGAATTTATCGATAACAAAGACGTCAAGAAATTCGAAAGATTCGGAACACGTCTACCAACCTTAAACACAACAGGGAGGGACGCCACCTGTGGTGGCGACATCTATGATCTCCATCGGAAATAGATAAAGCAATCGAAATTTTTTTAATTACAAAATTCTAAGCGCAGTTTGTAAACGGACTCTCTCCGTTAAAACTACTTATTTTAAACTGCATTTTGAAGCCGAAAGAAACGTAGAAATAAAACAATGTGCGGAAAGGTTGAACGACATTAATTTAGTTTATGCAAAAACCGTGCCAATTTGTTTAAAAATTAATCGACTTACCCCCAAATATAACACATTCTCACTTTCAATTCCAGGATAAAGCGGCTTTTCCCCCTTGAATTGCGTTAAGCAATTTGCAAGGTGTATTCGTCCGACAAACTTGAAACGTCGACGTTTTGCAGTACGTGCAACGAAACGTCGACTTTCCAAACGCTTTTAAAAGCCCACCGACGAATAATCAACAAATAGCAGTATTATCGACAGGCAAATCCTTTCACAGTCAAAGACGTTCAGAAATACTGCCAATGTATGGGCACCTATTGACAACGTTCTAAGGAATCGAAAACGCTGAGTACGAATCTAAAGTCCGGTTCTGAGTAATAACTTTTTCTTATTGATGATTTTTGCACTCAAATTATAAGCCTTTTTTTTATCAAAGTAGAAAACGTAACGCAGCGGGTAGTATTGGAGCTTCCTTAGTAAAAGGAGGAGGTGGGTTCGACTCCTTACCCCGCTACATTTTTTCTTTTAACTTTTTATGAGTTTCGTTATTGAATCATCTAATCAACGCTTGTAAAATATACCTGCACCATAAAGTCAGCGCTGCACAAAGTTATTAAAATATTAAAACTAATCCACGTTCTGAAAGGCGATTTTTTTTTCCTGCCAGGCTAAACGAAAGACAAAGGAACTCCTCCATTAGTTGATTACTGAATATTTAATTAATATAATGCGGGCCGTTCATAATTAAGAAGTTTCAGGCATAAAAACCACACACACACACACATACAACGTACAAGAGAGCTTGCGGTTCAAATTTTAAAGCACGACCTAATTTGTATGTCGCGTGATCCTGTTTCGACTGGCCAGGAAACCAATGCAATTTAATTATATGTGGGCGGCATGCTAATTACCATGAATATTTCAATGAGTTCTTATCGATAAGTGTGATCGGGGGTGCTATTTAGTGGGGCGTTAAGGATTTACTGGGGCATGAATATTTCAGAACACCTACTCATTATCTTTTGTGCCTTGCTTTATTATTATTATCATCATTGAGAGTTACATGATTGGCCTCAAGTATTATTTTAATATGTACTTACGCGTAAGTAAAGTACACGGGAAACTCGTTGACATTAGTTAATTTTTTAATTGTTAAATCCTAATGAATAGGCCACCCACACAGTTGATGGTCGCCGGAAAATTTCTCGTCGGTTCTCGTCGGCTCTCTCCGCCTAATCACGTAAGGGCGGTAAATTTGAACGGTTGTTCTTTCCTCCGAAAGCTCGAGGCACCACCTCGCTCCTTTTCATTGTGTGTGTGTCTGCCAATTTATCAACATTAATTAATCCTTCGTCAGCTTCAAAGGAAATTAGTGTCAAGGTCACTTTTGCAATTTACTCGTCGTTCGTTGATTAATTCTGCGTGTTAAGGGAGGCATGAATTATTGAGCTTTGCTTCCGCGTGTTTTATACTCGAAGCTGCTCCGATTAAGAAGGATTTGAGAAAAGGTTTCAATATAAATACGGAAATGCTTCTTGTTAATTATTGAATTACAAGCAAACAAATTATTATCGAGGCTTACCAATTCGTCCCGTAGTTCACAAATTAATTAAATTGAATTAAAAAGAATACAATAGCGACTTCGCTCGCGATTGACCTATAAATTTTATTAAGACAACTGAAAAGCACCCGCGGAAGGAACTTTTATTCTTTTCTACCGAAAACCGAAAGCCAACTTTTAGGGATGGCTTTTAAAGCCTTCCGTATCAATTTTGGGAGAGATGGCTGGCGTCACGTGATCCAATTAAATTTAAATATTTCTGTCCCGCGCGAAGCTTCTAATTGAGGAGTATCTACCGCCAGATGGCAGGTAGCCATCTCTCTTTTCCATTTGATGATTCTGCAAGAAAGTACTTGCTGATTCATCGGTTTCTGTCGACGTCAGTTGCGATAAGTGCGAAGTTTTTTCCCGCGTAACTCTATACTCGACATATTTCTAAATCACGTAAGAACTTTATCTCTGCAACCTGAGATTTCTGTTTCTCTTTGAATATAAGCATTTAAACATTAAAGTTTTAAGATTCATATATTCATTCACCTATTGAAGGTTTGATTAGCTGTTGCTCTTTGTTATTCTGTATAATTGGGGGGGTTGGCGATGAAAGGATCCTATAGGAAGTTATGGGTAGAAAATCGATCGTGTAAATTCAGTTTTCTTTGTTGTACTTCATAAAAGACGAGCAGCGAATAACGCCGCGCCGCGGCGTAAGGGTGAATAATGAATGGGTCCCGAGTTTTCATTACGTTCCAGATAATATCATGCGCACTTTATAAATTGAACATAACATGTTCCATTATCGTGACCGAGCCATCTTAATCGCGGATAATAAAACAGAATGAGTGCATAATAAATCTGGCCGTCGTCCATCGCCGTCCATAAATCAGCCCTCGCCTTTCCAAGAATCGCCGGGCTTAATTTCTACGGTGTGCCCGGCCGGAAATATGAACCGAATTCATTCATTAAAGGTCTTCCTGTTTACGGGTCGATGTTTGTTGTCCATTAGGGGGGCGCCAGCGTGTGTGTGAGTGCGCCACCCCGGGTATACTTCAGGTATTTTACAGTCGTTTCAGGCACGCGAACTTCACACGCGATTGCACAAAAAATTCCACGCTCGAGTTCACGGTGGAAGTTGTTACATAATAAATTATTAAACGGGGCTGGTTTAATGCAATTCAAATATTTCGTTACATTTTACGAATACTCACATACATACCGATTGTTTCGTCGAAACTCGAAAGGAGGCGGAGTTACTTCACTCCCCCGACTTCTTACTTACTTATTTACTGAACGTTTTACGGTTTTTGTCGGCGGCCCGTAGTAAATTTTTAACGCTAATTGGATTACATTTTACGATAATTTATGAAACGGGCTCGGGCTCGAAATTTTCACAAAAGCGATCGTTACGGGGAATAATATTTGGAAGGTATTAAGAAAGTCATAAAACAATGGGCCATCATATTTTTACGCCCCGCCGTAAAAACTTCCTAATTATATACAACCTGGCCGGAGTCCTTTCACCGGAGGCTTTCAGGGTGTTCTCAGAACATGAATGCGGAGCGTGCATGTTTAATCGAGAGCGGTTAACATTGCACGCCACTGTTTTTTTTTAATTGTGTGCGAGTGTGTGTGTGTAAGAATCGAAATCGATAAGGAGGAGAGGGGGCAGGTGAAACTTGCAAGGATTTTTCCGGCCGGGCGCGCGCGCCCTCTGCAGCCGCTTTCCTGCATAAATTTCCGTGCATGCCTTGCAAATTCTCGTTATTGCGACGTTTATTACTTTCCCTTTATAATAATAAATACGCCGCCGCCGCGGCGCTGCGGCCAGATATTGAGGGATGATTTGGTATTTATGAGGGGCAGTAAAATTTTTATGGGGGAGTATCAAAACGGCGGCGGCCGTGTAATGTTTGTACTTCGTGTTTGATTTTAATTGTTCTTTTTTATGCCGACATTAAGGCGTATTGTTCGCGTAATTTATACGTTTTTAATGCTCATAGTTGGGGAGGGAGGGGGTGGGGCGGGGGCAATAAAACCCCGGGCACTTAAACGCAGATACTTTTTCTGAGTTTGTCGGAGAACGCCTGGCGAAATTTTCTTTTCCAAAGCCAGAGGTAATAGGGGCAGGGCTCAATACTTTTCTGCTTCAGCTAAAACCAACCCTTAAGGATGTTTAATGACACTGTTACGGAAATAAGGGTCGTAGTGCACTATAACGAAACATTATGTATTATACATTTAAGGGAAACTTACATGGCCTGATCACTTACACAATAACACAAGACTTCTGACTAGCTATCACATTAATGATCTAATGATTAGGAATTTCCGCCCAGGACGATTTTCCCCGGAAAATTATGAAATTGTGCCTTGGCATGTGATTCATGCGGAACTGAAAGCGTGTTACTCGGAATTCGCATATTCTTTCCTTGACATGGGGGGAAATAATGAAAATCGCATCCAAGTTGCCATCTTTCGATAGCTAATCCTCGTATAGAAGCTTCGCGCGAGATAAAAATATTCAAATTTAATTGGCCCACGTAACGATAGCCATCTCTTACAAGGTTTGATAAGAAATGTTTTAGATATTGCCGCGGGGAGGAAAAAGTCAGTTATTACCCCGATGTTACTTTTGTTACAAGATCCCCTTAAGGTAAAGGAAAAAAATACACGACACGCGAAATAAACAAATGGGCAAATACCTACCAGTTGATGAAACAAGCACATAGACTAAACTAGTACCTGGGAGATACCAGAGTGCTTTTGATCCTCCGTTAGATCTGTTATCGTCTCGATTGGATACCTGTATAATACCCTCGGCCGCTCAAAATAAGCGAAGAGCATAGGGGTGGGTTGAAATTCTTAAGAAAAGAAAATCCACAGTGGAGGAAATCATTATATTAAATAAAATTCGGTATTGGACGCCAACTGGAGCAATAATAATTACCTGAGGTATTACAATAAATCCAAAACAAATCAACCCCAGTTTTAAGCAGAATGGATGTATCCAAGATAACAAATCATCAAAAGTTGCAATTACAACTGGTAATATCTAAATTAAAATACGACTGAAGGTCTAAAGTAAGTACTGAAAATATTTCATCTGACAAAACAACATTAAACAACTCCGAAAGCTTTCTTTGTCTCACAATAAGGTTTACAAAACAATTCGTAAAATTTATAACAATATGAAAATCAATTAAAGTATCAAAACAAATGTTCAAAAGTGAGATTACTCTTAAAGTTCAAATATGAATTAAAAAAAAAATAAAACTAATATTACAACCTCGTCAGAAAAGACGGGAAATCAACCAGGTTATGATACTGTTTCGCAGAAGGCGAACAAGTATACGTTAATTAACTAATACTCGGGTAAATAGTATCGGGTAAATCGATCTCGCAGTCGAAATAAAAGAAATAACCCAGGTGAGCTGGTTACCTTGAACACACTACACGTGTCGATGAAGATGTCCACGAAAACAGCAACATTCGACGAAGTCCTACGTCGGTGTTAAAAAGTTGTCGTAGTGGCTTTGAAAGCAGGAGTAGCAGGTCTCGGATCAGATGTTTAAACTCCTTGAAGGCTAGAAATATCAGCAACCAAACTAGAACTGCATTCGGATTACAAAATTCACGAACGTCGAAGTTCCCCAATAACGATAAGTTATGCCTGGGTGAATGAAAATTGTTTCAAAAAAAGATTAAAGCGAGAAAAAAAAACTTACCGTCTCAAAACTTAAAATCTCCAAAAGAAACGATCCTAGACGGCTAAAGAGTAGCAGCAGAACAACAAAAGAGTCGAAAGACACTAGGGACAAAAAATAATTCCCAAACGCTAGTGTAATAAAACCAGAGATTCCTCTATACAGGCAATTTGCCGAAGAAAAATACACGTGCGTCTTCAATCAAGTGTAATGATCGACTGAAGCGGGACGCCAATTCAAAGACAAACGCAACTTGCGCGCAGTGATACCAAAGCAATTAAACAGCATTAGCATGAAAAACACGGCAAAAATTGGGATTTAAGATGAGAACAAAGGAAGTGTTACCAACAGAAAACTTACCACCAAATCAGCTGTTGAAGTAAAAAAAGATTTTAAAAATTAAAACTTGAAAAACTAAGCGGCGCGGCAATAATACGAGATGAAATTCGCTCAACCAATTGAGACAAAATAGGGCAACAAAAATTCTACCCTGAATCTGCGAACAAATTGAAAAATTGTAAAATTTTAGAAATAAATGCAACAAAAACGTGCAAGGAAGAGAAGAGCGGCGTTCAACGATCTAGCGAACTCCCAACATTTCGCTAACGGACAAATTAGCCGGTAACAATTTTGCTCTTGTCGCGGATCTTCTACAAAGTCCGGTTTTCATGAAAGAATCAATTAATTCTTCCCTCAGGCATCCTTAAATAGCAACGTGAAATTATCCATAGAACTCGATCACATTGGTTCAAACTCCACACCTATAACATAATATTGTCACGAGGGGGAATTTTCTAAAAACCACGAGGGTTTTCCGCGAATAAAAAACATAAAAAGTATTTAAACGCGAACTTCTGTAATCGAGGACAAATTGCGACCATGTCGAAATGTAAACACAATAAGGAGGTAACCGATACAACGCAAACGTAAAGGTTCATATTTCATAATAACACAACAGCGGAATTTATTACAAACGGGGCCACGCGCGTATACTAGCATACGAATGACGCAAACAGACACAAAGCAAGTGACGAAAGCATGCAACGCTCGAATAGGCAAAAACGTGTATTTAAAGTGCGGGCCAAAATTGGGAAGCCAATGATGCAGTCATGTAGTCGGGCAGTCGAGAAGTCGTTGCTACCGGACCGACTCAGTGGGCACTAGTGCCAACTCACGAGGGGACCCCCAACATTGCCGTCGCCGACGCCCAGCATCGCCGTCGTCGTCGCTGCTGCAGCCACATCATCTGCCACTGCCGCCGACAACATTGCCGAACCCGTCCTAAGAGAACGAGGACCATCTCCCTCGCCAGCTGTCCAAGAGAAGACACTACCGGAGCCTGCCCTGGCCACGCTGTTCCAACCCGATCACCAATAGGCCGAGCAAGAACGTGTCGTGCTCCAGCCAAGGGACGTTGTCACCGAGACCGACCTTGACCCGTCACTCCAGTCACGGACCGGCCTCGAGCTTCGCCAGTCTTCCCCGGCTAAGGAAACGTCGCCCGCTGTTCCGTCTTGGACGAATCAACAACCCCAGTCGCCGCGAACGACCCAGGACCGCATGCCCAATTTTAACGGACAAACCACCCTCAACTAAATTAATTATTTAACGTGATGAAGAGGTATTAATTTTTTTTAATTTACCCTCTGATAAACCTACGCACCCCAATCAACCCCGAAGGCTAAGGACGCACCGTCGCGACATAGTGGAAGCTTAGCGCGACATGGTGAAGGCCCTTAGCGTGACAATATAATAGAATATAAAATTAAATCTAATATATATTTCTTTGGGTTTTCAATTTAGAATGCATTCTAATTTGAATTACCTTTAAAAAAATAATAATAAAACCTGAAACGCAGTATATTTCCATTAAGAGGGTCTAACTGCTGTAAATTAAATTTAATTACTGGATTACTAATTACTTCGAAAATAATAAATGACACCCCTAATGACTCGCCGTAATTTCGGGAACCAATAAATATAAGCCGTCACATATTTAGGGGCCTGCGGGGGTGAGCGGCGAGCGGAATTTTTCTAGCTTAAGCAGGGCAATCAAGGGTGGAATTCTTTCCCCGTTCCTTTTCCGCTTCGTCCTTCCTTCCTTCGCCGTCGGCGAGTATTAATTAAAACACTTCAGCACTGCATCTGCAGGCTTTCATGCAAAGCAGATTATTTAATGAGCACTTACTTTTAACTCGGCGTGGGCCTTTCATGCATTTGTATAATTTTTCAGGGGAATTTCGCTGTTTAAAATTTACAACCGGCCATTTGTCTCGACATCTGTAGCAACAATTAAGATTAAGCGGCGGAAGAACTAGACGTTAATTCATTAGGTTGAAGGAAGGCAGGTTTAAATAAGTTGAAATTATCGCCCCTTTGAATTTTTAGTGGTGCTCTTACTTAACTTAATTACACGCGGAGTAGATAATTTTTAAATTAAATTATTTTGCCGGGGCATTAGGATTTATGCACGAAAATTATTTTCAGTTTAAAGCTCAAAGTACGAGGTCGGTTGGTATTCCGGAAGGTCGGTCGGTCCATAAATCTACCGGCGGACAGGACACCGGATTACACACTTAAATCTAATTTATGCCGAGCATCATATGAGGTACAAATTGGTCGATTTTTCAATCTCGAAGCGCGCGCCACACTCGCAGAAGGATTTTTTTTTAGTAAAAATTATTATATTTACGTAAATTGCGAACGTCGCGTCGCGTCGAGGCCGGGCCGGTCGCTTTGGGTCCTCGCCAACTTTCAAATTAGCCTGCCACTCGGTCGTCCTGTTTAGTATTGTATATAGTCCTGACACTCTTATTATCCCTATCTACATCCTCTGCAAAATATTTCCGCGAGCTCAGCGTTATTATAACTGTGTGGCTTCGCGTAAAATAAATTGAAAAGTCTAATCTTGGCTCTCTCTCTCTTTCTCTGCGTTCGCGGAATTAGTCGCACAGGCTGCTTACGTGTTAAATCGAAAACTCGACGAGTGCACATGTCCCCAAAAATAATGAACTTTTGACTTGTTCTGATACAAAAAGAAAAACGCAGATGTTTCGATTGAAATAAGGTTTTGTAATAATTAAATAACTTCTCTGGATAAACATCCTAGGAGAGAAACCCCCTTTAAATAGTCGACGAGCTGATCATTAGCCAAAGCTTTCCGTAAACGATTATATAAGTATGAATCCTTCGGAAATCTTAAGGAAGAAATACGCGAATTCCCAGTAACACGCTTTCAGTTCCTCATGAATCATATGCCAAGGCATAATTTCATAACTTCCCGGGAAAAACGTCCTTGGACGAAATCCCTTTGAATAGTCTTGTTTTATTGTGTAAGTGACCAAGCCATGTAAGTTTCCCTTAAATATACGTAAATAAATGTGTCGTTATACTGAGCTGCGTTACTTAAATTGTTTCCGTAACGATATTTTTGATTTGCTTGGATGGAACGTGAAAGAAAGAAAGTGATGAAAACTGAACAAGTGGCGTAGAAAAACGTAAACAAAACCTCTCCTCTCTAACATCATTTAATTTTTACCGCCGCTCGCAAAAAGGAAATCAATGTCCCGATGTTAACAGAGTTTCCACCACTATTTCTTAACAGCGGTAAACGTAAATACACCCTTCGCGAGTTTCTCGCCAGACAAATAAATTCCCGGGCGCTGTGAAATCGTAAAAGGAAACAAGAAAAATATCTACTTTAGATCAAATTACCACTTCGTACGTTATACACTCCATTTATCGATTAAATTTACGGCCTCTCCCTTAATGCACATCTGGGGGATGTAACGCTTGAACCGTTCCGGAATTTTATTTTTATGTGACAACCTGCGACGTCCTAATTTCGGAAACGTAAAAAGAAAGGAGACGAAAAAAAAAAGAAACGTAAAACTGCAGACCCTAATGCACACACGAGTACGTGTTCGTCGGCGAGTTTAAGTTCTTGAAACTTTGCGGCGTTACTTGTTTAAGGTGGTGAGGTGTAAGGTGGACCACACAGTGACCCAATTGCTCCCGAAGTCTTAGTTCAAGTAGTCTCTGAATGACGTAATTAGGTGTTGAAGACTAAGTTTGTAACTTCATTATACAAGTAAGTAGATATGCTATGGGCGTTCGGCTCCCACTTCCACATGGAGATTTTAATTTGGATGTATCAAACTCGCTTGTATGATCACGTTCGCTAACGTGTTGCCTCCACCATGTCGCTGTATCGTGTCCAACCGTTCATAGGGCCGTAGAAACAATTTTTTATTAGTTTGTTATCAGTCCGGGAGACTTGGCGTCGAGATGTCGGCTGAAGGATGACGCGGAGCAGACAGGGTTGCTCCTTGGAGTTGATGCGATGGGTGTATTGGAGTTACTCGGAGGTAGCTCGTGGATCCTATCGAATCGGGAGAGATCAACACCAATAGGGCGGATACTGGACCTCAATGAACGCCTCTGGGGGTTCCCGTGAAGTGATGGAGATGACAACGGGGGATGTCTTCAGCCTCCGGGTAAAGAGTCGTCCAGAGAGCAGCGATGCTGTAGTGATCTGGTCGGTCCTTTTGGATGCGTCGGCAGCAAGGGATGTCTTCGGCCTGGTGAAAAATCGTGGGGGAGCAGCGATGCTGTGGCGCCCTGATCGGTCCTATTGTATGCGTCGGTAGCAAGGGATAATTACGCGACTATGCTTACGCGGTGGAAATATACTTCTTAAATCTGTTCCAGAGTAGTTTAAATCAGTTTCATGCCGGTCAGATCTCTTGGCAAGAGTTGATAAAAAATTTAAAAAATCACTCGGTATTATTATTGTGTTAAACCACTATGGACATTAAAGTATTTTTTTTAATTAAACGAAGATAATTTTCTGTGAACCCCGGATTCGTAACATTGCTTTAGTTTTCATCAAATGCAGCTTTGTTTCTTGTTTTCTCTTATCAAGATAGTTTTTGACGAATTAACCTAATCACAGTAATAAAGAATTATCCACGACTAGGTATAACCAAACTAAAAATAAAAAGCTTTGATTTAATTGGACCACGTGATTTTAACATTTACATTTCTTAAAACAGAAAACCGTAATGTACAGGGTGTACCAAATTGGATGGTATTCTGTAGGTATCTTAGATAATAACGGAAATAGTTAAAATTAAATAAGCATTATTGGGTTCAATTTTCAAACTGGTTTCATTTCTACGGTCCAACCAAAAATTAGCCATGTATTTATTATCGTTTACGTGAGACAGTCGTAAAACGAAAAACTGGTTAAATTTTTAAATCCAAATAGCTTTTTTGGTTTTGAAGTCATCAAAGAATGTTGAAGACATCTTTATAGCTTTTTAACAATATTTTTTTAATTAGAAGTCATCATTGATTCCACCATAAAAAGAGTATTTTTTAGTTCTTGAAAAATATAGAGCTTGATGGTATTATTTTTGAAAATAATCGAGATACAGTGGAGTGCAGACTCCAATCAATCTTTTACACTTATTAACAAAGGAAACATTATGAAATACTATTTAGCTTTATAATCAGAGTTCAAATTAACATTTGAATATTGAAGTTCTTTCTTGAATTTAATATTCTGTATGATATATATCGATGCCATAAAACAAAAAACAAAATCGAGATACAGGCAAATTCATTTATTTGTTATCTTTCACGACCAAATAAAACAATAAAAAACGTCAAAAGTTTTCTAATTAATTTATTATATTATTTTTCTTTTTTTGCTTTTTCACTGTATTTTGAAAAATAATACGAAAAGCAAACTACGACTTCCATAAAAAAAATATATGTGTTTGGTTTGTAACTTGGCTAATAGAGAACTTTTAACTTACTTGATTAGAAAGTCACGATCTACGTTAAGAAAACTGTAAGAAAAATCGTTAACATTTTCTGGCAACTTTAAAAATAAAGAAGTTATTTGCTTTAAAAAAACTGACCACTTCTTGGTTTTCCAAATACATGTCTCATTTTTGGTTAGACCATTAAAACTGGCTTAAAAAATTGACCCAATGATGCTTGCTTAGTTTTTTTTTTTCTACTTTCACTATTAACTGAAGTAACTATAGAATACCATCCAATTTCGGACACCCTATACATAGTTATGGAGAGATAAAATAAAAGATGTTAGGAAAATATTTCTAATCGTCCATTTTATAACAGCTGATCAATATCTTTTCTAATCAAGTGACTTATGGAAATAAAATCATGTGCCTTTAATTAGTTTATTATTTCAAATGCCACTTGAATTACATATTTATATATAAAAATAAAAATAATTTAAATGGCATTTGAAATTTGGCACTTGATTAGAAAAGATATTGATAACGTGTTACTTCCAAAACAAAGAAAGAAAATAAATCTACTTTTGTAATGCGTCTAAAATATTTGAAGTAAAGATTAAACGAATTTTAGGCAACTATTCGATATTCGGCATATTCGGCAGTGTTTGCACTATTTGGTCAATTACCGAATCGACCATGCCATCTTCAATACACACACTAACAAGTTTAAAGCACTTCATGAAATCTAACAACCACCTAATCATACTAAAATTCTAAAAATAAAAACAAATAGATAAATAACATGGCATGGCATGGGCAAGGGAACTTCACTATAATAAGAGGTATAATAATTTGTTAAATGGAGGCAAAGTTGCCAAATTTCATGCTGATCATTAATCTGTTAAGAAATTTGAAATATTTCGAATAGTTTCTTCGCAATCGGAGAAAAACTAAAAATTGTGACTTTCGAAAATCGAGCGACTTCTCTATTTATCTTTTGAACATGCACACTCAACTGGCTTCACAGTCGTTATTTAGATGGACTACTAGTAAACGACGGATTCCGAATTCGAACCTCAGTAAAAATTATTTTCAATCGAAAGAAAAAATTTGATTCTTGCACCTTATGCGTAGGCAACTTGTATACACGTCGTTCCTGCGCCTTACATATAGGCAACTTCTGCACACTTCGACGCGGACTTTACAAAACGCCTAGCAAAGTGACGGTAGGCAACCATACATCAATGTAAAATCTCCATAAAGGATTGGCTTCGAACGCCTGCTGCTATTCTACTGTATTATAATTTTTCATCAAAGTAATAAATCATTTCAATGCATCCAGGAAAAGAAATAAATTCAAATAAAAATGTCATTTGCCAAAATTACAATCATAATTTAATAGAAATGATAAAAGAAAATTAATTTCTTTCCATTTCAAGGCAACACTCAGTTCTGTTTATCCTAGTATAGTCGTGCGCAGCTTAAGTGCTACAACAATTCTGTGAGCGTTGCACCACAAGGTTTTAAGGCTGAGGTTTGCGTGCAGAAGGTGCATTTTAGGTGCGCATGACTGTACCTACAAGGCATCTGATTTTGAAAAGAAAAACTTTTGCTATGGATACTGCTTTTAGTGATAGAAAGGTATCTTATAGAACAGTATCTTATTCTAATATAACTTCTAGTTTTAGATTAATTTGAAGATATCTTTACGTGTCTGTTTCTTCTGGATTGTATTGAAATGACTTCGCAACTAAAACCGACTTGAGTTTGCGGGGGGGGGGGGGTGCTTTCCGCATCACCGCCCGTCGCCGCAGCTTTTGCAGGTTTTGATGTTTATGTGTATTTAATGTGATTAAACATCAAAGAACGTTCCTAATTGGTCGGAGTCAAACGCCCTGATAAAACCGCGTTGCTGGGGGATCTTGATGACCCCGCGATAAACTGCTTAGCAAAACAGGGTTGCCGTCGCCGCCCTCCCTTTCGCGCAATGCGGACAATTATTGTATAATAGACCTGATTTAAGCAGCGCGAATAATTTATTGTTCGCTTAATTATGATTATTACCTGCGTAATTCCGTTCGGCTCAAAGTTTTACGCGGACTTGCCGCAAACAAAAAGCAAATTACTCATTCATGTTTGGCCTCCCTTGATTCGTCCTTGATTTTATTTGTTTGGTTTTTTTTGTCGCTCGTCAATTATCGTCTGCCACCGAAGTAAATGAGAATCAATGAAGGAAGAAATTAATTATGAATCGGGGGGGCGGGCGGGCGGAGTGAAATGGAAATCGCTCGCGGGGAAAGTTTGCATAAAGCACAATGGACCCTAATTTGCCGCCCTTCGATCGCCGAACTGTATTTATTTTTTAACTAACGCCGGCGGAACACGAAAACCATTTCAAGGGCATTAATTCCTATCACGCGAATCGCGTATTTGCGCCGTTGATTCTCGATTTTTTTTTTATTATATGCGCCCGCTGGATCCGCAGGTATAGGATTAATTACCGGTCGATTTGCGCGCCCAGAAAAGAGCGGCTCCATCATTCACGAATAAATCGGGCGCGTGACGGAAATAATTACGTTGATGCCGCAAACCAGAGAAAACATTACTTTTATATTAAAAAAAAAGTAGCACCAGTTGCATTTACTCTTCGGGCCATTAAAAAAATAATCAAAATTCAAGTATTGGAAAAAGTCTTCAATGAGTTGCAGAATGAGACCTTCTTGAATTCCTTTCAAATCCTATTCGTTCTTGGTTGATGATTGGGATTCAGAAATGATATAGGGAAAGTAAAATGAGAGTAAAAATTTTTCTTTCTTTACCTATTAAGTTAGTCATGTTCAGTTCTGGATGAATAAGTAAAACGTGTTAAAAATTTCCTGGCAATGGTAGCAGGAACGTTGGCAATTTTGCTGGATGTAATAAATCACTTAAAAGCATTTCGCTGTCTTCCGTGACAAATAAAACAAACCTGAGATTTAAGACTTGCAGAAATTTAACGTCCTCCTACATCACCATACGTGTCTCCTTTTCTGCAAATACGTCCACGGCGACGCCTTCTGTGTCGTCGCAGCTAAAATTTTATGACCTTGCTTCCGTCGCGACGCCGCGCCGTGCCGCACCGTCGGCGAAACTCGAACGTACATACATATATCCTCAACGGCGACGCGACGTATGGGGTGTATACGAGGGAATCGCTGTCCGGGATTTGTAAAATCGAAGGATCTGTCGATTTGTGTCTTCCTCGAACGCTTGTAAAACGTTATTTATATGTGGTCTGCAGCGGTGTGTACTCGAGTGTATTTTAGGATGACGTAAAATTCCGAAAGTCGTTCGCCAAAGATAGAACTTCGGGGAGAAAAGCGCATACAAATATTTTGGATTTCGTTACGAATCAGGATCGTACCGTAGAGTCGCAGACAAACAAAGTGGAGCTTTTGTAAATCATTAAAATTCAATTCGCAAGTTAAACAAACACTCGATAGAACATCGCCGATGCGACCTCGGATAATACGCCCACCCAAAAATAATGTAAACAAACGTTACGGCGACTTACTTTTTCAAAGGCTTTGCCCCGTCATGGTGATGAGACTGATCTTTTGCTATCTACCTGAAGGCTCGCAAATTGTTCGAGTGACTTTGACGCTTCTCCAGCACCGCTCGGCTAAGCTCTTGGAGATGGGAAGGTTCGACAAAATCCCAAAGCAAAAGGTGGGCAAATTCAATAAAATAAAAATCACCAGCTGAACACACTTGTTTTTATTTAAAAATGCTCAAAATTTGGTCAAAAGAAAAAAAAGGTAAAACTACAAAATTTAGTACGACCCAGACGGGGTCCAAAGAATCGAACACGAAAATAATTAAATAAACTTTGTTGTCAGGCAAACAATCAGGTTAGAATTTAACCGATAAGCAGATCTGCTCCTCGTTTACACTACGCCTTAACGTAAATAAAAAAAGAGCACTTAGTTAACAAGAAAAATAAAATAAATAAATAACAACGTCGCGTTAAAATGAGTCTACCAAAAGGTAATGAAAGTAATCAATAATCTTTCCGACCTTATGACCAAAATCTGGCGTAAACGCAAACAGCTGTCGGTGGTGAGAGATAGCGCCCTCCAATGGCAGTGAGGTATGACGAATGACGTAATTCGGCAAAAGTCTTGCGTCACCAAGTGGCATCGTGTTGAAAGGTCAGGCCCACTTTCACGGGCGGAGGGCAAGCCGTGATGCCGGAGGACTTATTGGATTCAAAACCCGATTCCGACCTTTTCTTTCATCCTCGGATCTCACGGAGGTAAAACTACCACTAAAGGCCTAGTAGAAGAGAGAGAGAGATACGCGTCACCCACAGAACATTCGCACAAAATGGCAGGCTTTAAACAATCTTAAAAATGAGCTTGGATTCACTCGGCGTTCTTTAACAAATCTCGGAGAAGATTCCGTTTCTGGTTTCAACCTCAAAATCCACATGAGAGAAACACAAAGATTTTAATCACCAACACAAACAAAAGGTCAGCACGGCACGAGCGCTATTGAAATAATGACCACGAAGTCGAGGGCGGCGTTCTCTCCAACTATGCGCTGAGAGAGGGTCGTTACGAATGAACTCAGTTTTAGCCGGGCGACAGAATGAAATGGAGAGATACTATAGGACTAAATAACAGCGTATAATTTTGTGGCGTCATATGGAGAAATATAACAAAAGTCACATACGCATACTGAAATTTGGCTTCCCCCACAAATACAGGGCGACTGCCAATTATTATGAATAACTCAAATGAATTTTTCAACCGTAACACTTTGCAATAGAATTGCATTAAAAGAAGGCCGAAAAATGCACATCTGCGCATTGCATCGTCAAACAGTCACCGAGGTGACTCATAAAAGGAGTCGCTTATGTAAACGGAGTTTGTTTATTTTAAGACCCCGCGCACACTGCAGACTTACTATCGGCCGATAGTTTGTTCTGAATCAAGTTACGAGAAGTATGATTACGTGACCTCTAATAATTTAATGTACAGCCACGTATCACATTTTTCGTAGCTTGATGCAGAATAAACTATCGGCCGATAGTAAGTCTGCAGTCTGCGCGGGGTCTAAATCAAACAGACATAAATAAGAGCGGTCGTTGATTCCTGGAAAATTGTGCAACTTGTGCAAGATTTTGTTCGCAATCGGAATTTCCGGTCTTAGTGTGATCGTGACCAGTCAGAAGTTTCCTCGTCAAACCATGGTTTGAGCAGCGAACAATAATTTATTTGCTAATTGATTAAAATTTTGTTAAAAGAGTAAGGGAAGGAGGGGTAAATAATTTGTTTATTTCTGCGTTAATACTTTTTTAAAGTTGAATTAAATCGTGGCTTTTGGGCGTCGTGGTACCTAGAGGAGAAAAACATCTCGACGAGGCTTTGTAAATTTGTAACGGGTCGACTTTCTCTCTCTCTGGTGGTGTTGTTTCCGTTGCTCTGCTCGACGTCGGTCTGGCGGTTTGGGTTTGCTCGCCAGCGTAAATAAAAAACGCCGAGTACTTAGCAACACAACTTTACTCACAGTATGGTTCGGATTCCAGTATTCGGACGGTATGTACGAGACGCCCGCATCTGAAAGGCAAGAGCGAGACACCCACTCAAAGGGAGGTATATACGAGACACCCGCCTCTGATAGGTATGAGCGAGAGACCCACTCAAAGGGACGGTATATACAAGACGCCCGTGTCGTAGGTATGAGCAAGACACCCACTCAAAGGGACGGCATATACAAGACACCCGTATCTGGTAGGTAAGGGAATGGAGCCAGCGCGTTAGAGTCATGCACTGACGGGGCGATGACTTGTCGAATGATGCGCGCTCTCGGTGCGCTTATAAAGGCTTGCGAGTGGAAGGGAGTTCCAGCAGAGTGGGAACTAACTTTATTCTGCGCATGGCAATAAACTTACTAAACTACTATATACATTGAATACCCTAATTAAATATGTACAAAAATTAACTAAAGCCGTAACCAAAAATAATAAAAACTCACTTTGTTACAAATTGATAAATTCCAAAGTAAAGATTAGTTCATCCCCTTTCTTTTATCGTTTTTTAACCAACCGTCCCTTACACTTCGTTTTGTATTATCAAGGGCCCCCTGTTGGAGAGGGTTCCTCTAGGTGGTACCTTGTGGCCAAACGTTTTAAGAATCGCCAAGTGTCTCGGGTCCTTTTGATGAAAAGGAAATAATCCGAGGGGGATAATATTTTCTTATTGTAAGTATTTCAAGATGGCTTAGTGCGAGGAATATTCCAAAAACTCTCTTTTTTTCCATAAACTATATAGAGAGGGTCCAATTGAAGTTCCGTGCGTGCTAGTTCTTAAAAGCTCCGTTTTCGAACTGATCAGTTTCTTCCTCGACGCTTTGTAATTTTTGGAAATCGTTCCCATGCCGTGCTTTGATTATACGGAAATGAATTTCCAAGCTTTCTATGTCAGTGGTTTTTGGCTACTGATGCCCTTCTGTCTTAATTTTCTTAGTGGGCCCAACTTACTATCGTTATCGTGAAATTCCGCCTCACAACTCACAATCGTTATCGTGAAATTCCGTTCTGCAACCCCATTGGGATAGGTGCAGGGGTTGTTCAGCTCTTTTGGTCAAACAGAAACTGAAGTACGTTTGACTGATGCTACTAGTAGTATAGCAAGCGGGATACTGCGACACTTTGGCCTTGAAAATTGCGGATCTGCAATGACCATCGTTCAAGGTCATTACCCTTCTAGAGGGTTGTTTCTTGTGCTGAAAAAGTAACCCTTTATTTTTTTTATAATTTAAGAAGCGTTGATAATGTGTAGGCCTTAAGCATTGGGTATACGTGTCGTCCAAGGTCATCCCCTTTAGCTCCTACATCTGAAGAATTGTCGACAATGATGTCATCTTACTAGAGGGTGGTGGTTGATGGAATTCTTTAGGTTAGTGCGTGACTTTTCAAAGCATGATTCGACTTGTCTGAACAAAGCAAAGAAATTGCATAACTTGCATTTACGATGATTGCTTTGTTTTAAGAATGTATATACGTAAACAAGTCTTAGAAAAAATAGCTTATTTGACCATTTCGGTGCTGCGCGTGCGCATTGATTGGTTGGAATAGGCCAATCAAATTACTAATTTGCTTTACAGACTTGAACTTTCAAACCTCTTGCGATTATGAATAATAAAGGAGATTCGTAAAACAGAGACCTCTGACATGTGTAACAAATTTGGAAGGAGTTATTCTGAACTGCCTGAAACGTTCAAACGAAACTCTGGAATAGTACAAAACTAATAATAAATAGTCACGTTTTTCCAAGATAGTAAAACGTGCTAGTAAAAGGAATTACGTTGAGACGTATTATGTTGCAGGTCTATACAACTCGTTAGGTACTTTATAACCTAGTAAAAAGGAACTAACTCCACCGCCTATCGGTTTCCGCTGACAAGTAATAAGCAATTTAATTACTTGCAGGCCACGGTAGTCGTGCTCGGGGAATTCCCGAGCAGCAGTAAATTCCCGGTTTTAAACCTGGGCCGCCCGCGCCAAAGGTGACGGTAATCGTATTTGCCGTCTATGAGCTCAAATAATGAAGTTTTAACGGGGCGCGTTAAACTTTTCCCGGATACTGCGGCGCCGCCCCGCTTTGTCCGCATTTATTAAAATAATTTAATGATGCAACGTGATGAACATTTGATGCGGATGCCCGGCGTAAAAGCTTGAAATTCCCACCACCGGGCGCGGCGGCGTATCGCTAATTCAGTTTTAATGAAATCCGAATTTTCTTTTTTTTTTTTTAATAATAAGTCCGGCGCATATTGAGTTTCGTTCCTCCTCTCCGCGTGAAAATTATCGGCCGGGCTTTTTTAAAACTCGCCCCCATTAAAAAAAAAAGAAAAATGGGAAAACGCGCCCGTCACGTAAGAGCCGCCACCGCCGCCGCTCTTTATAAATTTATATCGTGAGATGGCACGACCGTAAAAAGCTCCGGGCCCGGAACAAAACAAATGATATATGAAAGTGGGACTTGAGCTTTAATATCCATCGAAATTTCTAGTGGTGGTCATTCGCACAAGTTGGGGCAATTGATCTCCCCAAATGTTAAGTAATATATCATTTTGAGTGACATCGCTGAAATAATTTCTCGACGTTTTGCGCGCGCCCGCTCGACGTTATATGACTATGACGCACGTCCGACTTGCCATTTGTAATTCGTGGTTTATGTTCCGGTAAGGTCAAGGTCATATTTGTTTACACCACATCATGTAACATCACTTTATCAAAATAATCAATAATCAGTTTATTTCAATCACTTCAACAATATTAATAAATATAAACAATTCAATTAGCGTGCCACAAAAGTTGAACCAAAGATTCAACTTGCACGTGGCAAGGCATAACATAACATAATAAATAATTCTAGTAAATTTAGAAATGTAAGTTCTTGACCGGTGTGTGTAATAATAAATTAAAAAACTTGAAAACTCGGTCAGATTTTCCTTTATTAGCTTTAACGTTTTCGGGCCCGGCCGGATCCGTCATCAGAAGCTACAATGATACAATTTTTTAAGAATTACAATAATTGATCAATTAACCTAATGTTAATGTGTAAAATTCATAAAAATTGGATTAGTTTTAACAATAACGTTATAATTTTAAATTAATACTAACCTAATGGATGAGTGAGTGTAGTTTCGACCGAGAACGAGAGAACACTGACGAATTAAGAATTGCAAACCGTCAATTATACTTAGGTGGAGAGGGGGAGATTCCTCAATACAGGGTGGTACAGATTATGTAAATTGTTGCAGTCTGTTCTTTTATTGACGGTCTCAGGATTGTTGGTGATATAACACATTTCCAATATATTACGTTTTAGGTAGTTTGTTTCTTGTTTTAAAATTTTAACATTGTTGAAATCAAAGTTGTGGTGAAATTTTAAAGAATGATTGGTTAGCAAATGAATAACTTACTTAATGATACTAATACTTACCAGGAGGTCAAAAAAGACCTCACACAGTTAATCCAAACGAAATTAAGTAATTTAATCAAGGGTTGGGTTGATTCTAATAACGTAGATGTAATTACTGCAAAGAGTCTACGTTGTTCTAATGGGACCTGTCCAAAATTATACGCTCTTCCTAAAATTCATAAAGAAAATTACCCCCTTAGAGCTATTGTCTCTTACATCGGTTCACCGGTCTATAAATTATCAAAATTTTACAGTAATATTCTACAACATATGATCGATAAAAATTGTTCTTCCTATGTCAAAGATTCCTTTGACCTTATTCACTCAATCAAAAATCTACAAGTACCATTAGACCATACGATGTGCTTCTTTGATGTAACTAATCTCTTTACCAATGTACCAGTTGATTTTACCTTACAACTTATTGAGAACAAATGGGATTGTCTAAAAGAAAAAACTACTTTCACAAAAGAACAATTTATGGACGGTCTCAGGATGTTGACTAACTTCACAACCTTTCAATTCAACAACAAATACTATAAACAGATTAATGGTCTTCCCATGGGTTCACCTATCAGTCCCATTCTAGCCGAAATTTTTATGCAACATACAGAAACCGAAATTTTCAAGAATTTACCCGACGTTAAACCCCTTTTATACAAAAGATATGTAGATGACATCCTAATCTTTCTACCTTCAAATCGATTATCCACAGTTTTTGACAGTTTCAACAGCTTTCACCCTAAACTCAAATTTACTTTAGAAAAAGAAAAAAACAATACGATCAACTTTCTGGATATTTCTATCATCAAAACCAATAACCTTCTGGTACGTACCAATTGGTATAGAAAACCTACTTGGACAGGTAGATACCTAAACTATCATTCTTCCCACCCAAGAAACCAAAAAAATTCTGTCATCACTTCCTTGGTAGAACGTGCCATCCTCCTGTCCAGTAACGAATTTCATAAACCAAATTTATTACTCATCAAAAATGTCTTAATTAATAACCAATACCCCTCACATTTAATCAATTCTGTCATCCATAATAGTATCAAAAAAATTACTTCAACTGTAGAACATCCAATTTCATCCAACCATAATTCTAATGACACCATCACCAATCAACCTGAAAACAATCTCAAATATTTTTCTTTTCCATACATACCCAATACCTTTGAATTTTTAAAAAGAAAACTAAAACCTCACAACATAATTTTAACAGGCAAACCTATTAATTACTATAAACAAAAATTTTACACTAATTTGAAGGATAAAACTAATATTGAAAACAAAACCAATGTTATTTATCAAGTTAACTGCAAAGATTGCAATGCCAAATATATCGGCTAAACTAAGAATTATATAAGAAACAGAATGTATAATCACAAATACAATATCACTCGTAACAACGCAGAATACTCCATGCTAACCAATCATTCTTTAAAATTTCACCACAACTTTGATTTCAACAATGTTAAAATTTTAAAACAATAAACAAACTACCTAAAACGTAATATATTGGAAATGTGTTATGTCACTAACAATCCTGAGACCGTCAATAAAAGAACAGACTGCAACAATTAACATAATCTGTGCCACCCTGTATTGAGGAATCTCCCCCTCCCCACCTAAGTATAATTTACGGTTTCCAATTCTTACTTCGTCAGTGTTCTCTCGCTCTCGGTCGAAACTACACTCACTCATCCATTAGGTTAGTATTAATTTAAAATTATAACGTTATTGTTAAAACTAATCCAATTTTTATGAATTTTACATATTAACATTAGATTAATTGATCAATTATTGTAATTCTTAAAAAAATTGTATCATTGTAGCTTCTGATGACGGACCCGGCCGGGCCCGAAAACGTTAAAGCCAATAAAGGAAAATCTGACCGAGTTTTCAAGTTTTTTAATTTATTAATTCTAGTAAACTTGGTGGAATACAGAGACGGAAAGGACAGTATCCGGTGATCAGCCAATTTTCAGAAACGAACCGAACGTTATTGTTACAAGGTATAGAGCAAATTATGGAAATAAAATCTATGCAATAAACTAATCCATTTTTTCACATCCTTAACGAAAAGCTTGAAATTTTTTTCTTTAGTTTCGCTGGGTAGTAGATTATAGATACGGGGGGCAATATAACGAAATGAAGTTTTGGTATTCGTTTTACGTACTTTGTTGGTAACTACATTTGAATTGAGTTTAAGCCTTGTTTCATGTTGGTGCGATATTAATAACTTATTAGCATATTTATGATAATATTTCAATGCATTCAAAATAATGTCAAAAATACATGAATCCCTAAATAAAGAATCTGAGTTGCAAATATACGGTCTTCTTCTATATAATTCTTCAGATCGATTTTTGAATCACTTGCAATTTATCAACAATTGTTTTACAACACCCTCCCCAAGCTACGATTCCATAAGTTAAAATGAGAAATAGACTATTTTTAACATCGGGATTTTCAGTATGTTTCTTATAATTCTAAAGTGCAATAGTAAGTAACGCAATTTCTTACATGACAAGTTAATATGTGCATTCCATTTTAGGTGGCAATCCAGCATTACACCAAGATATGCGATTGTAAGAGAGTGCGTAACTTTAACTGCACAGTTACATAAACTAGGGTTACAATTTTCATCTTTATGCACTACAATATCTGACAAATCAGGTAGACTGTCTACGTAAGGTACAAATGGTACATACTTTGTTTTGGAAAAAATTAATGTTAATAAATTATTGTTTAACTATTTAAGAATACTTTTACAAGCAATGGATACCTTGTGCTTCACCTGAGTCCATGTATCACCCTTAACAATTATTACAGTATCATCAGCAAAGGAAAATATATCTCTCCCTACATTCATTTGCAAGAGATCATAGATATACACTTGAAATAATATTGGTTCCTTGTGGCACACCAAATTTCACAGGCAATGGATCACTTAATTCTCCGTTAACTATGACACACTGACTCCGGTTGGATAGATAACTATCAAATAAATTATAAACAACACCTCTGGAACCAATTCGCTCTAACTTGTACAAAAGAATATGATGAGAGACTGAGTCGAACGCCTTCTGTAGGTCCAGAAAAACTCCAATAATGGGTTTGCCAACATCAACTGCATCATATCAATTCAATCAACGCGTTCTGAGCACTCATATGTGGTCTAAATCCAAAATGTTTGTTAGACAGAATGTTGTGTTTATTTAAGAAAGTCATAATTCGTTCCCTTAATGCTTTTTCAAATACTTTTGATATATTAGATATGAGGGAGATGGGCCGATAGTTGGTACACAAGTTTTTTGGTCCTGATTTATGTAGAGGTTTT
Organism: Dorcus parallelipipedus; assembly: GCA_958336345.1. Lineage (NCBI taxonomy): Eukaryota > Metazoa > Arthropoda > Insecta > Coleoptera > Lucanidae > Dorcus > Dorcus parallelipipedus. The sequence continues at coordinate 47,385,397 of OY284477.1, read as the reverse complement.
ACGATAGTTCTTATTGTATATATAATATATATTATATTATTATTATTACTGTCTCGTGACGCTGCATTATTAAAGAGCGAATTTTCGACAGATCTTGCGCCTTTAATTGTTTTATGGGTTCAACATTCTAGAATCACTTTGGCATTGGAATAACTTGTTTGTGACTTTGTAATTATTCGGTGCAGTTGTAATTAAAGCAAATATTATTTTAGCTGTTGTGTACTAGTGCCACTACCCTAAGGCTGGGTTCGTAAAGTCTCCATGGGTAACGCTGGGAGTGAATAGAATGAAAAGCAAAATATACAAAATCACTTATATGAGAGAGAAACAATATTACTGAGGAGTACCCAGGAGAGTTTACGAACACGCTCTAAGCGTACAAGTGACTTTTAATTAAATCTCCTGTGTCGCGAACGATCATCTGCAAAGCCGAGGCCTATTTCTCACCGGCTGGGTATTTTGTTCATCCCGGCACCTACTTTACCCACACCCATTCTGCATTCTTCACAGTTTCCAGACGAGGAAAGGTGATGAAAGATACAGTTACCGATTAAGGTAAATAATTCAGGAGTCATCCACACTAGAGTTTTGTGGTAGCATACTCGTGAGGTGCTGCGATCTGTTGAATTTCAATTGAAACGCTTCTCTGTGCCATCTATCGACTTTCGAGGCTACTAAGTAGACTACGTTTCATGCTGAAATGCATTGCGAAGGACATTCTCCTGTTATAAATATTTTATTGATTAACAATTCAATTGGTTTAGATATTACACATGGTGTTTGCTTTAAGATTTTGGCTCCTATCTTATCTTCACCAGGGGCTGTGTTGTTTTTAAGTTCCATAATAAATTTCATCACTTCTGCTTGCGTTATTGGCGCCAAGAAAAAGGATGCTCTATTTATAGTCGAAGAAGTTGCACTAAGGTCATCTTGTGCGCTGTGTTTGATTGTACTCGCCATTTTTTCTCCAATTATCGAAAAAAAGTTGTTAAATTCCTGGGCAATTTCCTGGCTATTTGAGATTTCACGACCATCCTCAGTTGTCATTATAGTTATATTCTGTGTAACAGATTTTCTATTAAGGATATCATTCGGTGCTTTCCATAGTGCTGCTGATTTCATTGTACTTTCTTGAATTCGAGCCTCAATATAATCTTTCTTGACTTTCTTTATTAATGAGACAATTTTATTTCTATGGGTTTTATACTGAGCTTTTAAGTTATCATTATCTGGGTATTTGAGCAACTCCATATATAGCGCGTCTCTGACATTTATAGCACTGACTAAGCTTTGAGTTAACCATTTTCGTTTTATTTTACTCCTTTTAATTTTTATTGAAGCTTTTTTTTATATTCGATTTAATCTTGGTTATAATAAAATCACAAGCATCGTGTCAACTGAAAACGCATTAATTTTTTCCCAATTTTCATTTTTAAGGTTTTCATTCATTTTGTTATAGAGTATTAATTCTTTCGAGTAAATTGTTTTAGTTTCTACTTCGAGGGGGATAGAATTAACACCCTATAATATTGGGAAGTGATCTGTTATTTTAGAGTGCAATATTACAGGCGTGAAATTTTCATCTGATAATGTAGATTTAACCATGAAATGATCTATACAGGATTTTGCAGAACCATCAACTCTAGTATAGTCATTTATAAACGACTTGAATCCAAACGCCATAATTGTATTGAGGTATTCATCTATTCCATTTATCATAGGATCATCTGCTTTAGTATTGATATTTACATCACCAACTATTATCTCTGTGGAGTCAGTGCAAACTGCTTCAATATATTCTCCCAATATCGTGGCGAATTTTTTTGCATCAAATGCAGGCGGTTTATACAAGGCATTGACCGAAATTTTGGATTGGTTTTGGCCAAACGTTAACCTAACAATGTTTAAACCATCAGCACACTGTATTATGCGTACTACATGTTTTATATTTTTCTTAATGTAAATTATTACTCCATCATTTTTATTGATCGAACCTTCGTTGTAATAGTGGGTGTAACCGTTGAGTGAAAATATTTCTGGTGATATGCATTGCCATACTTCACTCAGCACAATAATGTCTAGAGACTCATGGTATAATAAGACCATAGCTTTTAATTCATAAAATTTTTTACAAATACTCCGTATGTTTGTATGGAATATAACAAAATTTGAGTTATTATTCTTCAAAATGTCAAGGCAATGATTATTCCCGTCCGCTATCTCTGTTATTACATGACTATCATTTAGAGCCTGTATATATTCAGTATCCATTATATGAAATAATCAGGAAAAAAATAAATGTATTCTGTAATTGCAAAATTATATAGTAATTCTTTATGAAATTTTGATGTCTTGACTGGTAGTATTATGAGTGAAGTATTATTGGGGATGCAGTCAGTAAGGTTTAATAAAACTTCTTTAATTTATGTCGAGCTTTCGAGAATGGTTATTCCCTTTATCAGGACGAAATGTGAAGTTACAAGTAAGACATATGCATTTCTGGCAAATGGAAGAACAAATCCAGAACAAATTTACATTGATGACATGGATCATGTCATCAATGTAAATCAATCACGTACTTACTTATGTCAATGTTTATTTTAATGTGTTCTACAATTATTACTCGTTTTAAGTCCCGTTTACAACTTGTTTATCACATGTGACAAAAATTATTGGTTGGATTTGTTCTTCCATTTGCCAGAAATGCATATGTCTTACTTGTAACTTCACATTTGTAAGTATTCCTCTAAACTGAGTTTGTGACCCCTTTTGGTATTAAAGAAAAAAAATATATTACAGCGTCCTGATGAAGGGAATAATCATTCTCGAAAGCTCGACATAAATTAAAGAAGTTTTATTAAACCTTACTGACTGCATCCCCAATAATACTTCACTCGTAATTCTTTATATTACTTAAATACTTTAAATTTTTATACGATCAGCAATAAGGCAGCTTCAGTTTTAATCTTCACTATCTTCACTGCATTTGAGTCATTTGTTTTACACACAAATGTAACTCCTTCTTTTGTCCATATGTATGCATAAGACTTTGCATTTTTGGCTTTTCTAGCTAAGTTGAAAATGTTCCTATTTAATGGCGTTCTATTTTCATTCATAAAGATCTTACTGACTGTTAACTTATTTGGTAAGTTTAACTTACTTGCGCACAAACCTTTTGCCTTACGTGTTTCCAAAAAAGTGTTACGTGTTGATCTTTGTTTAAACTGAACTATTATCCCAGATGTAGTTGAATTTCTTGATTTGGGCAGCCTGTGGCGAACATCAATATCATCAGCAATAATATTCTTGCTTCCAATTTTTGCTATTTCTTCTACAATTCGGAATAAGTCTTCACCAGGCTTCTCGGGAACACCATGCATTTCCACATTTCTTAGACGAGCTCGCTGCTCGAGGTCATTTACTTTTTGTTCAAGATTTCCTATTTGTTGCTTTATTTCATCAGATTTTCTCATATCAGCTACTCTTAATTTATGCATTTCTTTGAGCTCCGAGTTCTCTTTTATGATTTGGTCGAACTGATGTGGCATAAAAACCACTGATTGGTGTAGGGTAAGTATAGCCTTCATAATGTCTTTTGTAGATGGGTTTTCTGAGATTCAACCGGTATTCGAGGCACATTCGTTTAATAGTCTACAATTTCTTCTATTTCGACATTCAGGAAATCATCCCCGTATGCTTACGTACGTTGTCGTGGAACTGGGTGGCGAAATCGGGTCCGACCGGCCGATAAAGAACTTTGCCTGGACCAAATTAAACTCTCTAGTGCGGCGCCAAGGTGGCACCACATGAAAACCTAATTAATAAACAAGTAAATAGCGCAATTCGCTCGCAGTAAACACCCGATCTATTTGCAGAAGTCGGGCTTCGGAAGGCAATTGAAGATGCTCGCATTATACGCAGAGTGCTTCTTCCCAGATCACGGATTAAATCTCCGACCCTTCGGCTTCCCACACAAGTACACACCACTTAAGGAAATAACAAAATGGCTAAGAGCGAAAACTAAACAACAGCACACCAACGCGTTGATTCACGAAGGGAAGTCACATGACCCAAACTGACCGATCACAACGCTTGTATTACACGCAGAGTGCTTCTTCCCAGATCACGGATTAAATCTCCGGTCGGCTTCCCACGCAAGTACACACCACTTAAGGTGGCTAAGAGCCAAAGCTAAACAACAGCACTCCAACGCGTCTAGCGAAGTACTAAGTTGATTCACGATATTGAGTCACTAAGTCATTCATCCGATCTGCATAAACTTATTGGGGTTAAATTGTGCGTATTCAGAAGATCCGGAATATAAAACCTCATTGTCTCCGAAGTGCATAACGTTGAAGTAAAATATTCGGCCGGTGCGACTGTTTCGCCATCATTTGTCAATAAAATATTTCAACTCGAGGATTTTATACAGAAACTATAGGGGGTTGTGAGCGTACATCAAAGACGTCAATTGTATACACAAAAGGAAGAATAATTATAGAATTGTCATCGATTGTATTGTTCCGGAAATTTATTAATTTGCTTAAAAAAAAGACTACTGCATCGATTTCAAAGGATCGGCCGGTCCTCAACGGCTGGCTGCATTTGACATCACTTTGTTAGAGTAAAAACAAACAAAATCCAATCGTGCCATCAAATTTTAAATTAAATCGAAGTCAAGAGCGTTTAATGAAACTTCACCGGCAAATACCCGCGCGCGGTGGTGGTGGTGGTTATTTACGAACGCGCCCCCGGACGGGCCAGGGTGAAAAATGCAAGAAATGCGAATTAAAATACCCGTTCGGCCGAAGTGAAACAATGTTTAATTTACGGATGCACCGAGCGCGCGAGTACGCAGCGAGGGCGTGAAATATTTAGTGAAATAAGCAAGATTTATAGTTTCTTATTTTGCCCGGGAAATATATTTTTAAATTTCACAGTTTGCTCTTCCACGTCGGCGAAAACTCGATATTTCATTTCGGGGGGGGGGGGGAGTTTCTTGTTTTCTTTCGGCGGCTTTTACCTCCATTTGCCCCGATTACACTCTAAAATATTTAGAAACCTATTTATAAATAATCTTTGCAATTGAACAACGCGCTTGGTCCTCAAATTGTTGAATACTAAATAATCTATGCGGTGTCGTTACGGTGTTCCGGTCCTAGATTCCATTTCGGGCATTTCCGATGTGCAAAGGCCCTTAATTGCGGTCCGTGTTGCTTTCGCAAATTGTAAACAGCCCCAGGAGTGAACTAATGGCACTCTTAAGTGTCCTTTAACTTTCACGTGTAATCGATGCAATGGACTGGGTAACTGCCCCGGGGCGTATTACTTGTGTAGTCAGCGTCTTGCAGTCTCAAGGAAAGAAGAAAATCCATTAATTTTTAGAGCAAAATCCGGACACTGCGCTTCCTCGAACAAAATTTCAAATCCTCATCAATTTATAAAACTTGCCTGAAAAGACCATCAGGTGACAAATATGTTTATAACCCAAACTAGTCCGAAACCATACGCCCATCCGTAACCTAAACAAACCCCCATCAACTCGATAAATCCTATTAATTTCACGCCTATCGATTTGTATGTAATACATGTAATGCCGAAATTTAATCATTCGAGAGAACCATTCATTAAAGCGGGGGCCCCGTCTTCGCCGGACCGCAATACTCAATTTCTGCGCTTCGCCGGCAGACGTAAGGGCACAAAACCCGGATAATACAACATTGATTACGCCCCGATATCGCAATTTCGTTGCGGTCACCGGCGCGGGGATGTCGTAACGCCCAGCGCCGGTGTCGCCGTATGTTACATCACCCCCGTTTCTTCCGATTCACTCAGATGCAGGACAAAAAGCTACGCCCCCCCCCCTCCCGTGTTGGTCCGATTCGCTTTCACAGTTGATTTCGAAACGAAAATGAATGCAAATTCCTTTAACTTATCTAAGCCCCTTACTTATTGATTTAAGTTAACAGGTGGCAAAAGACAACGAAATTAAACAGTACACCTCAGAGATTGAAGAGCGCCATCTAGAATCAAACTTCCAGAAAGTCACCATGGGTATAATGATCATGGTACCTATCGCCGTCGCTTAAACCCGAATGCCTTAAACTTATCTAAGCCCCAAAGTCTCATATTTTACTTATTGATTTAAGCTGGCAGGTAGGAAAGGTAGAAGGAGAAAGAAAATTAAATTAAACAAAGCACCTAAGAGATTAAAAAGTGCCAACTAGAATCAAACTTCCCGCGAGACATCAACTTTTTATGTGTGTAATGATAATGGTATCCACTTCCGTTGCTTAAACCCAACCAACCAACTTTTTATGTGTGTGTAATGAGAATGGTACCTATTGTAACTAGGATAAGAGAACCAGTAAAGGTGTACAGCTGAGAATCAGTCGAGCGTAAACATAACACACAAAGACGATAACATAAACATAAGAATAACGTATGACTCACCCGCGTTGCAGAAAACCACCTGCACCATTACAGCGGGCCGTGCGCAAAATCTTATGACTCATCTACGGGCACCGATCTAGCGCGGAGTCGTGTACACAAATGTCAAGGCAACAATTGACGTCACACTCCCTCTATAAAACAACCTCTATAAAAAGGCAACAAAGCCAACGCTAGCAGAGAATTAGAACAAATCTCTTCAGAGTGTCATGTAGTCTAGTTGTTCGTTAGTGCCCCAAAAACACAATGTAAGTAATCGCACTTGTAATAATTGTAATTAGTTAACAATAAATCTGTTGTTGTCCCTAATTTCATGTTACTTCAATTATTACCGTAACACTATTGCCGTTGCTTAAACCCCAACATCTCATACTTTTCTCTATCACAACCAACTAGTTGTTGGAAAACGATTGGAGGTGGGGAATTATTCGAGGACTTGCCGACGTTGCCTAATGGATGGAAAAGGTGGGACCGAGCAAAACACAAAGACTGGACCATGCGCCTCATCCTTCCAAAAGACACCCCAACGCTTTGTGAGTTTTTTTTTGTGATTTTCTCACTCTTGTTACAGTCACTTCCGCTACGTCCTCGCTATTTTCTGGTCTAGCGGTCCTCGTGGTTGAATGCTTTGTTTGTTCCGGTCGGTGGTGGATATCTTCGCGCTGAGTCGATGTGGCGCATTGGTTTTAAGTCTGAAAACGCGTGGAATTCTGGGGGACCGGCGCATTGAAAAATTTTCACACAAGCAGCTCTCCGACGCTTTTCTGGTCTGGTTCTTGGCGTGTGCGTGCGTGTGTTCCCTTTGGTCTCTCTGCGGATTTTGGTTAACGAAATTTTGGTATTTCCGCGCCCTGTTGGAGTTCTGTGAGTTGGACCCAAGAAATCACGGTTTAGTAGAGGCGTTTGACCAGATTTTCACCCGAATTTTTGGATCTTCTTGGACCACCGCACGCGCCGCGTGTCCCTTCTTCATTTTTCGTTGATTTTAATTCGTTTGTGTCTGTTTTGAAATTGTAGTGAGCAGTTACGTGGTATCCGGGTTTTGAGGGTAGTTAATCCCCCCCTCCCCATCTGAAAGTTGAACGAGTGTGTAAAATCGGACAATTTAACAGTAACCTCGTTGGGGCGAATTTTTGCAGCGGAAAATTTCGCAAACGTGAGGTGGACCTACGGACTCCGCCCACCAAGGTGCTGCCAGCCGGGGTGCTTTGAAAGTCTCCTGGGTATCGTATTTTTTTGAACTCTCATTTTTGTGCTCTACACCGTTCGGCACGCTCATTGCCGTAATTGCGCGGACGCCCTTTTGTATAGTGGCGAACGTTTATCGCTAATTTGATTTCGGATGTCTCTCGGAGTTTAGATTTAAGTGTTGGTTTTGATTGCCTATTTGTAATGTTAGTTTACTTTAAATAGGTATTTTTGACTGCCTCACAGTCTTCCCGGCAGGCGGGGGAGTACCCTGCTAACTAAAGCGTGGATCCAACGGCTTCGGCCGTAGGTAACCATTGTGGACGCTTGATAGAGTCCCTATGGGTGTGACGAGCCCACCGTTCCGAGTTGGCGTACCAGCACGAAACCTAATCTGCAAGACGCGTCTTAGGACGTGCCCGAACTTCCAACCAGTGAAGTTAACTGGTACCGTGGGGACCGGTTAGCTCGGAGGATACCCTGCCCTCCCCTGGAGTGGAGTGTGTAGAGAGAGACCTCCGCCGGTCGACTGGGTTGGACGCACGGGGGCAGTAGTTGCAAGCCCGCATGATTGGGCTAGGGATGATGTCCAGCCATCCCGACGCGACGAGTGAACTGCGGGTCTCAGTTCCGGCACTAGCCTGGTTAGCTAGTAGAGATTGGATAGGTCTCCCTTGACCAGAAGGGGCGAGTGGCGTGCACCCCAGACCACTCTGGTAGCACGTTGAACGTTGAACGTTATTGTTTACGATGTTCCTAGGCGTTTGCCTTTAACCATCTTCGTCGGTGTGAGTGGAGTGGCGGAGATTAATTTAATATAGCCAGGATATCCCCGGCTTTCTCTAGAAGAGCGGTGATTGCCTCTGGTATAGTTTTGCACCCCACGATAGCTTGGAGGACTACCTTCAGCACCTCCATGAGGCTTTGGGTTTGGTTTCTCTCAGTTTGTTTGTTCCCGGAGACGGCCTCGGCGTAGCTCGGTGTCGATTGGGGTACGGCTTCGGTGTCCGGTGCTCGTTGCGTCCTGGTGGTCGTCGGTGTATTGTAGGGTATTCGGGGCACCCTTTGTAATTGGCCGGGTGCTTCCCGTTGCAATTGGCGCAGGTTGCCGGGGTGTCCCTCGTCTTCTGGCAGGTCCCGGTGTGGTGATCACCGGCACATTTTACACATCGGGCCGCGAACTTACAGTTGCGTTGAGTGTGCCCTAACTTTTGGCACCGGTGGCATTGCGAGTGTCGTGTTTTGGGCCTCGGGGATTCAACATTTACGCTGATGCCGAATAGTTCATTCAGATCGAAGATTCCCTTGGCCTCTGGTGATTTTGTCAAGATCACCAGTACCAATGGAATCGGTTTCTTCGTAGGTCCGGTTTTCATTCGAAAAACAGTTTGTACGGAGTAGTTCTTTGGAAGTTCGGTGCGGACTTGCTCCTCTTCGATAAATTCTGGGACATTGCGTATGATTACGCGTAGCGGTTTCTAGCTCGTGAGGGAATAGGTTCTGTACGGCGTTTCATCGTCCTCGAATAGTTTCGACGCTCTTCTGAAGTCGTCCTCTGTTTTCAGGTGGAATTCAATTCCGTCCGTCTTTTTTGCGGCGCGTAGTATGCTGATGTTATTTTCCGCAAATCGGTCTCTAAGTTGAAGCCATCGCTCATTTTATCGCTTATTTTGAATGACGATGGGCGGGATCCTCGATTTTGGCTTCGGGGTGTTTAGAACCTCGAACCTGTTGGAGATTTTGATGGCTGGCTCCTCCGTGGCGGACAGTCGACGTCTTTTTTGTGATTTCCTTGGCTCAACAAAACCATCATTATCGGGTGTGGGAGTGCTGTTTTCGTCTTGAGTGCCCATTTCGGACTGGAGATCGCCCTTGGGTTTCGGTTTGACCGCGGTTTTCGCACGTTTCGCAGCTTTCCTTTCGGACTTCAAAGTGTGTCTGATGTAACTCAAGATTTCTGGGAGATCCACTTCTGGGGCATCGGGAAATAGTAGTCGGATGTCATCCGAAGTAACATCCTTGCGAAATATCGTAGTATTCATCGTCGGTTTCGTCTGGATTTGCCTCGGGAGAGGCAGTTGATTCATGCGTGGCTGCTCTGCTCATGGCTCGGCTGCAAATTGTGTTCTGCCGAGATTGTCTGCGTTCCCCCTCGTAACGGCTAATGTGTGCCCTTACTCTGGTAGCAGTGAGATGGATATCACTTTATAGTGCCAGCCACCGAAAGGTGGGCCCGCCCTGCGCGCTGATAGGGCGTACCTCAATCCGATGCCTCTGATCGGGGCCCAGGTGGATAAGGGCTAACTTGCTCAGGAACCGCTTGATGAGCGATGCGGTGTGTTACAGGAAACTGACCTGGTCTGGTCTGCTTCACAATCCTGTCCTGTCCACGGACGTGTGGGATCCCTAGCGTTTGGCTTTGTTTATCGTGCTTTTTGCGTGATTAATGTTGCCCATTTTGAGATATCCATATTTTTTTTTTCTTCTTTTGGCCCAGAGGGAGCTTTGTGCAAATTTTACATAAATTTACAAGTTTAAACAAATTGATCGCACACGTGTTTATGAGACGGTGCTTCTTTCGTTCGAAGATCAGGCCGTGTCGACCGCTTTACGACGATAATTTCTTTTCGATTTAAAATAAACAAATTGGAATACGAAATACTGGTTTCTCGCGGATGTAACAAATACTAATTTGTTAAGGAAGTTTCTATTTTTCTTCTGGCTGGATTATGGGCACAGATTACATAAACTTGGAAATCCTATGATAATAAGGATATTGTTGAAGTTCTTTCTCAAATTCAGCTCAGGCTGTTGAAACCTCCTTTAGCTAGACTTGTTGCGTCTGGAAGTCGTTTTCTTTCCTGGTTGATTTGCTTCTGGCCTCGCTTAGAAATTTGCTGCTGACTGTTGTCGCCACAATTACCACCGCAAAATGCGGGGGGACATTCCACGGTCGTTCGTGTTTGCGTTTAGCACTGGTGGCCACATACCGCCCTGCATGCTGGAAATTTTAATCGAATGTCTGTTGCCACCGACACTGTTGCTATAATCCACGTCTCATAGATGCCATCATGTAGATGTACAACCGGAGGAATTCAGCTGCAAATATTAATCAATATATTCCTGTCTATGTATTAGGGGGTTGGGTTGAAATATTTTTTTTTAACTGGTAGGAGCGAGTACTAGGGTGTTTAGAGGTTGTTGGCAACTTCCTGCTCAAACCGGTGCAAATTGCCGGAATTCCGCTTCATAATTCCGAAATTACATTCTTTGAGATTCGAGTCGGTGCCCGACAAATCACGAGAGAGTGAAGTGGATACCTTGGCCTGGCCCATTTTCCCTTTTCCGCCGGGGCGACGTCATATGTGCGAATTTGCATATCCCCGGCCGGTAAATTACTTAATTTTAATGCAATCACATTATAATTACGGTGCATTTGCCGCTTCATAACGGGTTTTGTTAACCGCAATAGGAAATTATGCAAGTCGCTTATACTATTATCATACATTACCGTGATTGTCCCGCTAAGATATTGTAATTTACGGCCCCGAACTCGGCGCGCGATAATCTAAGTTTATTATCATGCGCCCTGAACTTTCTGTATTCGTATGTAAATTGTCGCAGAAATAAATTAACGAATTTCCTGCGGCGAAAGTGACTGTACTACAAGAACTTCGCCTGCTCGATAAATTCAATTTGACTCTGCGAGATCGATTGCGCCCGACGAAATTTAAATACCACTTCGAATTGAATTTAATTATTGAACAATTCAATTTGATAGTATAAGTAACTATCACCGTTAATGATAAACATTTGTGTAAACCGAGAACATAACTCTGCTTAACACCGACGAAGACAAACTTATTCACTGCTAATCCGTTTTGCTAATTGTACACGCCCGCGGTAACTTATATTAATCTGGAGCAACAAACTTAGCTTTGATTACGGCCGCCCCTGTCCATGTTTCAAGCAATAACCGGGTAAGATCGCGCGATTATGTAAATGGGAGCTCCTGCATAACAATACCTGCAGAAGATGGAACTGTGTTGGTAGGGTAAACCGGGGCGAGCTAAAATCACACCGAAATCATAATAACAACTAACTTCGAGGGTTAAATATTACACTGTTGAGCGGAATGTTGTTGTGGTTTAACTTGCGCTGAGTAAACTTTATTTTGAAAGAGAAACACACGAATGTGATTAAAAAAACTGTAACGAACAGAAGGAGTTTGAATGATCGATTAAAGAAACCAATATTTTCTAGGGAGAGAAGAAACGGTTTTCTGTACAACATTTAATGTTTAATGATTAATTGGCAAAGAAATTAATTTCGGCTCATCAAACGTGCAGTCTGTTATTTTCTTTCCGTTGTCCAAAATTTCGGGACAATTCAATTTTAATTTCCAAAACGACGCGTTTATGACTTACTTAAGTTAATTAAAACCAAAGAAGATAAACGCTCAAGTAAAACTGAGTAAAAATTGATTGATTTTTCGAGACACGCAGAGAGGTTGTTTTCTGTTCAAAATTGGGCAAGGAAGCTACCCTGCTCTCTTTCTCCCGTAATCTCTAGTACTTATCGGGCGTTTCCAGCGGGCAGATGACATCATCTGAACCAATCAAATACAAATATTTTTATTCCGCGTTTTTTTTTTAGCTCACGCAAGTCGAACTCAGATGTACTCGAACTTCTGCTTGATGGCATCGGCACATTTCTCAAAATCCGCTGACCGAAGGTATTTTTCGTATGATATTAGTTCAGATAAGGGCTACAATTTTCTTAGAATTATTTACTCCGACTACAAGGCTCCTATTGCCCGATAAGGCCTAAGATTTTCTTAGAATTGTTTACTCCGAATACATATTTATTGCGACATTTGATATGACATGTCAATCTGAACTTGAACGGAAAAATCGGCCCCTTTGTTATTCAGACTTTGCTCGAAATTGCGTTTTAAATTTTGCTACCTTTCAGTAGCAAGGTGTGGGAGGGGAAATTAACAGACGTCCCACATCGGCTAGTCAATGGGACGGGGTGGGTTCACACGAAAGAAAAAGTCACCAGTTTCTTCACACTTGACTTTATTTTAATCAACAGAAACTCTTAACTAATTCGACACCAAGTTCAAATATATTCGTAATAGTTAAACGTTAAAATCTGAACGACGTTACCGCGAAGTACGGGGCCCGTCTTTCGCTCACATAAGTTACAAATGATAAATAAGTAACGAATCAACGAGTACATACACTATTCATTAAGTCGCGAAAATTATCGCCAGGTATTGTAAATCATATAAAAAAAATCGAACCTTGTGTTGTTCAACCGTACGTCCCGATTTCCCGCTTTGGAGATTTAGATAATTGGGTATTTGGGGATTACTGTCATTGGTTTTCGTCGATCACGTGATCACTTCCCCTACTGGTCTAGGAGGTATGAGCAAATCTCCAAAAAGCTTGTTCAAGTTTTCTCAACTTTTCTTTGGCAACTCGAAGATGCATGGAGGTTTCTCATTAGTTTAATCAGCTGTTTCTGTTTGTGTTGTTGTCTTTAAGATTAATTTACAGCAAGAAATTACGTCAAACATACATACCCCCTTTTTTAATCGCCAGTTCTCTAAATCTCCAAAACAGGAAGGAAATCCAACTTAAATGGCTAGCGGAGTCTATGTGGGATCGATCTTTCTAGTAGGGCACCAAAGTATCCCAGCGAAAAAAAAAACACATAAAAAACCTAAGAACGAAAACAACGTTACGACCTGAATTGCGCAGAAATTATCTGATTACATTCAGGCTTCGAAAAGCAATTAAAAGACGCTTTCACGTAGAGTGCTTACTTCCAAAGCACGGATTAAGATTCCGTTCGGTTCTCCACACAAAAACACACTTCGACGAAACAACAATATGGCAACCGGCCAACAAGAGAAGTGCACTCAGGCGTCTAGCAAAATACTGGTGCGATTCTACGCTGGACCAAGCTACCGAATTCGAAGGGGGTCACGTGATCCAACTTTGACCAATCACGGATTCCTTTCAGAGAAATCAATAAGATCGACCTGCATGACCAAAGCGTCAGCGTGACGGGACGCAAAATCCGTGGCCATTATGGGAATGTAAGAATTCAAGCATCTTATAATTATCAAATGAATTTACTGCAACGCGAAATCCGCCCACATAAAAGAATAACGTAACCGTAACAGGTGTTCGCTTTACAAAAAAAAACCTTGCGCTAGATGACACACGATGGACATTGCAAAATTCTAAGAAATGCACCTGCAACTGCAGTGAAGATGTTAGCTGACCTCGTGCTATATCGCACACGTGATCAAGAAAAACCAAATAAAAAGGTAGCGTGGCGAAACACAGGAATGAGACAGCTTCAAGCAGTTTGGTCGCGTACATCTCCAGAGCCCGAAGGCATTTATAGAATGTCATAGTGGGTGTTGCTGTTCTGCAAAAGTCCGTTTGTCTCTGTAGGGCGTAATGGCAATATCTGGCTCAAAAGCTCAAACCAGATACCTACAAACAAAGAAATTGCTATTTGTGTCCTTTACGGTCTGATTCAAGTTTCAGTAAAAGAGTGAGGAGAAGAAGTAGAAATTGTTGAATATTGTGGTGTGACCTAGTTTGGACATCACAATAGAACTTCTCTCTTACTCTCGTCGAGATATCTAGACGGACATAGTGTTTCGACGAAGTCTTGTACTAAAATTGATAAAGTTGAAAGTAAAGGATAATTCACCCCCTTTCTTCCGTTATCATTCAATTTTAACCTCCCGTCCCTCACAGGAACATATTACGTGGAATAATTTCTCATTGCAACTACGTTTTTAATAATAATAATAACATATCTTTATTTCCTCTATTACAAATAGGTTACAGGTACATAAAACAAGTACAGACAAAATGGGCGAGACTCAGGTGTACATGTAAAATGAACAAATTTCAGATAATACATTTTTTGTATAGAATTGCGGTTTCTTACAAAACATTTCTAAACTAAAAGCAAACAAATTCTTTTTAATCTCTCTTAACGGACACCTTATACACACCAGAGTAACTCAACGTTTCACTATCGGTCGACAGTTTCGTCAGACCTATGCAAATAAAACGCTCATTCGTTTAACTTAAACTTTGAACTGCGAGATGTAGATTGTAGACCACCTTTGTTTAGAAGTCTCTGCTAATTAAGACTATGATTCTGATACTGTTTTCTTTGATTCTGATGCTTATTTATATTTTTAATCCCGTTGGGAAGCTGAATCTAACTCTTATTCTGATCGATTCTGATTTTACTCTGACACTGTATAGTTCTAAATCTAAAGCTGATTAGGATTCTGCTTCTGATTCCTGATTCAGATTCTGCATTTAATTCCAGTTCCTTATTTAATTCTGGTGCTAATTCTGATTATGACCTGGATTCTGACTCTGAATCTGAGTAGTGCTTCGACTTCGTTCTTATCTCGTATTTTAACTAATTGTGAATATAATTTTGACTCTATTCTGATTCTGATTTCGATTTTGATTCCTTATCCGATTCTGATTCCAATTCTAATTCTGAATATGCATATGACTGTGATTCTGAATTTGAGTTGTAATTTAACTACGTTTATAACTTTTATTCTGATCGATTCTGATTTTTACTCCGACACTAATTCTGGTTCTATTCTGATTTTGATTCCAGTTCCTTATTAGATTCTAATACTGTTTGCGATTTTGATTCTGGTACTAATTCTGATTATGACTCCGATTCTGACTCTGAATCTGAGGAGTATTTTGACTCCGTCCCTATTTCGTTTTCTAAACAATTCTGAATCTGATTTTGACTTTATTTTGATTCTTATTTCGACTCCTCATCCGATTCAGATATTGCTTACGATCTTGATTCTGATTCCGATTGGAATTCTGAATATGAATCTGACTGTGATTCTGAGCTTGCGTTGTAATTTTTACTCTCCGCTTTTAACTCTTATTCTGATTCTTACTCTGAATCTAAAGCTTCTGATTCCTCATTTTAACTTTGCTTTTGAATCTGATTCTATACTGGTTTTTATTCCAGTTCCTTATCGACGATTCTAAATACTTTTTGCGAGTTTTATTCTAATGCTAATTATGATTATGATTAATTTAGGTTCTGATTGTGATTTTGACTCAAGGTCCGTTCCGTTCGTCAGGATTTAGAGTTCTGAACCGTTCAAATCTTACTGAGCATGAGCAGTGTACAAAATTGGATATAAATTTCATACTGCGCATGATTTGAACGGTTCAGAAGTTGAAATTCTGTCAAGTGGAGCAGACCTTCAGATTCCGATTCCTTATTCAATTCCTTTGATTCTGATGCCTCTATCTCTAACTCTTATTTTAACCGAACCTGATTCTTTACTTTCGATCTAATTCTAAATCGGATTAGTTTCTTTTTTAGATACTAATACTGTGACAAGATGCAAGTAAATTAAAATATTAGATTCATTTAGCGAACTTATTAAGATAAGAGAAAATGCATCTCAGCGGCGCCAACGGAAGCGTCTTCGACACGTGCCTCCTATGCAGGTGTACAAAAACCTTGAACATATTCTAACTTGTCTGAAACACTAAACTGTAAATATTTCCTTCGTCAATATTCGGAAGTGTTCGAATTCCAATTTATATAAAAACCCCAAACCAGAGACATTCAATTAAGATCATAAACTAGTTGCCATCAGAGCATGATGTAGGCTCTATTTTGTTAAAGTGTGCTGTTAGAGTAAGTTGAACTTTGTACGATTATGTTTGTCTGTATTTATTTATGTTTAATATAATATTTACGCTACACTACGCCCCTTGTTTCGATTTTTGCAATTCTGATTGTAGTGCTAATTAAAATTATGAATACAATTCTTGACTCTGATTCTGATTTCGATTCGTTATTCAATTCTTGTATTGCTTGCGATTTTGATTCTGATTCCGATTCTAATTCTGATTGTGAAACTAAACCTAAATCGTATTTCGACTCCGCTTCCTACTCTTATTCTAACTGATTCTAATTCTTACTCTGAATCTAAAGCTGATTCTGGTATTGCTTACCATTTTGATTCTGATTCCAATTTTAATTCTGAATATGAATCTGGCTGTGATTCTGAACTTGAGTTGTAACTTAGCTCAGTTTCTAACTCTTATTCTGATTCTTACCTACTCTGAATCTAAAAGTGATTCCGATTCCTAATTCTGATTCTGCTTTTGATTCGGATTCTATTCTAGGTTCGATTTCGGTTCCTTATCGGAGATCCTAGATACCTTTTGCGATGTTTATTCTGATGCAAATTGTGTTTGTGATTCCTACTCTGAATGTAAATCTGAGTCGTATTTCGATTCTCTATCTCTTATTCTAATCTGACTTTGAATATAAAACTGACCTTAACTCTGATTCTGATTTCGATTCTTACATTGCTTGCGATTTTGATTCTAGTTGTGAAACTAAACCTGAATCGTATTTCGACTCAGTTTCCTAACTCTTATTCCAACTGATTCTGATTCTTACTCTGAATCTAAAGCTGATTCTGATATTGTTTACCATTTCCAATTCTAATTCTAAATATATGTTTCTGAACTTGAGTTGTAATTTAACTCCGTTTCGAACTCTTATTTTGATCAATTCTGATTCCTACTCTGAATCTAAAACTGATTATGATTCTGCTTCCGATTCCTAATTATGATTCTGATTCTATTCTGATTTAGATTCCAGTTCCTTATCGGAGATTCTAAATACTTTTTGCGATTTTCATTCTGATGCAAATTATGATTATGATTTCTACTCTGAATGTGAATCTGAATCGTATTTCAATTCCGCACATATCTCTTATTCTAATAGATTCTGATTTTGAATCTATCTAAAACTAATCTTGACCCTGATTCTGATTTCTATTGTAAGGTATAGAAGTCTGCTTGCGTTCAAAGTAGAACAAAATAATTTCGTCGGACTTCTACCTACAGGGTGAATGCGATCGTAGACCACGCGATTGGAAAAGTTTTTGATCGCTTGCTGTTTTCGTCGTTTCAAGTTGCAGGAACCTGGCGTTTAAATCCCCCTCGTTTCATAAAATCGAAATTCAGCTGCACGCGAAATCATCTAACAAACCTCATTCATAAACTTCATGCAAATTAGCGCCTAATGCGGCGCGAAGCGTGAAATCGCGTTCCGAACTCGACGCGGAAAATAAGTTCGAATTCGAAATAACTTTCGCTAAACAGAAACAACCCCCGCTGCAGCGGCCATCTGCATTATTTAATAAGGACTATCGATTCCTTTGCATGTTCGTTCATCGAGTTAGAGCGTAGCAATTTGCAAATGAAAAAAATAAAAGTAAATAGATTAGATTTTTCGTCGTTGCTGTTTTTCTTGTGGGTCTATTAGTTTTAACCCCCGTGCAGTTAATTAAATTGAAACTAGTGGAGCAAGTGCTGTTATTTCAGGTTTAGTTTCTATCTTTTGCATGAGGCAGCAGAATCATCAAGATGTTCCCCTCGGAGTTTTGGAAATAGTCGCTGTAACAACACATATTCTAGGGCGTGTTTAAATTAGGCCTGGTAGGACGCGTAGATTATGCGGAACGTAAACAACTAACTTATCATGTAAACAAGCGCATGTAAATTTCTCAATACCGAGTGTGTAGGAAGCGTGCGGTCGGGTTATATTAGTTTCGCCGGGAAGCGTGCGTTTCTTTCGTGCGTAATAAAGCACAGAGAAAAAAAAGCAATAAATCTCCTTCGGAAATATTGGTGGCGCGCAAACCCACACACCTCATTTCAAGCGCCGATGTAAAACTGGCAGATTTTCAGATAGAATTCGTTCGATGGCATAATACGAAAAAGAAAAAGAAAAACAGCCCGCGAACACTTCCCGCCGCCCCCCGCCCTGAAAGCTCTCTGTCGTAAAAACGTTTGAAAGAGTATACGAGAGAATTGATTTTACTTTACCTGCATGGTTTGCTTTTATAATATGAATTTTTGGAAGGGAAATATTAGATTTCGCGTTCCATTTTAAACGATCCTTTTCTTGCGGAGATCTGTTTCTCCGGGCGGCGCAAACTTTTTCGACCTCACGTTCATGTGTGCGTTTTCCGCACACACACACACACACACACGTGTATATACAGAAATCCTTTATATTGAAAATGTGAAAACGATGTTCTTATGCACGGTCCGGTTCATTTCAAAACGTGAACCTGTTCTATTATGTTAGGGCGACGGCGCGTTCACTCGGAACTCTCAACAAAAAAAAAATTATAACTTTCGATTTTTGTTGCCCGCCGCCTCCACCTCAAATTAAGGTTCGAGTTGTAAAAAAAAAGGAGGATAACGATGTAGCGTTTTGTTTTAAGTAAAGGGCAACAGACAATGCGGTCGCAATTTGCCTTCGAGAGTCGAGGGCGCATTTAGAACTTCGTCCTAATAAATTTTCCCGTTATTAATTTCCCCGTTTCGTCGGGACAAACAAAGGAAAATTGCAGCTCGGTGCACTCATTAAGAGCACGAAGAATATCAAGAATTTCCAATAATAAACAGTAGACCGGCGGAACGAACGAACGAACGAACGAACGGAAACAAAACGTCCTGCGGAAGGACGAGGGGGAAGCTGACGACGACGACGACGACATTCAGATTTTATTCATGAGCGTACAAATTGGTTTTGCATTTGCTCTCTCGCCTTATTTCTGTTTGTTTCATCTTTTTATTGCGGAATATTTGATATCAATTACGTTAAAACAGGAGCTCACGTAACTGTCATGAAACAAAGTAAATCGTAGAAAACGTGACTAAATTTAGAAACTTTAATTAAAGACAATACACAAGGCAGCTCCATTTTCTGTCGTCCTTTTTTAGTTCCACGGATATTTATTAAAAAAACAATAATAATAAATTGAGAGAAAAACAAAATTTGTTTTAAAAGAGAAGTAGACAGATCCTTTGGTTTTCGTTAGTACCGCGTCACAAATCGCCCTTTCTTACAGAAGGACCTCGAAAGGACGAAACGTTGACAAGAGAGAATAACTGTGAACTCAGAAGCCTTCAAGTTAATCTACGCACTTGAAAATAAAAGACAAAAGTTGAAACTTTTTGGGTGAGTAGTCCCACCCTTGCATTTTGAATATAAAATTGACCTTGACTCTGATTCTGATTTCGATTCTGATATTGCTTCTGATTTTAATTCTGAATGTGAATCTGAATCTGATACGACTCCGTTTCGTAGCCTTTTTCTGGTCGATTCTGGTTCTTACTCTGAATCTGAAGCTAATTATGATCCTGTTTCCGATACCTAATTCTATTCTGATTTCGATCCCAGTTCCCTGTCGGAGACTCTCATATTCTTTGCGATTTAGATTCTGATGTTAATTAATTAATTATAATTTCGATCCTGACTCTGAATGTGAATCTCAATCTGAGTCGCATTTCGACTCCATCTCTGTCTCTTATCTAATCGATTCTAAATTAGATTTTCAGTGTTAAACTGACCTTGACCTGCTCCTGATTTCAATTCGTTATTCGATTCTGATATTGCTTGCGATTTTGATTCTGATTCCGATTCCAATTCTGAATGTGAATCTGAACTCTGAATTTTCCAACTCTTATCCTAATCGATTCTGATTCTTACTCTGAATCTAAAGCTGATAATGATCCTGTTTCCGATTCCTAATTCTGATTTTGATTCCAGTTTTCCTTGTCAGAGACTCTCATACTCTTTGCGATTTTGATTCGGAATCTGATTTTGAATGTAAAACTGACCTTGACTCTGATTCTGATTTAGATGCCTCATTCGATTCTAATTCTGAATGGTAATCTGAACCTGAATCGTACTTCGACTAACTCTTATTCTGACCGAGTCACACGCTTCGTCAAGTAGATGATTTCGAGAGCAAACAACCCCCCCCCCCCATCACACGCTTTGTTAAGCAGATGATTTCAAGAGAAAATAATCCTCCTCCTCCGGATTTTTATTCTGAATTCGAAGCTGATTATGATGCTACTTCCGATTCTGATTCCATTCTAATTTTGATTCCTGTACCTTATCAGAGACTCTCATACTCTTTGCGATTTTGATTCGGAATCTGATTTTGAATGTAAAACTGACCTTGACTCTGATTCTGATTTAGATACATCATTCGATTCTAATTCTGAATGGTAATCTGAACCTGAATCGTACTTCGACTAACTCTTATTCTGACCGAGTCACACGCTTCGTCAAGTAGATGATTTCGAGAGAAAATAATCCCCCCTCCCCATCGCACGCTTTGTTAAGCAGATGATTTCAAGAGAAAATAATCCTCCCCCTCCTGATTCATATTCTGAATTCGAAGCTGATTATGATCCTACTTCCGATTCTGATTTTGATTCCTGTACCTTATCAGAGACTCTCATACTCTTTGCGATTTTGATTCGGAATCTGATTTTGAATGTAAAACTGACCTTGACTCTGATTCTGATTTAGATACCTCATTCGATTATAATTCTGAATGGTAATCTGAACCTGAATCGTACTTCGACTAATTCTTATTCTGGCCGAGTCACACGCTTCGTCAAGTAGATGATTTCAAGAGAAAATAATCCTCCCCCTCCTGATTCTTGTTCTGAATTCAAAGCTGATTATGATCGTACTTCCGATTCTGATTCTATTCTTTTGATTCCTGTACCTTATCAGAGACTCTCATACTCTTTGAGATTTTGGTTCGGAATCTGATTTTGAATGTAAAACTGACCTTGACTCTGATTCTGATTTAGATACCTGATTCGATTCTAATTCTGAATGATAATCTGAACCTGAATCGTACTTCGACTAACTCTTATTCTGCCCGAGTCACACGCTTCGTCAAGTAGATGATTTCGAAAGAGAATAATCCACCCCCATCACACGCTTTGTTAAGCAGATGATTTCAAGAGAAAATAATCCCCCCCCTCCTGATTCTTACTCTGAATTCAAAGGTGATTATGATCCTACTTCCGATTCCTAATTGTGATTCAGTTCTGATTCGACTGTTTGATTCGATGAAATTGCGATTTTGTTTCCGATGTTAATTAGTTAATTATAAATTCGATTCTGACTCTGAATGTGAATATGAATCTGAATCGCATTGCGACTCCGCTCTGGTTTTGAATATAAAAGTGATCTTGGCTCTGATTTTGATTCCCATTCCAATTCCCTATTCGATTCTGATATTGCTTGCGATTTTGACTCTGATTTCGATTCTACTTCTAAATCTTTGTGTGAATGAGCCCGTTTATAACTCTTATCCCGATCGATTCTGATTCTTACACTGAATCTAATTCTGACTGTAAAGCAGATTCCAGTTTTGATTCTGATGCCAATTATGATTATGATCCTGAGTCTGAGTCCGATCCCTATCTCTTTTTGTAACCGATTCTGGTATTTACTTTGATTTTAAATCTAAAGCCAGGCCCGACTCTGATTCTGAGTCTGTTTTGATTCTGATTTCAATTTCGGTTGCTTGCAATTTGGATTCTGATTCAGATTATAATACGTCTTGCTTCGATTCTATTTCTAACTCTTATTCCAATTCTGACTCGTACTCCGAATCTACTTTTAAATGTATGGTTAGTTCATATTGTGATTATGATCCTGCTTCAGAATCCCAATTCTAATTCTGCTTTTGATTCCGATTCTGATTTCGATTCTTTATCCGATTCTGATATTGCTTACGATTTTGATTCTGATGCCGATTCTATTTTTAAATATGAATCTGACTGTGAATCTAAACTTAAGTTGTACTTGTGCTCTTATTCCGATCGATTTTGAATATTACTCAGAATCTAATTTGAGTCTGAAACTGCTTTCGATTTCCGATTCTGATGCTAATTATAATTATGATTCCGATTCTGACTTTAAAGGTGAATCTAAATTTGAGTCCGTTGCTCTTTTTCTAACCGATTCTGATTTTTATTGGGAATCTGACTTTGACTCTGATTTTGATTATATTCTGATTTAGATTTCGATCCCAGTTCCTTACCCGATTCTGATTGCTTGCTATTCTGATTCTGATTGCGACTTTAATTCTGAATATGAACCGAACTTGAGTCACACTTCGGCTACGTTTATAACTCTTATTCTTACCGATTCTGATTTTTATTCTGAATATCTATGGCTGGTTCAGATTCTGATTATTTCGAATCTTAGTTCGATATAGTTAATACCGCTTTTATTTCGACTTTGGTTTGACTCTCATTCTGTCCAATTCTGATTTTACTCTGAGTATCTGTGGGTGGTTCAGATTCTGATTATTCCGAATCTTAGTTCAATATAGTTGGTACCGCTTTTGTTCTGACTTTGGTTCTGATTCTTTATTTGATTGTAACACTGCGCGTACGATTTTTAATCCGACCCAAATTAAGATTCTGATTATAAATATGAATCTGACTGTGAATCTTTAACTCTTATTCTGACGAATTCAGTTTCTTACTTTAAATTTGTCTCTGATTTAGGTTCTTCTTCCGATTATTATTCGATTACCCATCATTAAGTCCGTTCGTTAGAATTCAACCTTTAATTTTTTGCGTAATTTGACATAAAATTTGGTATCAAATAAAAGTTTCGGTCTAGTTTTGGCAGAGAGAAACTAAATGTGGTAGTATCTACTTGAAGTAGATTTTTAATTCATAATTCTTCATAGAGGTCCCCCATGAATGCAGAGAGAGCGTTTTCCCTGTCGTCGTCGCGTCGGGGCGAGTCCAAACTCGCCTGAAATATTAAGGGCGCGCGGAAGGAGGACGTAAGAATCACGCATTCGAAATGCATAATAAATTGGCCGACTGGATGCAAGAAGAAATAAATTCCGACTAAATTTCCCCCGCATTCGTAATCCGTTCACGTAGGAAGAATAAAAAGGAATTTCGCATGCAGAATGTTCATATTTATGTAAAATCCTCCCCGGGAAAACGCGAGGACCGCAAGACACAATGCTCGTCTGTGCAAATAGACCGGGCAAATGGATTCGCAAACCGGATGCAACGCAAAAAATGATTCAATTTTCTCTCTGTCTTTCTCTGCGCTTATCTTCGGACGGATGACTCTGGCTCGGTATTTCAGAAGATGTATTTAGAAAAGAAAACTACAGTAAGTTGGAAAGAATTCTATAATCCTAAAGGAACAGTTGCCAAAGTTACCAAGCATGTCTGGATGTCTGGGGGGAGGGGGGTTGGTTATACGTTAGTTACTTAAGTGTTTTGCACTATTTGCTTTTAACGTAATTACGTATATATTCTAAATCTTCTCTTCGTTTTGTTCCTCCAGAGCGTATTCCTCTGGCGGAAATTAAACAAGCAAGTTGCAACCGAGCCCGTTGCAGGGGATTCACAGACGAATAATCGATGGGTATAATCCTAATTACCGCAGCAAATAAACAATTGATAATTAATCGTCGATGAGGAGAGAGAGTGCGCCGGAAGAGGAGAGAGAGCGCGAAAGGGAAAGAGACCGCGGAATAATTTAAATTGCAAATGCACTACTCCTTGTTGACGTCGCGAACAACTATTCTATTTAATTCAGCTTCTGGCTGAGTAAATACAGATACAGAGGACATTTGAAATAACATTGCGAGAACGCGCATTACATCTGTATATACACATACATGTAAATTTGTCAAATAATGGAAAACGGGAGAGATTACTGCAGTAAAACTCCTTGTCTCTACTATTTTACCCCGTGCGCTGCCCTTTTCGCAAACAATTTCGCTCAACATTGACATGTTCCAATTTAATTTGCAAATTCATACCAGATTCGACGTGCGCGTTCCCACCGGATTTTTCCGGGTGAGGGGGAGGTATAGATGGACCCTTTCACTCTGCACCATATAATTCAACCAAATCAAGTTAATTTTGCATTCATCCTCCGATATAATAAATCGTTCCTACATATTTTTTTGTGCGTTCATTGCACCCCGTTGATTAGAAAGTCGAACGTACAACATACATATAATATAGTGACATCGCACGCCTCATTAACTTTTAATTCGGAGAACTTGACGGCCATCTATAATAAATGGTTATTAAATTATAGGCCTCCGATACACATGGATTTCAAAGGTGACTACCCGGCGCGGGGTTCATTAAAAATGTATTTATTAATGACCGCCCGAAGTGGAAACAAACAAGTCGAAAAGACTTGATTATTTTACTGCACGCTCGGAACTCGTGAAATATTTAAAAAGTCGAATCAATCATTAGATAAACGCCTTTCAGGACGCAGACGCGTGTAATAAATTTTTCGCTTGCCCGGATTTTTATCATTTATATTTATACACCGGAATACCGACGAGGCGTATCGATTAATTTAATATCTCGCCGACGTAAATGAAGAAACATTTCACGTACTTAACGGCCGGTGTATGACGTGTTTGATGTTGTTAAATTATTTCAAATTAAGTTCGTCGAGGGCGCATGCATGCATGCATGCAGGTCGTCGCCGTTGGATGTCGCAATTTTTTCGCGCAAATTTATTCCTATCTACAATAATAAAGGAAAATAATTATGCCGTTTTGCATTTTACGTGTCATAAAGTCTGAAGTCCCGGCTGAAAAATGTTAGGTAGGTACATATTTCGTTTTGTTTCTGCGAGGTTGGGTGATTATGTTTTCGATTCTGACTCTGAATGTGAATCTGAATCTGAACCGTATTTCAATTCCCTCCGTATTTGTTACTTTAGCCGATTTTAAATCTAAATCTTATCTTGACTTTGATTTCAATTTCGATTCTTTATCCCATTCTAATTATTGCTTGCAATTTTGATTCTGATTCGTCCTTCGACTCCGTTTCTAATTGTTATTCCGATTCGAATCTCGACGATCACATCAATAAAGCATTGAGAAATCAATTTGATAGACTACTCGAATCACAGATGTCAATATAGAGGAGAAAAAGCGTGACGATTTCAATTTTTGAGTCACCAAGATGCACTTCCAAAGGCAACCCAAAATTCGACTAGAATCTCCACCTTTTTGTTCGTCAATCACATTACTCAAGCATTGAAGAATCGATTTGGTAGACCATTCGAATGCCAGAGGTCAATGTAGAGGAGAGAAAGATTGACGACTTCAGTTTTCTGGGCCGAAAAGATGCACTCCCGAAGACAACAAGCAAAGAAGTCAAAATCCGACTCGAATCTCCACTTTTTCATTTGGCAATCACATCACTCAAGCATTGAGGATTCGATTTGATAGCCCTCTCGTATCCTAGAGGTCAATGTGGGTTGAAAAGGCTGACGACTTCAGTTTTTAGGCAGCCAAGTTGCACGTCCCAAAGACGACAACAAGCAAAGAAGATTTTACTCAATCTGACAGTCTCATCCTCTCGAGGAATCGATTTGATACGCCATTCGAAACGCAAAGATCAATATAGATGAGGAAAGGCTTCAGATTTTTTAGGCAGCCAAGTTGCACCTTCAAAGGAAATAAGCGATGTAGGAGACCAACTCAAGATTCTATTCGAATTTCCACTATTTGAGTCGACAGTCCCCTTACTCATGCAGCATTGAGGAATCGATTTGATAGGCCAAAGATCAATGTGGGGGAAAAAGCTTAACAACTTCAGTTTTTAGGCAGGCAAGTTGCACCCTCCAAAGACAACAACAAACGAAGAAGATTTTACTCAATCTGCATTGTTTTATAAACAGTCTCATCTTTGATGCGTTGAGGAATCAATTTGATACGCCATTCGAATCCCAAAGATTAATATGGATGAGGAAAAGCTTGACGGTTTCAGATTTTTTAGGCAGCCAAGTTGCACCCTCAAAGGAAATAAGCGATGTAGGAGACCAACTCAAGATTCTACTCGAACCTCCACTATTTGAGTCGACAGTCCCCTTTTTCACGCATTGAGGAGTGGATTTGATAAACCATTTGAATCTCAAAGGTCAAAGTGGGGGGAAAAGCTTGGCGGCTTCAGATTTTAGGCAGCTAAGTTGTATCCCCCTCCCCCTCAAAGACGACAACAAGCAAAGGAAATTTTACTCAACCTGCATTATTTTATCGACAGTCTCATCACGAATGCGTTGAGGGATCGATTGGGGATGAGCAAAAGCTTGACGACTTCAATTTTTTGAGCAGTCAAGCTGCACTCTCAAAGAAAACAGGCAAAGAACTCAAAATTCGACTTGAATCTACATTGTTTTATTCGACAGTCATATCACTCATGCGTTCAGGAATCGGTTTGGTAGACCATACGAATCCCAAAGTTTATATGGAGAAGGAGAAGCTACTTTTAGGCAGGGAAGGTTCACTCTCAGAGACCACAAGCGAAGTAGGCGTTAAAATGGAAATAATCTTTTAAAGAAACTTTCTCACTAAGCTGGAATGTAATCAGTATAATAAATAACAACAATAATAATGAATACTTACAGACTGTTGCAATCATGCGGCTTCCACAACCATGGATGCACTTTTAAAGCGTACAGGTGCAGTCGCAATCTTAATTCATGACATAACCTTTACAGAAAAACATCGTGGACATTTCGTTTGCGGTTTCCAAACAAAAAATAATTTAAAAATGGCAAGATTTGGATACATTCGAAGTTCATAGTTTTGCTGGAGATGGGTACGATCTTTAGTAAACTTTCTGTAAGCCTCGTGGATTATGATTGTGACTGTACATGAAGATGCAATAAAAAGTTCAAAGAGGAAATTAGTAAATCGGAAAAGCTGGTGGCTACGGATGATATGGTTGTGTTTTGAGAAAGAGAACGCAACGCAAATAAGAATCCTCAGTAAAATAGAAGGCAGAACCAAGAACGAAACGGTAGAGGATGCCACAAAAAATAACTGTTCCTATCGGCAAGAGAAGTGTTTGAAGCAGGAACACAGGAAAGATGCACAGAAAAAATAAAAAGTACACCACAGCAGAAAGGTGTATTTTGGGACGACCAAGAGAGATGGAGACAATGCAGGAAGGAAAGGAAATTTGAAGAA
The DNA here is from genome assembly GCA_958336345.1 of Dorcus parallelipipedus. Taxonomy (NCBI): domain Eukaryota; kingdom Metazoa; phylum Arthropoda; class Insecta; order Coleoptera; family Lucanidae; genus Dorcus; species Dorcus parallelipipedus. The sequence continues at coordinate 47,357,820 of OY284477.1, read as the reverse complement.
GAGCAGACCCAACTCATCCAGTCTTAACTTTAAGAAAGATTTAGGATTAAGTAAGTAAGAAAAGCAGAGCTGGCCTTCATCGAAATCAAAAAAATAATAAGTGTATGAGTTGAAGGTCACATTTGGGGCGCTGCATTGAACAATGTCGCAAATGAAAGGCTCGTGAATTACTCTGTTCTTGTCTTATTGTAAGGTTGTTAACAAAGCCGAGAAATACAGGAAAATATGCACAGAATGAATAAGAAGCACAGCGTAGCAGAAAGGTACCGGCCAAGCCAGATGGAGACAACGCACGAAGAATGGAAAGAGAGGACCAAATTTTGAAGAAGAACAGCCCCAACATATTCAGTCTTAAATTTGAAAAGATTTAGGTTTAAGTAAGAAAAGCAAAGCTGGACTCCATCGACATCCAAAAAATAATAAATGCATGAATTGAAGGTAATATTTGGGGCACTACCTTAAACAATGTCGCAAACGAAAGGCTCGTGAATTACTCTGTTCTTGTTTTATTAAAAGGTATCTACTGGCAGATTGATAAAAAAGTCGAAGAATATTCAGGGGTATTTCTGGGGTTAGTTAGATGGTGTTAACCCCAATAAAAAAAAATTTCAATGATAGTTGGACGTATCTTGCCTATATTAATTACAATGCACATAAAAAGGATCTACCATGCCCGATTCTGAATCTAAAGCTAATTAAGATCCTGCTTCCAATTGCTAAGTCTAATTCTGATTCTATTCTGATTTTGTTTTCAGTTCCTTATCAGAGACTCGAGTACTGTCTGCGGTCTTGATTCTGATGTGAATTATGATTAAGATTCTGTTTCTCAATCTGAATGTGAATCTGATTTTAAATTTAAAGCTAGTATTGACTCTGATTCTGATTTTGATTTCGATTCCGGTTGCTTGCAATTTGGGTTCCGATTCAGATTATAAATCTGAATATGAATCTGATTGTAACTCAAATCTTGAGTCGTACTTCGGTTCTGTTTGTAACTCTTATTCCGTTTGTAATTCTGAATATTTGTAGGAATCTGAATATGAGCCGCACTTCACTCCCGTTCGTAACCCTTATTCTGATCGCTTCTGATTCTTACTCTGAATCTAATTCTGATTCTGCTTCCGATTTCTAATTTTGATTCGGATGCTAATTATTATTATGATTCTGAATGTGAGTCTGGCCCTATATCTTTTTCTAACCGATTCTGATTTTTACTCTGATTTTAAATATAAAAGTAGTCTTGACGCAGATATTCTGATTCTATTCTGATTTTGATTTCGATTTCGATTGCAGTTCCGGTTGCTTGGATTTGCTTTGGATTCCGATTCAGGTTATAAATCTGAAGATAAATCTAATTGTAACTCAAACCTGAGTAGTACTTCGATTCTGTTTGTAACTCTTATTCCGATTCTAATTCCGAATCTTTGTGTGAATCTGAAAATGAGCCGCACTTCGCTCCCGTTTGTAACTCTTATTCTGATCGACTCTGATTCTTACTCTGAATCTAATTCTGATTCTGCTTCCAATTCCTAATTTTGATTTAGATGCTAATTGTGATTACGACTCTGATCATGAGTCTGAATCTGGGTCCGTCTTGTCTCTTTTTCTAACCGATCCTGACTTTTACTCTGATTTTAAATATAAAACTAGTCTTGACTCAGATTTTTATTCTATTGTGATTTTTATTACGATTCCGATTGCAGTTCCGGTTGCTTGCGATTCGGATTCTGATCCAGATTATAATTCTGAATACGTCGTGCTTCGATTCTGTTTCTAAGCCTTATTCCGATTCTGATTCGTACTCTGAATCTAATTTTAGTTTCTGTTTCTAGTTCATGTACTGATTGTGATCCTGCTTCAGAATTCTATTCCTGTTCCTTATCAGAGACTCTGATGTCGATTGTTTATCCGATTCTGATATTGCTTGCGATTTTGATTCTGACGCCGATTCTAATTCTAAATATGAATCTGACTGTTAATCTAAACGATTATAAATCTAAATATGAATCTGACTGTAACTCAGAATCTGAGTCGTACTTCGATTCCGTTTACTCTTATTTCGATTCTAATTCTGAATCTTTGTATGAATCTGAAAATGAGCCCCGTTCGGAACTCTTATTCTGAACGATTCTGATTGTTATTCTGAGCCTAATTTGCTTATTGCGATCCTGCTTTCGATTCTTGATCCTGTTTCTAATTTATTCTGATCATGATTTCATTCACTTTAAAGGCGAATCTAAATTTTAGTCCGTTCCTATCTCCTTTTCTTTTCTGCTTTCTGCTTATGATTCCGATTTCGATTTTGAATGTGAATCTGAATCTGAATGTATTTCAACTCCGATTTTGATTCCGATTCCAATTTTTAATGTGAATATATCTGTGCATCTGAACCTGAGTCGTCCTTCAACTCCGTTTCTAATTGTTATTCCGACCGATTCTGATTCTTATTCAGAACCCAAAGCTGATTGTGATCCTACGTCCGATTCCTAAGTCTGATTCTGATTCTATTCTGTTTTGTTTCCAGTTCCTTATCTGAGATCTTTTGATTCTGATGTTAATTATGATTAAGATTCTGATTCTGACTCTGAATTAGAGACGTGCACGAGTAAATACAAAATCGTCCGAGTACAGTACGCATACTGATTTGACGGTTACAACGATGCATATTCTAGTACGTATAATCATATACGTATATGATCGGCATCGTCAGGCAATTTTTAGTTATGCAATCATGAAAAACAGTCGCATCACAGACGATTACTAATAAGTATACCGTTGCGACGCCTACGATGCGACGATGTCCACGATGCTATATTTACGACTACATCCTCGCATCGCCGCGTAAGTTAATCGGCGATTATCAATCGGTTACAGTTTTACTTACTCGTGCAGGTCTCTACGCTGAATGTGAATCTGAATTGCATTTCGACACCATCCCGATCTCCTTTCCTAACCGATTTTGAATCTAAAACTGATTTTGAGTCTGATTTCGATTCCATTTCTGATATTACTGTCTGCGATTTTCATTCTGATGATAATTGTGATTCAGATTCAATCACTGAATGTGAATACGTATCTGACTTGTATTTCGGCACTGTCCCTATTCCTTTTTCTAACCAATTTTGAGTCTGGTTTCGATTCCGATTCATTATCCAATTTTGATATTGCTTGCGATGTTAATTCTGATTCCGAACCTAATTCGACTCCGTGTCTAAGTCTTATTCTGATCGATTCTGAATCTTATACTGAATCCAAAACTGATTATGATGCTATTCTGATTCTGATTTGTTTTTAGTTCCTTATGAAAGATTAATACTGTCTGCGATTTTGATTCTTTAATGTAAATTATGATTGTAATTTTGATTCTGACTGTGGATGAGAATCTGCATCAGAGTCGTCTAACCGATTTTGAATCTAAAACTGGTTTTGAGTCTGATTTCGATTCCGATTCATTATCTGATTCTGATATTGTCTGCGGTTTTGATTCTAACTTCGAGTCTAATTCTGAATATGAGTCTGATTTTGATTTTGATCGAGTCTGATTATTTATTACTCTGAATTCTGAATGTGAATCTGACTGTTAATCTGATCCGGATCTGATCGAGTGTGATTATTATTCTGAATATGAATCTGATCCTGAGCAACACTTCGACTCCCGTTTGTGTCTCCTATTCTGATCGAGTCTGATTATTACTCTGGATCTAATTAGAGTATAATTCGTAATTTCTGTTTGAGGCTACATAATTAAAAGCGTAAATATTCAAACTTTATATAATCGATTTTTATCTTTCAAATAAATAATTTAATTAACGACCATTTCAAATATGCGCTAATAAAATGGACGCAGAACAAAGTGAATATAAAATGGCCTCCCGTCGCCGAAGTACGAGTAAAAATCGAGCCGATTACGCGACCGGACGTGTTCCTCCCTGAAAAATAAATTAAAGGCGATTACGCTCCGCGCGCCCCACCGACAATTTGTTGCAAGGTGAAATTTACTTTCCGCCTCAATATTTGATGCGGAAGATCAAAGAATGAGAGCCGGCGGCCACCGGGGCGCGTTAATTTTTTATCAGATATCGACTTTGCGCCGCAGGGTCAAGTGGGTTAACAGATTCTCTGACCCGTCATCTAGCCGGTGATTCACGCAGATGAAGAGCCACTCGTTTTTGACCTCCGACCCCCCGCCTGCTAACGCTCAAGTGGCCTACGTCTTTTTTTGCGTCTTCGGCTTCTGGAATAATTTAATTGTTTTTTTTTTCGCCCTCCACAGGTTGCCCATTAGTTAAAAATTGGTTCTTTGCTCGAGGAGGGTCAGTCCAGGTAATTGCGTCTAATTCGAAAAACTTTCAGTCGATTTCTCACTTCAAATTAATACGAATTGTTTTGCAACCTCCCCCCACTCCTCGTCCCCTAGCTTTAAGCTCAAACACGCGAGAGCACTGAAATGTAAGAGATTCGTGTTGGGGGATTGATTTAGGCCCGTGCCATATTACTCAAACTAAGACACTACATGACGCATGATGTAGTTGAGATCTTAGGTGTACCACAAGGTTCTATTCTCAGCCCGTCGTTGTTTATAATCTACGCCAATCATTTAGAACAACAATCTCTGAAATGTGAGAGTAATCATTTTAAGTTAAACGCGAATTTATTTTATTATAAAACTGTCCAAAGTAAGGTTTCTTGTATTTGCGCTCTCAAGTCCGATTTATGAGGCTCTATAATTTTTTCTTGAGGGGGGACTGTTATTTTCTTTTTTTCAATAACCGAAAACGCATGAAAATTGATGGCGCAGGATTACGTGGATGATAATGACCTCTTCATCATTGCATGTAGAAGGGCGGTTATAAAAATTCCGGCCTTTTTTTTATAATCCTTAGTTAAAAGATATTTCAGGAGCGAGGTTTATCCCCGAAATCCACGGTCTGTAAAACTTTCAGTAATCTAGATTAGGTGGAATCCGTCCGCCATCTAGGATCCTTTCCATTATGTATACTCTATATAAATTGAGCTCGTTTCTGCAGCCAGTCTCTACCGCATTTTAAAATAAGATATATTTTATAAGATTACTCTCTTTTCTATCGATTCGATCACGACCGGCTCCTTTTTCACGGCATTATGTAACGAGCACGTTACGTTAATAATAATAATAATAATAATCCGCAGCGAGTTACTCTGTTTTGTTTTATTTTTTCTTTTTAATATCGTTGCGCCCTCGTTAGAGCAAAACAAAGGGGGATTTAGAGTACAGTTCGCTTTAAATAAACGTCCGAAGTTTGAAACTCGAACGTAAAAACTCCCCGGACAAAGGACGGACGGAAGATCCTTCTACTTTCGGCAGGTACGAACGCGCGCAAGAAAACTTCCTCGAGCGCGCGGGGGGACCAAAACGAGAACTACCCTCGATAGCATAATACGCTTTTACGATTTACTTTCGCCGTAATTTTTTTTTTAATTAAACTAATTTGAATTTAACGAGCTCCTTTCTGCCCCGAGTTGTAAACCAAACGAAATCATTTCATCCATTTTTTTTTTGCCCTCGCCTGTACGAAAACAAAACGTTTCGTTCTTTATTGATGATGAGTGTCAAAACTTGAATCGAAACAGAGAAGACCTCAATCGCCCCCTCCCCCTCACCCCAAAGATATGCATGTCCATGATGTTTCAAATAAAACGTTTGGTTATGGGCGCAGAGCACGTCGTGAAAGAATGCGTCTGATTGTGAGGTTTCGACATCCCGAGAGAAGAAGGGCGAACCGTCGCTCGCTTTGTTCGTTTGTTTTTGTTGTCCTGTTTTGGGAAAACAATACGGTCAAACGGTCCTCGTCCGAAGGACTATTGATTTAATTATTTTGAAGAGCGTACCTAAAGACTAACGTCGGCGTTAATCACGATGATTTAGCGCGTTCATTATTAAAGGGTCTCGGATTCAACTCGAACCTTCGTTTTGCACATTGTTACTTTTCACAAAAAAAAATATCACTCGGCGTAGATAAGAAGAGGTCCTTTTTTGTTCGGACGAAATTAGTCTAGTCATGCCGACTCATAACGACTCTTTGATGTAATCACGCATTCTTCATGCATTTCAGGTGGATCAGTCACTCACGTCCAGGCAATTGTGAAAGGTGTAGCGATGCTTCCGTGCGACTTGACGCCCCCGGCGGCCAACGACAGCGTCGTCCTCGTCGTCTGGTACAAGGACGAGCACACGCCCATTTACAGGTAAGAGGGCGCAATAAAACCCCGGCCTTAAAAAACATGCATGCCCCTCGACGTGGAAGGTTTATTGTGTGTTTTCTTTTCGAGCGCCGCGACGCCTTATTGGAAACTGTTTGTCTGTGCGGAGACGGGAACGGTAATCTGACTCCGATAACGAAGTCTGTGATTTAGTGGCGTCGCTTGCTTTATTAATTTAGGGGAAATCGATGCCCCCTGTTATGTACGCGTCGAGCGACGGGGCTTTAAATTTAACCTGCCAGATTAAATCGGGCGAATACCGGTCCCGTTTACCTCGTGAAAACGCAATGAACTCGTTACAAACGGTGACTTGCACGTTTTTTTTTTTATTTGCGAAAAGATTCATCGCCAATATACTGTTTACTTTACGTTCAACTTTTTTATACTTAAGTATTGATTTTGGCATGTTCTCACTTAACAAAGTACTCTTTCGTAATTAAAACTCGGGACGTACCAAAAATGCGTTAAATTTTTTGATCGTCTGTCAATAGACAACTTGGTAAACTCTGGAGTGCCTCGGGGTTCCTTTTTTGGGCCAACGTTGTTTATTATTTGTGTAACACGTTTGTTTGATGCGCTAGATCTCACTCGTACGCGGTTGATAGGATCGTATATTATTCTTTCCTTCAAAATCACTTAAGTTATTAAAATAATTTTGAAATTAAAAGTAATTGGGTAGGTAATACTAGTTAGTGAACCCAGTCTCTTTTTCTTCTTTAAAAAATGCCTGGAAGATTTTTTTTTTAATATTAAAATTGGCGTGAATAATAAGAAGCACTTTCATATTGGAAAATATTATTTTCGGAAAAATGCTATAAAAAGCAATGGACCTAAAAAATAGCGTGAAGTGGGTGGTTAAAAAAAGAAAGAACAAGAACAGATGTTAAATGGAACAAAGGAGCGAATGAGGTGTAAACCAAAAACAAATCAAGAAATGAAAGAACTGTGTAATGAAATGAATATGGTTAGAGGCATAGGAATTAAAAAAGTTTTTCCTCTTTTTCAGTCCATCTGGGGACACACTGTATATTGTTGATAAAGATTTTTATGTTTGGGAACACGGCTAATTATTTTATGGCAGATGTCACAACAAAATTTAAATAAAATCACTAAACTCAGACTTGTCGCAACTTACTAAAATTTGTTTGAAATTTCAACAGAAAGTCACCAGATCTAGAAAAAAAAATCAATGAATTGGCAACAGTGGTTCGTTTGTTCCGGGCTGACACTTCTGAAAGGTGGCAGCTCTATTGCTAACACTTTTAGTTTTAAGCTGAGTTTTAAGCTATAAAAATCGGTTAAATTAGCAAAGGTACAGTGTTTTCCATGCTCAAAAATAATTGCAGTCTTATTTGTATTTTTTTAATATCAATTTAATAATTTTCTAATCTATTCGGTATATATCTGCATTTTTTTCCTCTTTATAGCAATACCAAAATTTCATAAATTTCTTTACAAAGTAACGAAACTTAAAAAAAGCATTAGTAATTGAGAAGTGCTGTAAATTTTGCAATTTCAAGTACTTTTTGGTTTAATTGGTAAATGCCGATGCATACATTGTGTATGAAAAGGAAAGAGTGCTTGATAATTGCCAATACTTTTTAGGGTGATAATTGAATTACTTTTTTTTAGTAGCAGTAATTTTCCCAGCTCACAAACAATCAGCTCTGTCCATCGATGTCCTCTCTCGTTCCAAGCTGATAAAGGTGCTGTGTTTAAAATTCTAAATTATCTCAAAGTCACACTGACTGAAAATGACTAATCTACGTAAATTCTGTGCTTTCTTGCGCAGGCAATTGTTCACTCTTTAATCAGACAATATAAGAAAAACACAATTGTCCAATTTAGCAAGCAAAAACAATAATTAAAAAAACTGTGTACGAGGATTTCATCCCTGGCTGCACATATCGGAGTTGGCCGTAATGTTCGACGTCGCAAGAAATACATACATAAAAAAGTAACGGTTTCGCACCGGTCTAGCAAGTCATCGTTCAAAAGTTGAGTGTTCGCGGGCCGAAATAATGAAACTCCGCCTACATTCTTCCCGCGATTTTCCACGATCGCATTGCGACTTGTGATCAAAACGCATTGTCAGGATAGGCCTTAAGAGAAAATTAAAAAAAAAAAACTCAATCAGAACACGACAGAAATTTTATTTTGAAGGAAGTCAATGTTCAAGTTCTTCAAAATATTTTTCCTTGAAATCTTTTAACAGAATTGCGTTTATTCTTATACACCCTGTTCAGAAATTGGGAGACTCGGTGGTCATCCTTGCATGATTCTAAATTGAAAATCTTAACACGAAAGCTTTGTACGAGCCCTCCTGTTTATATGCGAGGTCATCAAAGTTGAAGGTATGAGGAATGCGTTTTGAGTGACCGAAATTTGTTCAAATTATAATTACGTAGAAGTTTTTGTGATCCTTGCAGTTTGTCTTCATTTTAAGCTGTTTTGACATGCCTTCAACGAATTAAAACTAATAAAATAAAAGTAAGATAAAATACATTTTTATATGTATTAAAATTTTCTTCTTTAGAAGAAGGAACAACGCTACGACCTCCGCGTTCAGTAATTTCTGAACATCCTGTATAATTTCTTTGCATATACATATATTACGATATGAGAATGGCACTGGGAAAAAGAAGTCCTATGTTTTGGAGGATAAATGAAAGTAAGTATTATATCTAGTTGACAAATTGTGAACTTCACATCTGAACTTAATCTTGTTATACGGTGCGATTTAAAACTAATTAGAAAAGGGGAGGCTATGAAAAATAAAATCAGATACAATTATTACCACGGTTAGGTGAATCGGGTCTACGACAATTCGGTGTACGACAATTTGATACAGGTATAATCGTGGGTATAATGCAGAGTGACCGCAAAGAAATCCGCACCATATGTTTATACAGTGAGCCTCAAAAGTCTGGAATAGAATTCGTAATTTCTTTACATTCGACATTTCTAAAAAAATGCTCGGACAGGTAAATTTTGTTTTTAAAATGTATGTTTTTTTGTGAAAATAAATTCTTGACAGTCATTTGTTTTCGAGTAATGCCGATCCAGTTACATCAAAAAATGTTTTATGGGAAAAAAATTGAGAAAAAAATATTAAAAATGACATTGGCCGCATCTCACTCTTTAATAATAAAAATAATTATAAGGAGAAAGCACAATAAAAAATAAGCAATTCCATACACATTTCTTATTTTGAAAAATATTTATTTTCAATATTTGTTATTGACATTAGAGAACGCAGAGGGAAAAGAACTTTCATTTTCGGTAAAATCTCTTGAAAAAGTGCCAAGAATACTTAACAATACGAAATTTTTCTTATTATCAGTATTCAATAATGTTTTTCTCAATTCTTTTTCCATAAAATATCAAAAATTTTTGATATAATTGGATAGAGAATTCAATAAGTTATCAGAATCAAGAAATAAATTGGAGCTTGCTGAAAACAAAAAAGTTTTTCCCCTTTTTTAGTCCATCTGGGGACACACTGTACATGAAACGTTTACACGTATGTATGTAGTATGTTTATTAATAAAATTGCAAAACATTAATCTATTAATCGTTATCCTTAATTGATAACATTACAATTTAAGACGCCATTTTTTTTTCTTAATTATAATATAAAAATAAAAGATTCAAACTTCCTCTTGCATTCTTACTGTTGCAGGCATAAGAAAACCTCAAAATTTTCTGTATATTTAGACTAAATTAAAATTATTAAAATTGCGGTGGGTTAACAAATCAAAAGTGATAACATAAATTTTTGCGTAAAGAAGCAACTGCAGAGGGTTGTCGAAAGATGCAGTGAAACTGCTTCGTAGCTATATCTCAGAACGTACACAGTGTGTAAAACTTTTAGGTACTGCATCAGCGGAACGACGGGTAAACTCTGAAGTGCCTCAAGGCTCAATCTTGGGACCAATATTATATGCCATTTATGCCAACTGTTTGCCTGACGCTCTTCAGTATTGTAAGTATCACTTGTATGCCGATGATACGCTGATATATTACTCTTTCCCTTATGAGTACTTATTAAATTCAGCTGTAACTAAAATAAATACAGATCTCCAAAATTTACTAAAGATATCGGAATCACATTTTGTAAAAATAAACCCGAGCAAATCTAATGTAATCGTTTTTGAAAAAAAAATTCTTGATCAGGATCTTAATATACAATAGGAAGTATCTTGTTGCCTGTGGTAAAAACAATTAAAGTTCTCGGAGTAATGTTGGATAGTGAGCTCAGATTCACAGATCACTTGTCTCTTATTCTTCAAAAAGCCTATGGAACCTTAAGAAAACTTTTTCCTAGCAGACATATATTGAATCACAAAGTTAAACTCTTATTATGTGACTCATTGGTCTTGTCATTTTCTAATTATTGTGATACAGTATATCACTCATGCTTAAGAAACATACATGTTAACAGAATCCAACGTTTACAGAACTCGTGTTTGCGGTTTACTTATGGGATAAGAAAATTTCAGAGAATATCTCACACATAAAATCTTGAGTTAATTTTTTGTTGTTTTGTTTTTGATTTTGTTTTTCTTTTTTCTCTTTTCTCTCTTTTTGAAGGGGTACAAGGAGGAACAGACGACTCAATGAGTTAATCTTGTACTTGTAAAATTGTACTCCTTTTGGCAAAAAAGAATGACATTTATTTATAAGTAATAAATTTATATGTGTCCATGTAATTAACTTTTGCCAATAAAATTATTATTATTATTATTATTAAATGTGAAAAATCGTCTCAAATTTTATTGTGCATGCAACAGTTAAGAATTGAAGAGAAAATGTGTTCCTTTATATAGTTCTTGTGGATAGAAATGAATAAGTTAACTACTCGCAAAAGTTAAATACCAAGAACCCCTTGCGCTTCATATCTTGAATAAAACAAAGAAAATGAAAAATCTTTTTTTCAAGTTATTATGCCAGAGAATATGTTGTATGACTAACACGGAACATCTTTTGCAAAAGCTTATAATATCTTTTAAATTTTGTCTAATATGCCCAACAAATTCAAATTACAACATTTTTTTTAATTTTTATATTTTAAATAGGTACCATTTTTAACAAGACTAAAAATTTCTCACTGGATCTGTTATATTTAGTTATGGAACATGCATAAATTATTAGCACAAAGTTTTAAAAAAATCAATAAGTTTTCTTCCATACTGTGCGAACTTCACGGCGTGGCGGTCACTGCATCATACCTATACAAATTATTTTACACCGAATTTTCATACACCGAATTGTCATTGTCGCGTACACCGAATTGTCGCATACATCGAATTGTCGTACACCGAATTGTCGCATACACCGAATTGTTGCACACCGAATTGTCGCACACCGAACTGTCGTACACCGAATTGTGCTTCCAGGTGGATCGGATTCCGCTCGCGCTGGCAGGAGCGTCACATCTAACTTCACTCGAGACGGGAATAGCAAATAATCGAAAGCATAATTTGCAATAGCAAAGAACGTTTAGTGTTTAGAAAATACGAAATTTTGTTTAAATTTAACAATTTCTTGCGCGATGAAATTAAAATTTTGTCCGACGCTTATGGAGAAATAAGCCAGCACAACTCAGGCGGACCGTTGCAAGCAGAATCTCATCCGCCTAACCGTGACTATTACTGTCATCTGAGATACATTTGACGACAATTGAATTTTTTTTTTTAATTGAATACATAAGGCTTTGTTAAAACTCTTTAATATGGTAACGACGATTGCTTGCTAACCAATGATTTCAGTGTTCGAGAGCGTTTAAACAACTGACAGATTTGACAAAAGAGCTTAACGATTTATATAAGAATCTAAAACTACATTATCGTAAAATTCTAACACGTGCTAAACGTGATTACTACTGTAGAATTTTGAGAAACAGTTCAAACATTCAGAAAAGTGTTTGGACTATAATAAACACAGAACTAGGTAGGAAAACTAAGAAAAGTATCGACATTAGGTTGAAACTGAATGACATTGATACAACGACAGATATGAAACTTATTACGGAAGCCTTTGCTATATTATACACTTTTCTGAAGGTCCAGAAAACAAGATTATTTCAACGTTAGGTAACCTTGACTTGAATCCCGGATATTCTTATGCTCACTATCCAAATTCTTTAATCTTGCTTGAAACTGACACATCTGAAATTAAAAGATTTCTAGCCAACATCAAATCAATTACTACTGGTAGTGATGACGTTCCGCCACTTCTAGTAAAACAGTGCAGTAATGAATTAGTGCCTATCCTTACACATTTAATTAATTTATCTCTAAAAACTGGTGTTTTTCCTAATATACTAAAAACATGCATGGTAATTCCAATATTCAAAAAAGGTGACTCTATGTGTGTCGAAAACTATAGACCCATAACAATTGTTAGTGTATTCTCCAAGATTATTGAGAAAATAGTCCATTCTAGAGTGACAGACTACTTATACAAATTCAACATTATCTCTGATCAACAACACGGCTTCTTACGCAGTAGGTAAACTGAGACGGCAACAGCTAGTTTCTTCGATCATATACATCGGGAAATCGATGCAGGAAATTACGTCGCTGGTGTATTTTTTGATTTGTGCAAAGCCTTTGATACGATAGACATAGATATTTTATGCTCTAAATTGTTTGGGTATGGTATTAGGGGCTTGCCTCTGAAATGGATTGAATCTTTTCTCTGTGAAAGACAACTTTTTGTTAAATTAAATTATCAACGGTCTTCTGTTCACGGCATAAATTTGGGGGTTCCTCAGGGTTCGGTGCTGGGACCACTCTTATTCCTATTATTCATCAATGATCTACCAACTTACATTAAATCAGGTTTCTCCTATCTCTTTGCAGACGACACGTCTATTGTGGTTACAGCGCCCACTCCTGATGAACTCATCCATAACATTAAGGCAGTTATCTCTGAAATGTCAAATTGGTGCACTGAAAATCGATTAATCCTGAATGTAGACAAAACTAAGATTGTCAACTTCCATAACAAAAAATGCATAGCAAACGTTAACACAATTGACTCTTCAATTAAATTTTTTGAAGTTACTCAATTTCTTGGTCTTATACTAGACAAACAGGCTAAGCTGGCAAAACAACATTGATGTTATATGTAAAAAACTTAACAAAGCGCATTTTGCCATATTAAGACTTAAATCATATTTAGACTTAAGTCAACTTATTAACAAGTACTATTCTCTCGTTTATTGTCACCTTCAATACAACATTGTAGTTTGATATGATACACGTAATGGTTATAAACTGCAACTTGATTTGCACAATACTTCGATGTATGAAAAAAGACCCAATTACCTGTGTGCTAAAATTTATATTCATTTACCAAGCAGTTTAAAAGTTTCAATGTCCATGAACATATTTAAGAAAACTTTAAAAACATTTTTAATAAACAACTGCTTTTACAATTTAAATGAATACTTTATGTACACATCGGTTTAGATACTGTGAGCTTAATCTAGTCCTATGAATATTGTATTTTGTATTTCATTGTACTTTGATTTATTTTATATGTTTGTATTTTAGTTTATCTCATACTTTTCTAAACTACAATTTTAATCTGTTTTACTTAAAGTCTTACTTATTTATACACGTGTTTTGACAAAAATTTCATGTAGTCTGCTGTATTTAATCCGCAACATGTGACTTATCCTATGCATTATGAATGTCACAAGGATGAATAAATTATTATTATTATTATTATTATTATTATTGACAGTAGTCAGAAAGCAAATGTCAAACTAAAAGTTCCGAATCAAGTTTAAGACTGATTATTATTGTTTTTCATAGCCTCCCATTATCTAAATAATTTTAGATCGCACAGCATCTCGAAAACGACTGCATTGATTTATTTTAAATTTTGCAGACTTATTATAAATACAAAAAACTAGTCCGTGAACGACAGATTTTTTTCTGCTCTACAGTTTCTTTTTTATTGACCGAGAACGAGCGGTTTTTCAAGTTTTCAAGTAGAAGAAAATCTTTTAAAAATTTTAAATCTCGAGAACGAGGCCTTAAATGTCAAAGGTCACGGTGAAGTCAAAGAATTCGGTAAAATTTCGGGACAATCTTTATTAAAATGAGAATTATCATTTAGAGAGACGAAGTTTGAAATACACTGACGTCAATTTATGAAACTTCGACGGCGATCGCCTGTCGCTATCGGTAACCGACGGAGAAAACATTTATGAAACTTTGAAAATATTTCGAAAGAAATTTAGAAATTTAAGTCAAGGTCAAGGCAGAGACAAAACTTACCATTTCGAAGGCACGAAGACGGAAATGGTAAAATATAAACACGTCCTGTCGCATATCAAATGGAACGTCACGGCGAGACGACCCGGACTGACATACCGACGACATCTTGGAATCAAAGATGACCGCGTTATACGAGTGTAAATGTTAGTTTAAAAGATAAACACGTCGTGTCGCATATCAAATGAAACGTCCGGACGAGACCAAGTCGCCATCTTGCAATCAAAGATGACCGCCCTACACGATCAAGAAACATTAAGAGATAAGTACGTTGTGCGACCACTCATATGTAAGCACTCAACGAGCACAAGACGGCAAACGCAATTTACTAGCTGCCGCGAGCCCCCCAACTTCGAGCGGCCTTTAATGCGCGAAGCGCGCGCTTTCTTCGAATTTTTTTCTCTGTGGTGGGAGTTCAATGGACAAGTGGTTGGGCCGACAGGCCCGGATCACTTGTTATAAATACAAGAAAACTAGTCCGTGAACGATAGATTTTTCCGCTCTGCAATTTCTTCTTTATTGATCGAGAACGAGTTTTCATTTAGAATCCCCGTCATTTTGTTCCAAATCAATATTTAGAAAAGTCGATCGTTCAAGGACTACAGAATTTAGGATATAAATAAACACTAGTACCTGAGATTTTTCTTGATTAATTTTTAAAGAATGTCGCAAATATGTACATGGCATCTAGGTCAGAATTAATTTGTGAAACTGCATTTTCTAAATCCTGTGACTTAAAAGAATGATACAATCGAGTATCATCAGCACAGGTATGCATTTTACAGTACCCAACATGATTAATGAATGTAAATAGAAAACCATAGAGGTCCCAAAACCTACATGGCATCTAGGTCAGAATTAATTTGTGAAACTGCATTTTCTAAATCCTGTGACTTAAAAGAATGATACAATCGGGTATCATCAGCATAGGTATGCATTTTACAGTACCCAACATGATTAATGAATGTAAATAGAAAACGATAGAGGTCCCAAAACCGAACCTTGTGGCGCACCATGTGTTAATGGAAGATGACGTGGTTGAACGTTATTAACAACTAAAATACTAACTAAAATAAAAGCCAACGTATATATAAATCTTACAATTAGTAGCACGACGAATGACATTTACAAGTTGCGAGTTGTCACGTGATCTACGTAAATAATTCAGATTCAATTTACAATGATGTACCTACAAACGTAGAAGTTTTTCCGTTTTTCTCACGGATTAATTAAGAATCACCCCGTATATAAAGTTACGTAAGGAAATATTTCTTGCTTTTTATACTTTCTTGTTGTTACAATGCATTAATTTACTTTTAAAATTAGGCCATGAAACTAGGGTTTTTATACAGAATTGCTTCCTGCTTGGAAATAAACAGAAGAAAAAAGAAAACCATGTGATCACATTGATGTACACTTCTCAATTACTGGTTCATGTTCTTTAAGGTCCAATTTTTTTTTTTGCAAAGCTTTTGGCATACCTAATCTATAAAGCTGTGTTTGTACATTTAATAAAATTATTATTAAAAGCCGTGAAGGCAACACGTATAATTTACACTAGTTATTATTAATATATTTGTCATTCTTATTATTTTCCTTTCAGTACAAATAGAGTGTTCAATCGAGTAATTTGCACTTAATGTAATCATTTTGAATGCACACGAAAAGAAGCGGCGAAGTTATGACAATCGTATGGGGCGAAGGTCAATAATATTTTTTTTTATAAAAAAAAACGTTTGAGAAACACTGGATGTTATTTAAATGCCCTCCCCCGAGCTGAGCGAAGCTTACTGTTATGTGAGATAAACGAGACACGAAACAGCAGATGTAATACAATAAACGTTGATACACCCCGTATATTTGTATACGTTTCTAGCCAATAGATAAATTATTGTTATTTAATGAACCGCAAACGTGCAAACGGTGTCACGTTGACATAAAGCAATTTTTTCGTTTTGTTTTTCGAGCTTGGAAATTGTGCTTCGGAATAATAAATGATGTATGATAAAAGGTCGGTTAATGGCCGAGCTTACCGAAAGCCAATTGTCGGTTATTACAGGACTGAAGTGCATTACCTTGTCCCTCTTCTTTCACTCTAATAACACCAAATTAATGCCCGTGAACGTCCATTTTCCTAACGTCACTGTTCCACTTAGCATACAGCTTCAGCGCATCGCCGTTCTTGTTTCATGTCCGAACACAACAGATAAACCACATTAGATAAGTGCAGTTCGAAAGTACATTAAGTTTTTATTATAAATAAATTAGGTGCTTGTTTGTAAGTACCACTATAAAAATTTAAACGCCAGGAAATTGTTTCTTTTTGTATTTCACATGCAAAGAGTGCTGTGGTTTTCCTGAAAGTGCGGAGATCGTTAGTGTTTTCAGCACACGCTTCAGGATTTTATTGAAATCGATAACGTACGGCACATACTCATACGATCTATAGTAATATAGTATAGAGCGCGGATAGTGGCGTAATGTATTCAAAAATTATTCCATAAATTACGCCCCATAACATATTCTGAATCTCGCATGTCAGTTTTCTAGGAAGCCGTTCGTTCGCATATTACGTATAATCTAGGAACATAAGTGAGATCATAAAGCAAGTACGATCCCCGATATGACAGACAGCCGGGGCCCTTTGCCATTTTAAAGCCCTTCCACGCACGCAGCCTACATAAAGGAAGAGACTATTAACCGGCGGCTGTTATTTTTCATGGCGGGGGGGTGCATTTCATTTCGCGGATATCTTTGATAAATGAACTGCTATCAATTTTTGCGCACGTCAGAAAGAAATCTCCTCTCGTATATTACGTTTAAAAATACTGGGCAGGGCCGACGGATCTCCTTAAACGCCGCCCTATCTCGCGAAGGGAGGCTCTTTTTTTTACGCAACGCTGAATTTGCAAATCTTTTTTTTTTTTTCGTTTAACGCTTGCGATTTTTCTTTCTTTAAATTCAAAATATAACGAGTGAAAATCGCAGCCCTACGTGTTTACTTTTTGCCAAGAGATTAGGGGGGGGGCTTAGTGTATTAAGGACGTAACTTAATCTGGCAGGGGCCGAGGAAGTAAATTAAAACGGATATCCGAGATGAAACAATTTATACGGCGATGGACCCCCCTAGTTACTTGCAGCCAGCCATCTGGCGCAGTTTAATGAAAGTGGAAGTTTCTCACGCGTAGGACTCACTTTTTCATAAGTAAAGTGTTGTAATCCGGGTAATGCGTCGGTCATTCTGCTTTTATTAAAATTTCTAGGGGGCGCGCGCGCTCATCGCGTTACCTGTCAATTATCTGGGGGATTTTCGCTTAATATTTCACGTCGCGATGAGGAAACCGTTCGCCGCACGTGCGCCGCTTTTCTCGGGGGGGGGGGGGGGTGAAAATGACCTGAATGTTTCTGGCCCTCGGATTAAAAATCTGGAACTCACAAACACGTTTTCCTCTCATCATCATCATTTCATTGTTCGGATGCAAAAATAATTGAAAATATTATAAAATTAATGAGGGGCCTTTGACCTAAATAACCTCCCCCCCCCACCTCCGTCGGCGGTTTACTTCATTTTTTATTCCACTGTGATCGTGTTAAAATCTTTTCCGAAACAAAATTGAACTCGCCTTACTCATTAAATTTAATTAATCGCAAAATTAATTCTCGGCTGCTTAAAACACTTGCAAACTTTCATTTTTTTTGTAAAGCAAAGACATTTTAATCTTAAGTTTTAATTTAAGGGTAATTTTCGTTTATTAATTAAATGTCGTTCGGTGGACGTTCTCTCGTTTAATTTAACTTTCGGGTTAGAATTTTTAATCTTACCTAAAGATTAAAACGCGCCTAGCCCTCGGTTATCATTTTAGAACGTCGAACTCTAGATTGCCGTAGTTATTTCTAGCTAGCTATAATTTAGGCAAAAAATTGCCCGTCAGTTTAAAATCGACATCGACGATGAAGTCAGAAAATTGGCTTTGCAGCTTTGCTGCCCCCCGCCATCACTTACAATTTGTTCACTTCAGTTGGCAAAAAAAATTGACGAGTAATTTGATTAAAAAAAGTATTTAGTACGCGAGTTATTAATTAACAAATATAAAGGAATACAAAAATAGGTAGAGAATTATAATGATGCATAGTTAGGGGGGCGCCATCTTTTGATCGATGGTTCAAGGTCCACTATTTAAGTTTCAGAGTTTTAGTCGGAGTATTAAGTCATTTTTCTTAATCGGCATCAAAAATGGACAGTTTAAAACTACTGCAAACAATACTAATCAAAATCACGTTTATAACTTAATTGAACTTACGCTGCTTTTCATTAGCTGTCGCCTCAACTAGCTCAGCGAAGGTGGGCGTAGTTTAAAGATGTTAGAAGACGCCAGAGTTAACAATTAACCCGGCCGAAAGTGATAATACGAGACAGGGTTTCCAATGTGCCTCGTATTTGCAACAGACTCATTTGTACGCTGAAGGTAGTGGCACAAATTCACAAACAGCTGCAAGAAACAATCGTTTTAATTACATACAAAATAATTACAGGGCGACGTTACAAACCTTAGTCTGGTCGACCAAAATTCTATAACTAAAACGATTCAAAAGTGTTGTACCTGAATGTACGTACACTTATTTATTTACTCGATAAATGAGCTCAACCCACCCTCATTACTACTACAATAATTATCATCAATTAATAGCGTAAGATCTGTCGAAAATTCGCTCTTATGAAAAACGCAGCGTCACGAAGCAGTTAATAAAAAATGACGGTGCGAACTTACTCAATCCAAGGTTGAAGGTCGTTTACTGTAGTCAGTACGTTGACCGGAGAACTCGTCTCGAGCAATCCAAGAGGGTGACTTGTAGGTCGAAGGTCGTTTACGTCTTCCCACGGAGCATTTAACGAAACTGTGCGAGTCAAAAGAAGCTGACGTTAAGACCAAATGAATTTCGAAGAAATTGCTTCCATAGATACGGAATGAAATGGAAATTGAATTTTTTTTAGCAAGAAATGGAAGTAGTTCCTCAAAACTAAAAGCACTAATAAAAAATATACCTACGTCATATGTCATTTAATCCCCGTAGATCCATGCAATCGCTTCCATAGAAATGAAAGACTTTTTGTTTTGGCTTCAGTGATCGCTCTGTTTGTTTACAAACTCTAAGGTCTTCCTTTTTTCTCTTCTTGCGCGTAGATTGGCTATTTTCTAATTTGGAGCGAAAAAGGGCATGTCGGCGTTTTCCGGTTTGTAAAAAAAAGGGTCGCCATGGGCGTTGGCCGCTTTTGATTGTCGCAGAAGATGATTTTGTAGTTTGGATTTGAGTCTGGCCACCTAATAAATCTTGGGGATTTTTCTTCGCTCGTGAACGTTTGTTGGGAGCAAAATCCAGTGTTGTAACAGCAGTTGTTACGAGTTCCGTCTAATTTTACTACGTGTTCGTACAAATGCGTCGCAGTTACTTAGCGCTTCAGGTCCTCGCTTTAAAAAGGGGTAAGTCTTTTGGTTCAGCTTTAAATTCGTCAAACTCTTTCGTGTTTCTTCCTTTAGCAAGAGTTGCGGAGGATCGAGAACTCATGAAAAATCCGTGTCGCTTTTCGTAACCTTGTCTACTACATCCGTGTTAATCTTGATCCAACTCTGTTCATCGAGAGTTTTAAATTACAACTGTTAACATGCCTCAACCTACTGCTTTTGTCGTCTGAGGATGGGCCATCAATTTTTGTTAGGCGTTAAAAATATTTCTCGGTTACGTTTTACAAATTTAGAACGAAACGACTTTCATCGTCAACGTAAAAGCCCGACGACTTCCGTAAATAGTTGTTTTAATTACTTGTTCGTCGATTTAATTAAACTTAATTAAATTAATCGCCCGTTGCAATTTCATAAACGACATCCGGCCTGTTTACCCCCGCGACATAATAACGAACAATTAAGTTTGGTTACATACGGGGAGGCGTGGGGTGCGCGGCTTATCCTGCACTGAACGTGAACGTGGAGCCGCCCGCTTCTTCATTTTCTTCTTCTGCGCCTTCTTTATCGCCGGCTCCTCCACCTTAATTAATTTCGTTATGTAGCGACGCCACACCGACGCTTGATATTGTAATCTACGACCGCAAGCGGGTTTAACCCTGTCACTTACCTTGTCAAATGCATCAGGGTTGGTTCGGCAGCGGGGGGAGGGGGCGGCGTGAAACGATTAACTTCTTGCGCGCACAGAGAGCAGTACATTGTTCCTTCCTCAAACTTTGCCAATATTGAAGTTTTCGTTTATGTAATCACTGCGTACAAAAAGGAAAATGTCAAAGGTGAGTCTCAGGTAAAACACGTTTGCTTCAAAGTATTATCTCGCGTTCGTCTGAATTTGAAGTGCCTTTTTGCGCGTATCAACGTCTGACTTTAAAAATGCCATGTAGAATCGACTGTGTGTGGGTGGACGTTGAATAGGAATATTTTGTAAAGAGGCGAAAGCCTAAAGGGAATTATGTATTAAGCCAGTGTTTTTTTATATCATCTTTTAAGATGCGCAGTTTTTCTTTTAAAGAAAGAAAAACGGACTCAACAGTCCTCTTATATCAAGAACCAATTATATAGAGAATGGTTGGATCAATTTTTTTTTAATAATCGAGTTGCACTCAACACTCGACAGGGATCGAGCTCGAGTTGGGAAGGGGTGCATCCCTCGGTGAGTCCTCTATGAGGTTCGGCAGCTCTGAACAGAATTCCTTCTCTGCCAACACGATGTCGTAGAGATTCGATGGCATCAGCAGCAAAACTCCTCCGGAAGGACCAAACTGGCCCCAAAACTCGAACGAGGGGAGTGATTCCTAACCCACAAAACGTGCCCACTGATCAAATGGGCTAACTAAGCGTGGTGTGTCGATTCACAAGAAACGTGTAATTTATCCGCTACAAAAGCGTTGGAAACGGTACTTCTTATTTGACTAATACTTTGAAGATTAAAATTAAACTGTACTCTTTAAGTAAATAAATTTTAGGGTTTCATCAGCGTCAGCAATTCCACGTGTCGTTTGTTGAAACGACTTTAGAAAGAAAATTTTCCGGGTGGCGTGAGGTGACACCAAGATTTTATCACCCCCCCCCCATCCCTCAAGACCTGTATTGTTTACGTACCATAAACACCAAGTGAATATTCTCACCGCCTGCCTAGATTTTAGCAATGTCGGATTAGCAACGCCGTACGAGTCTAGTTCAGATTTCCCAGCGGGAGAGTTTCGCTCACAACGGCCGCCATTTTTCCCGTCCGTGCAATTTCTCGTATCCATCTTGAACCGGCGTTCCGACCTCAAAGTGGATTAGGCGACCGCGGAAAAACTTGACGTTTGAAAACTCGCTCAGACCTGGATTTCCTTCCGAGCCGGGGGAAGAGAAATATGAAACAGGGATTGTTATCGCCGTTGGTCAACGTCCGCCCGTTTGACATCTCATCCTAGATTTATCTTTTAAGATAACAGCGGGACGCGTTCGTGACCTGCGAACTGAATCCCCCTGAAAGGGTATTCCGATGGCGTACGGATCCGAGCACATAAATATTGCGTTTGCTAAAAGATGCTACTTCTTAAACCCCCAACCCCTCACACGACCCCAGCTTATTTCTCTTCACTACCTCAAAATATAATGTAGGTGCAGTGACAATTAACACCATCAAGAAATTGAATTATGTATTTTCGAAAACGAATTCTCGTCGAATGCGCGTCGCGTCGGTTAGAATCAAAAGTAATTTTCAGAATTCATGAAAATTTATATGGAGGAACGTGACTGGTAGTAAATAATTCATCCCCGAAAGCAAACGGATTGCGGCGGTGTCGCAAATGTCGCAAAGGATTACGGCGATCATAATCCTGACTGTCCTGTCAATAACGCGAAAGCTCCACGTCCACTCGCTTAATTATAACCCGCCGCCAATTTTATTTTCCCCCAAATTTCCACCCGGTGAATTAATTAATTAATTTCTAATTCGAACCCCGATATTCCAGCCCGGGCGTAAATATTACTACTATTATTATTTATTCGTTGCAGTCGGACCGGCCGTTTTTGCCTCAATTACTTCGATGTTTCCGGTTTGGTTGTTTGCGTCGGTTTATTAACATCACTTAATTGTACAATAATTATACGTATATATCATTCAATAAAATTGGAACTCGCTCTGCTCGAATTTCATTTTGAAATCTATTAAATATAATCGTATTTCGTTATAACTGTACTAACGATACGTGCGAGCTCCAGGAATCGAACGAGTCGAACGGCATTGAGTGAAAGACCCACTCAGGGACGGCGTACACGAGACACCCGTGCCATGTGAGTGAGACGCCCACTCAGGGATGTTATACACCAGACACCCGTGTCAGGCTGGTAAGAGTTGCTACAATAAATTCTAGGTTGACTGAAAATTTCCAAATATTGTCGATCTATTCCTTGCGCATTCGGAACTGTAACATCATTTAATTGTGCAACAGTTATACATATACATCATTCAATAAAATTGGAACTCGCTGCTCGAATTTGATTTTGAGATCTATTAAATATGTATTTAAAAAAATATGATCGT
Organism: Dorcus parallelipipedus; assembly: GCA_958336345.1. Lineage (NCBI taxonomy): Eukaryota > Metazoa > Arthropoda > Insecta > Coleoptera > Lucanidae > Dorcus > Dorcus parallelipipedus. Next base: position 47,334,733 of record OY284477.1, on the reverse strand, counting down.
ATTCCTACATAAACATTGAGTTAGGATCTAGTATTATCGTAGAATTAATTCGTGCTTTGACTACGGTCGGTCGGGGGGGTTCTATTGGGTCGTGGTGGTGCGTCGTCGTCGTCGTCGTCGTCCTTGTTCAGAAACCGAGATTTAACAAGAGGGTGTCGCCTGCGTACCTTAGACGAAGGCATGCATAATTCATGCAGCTAAATAAATATAAACCAGGATAGACGATATCATCATCTAGTTAGGCTCGTGAGATTATCTGCTCTCGGCAATTTACACGTAGACAGTCACGACATTGTTAGGAAGGAATTTCCGATGTTGCCGCCTGCGCCCTAATTGTTTGCAGAAGGGATTTCGGTTTTCGGCCCTTCTTAAACACGAAGAAAATTCGCTGCTGCGGTTCGGCGTGTTTTCGCCTTGGTTAGTTTGAGGGTCGACCGACTTCTTTCGGCTACGTAAATTTATTTAAGCCCCCCTCCGGGAAACGGTAAACAACAAAGTCTTTGTCGGTACACTCAAATCCAGAAACTCGTTTGATACATATTTTAATTTCAGTTGTTGTCACCGACTTTCCGAATAAAAAATGTTATTGATGCGGCCGTGCATTTTTTATGTGACACATTTTTGCACTTAACTTTCGCACGTTGCAATTCAATTAGCGAACTTCATAGGCATATGCGAATTGTGTGTCCCGCAAATGCAGTCGTTGAGCTGGATTAAATTTGGATTAAAGTATCAGTCGGGTATCTGCGCGTAATTTGGATAAAACGAGGTTCTTCAATTTACGAGATTCATATTAAGATGGTTTCATCCGTGACTTATGTATATTTAGAAAAAATGGTGTATCCCGATTTTCCAACGTCGCGGCGGCATTAATTAGCGTCCTCGCAAATATTTACAGGCGCCGCCGCAATCAATAAAACGTCTCCGGTGAAGCCCCCGTAATAAATTCGGGGAAATAAATTATTACCGTTATTATTCACGAGCAACCGGGTTTCATAATTTCCATAAATTTTAATTCTTGTTGAGCTCGACTGATCTGCCCAGATTATGAAATACAAAACTCTCCGGCGGCTCCCCCCCCCCCCCTCCTCTCGCGCAGACTTTATTTATTACGGTGTTTCTTATTTAATTACCCGCGATCAACGGCAACAATGCGCAAGTCGGCGAGACGCCCGCCGCACTCCGAGGAGGATGATGAGGAGGTTGTTTTTGGGGGAATCACAGAACCATCTTTCGGTTGTAATTTATAAAATATTTTGACGTTCTACTCTTTTTCTTGTTTTGGAGCTTGTCTAATAACTATAGACTAACGATGGGTTACGATGATGGGGGTTAGTTACGATCGTGACACAAAACGTATGACGGCTATTTCCCTTCAAATTATGCAGTTCTGAGTCCTGTAGATGCAGCACCCAATTGGTCCGTCGATTTTCTCCCGGCAAGATTGAACGAATAAATTTCGTCGCGCCACGCGATAGAATCGGTTCTCTCACCCCCCGCGAACATCCCCATCGCTGTTAACTCCCGGCGAATGTTTAAAAAGCGGCGTTATTTATCGTCCGCAAATATGTAAAAACGCGGCCCGCTAAATTATGAAAAACGTCGCGATACTGCAGTATCAAAAGCTCCCGGTAATGTGCCGGTCCGATTTTTAATGCGCGGACGGGGCTGATATTGTTGTGCGTGCGGCCAATAAAAGCGACGGCCGCCCCCAATTTAGGGCGCAGTTGTGATACCGTTTTATCTCCATATGAACGTTGCTACACGTTTCAAATTTAAAAATTGGGATGGATTACCTTGGGCAAAGCGTAAAACAGCAGGTTCTATTTGTGTTCTATTCGAAACAGCTTTTCGTAAAACGGCTTTGGTAAAGGCACGGAATGATTGTAACTGACAATTAATAATTGATTGATTAATAAAACCAACCTCTACCTGCGGCCGCACAGTTATTACACAGTAAAAAATATTTTGTTAAATTAACTATTAGTGGACCAAAATGTAAACGTTAAATAATTTTAGTCACTGGTAACAAAGATTTGGCATTAAATTTAGTTAATTTAAATGATCGCTGGTAGTTAAATATAAAAGTTTACTTTTTACTAAATATTTTGTAAAAATAACTCATTGCTGTTTAATCTCATTTGATGGTTTATTCAACCCATAAAAAATGTAATTTTGCATCCTAGTGTAGTAAATATACCCACTATCGATGCAAGATCTATTTTTCTTTTTTTTAATTTACACAAATTAACAAAAAACCTTTATTATGTTAACGATATATGTCAAGACGGTGTTTTAACTTCTTGTAAAAGTAAAAGAAATACAATTTTAATCTAATTCAAACATATTTTTGTAGTAATATTTGCAAGGTTTTAATTTATTAAGAGAACTCTACAGACTCTTGTAAACTTTACTAAAAATTGTAGTGGACCTGTCGGAACTATATTTTCTTGTCAGATTCAGATTAACTAAATATTTTTTACTCTGTACTTGCTTGATATGTACATATTTACAGTTTGAAATGTTTTTATCCCGAAACGGTTATAACTAACGTACTGACGATACGGATCGGGCTCCAGGAATCGGATGAGTTACTTAAAACTAAAGTGGCATCCGCACAATGCGTTTTCGCCGCAAGTCGCAAAGCGATCGGTTTAAGCCAAATAAAAATATGGACGTTGGCAGCATTGCAATAAAGCTACGCCTATAGTCTGCGTCGCATGCCTCTTTTATTAATTCTTCAAATATGTAGTATACAGTGAAAGCTTTTTTGGCCATTTCTATTTAGGCGACGCGCATAATAAAAAAATAACTCGTAGTCACTTGTATAAACGGCATTACATATTTTCAAGATGTTTAACAAAGTGTTAACAATGTTTTGTCAGCCGTCGGACGCTTACAATCTCTATAAAGCAAACAAACAGATAATCTTAACATGCCACCTTGCCACGACACCGCGCGGAAGTTTGCGTAAGTTTTGTTGGTCATCGGGATTGCAATGGAGTTTTCTAGCTACTCCTCTGCTGATGAGGCCTCGATTAGGGGCGAAATAGCTCTGCAGGGGCTACTCGGGGAGCCCCATTGCGCTCCAGCCGACTTGCAGATAATCTTAAATTAAATGGATTAAGGACCAGCTTCATAATCGAATTTAAAGGAGACTTTAAGTTTAAAAACACTTTCAGATGTAAAAACAACTGTGAAAACACATGAATTTGTTTACAGATCTGAATATGACTTTTAATTTTAAAGCCTCCTTTAAATTCGATTATGAAACTGGCCTTAAGTGGATATGAACTTTAACTACCCTGTAAACTGAGAACTATTAATTTTTCGTCCAAATGCAGACAGTAGTGCCTGAGGAAATAAATACAGTCCTGGTTATTGAATTATTTCGTTTAACGTTAGTTTCCTTTTACTAATTTGAATCCGAATTTATTAACACATCTAAACATATTATTTTTCAATGCGACTGAAGTTGTATATTTACGAAAAACGAACCTGTAGAGATAAAGTGAAATTTAAAATAAATATTCATTAAGGAATGCCTACAGTATAAAAAACACAATTCTCCAATTTAGCACGCAAAAATAATCGTCTGTTTACATTGTTAAAAGTCGCAAAAAGTACATTAAAAAAATTATAAAAAATATGACGTTCTACTTCGGTACACGTCTGATTCCTCACCGTTTTAGCAAGTCATCGTCCAAAAGCTGATTGTTCGCATGCGAAATAATAAAATTTTCATTAACTCCGTCTACATTCTTTTCGCGAGTTTCCACGATCGCATTGCGACTAGCGGCCGAAACGCAATATGTGGATCCACCTTAAAAGCGCCGATGATTTTCGACCTGAACACAGAATTTTTTTCCTTACAAATGGAGACAAATCCACTTCAAATCATTTATTATACTCTTACATAAATATAATATTATATTATGTTGCAAAAAGTGTCTGTCACATTTCGAAAAAATTCGCAGTTATGCCAAGCTAATAATTTTTTTAAAGGACAATAAAATATTTACATTTGAATGTATTGTTTTAATATCAAGGAGCTCTTTATTCTTACACAGGAATCAATAACTTTAAATTCTGGTTATGTAAAGTGGTAAATAAATAATATGCACTGGCCGCATTTAGTTACCATGTTGGACGAGAAAGAATCCCCCCGTTAATTTAAATTAACTGCGTCATTACCTAACAGAGAGTTTTGGTGTAATTTTTTTTTATTTCTCAAATATTACTTTCTACCTTAAGACAACTGTTTCTTCCACCAAACTCCCAACTGTCAGCTAGCTACTTACAAGAGGTATACATTTGATTGACTGACGGTTTTATAAACATTCAGGACTCACCTTTATCACAAAAGAAACTATGAAATAATTATTCGGGTCAAAGAAATTATTTAACATGGTTCATCGGGACGGCAGTGAGTGAGACACCCACTCAGGGACGACGTACACGGGACACCCATGTCAGATGAGTGAGATACCCGCTCAGGGACGGAGTACACCGGACACGCGTGTTAGGTTAATATGACTGAGACACCCACTCAAGGATGGTATGCACACGTCAGTGTAATAAGGTTAAAATTAAAAATACTCTTAGTAACAACGGTCGCTTTGTTACAAACGTAATTCTAATGGTTGCTTTTTAGAAAATTGCCCTTCGAATAAATAACCGGAGGTTAGGATGGATTACCTTGGGCAAAACATAAAACAGCAGGATAATATCGTTCTGTTTGTGTTCTATTCGAAACGGCTTTTCGTAAAACGGCTTTAGAAAACGACGCGAAATGAATGTAACTGACAATTAATAAATGATTGATTAATAAGTGCCGGTAAACTAATCTCTGTCTGCGGCCGCACAATTATTACTTGCTTGAATGACGGGCCGCCATTGTGCGGCGCAATTTATCATTATATGTTTATTGGGGGACCCGGGGACATCTGGTAACGTTGATGAACTTGAACAACGACGCGGACCCGTCGCTGCAATGATTTTGCGATCCTTTACTTCCGACGGTGATTGTGCGGCCGCAGAACAATGGGACGGGCCCGTTTATGCGGGTTATTGAATTAAGTTTGCATGTTGAATGTTACCACTACATTTGATTAATTCTGATTGTGCGCGAGGGCGTCGAAAGGGGGAAGCGGCGGTTTTCTTTTCGGAGTGAATAATACATTTTCTAACCGAATACCTCCTCTACTATTTTTAGTCTCCGAGACTTTCTGAACTTTAAGGGCGGCGGGCCTCCAACAATTTTTATTATTTACATAAAACCAAAAGACTTCTCTCTAAAATAAAAGATCGAGTTTAAAAAATTTTACTGATTCAATTAATAGCCTCACAAAAGTTAATGAAGTAATGAAATAGTGTAGTGTGTATAGTACATGTAAGTTGCGACCTGTTGCAAAAAAAAAAAATAGAGTGGCAGGAGCTTTAGGCAAAACAAGGACGACGGCGACGACGAAAAATAAAAAATCGCACGTCGTCAGGTCGAGTTACTTCCCCCGGAATACATTTCAGCAAGCACAAACACGCTCACGCGCCAGAACTTGTTTGGCAGTTTTGCGTTTCAGCGTTTCGTTTAACGTCGGGGGGCCCTTCTTTCGTTTGCACAGTGACAAATGCAAACCAATAATGTTGTCACAAAATCGATATGCACATGCAAATTTCGGTCGGGAACGCAGCCCGAGCGTTTTAAAACACTTGACGCCCCTGCGATTCAGAAAATCCACACTCTAGGGGGTTAATCTGATTATGAAAAAATAAATTTCTAGTCCACGTAAATCCGAACGACCCCGTTCGCGTTCGGTGGATGCGTTTCGCCTATAACCGAAGAAGGCAATTTTGTATTAAATTCCTTTCCGCCGAAATAACCGAATTTATTGACCTCAAACATGAAATCAATCACGCGAGGCGGGTCATATATTTTCGCTAGGTTTTATTATTTGTTTATTGTCGCACGAAATCCTGCTCGTTTCAGGCTAAATCTGGCCCGTTCCCCATGATGGGTTCCGAAACGTACCAAAAAGTGTCGTCACGTGAAGGTCGGATGCGAATTCGATTGTATTAGAAACCCCAAGGCCCCCCAGCGTACGAATGAAAATGTACTTGTCATAAAATATCGATTATCACAGTTGGCTTGACTTGGGGGTGCGTAGTCGTGATCCTCACTCGAGAGGGGGGTAATTATCGGCAGGTGGCATCTTGACGTTATTGTTTCATCACAACCCATATCCATTACGTGAATTACATGAATTATTTCCACCCCACCGTAAAAAGTATGATAGTAATTTCGGCTTCGGGAAACATTTACCTACTTTTACATATTTATTTAAATCCTCTGTTTTCTTTATGCAAACAAGACCGTTCTGTGAATATTCGCGCGTGCATTTGATTCGAAATTAATATTTATGATGGATGCCCCACGTACGCTTTCAGAATGTTATTATTTGAAGGTTTCTAAATTTAAAGATAACAATTGTTCATTTTTGTTATTCCCATTTAGTTCCTTGCTTCGCTATTAAAATTATTGAATGTTTTCTTGTGTTAGAACGAGTAGAACGAACGACTCCTTCGTCGGGTTATTATACAGTATCTTCAGAAATAGTTGAGAGTCACGTGACTGGCGTGCCCATGCAACCAAAGATACTCGTGCGATAAACTTGCTCACACAAAAAAAAATAAAATAAAGTTACTGCGCCGCAAAATTTCCGAAGGCATCGCACAAAATTCCTCTCGATTTCCGAAAGAAATAATTCTAGAGATACTTAGAGATACATAAAGCAATAGGTCTTAACTTGCATATCCAATTTAAATCCAACATGAAAGACTTTAAAATTAAAATTAAGAACGCTCTGTACTAATCTGGTGATGATTAAATAGTTGAGGGCTGGACCACTCTTTCATGTATTATGTGCATTTATATAATTGTACATGCACACGCGTTTGTGTCGTTCGGCCGAAGCAAGTATTTGCCATAATTTAATCGGTAAAATTATTTATCCAAGTATATGAGAAAATAAATTATTAATAAATATTGACGGTCCGACGTGCACGGTTTAACATTTACCGTTGAAATTATTTTAATTAACGCGGGAGATTGAAATGACCCTCTGCAAATACAGTTTTCGATATAATAATTGATTAATTTATTTGCCCGGGTAAATAATTATTCAATTCATTTGGAATTTTGAACTTTAATCACCAGATTATTATTCTGTTTGCTGCCGCGAAACTCTGAATTATTTACCTTGATCGGCGCTGTATCTTTCCCTTGTCTGGCAACAGTGAAGAATGGATCTTAAAGTAGTAGGCGCCAGGGTGAACAAAATACCCTAGAACTTGGCCTTACAGTTGATCGTTCGCAACAATTCTTTTACGTTTAGCGTACTGGCACATATATACAAACGGCTTTAATTTAAGTTGCACAAAATGGTTACAATGTTACACACAAACGGATTAATCGTAAGCCGCAGAATATCGGCTAACTAAAACGACTCCAAATTTACAGCAAATAATTACCGGGCGCAAAATATGTCGAAAATTCGCTCTTTAATAATGCAGCGTCACTTAATAAGAGTTGTTAATTAAACTCACGCAACCAAGTATGTGTTCAGTAGGTCAAAGTCGCAGCACGACACCGCGGGTTGCAAATGGTGAGCTTCGTCAGCAATTGCTTCCAAAATGTCGGTTAAATAACGAAGTACTAAAGGAATATCTAAACGAAGCCTGAATTAAAAGAAGAAACAATGTAATTAAAATAAGATGGCGTCAAACCAGGCCCTGGCGGGGTAGTGAAAATCGTCCCAAACTCGTTTGATGATGCTCTAAAAACTTCCGATCACGTCAAATTCGACTTTTCCTAAACTTTCTTAGCGAAAACTCCGATATCGGCATCGGCAAAGTTAAAAGGACAAGTGAAGCGTTAAAACAAACTAAATCGGGAGAAGATACCCTCAACCTCAACCAATCAGAAACCATAATTATCGAAATGACCATATTAGGACCTGTCACATGGCGAACGAAATCGCACGCCTGCATTCGGGTATAAGGATTGCCACAATAAATTTCCTAATATTACCAACCTATTCCTCACGCAACTTGGGACTGTAACATGCTTGTCGATTTATATCGTGGATTTTGATACTTACAATTATTTTTGATTCAACGTTAGATCCGAAATTACTTTAGCAATAATGTTTGACTTTCTAATAGAACGTGTAACGGGTCGTCCTTCTTTCTCTAGTGTTGAATTCGTTGCTCGACTCGACGCCGATCTGGCGGGGGAGGGGGGTTCAGAATTTATTCCCCGACGTCTGGGTTCAGCGAAATAAAAACACGTCGAACGCTTTACAACTCAACTTAATTTACAGTAAACGCTGTACGTATTTACAATTTGAACGGTTATAACTAACGTACTGACGATACAGTTCGGGCTCCAGACATCGTCGGACGAATCGGACGGCAATGAGTGAGACACCCACTCAGGGACACTGTACACGGGAAACCCGTGTCGGATGAGTGAGACACCCACTCAGGAATGGAGTACATGCGCCACGCGTGTCAGGTTAATATTGTAACAGTCATTTTTCGGGGTGGTCTGATCGTTGCTCTGCTTGACGTCGGTTTGGCGGTTCGGGTTTGCTCGTCGGTGTCCAGGTCCAGAAATAAAAGCGTCGATCACTTAGCAAATACAGTTTTTATATACAAAATAGTTCATATTTATACGTATGTTTTTACTCCGGTAACAAAACTCACGGACTGGTAAACGAAATGATGAACTTCCGGACGGTATTTCTCGGTGGCGGCAATATACGGTGTGTCTCGTGGACACTAAACAATAGTAATATACGCTGCGTCTTTAGGACACTAATCAACGGTAAAATACGGTGTGATTTAAGGACACTAACGACAACTAATCACCACGCAAACTGCGCGTACGTTCCGGTTTCCGCTCCGGGAATCGGATCAGGTTACGGTCAAGAGTGAAACTCCCACTCCACGAATCAGGATGTGCGAAACGCCCGCAACAGGTAAGAAAGAGTGAAACTCCCACTCTAGGGTCAGGATGCACGAAACGCCCGTGCCGGGTATGAAGGAGTGAAACTCCCACTCTAGGATCAGGATGTGCGAAACGCCCGCACCAGGTAAGAAAGAGTGAAACTCCCACTCTAGGGTAAAGATGCACGAAACGCCCGTGCCGGATATGAAAGAGTGAAACTCCCACTCTAGGATCAGGATGTGCGAAACGCCCGCACTGGGTAAGAAAGAGTGAAACTCCCACTCTAGGGGCAGGATGCACGAAACGCCCGTAGCCAGTAGCTTCTTGAAGTTGTCTATAATTGGCATCTCACACAAGACTCACTAGGTATTTACACCGTTCACTTCACTTATCACCTTTAGCACTCACAACACTCAAAGAAAGAAGTTCCTATCAACTTCTCGTCGTATTTTGCGATTCGTTCTTCGGTCACACTTTTTCCATATGAAATACCCAATCGTTGTAGGTTAGCATCAAACCAATTAGCATTATTCCAATTTTCCACGAGGAAAAGCTCGTATTAGTAATTCCGCCACTATTTCTAACTTGCGATACAATTATTCCCCTTTCTTCCCTCGACTGATTCGTGCCCATTGTTATAAAGAATTTTTTTCTTCGCAGTTAAACTTTAGTTAAATTCTGGATAAGCGAATCTTCTCACTTCCTTGTCCGTATACACATAGCAGGATCGCCATGTAAAGATTTTACTTGTTTAGGCTTTTACTTATTTTGAGCGAAATTTCTCCCCCCTGCTGCAAAGGATAACAATTTATTCCAAAAGTAGAAATATAAGGTATATTCCATATTGATCCAAAAAACACTTAATAAAAACCACCATAAAGATATTCTAGGTATAAGATTAATTAAGCCTTTACTTTACTATCAAATCCTATTTATTAAGAAAATCTCATCTCTTAAACCAAGGGTCTCGGGGTGAATGAAAGACTCTTTTCTTAATACGTCTATATTTTACCCATCAACACATAGTTAATGCTTAGAATCTAAACTCGCGCAATCGCGCGGGTATGTGTTAATTACCAGTCAGCAATATCGATCCGAATCAATGTCCTGTTGCTGCCCGATTTGCAATACTCGCGTGGTCACAAAACTGCTTACACATAACCCAATTTGTTATATTCCGCTGCAAGGTAAAGGAACGGAGCACAGGTTGCTTAGTGCGCTCGAGTTTTTTTTTTGAAAACGATAAAATAAATAAACAATTTGCGTAATAAGATTCAAATTAAAAATATTCTTAGTAACAACGCCAACGCGCGCGACCTTGAATGAAACAGCTGTTACCAAACGTTATGAAATAATCAGCCTACGCTTGAGTTGGCAAAAACGTAATATAAACAAATGTCCATCTGGTGTTCTACACCATCAAAGGCGACCTAATTATCATGAGTCTTTGCAAACAATCTTCGAATTACACAATCTCTTCGGTGGAGGGACGGCGTATACTGGACACCCATGTCAGATGAGTGAGACACCCACTCAGGGTGCCCCGTGTACTCCGGACACCCGGGTCAGGTTAATATGAGTGAGAGACCCACTCAAGGACGGTATTCACGAGACACCCGTGTCAGGTTCGGTATCAGGTAAAGGAAGGGCGCATAAGAAGATTAAAATTAAAAATATTCTTCGCTTTGTTACGAACTTATTTCTGACGGTTGCTTTTTAGAAAATTGCTCTTCGAATAAATAACCGGAGCCCGAAGCAGCTGTAAGTAAAGCCGCTTGTGTAGTTCGCTTCCCACTTAAAATTTCATAAGCACAACAGCAAGGGTTGATTTATTACGCAACGTTTACCCTCTGATTAGTACAATTGATTTCTCGAGGAAAAGCGGTTCTTGCAGCAGTTTTCTCGTTAGTCGTTTTAATAAGCGCCGAATAACACGCGATATTAGCATTCGTCTATGTTAGCATTCATTCAAAAGCGTTCGTTATTTCACTGAATTTTTTTTAATTCCGCGCATTTTTTGTCCTATTATGTTGATCGTTGTTTCATAGAGTTTTTATATTTAAAAAAATATCCTACACAGAAGGCAGTATTGATTTGTTAAAAACCTGTCCGTAGTAAACTGGAAACCACCCCTACGTGGCCTAGTGTACACGACATTGCAAAAAGGATCAGCGCCGATCTGATTTCCTCGACACCATCCGCACAGCTAGGAGATTATATCCGGGATATTTAAGCTGATCCTTTGTCGATGCATATTCGTCCTTAATAATTCGAAAGATCGTCACGATCGAGCGCAGAGCAAGCAGCGTCGAGTGAATTCAATGCTTTGATAGAGCGGGGGTAATACTGCAGAGTGGAGTTCGCGAAACGGCTCGATGAGAAAGCCCAGATAACGGGGCCGGGTTTCCGGCGATGATGGCGTTAAGGAAAACACCATTGCACCGGCTCAGCTTTAATAGGGGCTCTTTCATGGTTTTCGAAGCTCCGCTTAGCGGTGCTAAGTCGCCTGTAGCCGATGTTAACTTTAATGCGGCGAATAAACAAAATTAAACCGGAAAACGCACCCTCCCTTCTTGTATTTCCGGACAAGAAAACGACTTTGATTCCATGCTTTTGCGAGATACTGATTGATTCCGCATAGGACGCTGTGATTTTTATTTTTTGCCGCCCGGTGTTATCGAGCTCCCGCCGGGGATTAACTTGTTTCGGCCCGTTTTCATTCAACGATACCCACTTTTGAAAGGGTTTTGCTTTTCGTCCCTGTTTATTATTTCCCGTATTACATCGTAAAGCCGATTCTAACGAGGCAGCAACTGATACTCCCATCATTATAAAATAGAACACAAATAGAATTGCATAAAATAATCCTTTATTTATCGATTAATTCATTAACGGGTTTTTCGAACGTATTCATAGTATTATCGGCCCGACTCAATAACGTTATACACACAAGCGAGTGTATGTGATGTGTATTTTATTAATCGCGGCTCTTTAATTGCATAAACAAATTGAACAATTAATAATCGCTCGTATTTCATGCGCGATTTTTCGACCGATTTATTCGTCCGTAAAATCCGCGCGCGATTGTTTATCACGAAATATTAAATTAATTTGAATCGCGGACCGCGCACAACGTTAACTGTATTAATTTCGCATTCCGCACGCACGTAAATCTCCGGCTCGCAAATTTACTAATATCCTGCGCATTTCCCGTCCGACGATATTACCTGTAATATATACGCACGTGCATATGCTCGAAGCCATCAGTTAAAGGTAATACGTCATCGGTTATGACAATGACGTCGTCAAGATTATACCAGTAATTACAGGCGCAATAAATATTTATGTTTTCTCACCCAGACCGTGGTACTGGATCCAGGGAGGCGGACGGATTTTAGGAGTTTGGACATTCTTTAAATACTAATTTCGCCTTCGGACTTTCGGACTAAATGTACATGACCATACGGCTGCTACTCGCCGTATAATATCTATCACGGAAAGTAGTCTCCCTTTATATGGTTTTATAAAGGAAATTCCGATTACGTAACACTTTACTTTATGTGATTCAGCGAGACGGTCTGCTTGCATAATGCCCGACTTTTTCGACTCATCACGACCAAGGCTTTTGATAAAGCGAGTCGCTGTTTACATAATTATTAATTTGCCAATTCAAACGGTATTCTTAATGAGGTATTTTTATTGATTGATTGATGGGGTTAACTCTGTACGCATCTAATATTCGCGTTGGTACGTAATAAAGCATGGAAGAAAATGCGTCGGTCTCGAAGTCGAATCCTTTTCGAACGACTTCCGTAATATGTAGGTAATGTAACATATAAAACCGAACGACTGCGTCTGAAGAAAGCAATAACCGACAGCGGTTGCACGGTCGTTATGACTCCGAATCGAATGAGAACGGGCCGAAGCCCAACTTGGCAAATAAACAAAATGCCATTATTTAGGTCACACCCGCTCCGCAGAGAAGGCCGAGGAGGATATAATAATGCTCGAATTATTCGCAGTGCACAAAAACAAGTCCAAACAGGCGTACCGACTGCATGCCACCCTCTCCGTAATGGCCATTATGCTAATTTTAATTTGCATATTTTAGGAGCATTTAAGGAAGCTAATTTCGCAGACGGTTTAAATCGCTGTCAGACGGCGGCGGGATCGGGTATAAGTGGACTGTTTCTGACATGACTAATGCCAACATGCTTTGGAGGTTTTGCGATCGTGATAAACCCCCAGTTATTTTGAACTTTTTATTACACTGGTGTACAGATATTACACAACCCTCCCTGTATATCAACTTTGCACAAGAAAACTATGAAACTATCGGTACAATCCAGGATTTTTTTTAATGTTTTCAAATTAATGTTGTAACTTGTTGTAACTCTCGTTAGGAAACGACACCAAATAAAATTCAGTTTCGAAAAGTTTTCGTCCGCCGCCGCCACCATTAATCCGTCAACGTTTTATTTTTCATTACGTCGAGCAACTTAATTTCCATTTGCACGAGAGAAAACGCAAACTAGCTCGGCAGCTTATAAAAACTAATTATACCGAGAAGTCGTATTAATTCTCTTCGGAATGGCGAACCTGAGAAGTCGACTATTCCCAAAGTTATTAAATTTATTACGTCGAGCTTCCAAGAGTTGGAAGCCCTTGGTGTAAACGAGCGTAGTTTACATTTTTTTTTTTTTTAGTCGAAACGACTTTTGCGCTGTTTGTGATTGTTACGATTGTTCCGGCGCCTCCACCCTAATTTTGGACCCCTTCAAGCGATTGCTTTTACAAAATCCATCTTGGGCTAGTTATTACTATTTCTTTATCTTTAAATTGAGTTAAAACTTATTCAGTCTTATCGCTTAGTTAAGACGTGCCTTAATCGCAGAAATCTCGCAGTGTCGTCTAAGCGATTCCAATCTTTCCTCTTCTTGGAGGAGCTCTGCGCGTTTAATTTTTCGCGTCCCGAAACATTTATAAATGATGCACTAAGTGGGGTTATTCATTCGTCAGGAAAATTATTCCCGGCAGGTAATTTTCTAAAGTAGTTGAAGGAATATAACGCGAAACGCCGGCCGAGTTCTGCCAACTATAACGATTTAATCTCCGGTTGAAGTCGCCGCCGCCGCCGCCGCCACCGCCGTACCACTCTGCAACAACTAATCAACCCTTAATCCCCGATTCACACGCTCGCGTTTTATGCATTTCAAGCTCGAGCGCCGACCACTTCAAAAAAATAAATCCCATTGAAGATTTTCAACGGTAATGATGACAATGATAATTTTATTGCCGTTGGTAAATAAAGCGTACATGCAGCGTATAAATAAATCACCAATTAAATTTTAAACGAAATTGAAAAATTTATGGCCGTGAAATGGATTATTACGGGGGCAATAACCGTTCGTTATGCTGGTGAAGTGTGAACGTTTTACAAAATATAAATCATGTGATGCATCGAACGCGCGATGAAAGCGTTTTTATACCCCGGCTGAATCTAACGAATTTTCTTCCTGCGCAAGTGAAACACGATTTCCTTTTTCCACGTCCCGTCCGCTACAAAAACCAATTACCAGTTACTACTCGAATAACAACGTTCTAATATAACTGTTAACAAAAAAATAATCTAATCCTATTGTAACAGGGAAATTAATCAAAGGTGACCTAATTATTTGAAATCGAATTACACAATCTCTTCGGTGGAGGGACGGCGTACACTAGACACCCGTGTTAGATGAGCGAGACACCCACTCAGGGACACGGGACACCCGTGTCAGGTTAATATGAGTGAGACACCCACTCAAGGACGGTATTCATGAGACACCCGTGTCAGAGGTAAGAGTGAGACACCCACTCGAGGACGGTATCGGATAAATGAACGGCGCACAGGTTACTTAGCGCGTTCGAGTCATGCACACGCGGGCGGATGACTTTTTGAAAACCGTAAAATAAATAAGTTGCAAAATATCCTACCCCTTGATTTGTTGTTATTGACCTGCCTGTAGTAAACTTGAAACACCCCTACGTGGCCTCTAGTGTACACGAAATTGTAAAAAGGATCGAATTACACAATCTCTTCGGAGGAGCTTACCCAAATTCGTGCTGTAAATACACGGGAAATTCGCCTGTAATTGGTGTGTGTGTCACTTTAGTCAGAGGGAAGTTCCCTCTTGTTGTATTTTAGTGTAAGCCATGTAAGTTAATATCAAGCTTACCCCTTTTTTGTAGCTATGTAACTTATTACGTAATAATATTGTTACGGTAATCTTTGAAGTAACATGAAATTAGGGACGTAGCTTAATATAACAAAACATTTATTATTAACTAATTAATTAACAATGATTACAATTTATTTACATCGTGTATTGCACTAAAAGACAACTAGTCTACATGACTCTCTGAAGAGATTGGTTCTAATACTCTCTTTAGCGTTTGCGCTAGCGGCTTTTTATAGGGGTTTTGTGACGTCAATTGTTGCCTTGAAAGTTGTACATACATGTGTAATTCCTGTAGATGAATCATAGATTTTGCACACGATCCTCTGTGCAGGTGGTCCGTTTCCTGCACTTCGGGTGAGTCATACGTTACATAATTTCGACGAAGGCAACTTCTGTTTATGTTATCTCTTCATGTTTACGTTATGGCCGACTGCATTTTCGCTATACATCTTTGTTAGTGCTCTTATCCTAGTTACAATATCGTACGTTTCGTTTTGATTTGGAAATATAGGCGTATATCGTGCGCGCGCATTTATATTAAAGTTTCTAATCGCTCAGCACGTTTAGGGGAGGGGGGGTTGATTTAACCAGCAAGTAAACATTTGCGTTTTATATTGTCGCGTTAAAAGAAAAATTAATTTGCGAATTACGAATTAAGATTACGAATTAAAGTTACGAGGAATAAGATGCGGCAATGTCCTTAATTTAATTAAATCTATCTAAACTTAGAGTAATATATAATTTAAAAGGACGTCTTTTTAAATTGTTTTAATTTAATCTTTTCACTTATAATTAATCACTTATCTTTAAACATATTTGATCTAACCTTAATTTTAATTTTACTTTAACTTTACGTTACTTTAACTTAGGGGGAGGGCCTGGCCCGACCGGCCAGCCCCACTCGCTTGGCTTTGTTTACGCACACTTGGTCTCACACTAATTAATTCATGACTAATAATAACTTTCATCTACTACTTAATTACTTAATGCTCTCTAATACCTGCGATTCGATCTTTTATACATTTCTTAAATCTACGTCACAACTGGTTCCTTCGCTCTGGTGGCTGCAAGTTCGGTCCAAAGTACAAAGTTCCAAAGGTGTCGGCATCAATTGACCCTTGCCAAACTTGTTTTCTTAAAACGTTCTAATTGCCTCGATCTTAATTGGCACATGTAAACAACACGCTTACATTCCGCAGAGCTTGCATTTATACGTAAGTGGAATGCGAGCATGAGTAACGCGGCTTGTCCTACTAATCGTCAATGGGTGCTGATCCTGCATAATTTTGAAATGCAATAATTACGAAACGAATTTACTTATTCTCCCAGCTAATGACATCGTGACAATATCGTTTGTTTTAAGAATATTACTCCGCCTTTTTTTTTCAAGTTTGAATGAAACAATCGAAACGAGAAAGTGGAAGAGACGTTTTCATTCAAGTGTATCGAAGATATCTCGCAGAAAGCACTCGATGCCAGACAGAGTAATACGGATACACCACCATCACCACCATCACCGCCACAGAGGTGGTGAATGCGTCGACGCCTGCACCGATAATCCGGGTCTCTTTCGGCGTCGCGCTAAGAACGTTGTTACAGCTTCCCTCGAGTTAAGACCGCAGGATTTCCAAACAAGAGAGAGGCGAACGTAAAACACACAGTGGCGGAGGAGGCCGTATTGATTTACGGGGGACGACGAAAAACCGGGTTAGATCCGGGCGATATGAGTGCATCGCGTCACAAAGGCGGCGTCGGCGACGTCGATTACGTTCACACTATCGTTAGTAGGCGAAGCGGCTGCCGGGACGTACCGCATTGTCTCGACACGAGAAAGCTTTAGAGATAACTAAGAATGTATGTATGTACGAGCCGCATTAGCGCCGATAGAGATTGCCCGGAAAGGAGTATTTACATATTAACAGAACTTGTGTGTGTGTTATAAACTTGGCGATAAAGCTCGCCCAAAAATAGAAAATATCCTTTTCTAATTCGAACTAACGGAAACCTACATAAATATGTGCACATCTCTTTTTAATTTATTACCTTTTTGTTTGGGGCACTATCGATTTTGATTAAAACGGCTTTTCCCGAAATAAGCCTTCTGAAGATGACGCAGCAGACTATTTATTGCAAAACAATCAAAGAGGGAATGTTAATTATGTGGCCCGGAAGAGATTGTAGGAAGATGAAGAACGGAGCTAGTTGGGTTGGGTTGAGTGGAAAGACGAGACCGAAGAAGTGCCCTGGAGAGAGTGAGGTAATAGTTGAAATGGTAAAAGTAGGAGCAGAAAAGAGTTTTCGAACATTAAAAAGAAGCGAAACTAAAAGACTCGTTGTCAAAAGTCCGTTGTATAAAACGAGAGATGGGTTTTTATGCGAAAATTAAAGTGCACTGTTGGAGCTATTGCTGTGAAATACCAGCGCTTTCTTAAGAAAAAGATTAAACGATTTAGAATAATACCAACCTGGTTTTAGAAATCAAAGTACGAAAATCCGTCCGTCTCTCTGTGTCTAAATACAAAAATCTGTGATTTTAACATTGACTTTATAAAGGTTGAGTCGGAATCAAAGTATATAACCGATTTGTTTGAGGCATTCGAGCTTCGTAGTACTCTGATCGCTCCTACACGAGTTAATAGACGTAGTGCTACTAAAATCGACAATTTTTTCACTAACTTTGCAGATAAAATTTATGATACAAAAACTTTAGAACCAGGTTTATCGGATCACTTGATGGTAATGATCTCTGCGGATTTTAATATTTCAACCAATGTAAAGACCAGTAACCCAAAGATACGAAATTTTAGCCAAAATGCCATAAATGAATTCAAAACTGCCCTAAGTTTAGAAAGGTTTGACTTCATTACGCACGAGCATAATTTTAACCATAATTTCACACACTTTTTTAACACCTTTCTTTATTACTTTAATTCTTACTTTCCTATGGAATGCAAAATGCCCAATAGTCGGAGAAGTAAAGGCTGGGTTACCTCTGAACTAATTGCAGAAGGTCGCAAACTTAGAAATGCGTATGCTAAACTAAAGAATGCACTGGTAATTAATGCTAATAATGAGCTTGTTCAAGAGTACAATGCCTTAAAAAAGAAGCATCGTTTAAATATTAATTTAGCAAAAAGAACATTTAATGATAATTTTATAAACAATTCGACCAATAAGGTTAAAGCTGCTTGGAAGCTACTAAAGAACGAAAAAATTGTTACCAATTCACCCGATTTGATCACTGATTTGCATAATACAAATCATCACAACGCAGGTGCCATATCGAATGCATTTAGTAACTATTTTATATGCTCAGTTGAGGAACTAGTGTGTCACTCTAATGAAAAATCAGCTAATATCAAATATAACACATCTAGTATATTTCTACATCCTGTCACTGAGTCTGAAACCTTTAATATAATTTTCTCTGTATCTAATAAGAAATCTGCCGGCATTGATGGCGTTCCCTGTATAATTTTAAAGCAGGTCGCACAGTTTATAACTATCCCACTATGTAAATTAATAAATCAGTTATTTACCGAAGGTGTTTTCCCATCCGTTTTGAAATCTTCAAAAATTATCCCTGTTTTTAAAGAAGGGGAAAAGAATGATATAAAGAACTACAGGCCGATATCTATCCTCTTTGTCTTCTCCAAAATATTTGAGAAAGCTATTCTGGTTAGACTAACTAGTTTTCTTGATGTCAGCAAAATTATTAATACCAATCAGTTCGGTTTCCGAAAAGGCTTATCTACGAGTGATGCGTTATGTCTAGCTTACAATATTATCCTGCGGAACATTGAACGCAAAGACAAGGTAGCAGGAATATATTTTGATTTCACTAAAGCGTTTGACAACGTACATCATAGCACGCTTTTACATAAGTTAAATCATTATGGTATTCGAGGCCCTGCTTTAGATTGGAATGCCAGTTTCTTAAGTAACAGAATCCAAAGTGTTGCGTGGAATGGTGCTGTGTCAAATGCTGCTGCCGTGCAGTTCGGTGTTCCGCAGGGTAGTATACTTGGACCTTTTCTTTTTGTTGCTTATCTAAATGATTTGAATGCTTTCATCGAATTGGGGGAGACCCTTCATTATGCGGGTGATACCTCCACAATCCTGAGCTATAAAGATGAACAGCAGTTGTCTCTTATGCTTAATGAAATTATGACAAAGATGACTGATTGGTCTTGTCGAAATAATTTGTCTTTAAATATCGGTAAAACGGTGTTAGTGCCTTATTCCCTTGGCTCTGTTAAAATGTTAAATCTTAATTTCGATATTCCGGTCGATATCAATGTAAAATTTTTGGGTTTGACTTTTGATTCCGGCTTAAACTGGAAGAATCACTGTCTCCAATTAACTAAATCACTTAATTTTTCATGCTATACTTTACATAAACTACGTGATAGCGTGTCGTTGGATACTTTGAGAATGTTTTATTTCGGCTGTGTTCAATCGATGTTGAGCTATGGCATTCTTTACTGGGGAAACTCAGCTTCTGCAAACTCTATTTACTATTCAGAAGCGAATAATTAGGACAATTGCTAACATTAGTACGCGCACAAGCTGTAGAACATTCTTGAAAGATTTAAAAATTCTACCTTTACCTTCATTATTTATTTTTAATTGCCTGTTATATGTAAAGAAAACCGAGCACTCATTAATTAGAGAGTCACAAGTGCTCAATTATAATACAAGATCTTATAGTAAACAACTACTTTACTTACCCCAACATAGAACTGCCACGTATCACAATAGCGTATTTTACACAGCGGTAAAACTATACAACAGACTTCCTTTAAATTTGCGAGTTTTGCATTCCTTCCGGACCTTTAAAAATCAAATAAAGCAGTACCTTGAAGACCACGTCTTCTATTCAGTTAATGAATTTATTCATAACACAAACTCTCAATGACACTTATTTAGGCAGTCTCTCCATTGTAATGTGATATGTATATAGCTTGTACTATGTGTCTATTATTGTATTTTTTACTTAGTTGTAATTGAGGACTAAATTCCTATGGAATGTATAAATATTTCTGTTGCTATTGACACTTGCTAACATCTGAAACTGTACAGGTCTCTTAAGCAATAAAGATTATTATTATTATTATTATCTAATACCATGGTTTGGGTGAGAAAACATTAATTTACTTGCCACTTAGTTAATGTTTTTAGAAACCAACAACTACTTTGTTTGATTGATGAAATGCATTGCTCTAGAAGCGAAACTGATATTGAAATTTAAATTTAAATGAAATTTAAATGGAAGTTGAAAAATAAAATTTTTGCATGTAAGTATATTATATCATTAGCGTACGTTTTATTACGAGATAGCTTCAACATAAAGCACAAACTTCGATAAATTTAAAACTTTATTGTTGTTTTTCTCCGCCGCGCCGCTTGTAATGATATGCAAATATAACTGGCCCGGTTCTTATACACGAGGAATAATTTAAAACGTCGGTTATTTTTATGCAAAATATTTTCGAATTCTCATTTCCCCCGCTGTACGAATGTACAAAAAAGAAAGACGCCTGCGGAAACTGGGAAGAATGCCGAAGACAATTAAATGGTTTCCTTCTTCCTGAATGGAAAGCCGCGTTGTTTGTTCTGTAATCAATCGAGTCCCACGCGAGTGCTTGTAAAGATCAAAGGAGCATTAAGTGAACTGTTTCAGAAACGTATGAAATTACAAATTGGAGAGTTTCGATTTGAATACGTCGAGGTCTTCGACCTTTTCCTTCTTAATTATACACCTGAATTGACTATGTTATACCTATAGACTGCGCTGCGGTTAAAATAGTAGCTGAGTCTATAAGTTGGAGCTAACTATGAGAAGGCGAGCAGCGCGAAAAAAAAAATAGTCCGGGTGGTATAAATCGCGGACACGAATGGAGTAATATTTCCAGAAAGCGGCGGAATTAATATCCAGAGCAGCGGCGAATTAACTGAACTGTAAAATCACCTAATTTGATACATATTTCCTGGCCGCACCGGGCGCGCCAGCGCTAATCCGAGTAAGATAATTCGTTCCGCCTTCTGTTCTTCCCCCGTGAAATATCGCCGAATTTTTTACGGCTAACGCGATTCGGAACGAGGAGCACATACATATTTGACGCGTCATCTCTCACGGCGCTGCGCGCCGAGAGAAACCGGCTGGTTACATAACGGTTCAACCAACAAGAAGAGAAACTTCTTCTTATCTAACAAGCGACGTAATTAATTAATTGGCTTCGATGTGTAACACCCCGTCAAAATACCAATAGGAAGAAAATCGGCAGCAATTAGTGTGAGGGGGCATCCAAACGCTCGCACATGTGCGCGAACATGTATGTCGTACGTAGGCTCGTGAAGTCCAGCTATTTTCAAACGTCAAGTCCGCCGGTGAGTACCTACATCTTTGATCAGTCTAGACGCCATCTTTCTCGAAAACCAAATACTTTTGTGGTTTATTAATAAAAGACAAGTGACGTTGCGTGTATGTTCGCGAGCTTGTACGTACCTCTTTGCGGAATTATTTTCAGAATTCCAATTTTTAAATACCCATCTCCTCCGACAGGCAAAATCCGATCATTTTTTTATGTTTCCAAGGGGTTAATTCGACGACGTTTCCATAACGCCCCCTCTCCCCGTTCCCGTCGCATTTTAAACGAAGGTGTCAAATAAATCAATACGACGACGACGACGACGGCGAGCGACGCAGGGGCCGGGGCGAGCTCGTGCGTGCGTACGCGGCAAATTTCGGCCGAATTTACATATGTTGACGCTGTGTGTCTTCCAAATTGCGCTTGTAAAACGGGCGCCCCGGATCGGCGCAACACACCCCATAAATAACCGCACTTTCCGGCGAAATCCGGGAAAGTACGGAGCCCCCGTAATCGTATGCGCATAATTTTAATTAATTCCACGTACGGGGCGTACATGACCGGGGATCTTTTGAACACACACGCAGCGAGTTGATTATCTTCATATCTTCACGATAAAGTAAGTGTCCGAGAACATGCCACGTGAAACCTGTAAATATTTATGGTGAAAGTTACACTTTACATTTTGATAAACTGATCTAGGCAAATGAAATCGAAATAATAATAATAAATGCGAATTAATTCATTTAATCAACGGCCCGTCAAACATAAACTGTATTAAATATAATTGATGACTTAATCGCCTAGCAAAATATGTATAATATCGTCAATAAATTAATCCGTAAACGAGTGATTAAGAATTACGCTGTTTTTCACGTTCATCAAACTCACCGTCATGAATATGTAATACACAACAGATGAATAATTAATTAATATTTTCAGCGATGGCCGAATTAACGCGTAATTAGGCGACGGCCAATAAATTCCTGTTAAATAAATTGAATCGTTCGTGCGGTAATGTTTTTATTAATTAATCAAATTTTTTTGATAAATAATCCTTACAACATGCGCTATATGATTCGGCGGTTATGACCAGGGGGTAGTCCTCCTCTGCGAACACGATGTCGTAGTAGAAAGGTCGGTAGCCACAGCTAAGCTGGTCTGATCCAAAAACTCGAACATGAGGGGGTGCTAACAGATCAATGAGCTAAGTAAAGGAACTCATGGCGTTTCGGTCCACGAGAAATACTCTTCACAATCGACACTAAAACCCGATTAACTCATGGCGGCCTTAATTCGAAAGCAACGGCACAGAAAGCCTAAAAACATTCGACCGTCGTTTGCAAGGCGTGCTCGTGAACTGCTCCAAAATGGATGCCAAAAACACCTAGAGGGTAAATAGCTAGCCCCGCCGCGCCGTATTTTTCGTTCTCGAAAATCGAGCGCGAAGAACTTTTGGGGGAAACGATACTCCCAACTGTTGTAAAATGTCACCTAAGACAAAAGTAGAAAAGGAAAAATCTTAGAGTATAATACTAAAGTTTGACATAGTGAGAAAATTTGATGAATAAATTTTGAATCGTAACATTACGAACAAGAACGTGTTTTCATTACGCAGATATGAAAGACGAATTGTCCCCGAAAATGCCCCTCCGCCCCATAAGCCTAATATCTTGACGATTATTTAAAAACTGACTATACTTCGCCCTCCCCCAAAAGAAATAATTAGTAAGGTTGCAAGTGGAAGAACATACTGGCCGTTCAATGGGTCTTCCTGCACAGTCAGCATTAAAAGTAACGTCGCCCCGCTGGTATTTTCCATTCTGATCACCATAGCAAGCAGGCGGCCAAGCAAACATCGAGAAAAATTCGATGCTTGTTCGCCCCCTCGTTATAGCCGTCAGAAGTGATTACACAATGTCTTCGGTGCAGGGACGGCGTACACTGGACACCCGTGTCAGATGAGTGAGACACCCACTCAGGGACGGGGTACACGGGACACCCGTGTCAGGTTAATATTAAAGTTCTTACATAATGTTTAGATAAGAGTTGAACCATGTGAATCCAATCGACTTTGTAAATTATTTTGTCCTGTCATTCTTTATTTATTAATGGCAAATAGGGTGATGGGATTATTTAAGAAATTATGTTTGTAGTTTATAATTGAAGAAGGATATGTAGGAAACATGTAACGTAATATTACAACATATTTTAAAAAGGTAATTCAAACAATTTTGACGGCAAATTTCACGCTTTTACCACTGCGCGTTTTACTGATTCCTTTGCAAAGATTGTGTGTAACGTTTATACTGTAAAATCTTATTCTGAAAATTGCATGTAAGATATCTAGGCTGCTTATTATCGTTTCCTCAATCTTGTGATAATTTATATAAAATTTTCAGAAATTTACTTTAATTTAGGAGATTATCTTCAGTATCACTGCAAGTAGTGTTGGAATTACGTCCTGTTCAAGAATTCTTCGTTTAAGTTGGACAACTATTGCATCCTGAAAATGCCACATACCTACACATACACGATTAACATGCTCCATTGTGCTTACGAAATTTTACCGTTTGTTATCCAAATACCTTTTAATTTTGAATGTTTTTGAAAATGTACGAAACGAAAAACCACGATTCGTTCTTTTCTTACAAATAAATGCTGAAATACTTGAGCATAATGTCAAAATTTGTCAAATTATACAAAATCATATACTCTTTGAAACTGGTTCCAACCAATTAAAACGTGCATCATACACGGCCTAACTCTTATCTAATTCATATACAGGAACTCTAGTTAATATGAGTGAGATACCCACTCAAGGATGGTATTCACGAGACACCCGTGTCGGGTTGGTAAGAGTGAGACACCCACTCAAGGACGGTATCAGGTTAAGAAATGGCGCACAGATTGCTTAGCGTCAAGCAAATATCGAGAAGAATTCGATGCTTGTTCACCCCCTCGTTATAGCGGTCAGAAGTGATTAGGCTGCAATTTAACTTTTTATTAGACAGACGTTACTTTTAATTCTGGTTGTATATATATTCAGCGCATTAAATAATAATTACAGAGAGTGAATAACATTTATTAAATTAAAAAAATGATTATTCTTCTCTGTGTAACTCGCGTTTGAAATCGATGTGAAGTTCGAAAATCTGATTAATTAATTAATTAATTATAATAAACTAAAAGTTAATTATTGATGGTCTACTTTCTCTGACCGGGAATTGATAGCGCTGCTAACTCGTGTTTTACAGAGTCCTTTATGAAAAGAAAGTGACAGCTTGGAAGATTAAAGGCGGAATAAACGGCCGACCAATCGAAAGCGAAATTTTCTCTTAACAGTATCTTTCATTGGTCGGTTCTCGTCATGAAATCGTTCGCCCAGTCTACCACAGATGGCGCTGCTAGTCTTTGCTGTAACCGGCAAGCTTTCAACATAAATCGTTGGGTGAAGAAGAAAAGAAAAATAAAACACTCAAAACAAGTCAAACGTAAAGAATCGATTTGAAATTTGAAAATGACGGGGAATTAAAAGAAAACTAATTTTTCTGATGGTGTACTTCCCCTGTCTGACAAGAGATGGCGCTGTTAGCTCATTCTTTACAGAATCCTATATGGAGAGAGTGAAGACACATGAAATGGTAGTTTGGAAGATTAATGAACTCTTGACCAATCAGTTGTAAATGGACGTAGTTTTTGATTGGCCAGGTGTTGTGATGAAATCGTTCCTCCTCTCTACCATAGATGGCGCTTCTCTTCTTTACTGCAACCGAGAAGCTTTCAAAACGAATCGTTTACCGAAGAAAATAAAATAACTCAAATAAGTCAAAATTGATTTCGTAACCGTCCGGCAAATGGCGACTTTAATTTTGACTATACTCGTAAAAATTTGGGCGAAAGAAAAACTGAAATTAAAATTAAAATCAAACCTCCAAATCGATTTTAAGTGGGAGAAAATGAAATGAAAATTAATTATTCTGATGGTATGCTTCCCCTACCTCATACGAGATGTCGCCGTTAATTCTTTCTTTATATGCAGTCCTTTATAAAGAGAATAATGAGACATAAAGTGTCAGTTTGGAAGATTAATGGCGGAATAAACAGCTGACCAAGCGAAAGTGATGTTCTCTTTATAAGTGGATGTAGTTTCTTTGATTGGTCTCTTTATAAATACTGTTGTGATGAAATCGTTCCCCTATTCTACCATAGATGGCGCTTCTCTTCTTTACTGCAACCAAGAAGCTTTCAAAATAAATCGTTTGCTGAATAAGAAAGGTAAAGTAAGAAACGGCGACGGTATTCATAAAAATTAGAAAAAAAAAATTGGAATTCAAAGCCAAACGTCAAAATCGATTTGAAGTTCGAAAATGTGAGGAAATTGAAACAATTTGCACTTCCCCAGTTCGACAAGAGATGGCGCTGCTAATTGATTCTTTATACAGTCCTTTATAAAAAGAGTGAAAAAGACACAAGTGGCAGTCTGGAAGATTAATGGCCGACCAATCGAAAGCGTATTGTTCTCTTTATAAATGTTTGGTGACGAAATCGTTCCCCTACTCTACCACAGATGACGCTTCCCTTCATTGCTGCAATCGAGAAGCTTTCAAAATAAATCGTTTGTTGAGGAGGAACGGTAAAATAAAACAAGAGCTATCGGTGGAAAATTGATTTCGTTGCTGTCCAACAAAAATGGCGACGCTGACAAAAATTTGAGGAAAAAAATGCGTTTCAAAGTAAATTCAAAGTAAATTCAAATCGATTTGCCTGCCCCACAAGAGATGTCGCTGTTAATTCATTCTTTAAATTCTTTATATAGATAACTTTTTAGAGGGAGAACAAAAAACACTTGAAGTGAGAGTTTGGAAGGTTAATGGTGGAATAGACAGCGAATTGTTCTCTTTATAAATGGATGCATTTTCTTTGATTTGATGAGAGTTTGGAAGGTTAATGGTGGAATAGACAGCGAATTGTTCTCTTTATAAATGGATGCATTTTCTTTGATTCATCTTCGAAATTGCCACTTCATGTCATGAAATCGTTCTCCCATTCTACTACAGATGGCACTGATCTTAACACTATTTTTGATTGTACCATGAAAATTAAAAAAAAATTGAAATTCAAAGTAAATTCAAAAACCAAAAGCGATTTTAAATTCGAAAATGTGAGGAAACTGAAAAAAAATTAATTATTCTGATGATGTACTTACCTTGCTCTACAAGAGATGGCGCTGTTTGTTCATTCTTAATCGCACGCAACTTGGTAAAGAAAGTTCGAATTAGTTTCGGTTTAGAATTGCTTCAGAATGTGTTTGTTCTCTTTCTGTGAAAGTACATATATTTGTTTTTCAATTAAGAAAAAAAATTAAGGGAACCCTTGCGTTATATTTATAAAACGTACAACAATCAGAACTTTTCAGAAATAATTTTTACCGCCTTAAGTTAACAATTGGTTTCAGTTCCCTCGTTCTTGACTTTGTCCATTTAATTAATAATCTGTTCAGAACTTCTTTTTTTACTAAAATAAAAATGAGGAATTTATCCACGAGAAGAAGCAAGCAACATGAGCATTAAGCTGCATGCATTAACGAGACCTTTAAGTTCAATAATAATTTAAATCGAATGCATTTAGCCAAAACCTTACTGTTCTAAAACCAGCTCGATTTTCAAGTCGACAGTATCGACTTTCCTCGACATTAAGTGTCGGAATCAAGGATAATTAAGGCATGTTTGTTTGCAAGATAGAATCTACATCATTATACCATTATGAAAGTAGATCTAGCGATAAACACAATTGAAATTGTATTGTTTTTTTTTTAAAAAAAAAAACGACTCAATTCTCCTCGTTTTCGCATACGATAATAAAAGTACTCCTGCAAGTTTCCTGTCGTCTACCGGTGACTACCGATAGAATTAATTTGGCATTGCTGTCGAAATATTAAAAAAAATATGACTGTATAGTAACATTTTATTTTAAAAAATTTGGATAGTAGTCATAGAGGGGGAAGGGGTGGGTGGCGTACACGAATACATGAAGACAGAAGGCTGACAAATAACCTATAGTGCTGACATGAAATGGTCGACGTAGATTCGCAGATATGAGAAAACACGGAAAGAGAAGTGAGCTACTTATTGGACACAAAATGACTGACAGGAATGCCAAGAAAAGAATTGCAGGCGCATACGAAATATGACAGCCACGGAATAGATGACACGATTGCCTGACAAAGAATGGCCGACACGGAATCATTGGCACTGACACGAAATGGCAAATACGAAATAGTTGACATGAGATGACAGGCATGGCATGGTTTACAGGGAATTGCTGACACGGGTTTCGGACATTAAATATCTGACATATGACAACTGATGCCTAATGAGGAAGGCTTGACACGAAATCGCTGATGCTGACAGGCTGACACTGAATGACTTGGTCGGTGATCATGAAGAAATTGACATGCAATGTCACGCAGTTGCTGATACATGACATGACAAGAATTCACGGACACGCCGTGACTGACATAAAATAAGTGACACAAGATAGCAGACACAAAGTAGCTGACACGAGATTGCAAAACGTCTAATTCGGAATGGTTGACGGTGACATGAGTTAGCTGATGCTGTCTTGAATCGGCTGACGCAAGATGACAAATGCGGATTAGCAGACACAGAATGGCTAGCACGGGTTGTCTAATTATAAATGGTTTTTGTTGGCATAGGACGGCTAACTCTGCTATGGGTTAATTGACGCTGATATGGGATGCTGATGCTGACGATGACAGAGGATGTCAGGTGCATCGTATAGTAGACACGAAGCAACTAACCAAGATTCGAACAACTGATAGGTACTGACATAAAATGGCTGACATGAAATGGTTGATGCTGAAAAATTGGCACTGACACGTCATTTCTGATACAGAGTGTGTGCGACTTTCGCTGTTATTGTTAGCTGTAACAATCTTGACATATTGTTAAGAAATTTGATTTATTTTATTTAATGACCTCTTGTTATTGAATGATTTCACAGTCATTGTAAAAATTAGACATAAAAAGTTTAGACGGTGACTGTATGACATACGTATTATATTGGCACTGCAATGTAATTTCCCATATTTTCAAGAAATTTTATTTATTTTTCAATGACCTCACAGTCTAAATGTCGATGAAATGAAAATCTGAGATATGAGAAGTTTAGACTGTGATTGATTATATGACAAATATTATCACTGCAATGTCATTTTTCATATTTTCAAGAAATTTGATTTATTTTTTAATGACCTCACAGTTCAAGGTGTCGATGATGTGAAAATCTCTGAGACATGAGAAGTTTAGACTGTGACTGACTATGTGACATGTACATACTATCACTATAATGTCATTTCTCATACTTTCAAGAAATTTGATTTATGTTTTAATGAGCTCACAGCTGAAGGTGTTAATGAAATGAAAATCTGAGACATGAAAAGTTTATACTGTATGATATATGTAATGTCATTTCTCATACTTGAAATGAAAATCTGAGACACGAGACCTTAGGCTGTGACTGATTATATGACAAATATTATCACTGCAATGTCAATTCCCATATTTTCAAGAAATTTGATTTATTTTTTAATGACCTCACAGCTTAAGGTATTAATGAAATGAAAATCTGAGACATGAGAAGTATAGACTGTAAGTGACTGTATGACATGTATTCTCAGTGTAATGTCATTTTTTAATAATAAAAATGAAAAATCAAACTTTGGTATGCAAGCTACAATGAGAGCAACAATGATTGACACGTGTGAAGTTGCAGTTGTTCCAACCTTATATCGAAAATGTGTTCCACTTATCAATATTGTACCAATATTTACTTCCATGCATGTCAAACGCTGTCAAACGTAAGTGTCATTGACCTTTCAGTAGCGCACGTACGTACATACAAGTCATTTTGTGTTTTCTTTTGTAATAACAATAACAAATAAGGTTTTAGTTGTCTAACTAATCTGGTACGTAAAACTGTTATAAACAAAGTAGAAAAAAATCTTATATGTGCTTTATTTTTAGTTTAAAATGTTTACTGAAGAACATAATAAGTTTATCTTAAAAGCGTATTTTCGGTCTGGTGAAAGGGATCAGGATGGTAATTGGCAGTATTCATTCATGTCTTGCTTTCATCAGTTTCAAGAAGCTTATCATGATGAAGATATTACACAAGATACGTTCCGTCAACATGCTCACCGTGTTGTAGATCGGTTCCGTGAGACAGGCAGTGTATGTAAAGGAAAATCCTCTGGTAGACCTAAAGTACTAACAGAAGTTGTAGAAGACATCAGGCAAAGAATGTTAGCCAGTCCTAAAAAACCCATACGAAAATTGTCCCTTCAAACAGGTATTTCAAATTTTTGAGTTTTGTTGTCATGCATACTCTAATGCATTATTTCAGGTGTATCTTATGGCTCTTGTCGCACTGCTTTGAAGAAAGACTTACATATGAAGCCATATAAAGTAAGCGTTGTACAAGAACTTTTGCCTCCAGATTTTCAGAAGAGAGTGAATTATTGCAACTGGTTCAACAGACATTTAAATGATGACAATATTCTTGATTTAACGTTCTTTAGTGACGAGGCATGGTTCCATTTGGATGGTTACATTAATTCTCAGAATTATCGTGTATGGGCAACAGAAAATCCACATGAACTTCACGAAAGAGGTCTGCATCCTGTTAAAGTTGGTGTGTGGGTTGCAATGTCACGAAGAAGAATTATTGGTCCCATCTTCTTTTACAATAATATAGATACCCAAAATTATCAGCAGCAACTATTATGCCCTTTTATTGAACAATTGCATGATGATGAATTACAGTACGGCTACTTCCAACAGGATAGTGCAACAGCCCATACAGCAGGTGCTACGTTGGAATATTTACGTGAATTTTTTGATAATCGCATAATTAGCAGACATCTTTGGCCACCAAGATCACCAGACTTTTTCAGACTATTTCATGTTTGGTTATTTAAAAAACAGAATATTTAGAAATCGTATACATACTGTAGAAGAACTGGAGCAAGCTTTGAATAATGAAATAAATTCAATAACACCACAAATTCTTCAAAATGTTTTTAACAATATGAAAACTAGGATTAATTTGTGCTTAGAGTTTAATGGGGAACACTTTCAACATTTTTTGTAATAATATTAATAAATGTGTTTCTGAGTAAGTGCATTTCAAGTATGTGGTTTATTTTTAGTGTTGTTTAAATAGTGTTTCTACTAAATATTTTTGCATGGGTAAATTGTGCTGCTCTTTATGTCTACAAATTAGTGTGCAATATTTTCAACTTTATATTGATTTACGTATGTATTTTTTATTACTTGATTGATTTTATTATGTTGTAATTCCTTAAACAGTGTGTTTAATACATAGTTTTTTTGAGTGTATTATTTTAAGAAATAGAATTGAAAGCACGAAAGAAAGCATGTACAGAATATTTTATGAAATAAATTTGGAACTTTGATTTAATTTAAATGCAATAAGGAATCCATAGACATTTTCAATTTAATTCCACTTTATTCATTGAATTTGGTCGTTTTGACAAATCACGAGTCAAAAGATGACGTAAAAATTTTTAAGAACGCCACTGAATGTAGTTATGGTTAATGTAAATACATAGTATGCGGCAAATACCCTATTGGTATGGAACGGCACACGTCAGCCATTTTTGCTCTCCCTGTACAAAAAAAATCGTGTTTTTGTGGGGGGATTTGTGGTGAAAAAACAAAAAAAAAATCTTGGCTTCACAGTCCAAGTTGAAATGACTTTATAATATCTAATACAAATATTTTAAACTGTGACTGTACTTAAAAGTAAATTTTGAAATGCCATATTTCTTGTTTAATTTTTTTTTTAATTTTAATTTTTGCTTCCATAACCAAGCAGAATTTGAACTTCCTCCTCCGCTTAAGGCACTCGAGCAACGGAGCGAGGGGGGGAGGAGAAATCTTATATTCTACAAAAAACGATTTTTTTAGAAGTGTTACAGACTAAGATACAACAACCTTATACAATTTCAAAGATCGATACCTTAGACTGTGAATATGTTTAAAAATTGTTTTTTCGTTATCTTTTTTAAACAATTGAATTTTCAGAAAGACAATTTCTTTTTTTGTCTTACGTGGTTTTTTGAAGGCAAAGAAAAAATAGTAGTGACCTGCATTCATTTAATGTTATGAAAAGACGATTGTACAATCACCTTTAGAGATAGGTTCTTTTAAAGTATTCAAATGTATAGTGTTTGCGAGTGGAAAATGTTTTATTCTAATCGTCCGTTTTGTTGTAGCTACGACACGAGGGGTTCCCACATGGTGACGGCGAAACACTGGCAAGACGGTAATCTAGACACGAGGGCTTTCTTCAGAATCATGACGGAGCCTTCCACTCTGAGTATTGACAATATCACCGAGCAAGACGAAGGAGAATACCGCTGTCGGATAGATTACTCGCGTTCCCCGACGAAGAACCTCCGAGTAAAGCTGACAGTCATAGGTAAGTAAGTAGATTGTATTTGCGAAGTCTCCTCGTCTGTGTTTGTCTGGCCTCAGTTTTCGAATATTATCGCGGGCGGGGGGGTCGACGACGACGACGAAGAAGAAGTACAAGCAGCGCGCGTTTCGGTGACGGTGAATTTATTGAGCTGTCACTTCTGCGGAAGTACAAAGGAGACGTATTTTTGCTTGTGCGACTAAAATCGAACATAAAAATGAATTATGGCGTAAGAAATACGAAACCGGTATTTTTCTTTATCGTTTTCTTTCTCTTTTATAAATACGATTTCTCATGCTGAAATTTTCTTCAATTCGTTCGCAAGCCAACCGAACTTTTTTTTCCCGTAATCAATTTCTTCCGTGTGCAAATTTTAAAGAAAAAAAGGCGAACCCATTTAGCCCTGGCCAACACTTCTGTGCAGTAAAAAGTTGATAATAATGTAACTAGGATAAGAGCACTAACAAAGATGTATAGCGAAAATGCAGTCGGCCATAACGTAAACATGAAGAGATAATATAAATAAAAGTAGCCTTCGTCGAAATTATGTAACGTATGACTCACCCGAAGTGCAGGAAACGGACCACCTGCACAGAGGGTCGTGTGCAAAAACTATGATTCATCTACAGGAATTACACATGTATGTACAACTTTCAAGGCAACAATTGACGTCACAAAACCCCTATAAAAAGCCGCTAGCGCAAACGCTAAAGAGAGTATCAGAACGAATCTCTTCAGAGTGTCATCTAGTCTAGTAGTCTTTTAGTGCAATACACGATGTAAGTAAATTGTAATCATTGTTAATTAATTAGTTAATAATAAATGTTTTGTTATATTAAGCTACGTCCCTAATTTCATGTTACTTCAAAGATTACCGTAACAATAATAAAAGTCGGTTTTAACTTTTTGTCGATCATATTTATTAGTAAAATGTAAGCTAGGACAAGTTAATTAAAGCAAGCAAGGTAATTTAATGACGTCGGCTAATAAAATTCAGGTCCACCGATTTGGAAGCAGAAGCGGATTTTATCAACGATCGATTATCACCACCTCCTGGCCGGCCAGCTCAAGATCCCAATCGCCATTAATTAACGCGTTTAAACAAGATGCGCGCATTCGAATAAATTTCCGGCGGTCGTTTGAGCGAAGCGCCCACCTATTCGAACGTAAATCGAGCGTGCACATTGCCCTCTGGCATATAAAATTCGAACCGGTTCGCCTGCTTACATTTCGCTTGTAATCTCGGTAATTACGAGGTACGCGGGAAAGAAACAAAGCCGTCCCGTCCGGGATTAAGAGGGTGCGTTTTAACACTGGAATTAGGACGGTCAATTGCCCCCTCTGCTCCGGCCAATAAAACAATATCCAGAACGTCAGTGTATCCAAATGGTTCCGGATTAAACCCTCCCGTACGTACGGGCGATATTAGATTAGAACAGTCACGTGTAGGTATGTGCAATTGGAAACTTGTCAATTTATCTTGGCCCTAAGGCATGCAGGGGCCTAATCTAAGCCACGATTCAATTCCCAATTTTGTGTAATAAGAAGCTTGATTCTAATAAGTTTCTAAAACTGAATTAAAAGCGTGATTGTGTAGGAGGGATGACGAGGTACCTACCTATGTATAAGTAACGAAGTGTTTCAATCAAGGATTTCTCGCACAAAGTTGAAACATAAAGACGAAATTCCATTCGGCCTCCCTCCACCCCCTCCCAAAGAATTACGTTTTCTAAATGGAACTCCACAATTTCGTTCCTTCCGAAATAAGAAATTATCCGCGGCATTTGTTGGCGCGCGTTCCGAGAAAACGGGATTCCTTAAATCAGTTCCACATAAAACAACCGCATTCTCTGCAGGATTGTGTACGCCCGAAGGAAATTAATTAATAAGTAAAGTCGTACTCCCATACAAGTTTAAATTGCGAACTTTGCGCACGCATTAGTACACTAATCTAATTCCCGAATTTCGTCATGAAATATTCAAGGGCCGTGAAAGCGGAGGGAGGGCGCAAATCGCGCGCGCAAAGATGTGCCACCCTTTTATTCGCAATTTATGCTCGTCTGTTTCTGCGGAGTTTCCGCTCGCGAGTAATTAATGATTGTTTTGCGACGGGGAGTTTTTAATAAAATTTTCGGGCGACGCGCGCTCCTCCGCTCCCTTCCAGACCTTCTTCGGCCTTCCGGTCATAACATGACAAATGACCGGCTGAGTAATGGCACACCCTTAAGATTCGGTCTCCGCCACACGAAAAAAGTCAAATGGTTTCTCAACAGGTTACGTTTTGACCGTCGCGTCGCGTCGTTTTTATCGCCGAAATCAAGACAACATAAAAAACAGAAGATAAAATCATCAAATTCTAAACAAAGAATGCGTTGGAAAGAATAGGCATAGCAACCTGAAGAAGTTTAACTTTAAGCCAAACCTTAAACTCTTAATAACAATCGGTGAAATAATCCTTGTTATCGTTAAAAAATAGAGAAGCAGATGAACGAAATAAATGCCCTCATATGCCTAGGCACAGCGGCGTAGCTCATCGAAGCGGAATTTCACGTCAACTTCGTCTTTAGGTCGACGCCCAACGCCTTGAAACTCGGAAAATATTTACTTGACGAATGCATGTAAATCACCTGAAGCAGATTATTCCATTGCACGTCTTTGTTTTTGTTGGGGGGTTTCGAATTCGTGCTCTTTAAAGTCATTCGAGTTTTTCGCCTCCTTTGCGCGCTTTTCTCATCGAAAGGGGGGCTAAGTACGAGCAGCTTTTCCAGCCTTAAACCTCTTTTGAATAATTTTTAGGCTATAAAATAAAACAAATAAACGCAAACAAAACGCAACAAGGTTGTCAACCAAAATCTAAATCCGAAAACTCGGTACCGACTTTACGTTACAAAGGCAAAACAAAATTAACTATCCTCAGCAACAAGCGGTTGCTTAATTTTCAAAAGAATTTAAAAAGCCTGCGTTACCGCAATTCAAATTAATCCGAGCTTTGTTACATCCTCGCGCCTCTAACGGTAGCTACCGTCGTCAATGCCCGTAGAGTATCGAATCCGGGGGAGGAACACTGAAGCCAAGACGGCGTATCGCAATTCCCATCGACCTCTCACGACGCAACTCACGTCCAAGTCCGGATAGACGAGGAGTAATGGTGGTAAATGTAACCGTTGTCGCACTGATCTTGTGGCAACATAAAGATGGAGGGGCCCCCGAAATCAACTCCAACGGTTCGGGAAGCCATAAATGCAATTTTCGTGTAGTAATCGTGATACATAGAAGGGTAGAAGAAAGACCAACAATCAGCAAAACGTAGACCCAAATAAACACACATAAGAAAGAAAACCTAAAAGAAAAGAACACGTGCGTTACACTTTGTACCACGCCTCAGGTACGCCATATTTACCTAATCTCAAACTGCCGGGACTAGACTTGCACAAGCATTAAACAATGCTTAAAAAATGCAGGAGTGACGATTTTATACTCCGGTAAACAAAGTATCGTAAACATTCATCTCCAGGCGAGTTCAGCCAAATGAATTACAAAGCACAAAACCAACCACAACAACACGTCTACACCCCGCAACGAGCCACGAAGGCGTACAGAAATTTTCGTTGAATGTAAGACATCAAGAGGGGGGTTGATAGAAGTACAGAAATAACTCACTCAATTTCGTTCGCGTAAGTATTATTCTTTTCTTTTTGCAGAGAAACTAACTAAAGTCGATCAAAAAGGAAAAAAGATGAATGAGTGTAACTGACAAAAAATCCATCAGTTCCTCCGAAAGGACAAGAAAACAGAAAGACGATCGACTGTTTATAAGAAAACATTCGACTTTCATTCCTTCATTGAAAGAAAAAAAAATTTCAAAAGCGATCGGTTTACCGACAATTTCGACTGGGCCAAAACAAAAACAAAAGACGATCGTTTCATGACAAATTTCAACTGCCTACTTCATAGTGTAAGGACTCGGACAATGTTTATATTCAAAACGAAAGGGAAATCTCAAGTTGCAGAGATAAAATTCCGACGTGATTTAGAAATGTGTCGAGTATAGAGTTACGCGGCAAAAAATTTCGCTCTCATCGCAATTGACGCCAGCAGAAACCAATTAATGTCAGTAGGTCAGTATTTTTCTTGCAGAATCATCAAATGCGTAGCACGGGGAAATTAATAAAAAGCACATCTTTCTGTAATCTTGTGGCAGGTACTCCTCGATGAGAAGCTTCGCGCGGGACTGAAATATTTAAATTTACCTAATTGGCTCACCTGACGTTGACCATCTCTCCCAAAAGTGATACGGACAGCTTTAAAAGTCATCACGGGGAAAAAAACGGCAGTTCCGTTCCGGTAAACAATTTTTCCAACTTGAATCTGCGCGTTAGCTGATTTTTCTTTTCAAACTCTGGTTTGTTTTTCGTGAAGAATCAATTAGTTCATCCCTAAAGGATTGCTTTCGGTTTTCGATAGAAAACAATAAAATTTTGGGTAAGAAAAGTGACAAATTTAGTAAGGGTATTTGTCTTCAAAGTTTTGTCCGAATGCTACCTACCTGAAGGACAGCAAATTGTGCGAGTGACTTCGAAGTTTTCCAGGACCGCCAACTAAACTCCTGGGGACGTGAGGGTTCAACGTGACCCCAAAAGCAAAGGGTGGACTAGTCGAATAAAATAAAAGTCACAAGCTGAGCACACTTGTTTTTATTTAAAACGCTCAAAAATTGGTTATATTAAGTAATTAACAGCTATCGAGAACGACCCAGAAGGGGTCCCCTAAAGAGTTGAATAAACAATGAATCTAACCTTGTTTTCGGACATATCTTCAATCGAAGCTCTGCTCATTGTGTGCTTGTAGTTGTAATGTAGGTACGCCGGTTTCTTCTTGTGACAGGCGGCTCAGTTGATTTACGAAATTCAGGAAGCCCTGCGTTCGATTGGCAGACCTTCCGTAATCTTTGATTGCACGCATGTAGGCCCAGGGGGTTAGATATTCATCGCTTCGAACTGTGACTATTTCATCATCAGCGTCCCGTTTTTGCATCAGTGATTCTTTCGACTGCAAAGTCGAAGCGGAT
This sequence comes from Dorcus parallelipipedus, assembly GCA_958336345.1. Taxonomy (NCBI): domain Eukaryota; kingdom Metazoa; phylum Arthropoda; class Insecta; order Coleoptera; family Lucanidae; genus Dorcus; species Dorcus parallelipipedus. The sequence goes on along the minus strand of OY284477.1, from coordinate 47,297,542 downwards.
TTATTGGGGAAGTAACTAAGGGAGTTATTTTTTTTAATAACCGTTTCCCCCTTCCGGTGAATCCACTGAAGTTAAATTCGTTAAAGTAATAATTTGAAGGCCCAAAGGTAAAGCTAAAGAATTACCTGATTTTAAGTCACCTTGAGAATTTTTGAAAGACGTGGACAAGCCCTCGACGTCTTTTGTGGGCACTGCTACCTGCCTGTAGGCCAGCAAATTAGTGCGAGTGACTGACGTTTCTCCAGCACCGCTCGGCAAAGCTCCTGGAGAAGGGAGGTTCGACGTAACCCCAGAGCAAAAGGTGGGCAAAGTGAATAAAATAAAAAGCACCAGCTGAACACACTTGTTTTTATTTAAATGGCTGAAAACTTTCATAAAGATAATATGATAAACTAAGTTAATAAAAAAGAAATGACCCAAACAGGGTCCAGTTCACGAACACGCAGGAAATTAAATAATTTGACAAGTCAAACATGCATTTTTTTTGCGAAACAATTGTCATTCACCCTGTAGAATGAAAACTTCTCGAAGTAAAGCTTTCGCATTGTAAATCCTGAAAGCTCGGTGGTAAAAATTACGTGTTTCCCTTTTCAATTTTATCACCAACAAGCTACGAAAGCAACAAAGACCCGCGCTTTAAATGATATCTCGCTCTAATGCATCTTACACGAGTTTGCAGGGGGTGGAAGGGGGGGGGGGGCGGTGGAAGAAGCGACTACATAGGTGTGACAATTTACATTCGCGCTTCGAGTGCGACGTTATTGTGGGAGACGTATAGCCGGAGGCTGTCTCTGCAATTGCACTTATTACACGCTCGCAGGATATTTGAATGCTTATACAAGCCGAGCTGCTGAACTCGCGTTATTAACAATTATTTAGGCGAAGGCGCCGCCGGGAACGTTATCGCACTTTGTACTAATATTATTTTAAAGTCGTAACTGGTTTTGCAACGCGCGCTGGGTGCATAACCGAAGTAACTAAGTTCTTGGGAATTTATTTAAATTTGCGCCGGTGGATTGGAATTAAGTC